>CAWUFW010002345.1:1200000-1800000 GCA_963921515.1 Calotriton arnoldi
CAGCAGTTCGGGCTGTAGCCGTGGCTAAAGTTTCCTATGGGAATTAACATGGAGAAAACACATTTTGGGACCCCCTTTTTCTCGGCCTCCGCTTGCCGAATCACCCCGAAACTTTCAAGATAGGAGCGGACCGGAGCGGACCATAAGTTTTGAAAATTTCGCGAAGATTCGTCAACCGGCGCCAAAGTTATTGGGAAAAGAATGTTACGAATTTCCTATGGATAATAGGTCCTAACTATAACTATCTACTGGCGACCGCCAGTAGATTATATATATATATATATACACATACACACACACACACATATATACGCACACACACACGTTTGTATGTGGTATTTGTGTGGTGTGAACCTAGCAAAAAGACTGCAGAGCACTGTGCAGGGTCAAAGGCAAGGATACAGTTAACAAGTGATTGGAGAGGTAGCTGTTTTATGGACTGTTACTACATCTAAATGTAGCGTTCTTTAAAGAGGGTTGTCTACAAATTTTTCCTGAATTGGAGCTCAGTTGTGGCATTCCTGGGGAGATACATGGATGCGGTTTCAGATCCTTGGAGCATAAATGGAAAATGTCTATTGCCTGTCCATTTTTTTCTTGCACTTCTTTGTCTCCAGTATAATGGGTCCTGGCTGTGGGCCAGAGATAGAGAGCTTGTCAGCAAGACGGGGGGTGGTGGGGGTGCAAGTTGTGATAGATTGTAAAAGATGCATCTGGTTTTGAAGATGATGCATACCCACAAAAGGGGAGCCAGTGGCGTTTCATCAGGATGGGGGTGATGTGATCATATTTCTTCAGGTCCTTGATGAGACATGCTGCAAGATGTAGGGTGCTCTTCAGGAGGGCCAATATGGAGCCTGGGAGGCCATGGAGTATGGCATTTCCACCATCCAGATGGAAGAGTATGAGGCTTGAATAGCATTTCTGTGAGGAACGGTTTCACTTTCTTTGGTAAAAAGAGCTGGTACTTGGTTATCTTTGTTTTCTTGGCAGAATGTTCCATGAAGGTGAGGTTGTTGTCAAAGGGGAATCCAAGTGACTTTGCACTGATGGAACGTTGGGGTTTAAGCCATCAAGATTCATGTCATTGAGCCAGGTTTGTACTATTTCTTGCTTGCTATTCTGGGCAAATAAGAGGAATTCTAATTTGGTGGGGTTAAGCTGCAGGTAGGTGATGGATATCCAAGTCTGGATGAGGTGGAAGCAATGTTTAAGGTGGAAGAGACTTTCAATCGGAACTATGTATTGTTGGCGTATTGGTGAATTGTTATGTGGTTTTCAGTGTATAAAGTCCTGAGGTACTCTAGGTAGAGCAAAGGTAAAATAAATCTGACCAAGTATACTCCTCTGTTGCTTTGCAACATTTGCAGCTTAGATGAGTTTCTCTTGTTCCCTGTATATTAATTTTACATTCAGCATTTGTGGTTGCAAACAAATCCATCAACTGACCTCTCATCACAGAAAAAGAGATTTTCACTGGCCCTACCAAAGAACACGCTGGTATTGCTCAAGTTTCAATATTCATTACAAAAAGACACATGGACGCCCAGAGGTTTGAAAGGGGTACTAAAAACCTGTGAGAGCAGTTTATCAAACAGAGGTGAAGGGTTCAAGATAGGATGGGTTGGTTGGGCTAGTCAGGAGTAAAAGGAAACTGATGGGGTCCGGAGAAGAGAGAAACACTTGAATGGGGCATACAGGTGAAACCAAATGCGGGAGGCCAGCACTATTTTCATTGTTCTGTGAAGGAGAACAATATGCTGGACCTAGATTGTCTCACGTCCTGATTCAGGAAATGTGCAACAAGCAGGTTTAAGTAGGCAAAGCTGTGGGAGATGTGGTGTGCAGCAATTAAAAGGAGGTGATTAGGCAAAAAAAGAGCAAGGAGATTTAGGGCTATTGGGTGATAACTGGCCAGTGATGTCAAGTTCGAGGATGCTGTGGGAAATAAGAGAGAATGGGGGAATATAGGCACTGTAAGTGAGTTAAGGAGATAGCAGCTCCAATGGGGTGTTTTAGGATTGGGAAGATTGACAAATGGGCAGGCTTAATGTGTGTTTATTTGGCAGAAAATGTGAAAGGATGGGCAAAGGCTGAGAAAGATGGGTCAAGAGAAAGGAAAGGAGGAAGAGAGAGTGATGGGATTAGGACAGAGAGGTAGCAAGATGAAAATGGAGTGAAGGCTTGAGTAAGTGCGATTTGCACAGGTGGTGTTAGAATGGACAATGAAAGGGGGGTGAGAGTTTAGAGCAAGGTGGGGTGGGAAGGACAGAGAGAGAGATAGACAGAGGGTAGAGGTACATGGTGGGGGAGGAGGGGTTGTGCATACATATGCATGGACAGGGTGAAGGGGCCAGGAATGAGAAGGTGAAGCTGTCTGTCAAGTTGGTAGTGGTGAAACAGATACGCAGATGGTGGTGAACTGAGCGAAAGGAGGAGATTGGGTTAGGCAGGGTCTTGGGATAGTCCTCACAAGGAGTGGTAGCATTTGTGTTTGGGCATGATTCATGAGATAGGCACAGGTTTCTCCAGAGGATTACGTTGGCACAGATTGCTTTGTCTCATAGGATATGGGAGAATTGGAATGAAGACTTCAGCAGGGCATATTTGCCTCTGCTCCAGCTTTTGCTAAGAGGTATGCATATGTGTGTCTATAGGCATCATGCATTGACTTAGTAGACCTACTAAACAATGGTAGGAAAGCTAGAACATGGTCTAGTCAGATAACAGTTTAGTGTTCGTGGACAAAAAATAATCATTGAACTGGTTGAATAGGTGTTTCCCCCTTCGTTTCTAATCGAATCCAAGTGACCCAATCAGAGTTCTTACAGGTCTGAACCCAGGAAGTTAAAATAGGGGGTTCCACAAGAGCATTAGTTATCCCCACTAGGTCCAAACCTCTATCTTAGGCTTTAGCTACGTTACTGAGCGATCATCAAAGAACCAAATATGTTTGCAGCTGATACACAAATTGTTGTTAATCTTAGGGCAAACAACCTGATAACAATTTAGCAGTCACTGGTGCGCTAGAGAAAGCGAAAGGCTGGATGGGAAGAAACATCCTAAAATGTAACTCCTTGAAATCTGAGATCCTGAAAACTGCAACTAGAATCAATGCTTGGGATGCAAGGCTTTGGCTTCCATCCATGTGAAATCTTCCTGTCCCATCTCAAAAGGTCTGGAAACAGGGAATCTTGTTTGACACCAACTTTAACTTTTAACACCCAAGTTGCTTCCACAGACAAATCATGCCTGTTTCACCTTCACATCCTGAAATATATTTCTATATTTCCCCTTCCCCAGAGAACTGCAGTGGCCATAGCTTTCATTCACTTGTGAATTGATTTCCGCGATTCAATATACTTTGGCCTCTCCTAGAGAAACTTGCATAAGCTTCCATTGATTCAAAATGCCATGCTAAGACTGAACCAACTACACTGGCTGCCAGTTCATAAACATGTTATGTTCAAAGCTGCCTGTATTACCTACAAGATCTTGAACAACAGTAAACAGCTGTTTTCCAGACAAATTTGTAAAATATATTATAAATTGCCCAATGAGGTCTCAGTTAGGCGCTCAGATTTTCCATGCCGACATTTAAAGCAAAAAGCAAAGAAGGTAGGGCTTTTACAAAGCAGATAGCAGAGATAAGGAACAGAATAACTTTGTTTCAGAAAGAAACTGGAAACCTGTCTCTTCCCTATCGATTGGTAACTGTGTTCTTCCTACAGCCTAACATAGTTATCCATAAGGTTTAGCACCATGAAGCTTCTTAAGAGTGTGTCTTGTGCTTTATAAAAAACAAATACCAGCATACCAAAAAACCACTGAAGGATTTTGAATATATTGATAATAAAATGATATCCTCGCTTCTTATTTCTACTTTTCATATTACCAAGGTCAGCTTTAGCATTGGTGGCGCCCAGTGTGGCAATCTTTGTTGGTCCCTAGTCACCCCCTCCCACCATGACTCCTTCTTCGCGGACTCCCTGACTAACACCCTCCAGTGGTGACCCACATCTCTCCTTTGCCCCTCTCTCATTTATTTTTTAACACTTCTCATCTCAATGTAGTGTAAGAGCGCTTTTCATCACAAACATTGTACAGAGACAATGAGTCATACAAGTGTGCAAATCAATGTATAAGAAATGTTACATAAGGCAATAAGGACTAGGGCCCCCTGAGCGACGCCGGGGAGTCGGTCTTCTGTACGCTACATTTCCCGCGCCTGGAGGACCCAACCCGGGGCCCAGCGGGTCCCAGGACCCAGCCGGGGCTCCCAGGCCCAGAGGCGCAGGGGAAGCCTCCCCGGGCCTGCGGAACCCCGTCCCGGGCACCCTGCCACGCCGCAGGCCCGAGGACGGAGCCCGGGGTGGGGAGGCCACCCTCTCCGGGGCACTCAGGGGCCCCGACGGAGCTCCTGAACCAAGCCAAGCAGGGGGACTCCCCGGGCACGACGGAACCCCACTCGGGCCTTTGGCATAGCGTCAGGCCGGGGGACGGGGCCCAGGGATGGAGCACCCAACCCAGAGCCCGGCGGTGCCCCTGGACCCAGCCGGGGCTCCCGGGTTCAGAGGCACAGGGGAAGCCTCCCGGGATGGAGCCCGAGGTGGGGAGGCCGGACGGAGCTCCTGAACCCAGCCAAGCAGGGGGAGGCTCCCCAGGCATGACGGAACACCGTCTCGGGCCTATGGCAGAGCAGCAGGCCGGGGCCCAGGGCTGGAGTACTCGAGCGGGGGCCCGGTGGGGCCCCTGGCCCAGCCGGCGCTCCCGGGTCCAGAGGCACAGGGGAAGCCTCCCGGGCCTGCGGGACCCCGTCCCGGGTACCCTGCCACGCGGCAGGCCCGAGGACGGAGCCCGGGGTGGGGAGGCCACCCTCCCCGGGGCCCTCAGGGGCCCCGACTGAGCTCCTGAACCAAGCCAAGCAGGGGGAGGCTCCCCGGGCACAACTGTACCCCGTCTCGGGTCTTTGGCAGAGCGGCAGGCCGGGGGACGGGGTCCAGGGCTGGAGCACCCGACCCGGGGCCCGGCGGGCCCCTGGACCCAGCCGGGGCTCCCAAGCCCAGAGGCGCAGGGGAAGCCTCCCAGGGCCCGCGGGACCACGTTCCGGGCACCCTGCCACGCGGCAGGCCCGAGGACGGAGCCCGGGGTGGGGATGCCGCCCTCTCCGGGGCCCTCAGGGGCCCCGGACGGAGCTCCTGAACCAAGCCAAGCAGGGGGAGACTCCCCGGGCACGACGGAACCCCACTTGGGCCTTTGGCATAGCGGCAGGCCGGGGGACGGGGCCCAGGGCTGGAGCACCCAACCCAGGGCCCGGCGGTGCCCCTGGACCCAGCCGGGGCTCCCGGGTTCAGAGGCACAGGGAAGCCTCCCGGGCCTGCGGGACCCCGTCCCGGGTACCCTGCCACGGAGCTCCTGAACCCAGCCAAGCGAGGGGGGGCTCCCCGGGCACGACGGAACCCCACTCGGGCCTTTGGCATAGCGGCAGGCCGGGGGACGGGGCCCAGGGCTGGAGCACCCAACCCAGGGCCCGGCGGTGCCCCTGGACCCAGCCGGGGCTCCCGGGTTCAGAGGCACAGGGGAAGCCTCCCGGGCCTGCGGGACCCCGTCCCGGGTACCCTGCCACGGAGCTCCTGAACCCAGCCAAGCGAGGGGGGGCTCCCCGGGCACGACGGAACCCCACTCGGGCCTTTGGCATAGCGGCAGGCCGGGAGACGGGGCCCAGGGCTGGAGCACCCGACCTGGGGCCCGGCGGGCCCCTGGACCCAGCCGGGGCTCCCAGGCCCAGAGGCGCAGGGGAAGCCTCCCCGGGCCCCTGTCCCGGGCACCTTGTCACGCGGCAGGCCGGAGGACGGAGCCCGGGGTGGGGAGGCCGCCCTCCCTGGGGCCATCAGGGGCCCCAGACGGAGTTCCTGAACCCAGCCAAGCAGGGGGAGGCTCCCAAGGCACAACAGAACCCCGTCTCGGTCCTTTGGCAGAGGAGCAGGCCGGGGGACGGGGCCCAGGGCTGGAGCACCTGACCCGGCGGGGCCCCTGGACCCAGCCGGGGCTCCCAGGCCCAGTGGTGAAGGGAAGCCTCCCCAGGCCCGCAGGACCCCGTCCCGGGCACCCTGCCACCCGGCAGACCCAAGGACGGAGCCCGGGGTGGGGAGGCCGCCCTCCCCGGGGCCCTCAGGGGCCCCGGACGGAGCTCCTGAACCCAGCCAAGCAGGGGGAGGCTCCCCGGGCACGACGGAACCCCGTCTCGGGCCTTTGGCAGAGCGGCAGGCCGGGACCCAGGGCTGGAGGACCCAAACCGGGGCCCGGCGGGACCCCAGGCGCAGAGGCGCAGGGGAAGCCTCCCCAGGCCCGCAGGACCACGTCCCAGGCACCCTGCCACGTGGCAGGCCCGAGGACGGAGCCCGGGGTGGGGATGCCGCCCTCCCCGGGGCCCCGGCTGGAGCTCCTGAACCCAGCCAAGCAGGGGGAGGCTCCCCGGGCACGACGGAACCCTGTCTCGGGCCTTTTGCATAGTGGCAGGCTGGGTGACGGGGCCCAGGGCTGGAGCACCCGACCTGGGGGGGCCCGTGGACCCAGCCGGGGCTCCCGGGCCCAGAGGCGCAGAGGAAGTCTCCCTGGGCCCGCGGGACCCCGTCCCGGGTTCCCTGCCACGCGGCAGGCCCGAGGAGGGAATCCCCAGGGCCCCGGCTGGAGCTCCTGAACCCAGCCAAGCAGGGGGAGGCTCCCCGGGCCCATCGGAACACCGTCTCGGGCCCCTGGCGGAGCGGCAGGCCAGGTGACTGAGCCTGGGGCCCCTGGACCCCGACGGGGCTCCCAGGCAGAGGTGAGGCCTGCCCGCGGGCCCCCATCCTGGGCACCACGCCACACGTTGGGCCGGGGGACGAGCCCCGGGCTGCGGGGGGGGGCGTCCTGGCCCGTCCGACTGCCAGCTGAGGACCGCTAGGCCGAGAGGGGTTTTGGAGTACCCTGTCCCTAGTAATCCGGAGGAAGGGTACCCCCCTTTCTGGTAACCCGTGCGCACCGCGAGACTGAGGGGACTCAAGGGTTGGGCGCGCCCGACCTCCTGGAGCCCTGGCTGGGATCAGGGAGGCGGGCAAGTCCTCGTCTGGACTTCCAGGCCGGCCCGGCCATCTGGTTGCCCCATTGGAAAGCATTGCGTGCGACCAGATGGCCGAGGGGAAAGGCACGACCAGATGGCCAGGCCAGAAGGACGCCAATCTGCCCGCCCTGAGCCGTCACCGGAGGGCTACCGCCTGCCCATGCAGGGCTCGGGGGCTCTGCGTCCCGGGGGCTCGGAGACCCCAGCTGGGCCTCAGGCCCGGGGCTGAGAATAGGGGTCCCCGGCGGACCTCCGACCCGGGCCCATGGCGGAGCTTATCCCATCCCTGGTCCCGGGCCAGGCCGCACGGGGGAGGCCTCCACGGGCCTGCGTCGGGCCACCAAGGGCCCCGGCCTATGCTCCTGAACCCAGCCAAGCTGGGGAAGGCCCGCCCGGGCCTAGGGCGTGGGACGGAGCCGGGGGTGGGAGCACCCGGCCAGAGCTCTCGGGCCCGGACGCCCAGGGGAGGACTGCCCAGGACCGATGGTGCCCGTCCCGGGCACTTTGCCGCGTGGCGGGCCGGAGGAGGGAGCCCCGGGCAGTGGGGAGGTGTTGTCCGGGCTTAGCCCATCTGGTCCCCGGCTGAAAACTGCCAGCCCGGGAGCGGTTCCGGCATACCCTGTCCCTAGTAATCCGGAGGAAAGCTACCCTTCTTTCTGGTAACCCGTGCGCACCGAGTGACGGAGGGGACCCAGGGCACGGAGGCGCCCGACCTCCTGGAGCCCTAAGCTGGGATCGTGGAGGCGGGCAAGTCCTCGTCTGGACTTCCAGGCCGGCCCGGCCATCTGGTCGCCCCATTGGAAAGCATTGTGTGCGACCAGATGGCCGAGGGGAAAGGCACGACCAGATGGCCAGGCCAGAAGGACGCTAATCTGCCCGCCCTGAGCCTTCACCGGAAGGCTCCCGCCTGCCCATGCAGGGCTCGGGGGCTCTGCGTCCCGGGGGCTCATCAGAGCCCTTAGCTGGGTCTCGGGCACGGGGCTGCGAGGGGGTTGCTCCCGACAGAACTCTGACCCGGGGCCCGCAGGCACCTTGACACGCAGGCGAAGCGTGGGGAGGCCTGCCATGGCCCGATGGACCCCCGTGACGGGCACCCAGACCCTCGGCTGGCCAAAGGACGTGGGCTCCCGCACCCCAGGGCCCGCCGGAGCTCAGGCCCCGGAACCGGTCCCCGCTTCTGAAACCAGCCAGGGCGGGGTGGGGGGGTGGGGGGAGATTCCCCAGGCACCAGGGACCCCTGTCCAGGGCGGACGGACCCTTGGCAGGCCGCAGGACGGGGGCTCCCACACCCCAGGCCCTGCCCGAAACCCAGGCCCCGGGCCCGGTCACTGCTTCTCAACCCAGCCAGGCTGGGGGGATCAGGGCGCCTGCCCGGGCACGAGGGACCCCCATCCCGGGCACACGGACCCTCGGCTGTCCGCAGGTTCCTGTTCCACGGATTTTTTTCATAACTCCGTGGAACTCCGCGTAGTGGTACTACGCCAACTCCGCCCAGGGATAATGATGTCATAGAACATATCATGAATCTTGCACTATCGGAGGTCATAAGCAGTGCACAGCAAGGGCCGGCTCTGGTGAATGGTACATAATTAGTCAGTAATTCACCTAACGCGTGCATGTTTCTTTAAACAAATATTACTTGTGCGTCATTGTCTTATTTTCATGACAGTGATTTGCCCATTAAGTGAATGTAAAATTGGTGGATTTCTGTAGAAATATTTACAATTACAAAGAAACGAGGTGTTCCGAGACGCTTGCTGAACATTGAGCGCCCTCTGCCGGATTGCTGGGTCGAGTTGGGCTATATGTTCTTATACGGAAAGGGATAAAAAACGGAGGATGGCGCTTACGTGGAGTGTTGTATGCACACAAACTAATTGAAATGTGCATTAAGTAATCTTAAAATAGAGTCCCCGAGATAAAGGGCGAGAGCAGAAAACCATGCTTGTCTGAATCCCATCCTGATCCCCTGGAAATATGGCTCTGGCTAAACTATTTTATTTATGACCAACAATGAGTACTTGGCAGCTAGTTGTACTAAACTGTTTATCAAAGTTATTTACGTTTCGATAAACAATGCAGACTTGCATCGTTTAGATTGAAGGCATTTCAGTCTTTGTAAGCTGGCATTACAGAATGTATTATATGTCTTTGTATTATTTTGGAGAAAAAAAACCTCAAGAAAAGGACATTGAAATAATTTTTAAAAAAACACCAAATCAATGGACGATGCATTCTTGGGGCATCTTAGCCGAGTAATTTATCCTGAACTTCCCTTAAATGTTCTAAACTGTCTCTAGCTTTTAGTTCTCAGAGTTGCCCTTTCAAATGTTATAAGAGTGTGTAATATAACATTTTGCTGGTCCCTTTTGCACACCCATATAACTCCTCAAGAGTTGCTGAAAACAGAACATACAAAAGGTATAGCGCCAAGGTAGGAGCTGTGTTTAGAAGGAATTCCTTCCATCTCTACCTCGCAATAACCTTCATTGGTGCCAACTCAGGTACCTCATAGTCTCACGGTCCTCAGTGTATTTGGCCATCCAACTCCAGGGAACGCTCTCCAAGCGTGAAACGAGTTTCTTTTTTTAAATTCCTCTCAGTAATCTTGTAGAGTGTGGGCCAAAAAATTCAACACCGTTATCCCTTACTGTCTCGGTGCCCACGTCACTGGAGACAGGGGATCCATTCTCTTCCAATGGCAATCTCAAGTTTAGCCGCTAACAAGGTATGGGACAGCATCATCCCCAACAAGCCTCGACAATCCGTCTCAGAAAATGGACCCACCGCCCCCAATACAGTGATCGCTGGATAACCAGGAACCAGGAATCCTGAAGTCGTTTTTCTCCTGCATTAATGCCTCCTTCCAAAAATGGCTCAATTGGGGCACAACCACCTAATATGAAGCTAATCGCCTTCTTGGCCCCAGTCTCTACAACACCCTGACACTCTTGTTTGGACACAACTTTACTTCCTCCAGGACATGTAGCAATGGACATTATTTTATACTGGGCTTACCTGTGCAGGATATAGCCCTAAGTTTGTGGTATATCCTCCAACAGTTGTTGCAATTATTTATCACTAAATCCATACCCAAAGCATCTTCACATTTGACCATAAAGAGCCACTATGGTATTGGATGGGACAAACCCAGTGCCTTATATGTATCCAACATTAGAAGATAGGTCCAGTAGAGGGTTTCGAATGGTGTAACACTTTTAGTTCTTGCCAGTTTACTATCTGGTGCCAAAGCCCAATCTCCAAGTTGCGTGTTGAGTCTCTTTTACATCAAGCCCACCCTCCTTTGTGCTTATTTCGAAGGTCTTAACTTTTTCCTTTACAAACGTCTGTCATAATTTTACACCTTCAATCCGCTTTTATCTAGAACACGTTCCTGGTAATAAGGCTGGAGTGAACTGTGGGTTATAGTGAATAGGGTCTACGGAGATGGGAACAAAGTGAGCATAGGTTCTGCTGTTAACATCTCCGAGACCAACATCAAAGGACTAAATAAGTCACTAATGTATACATTTGTGATAATTCATGCTTATGCAGTGCAAACCAGTAAACCCCCCACCCCCGCCCTTCCCCAACGACCCCCACAACCAGGTCACCTCATATCGGCTCCCAATTTAAACACCACAGGTAAGTTTGGTATACATACTCATGCTTTCCCTCATAGCCTCACGCCGAAAGTAATAACAAAAGGGTTTCATTTGAAAGTCTGAGAAACACAATAGGACTTTACACTCTGTTTGGAAACCATCTTTGTGATTCTCTGGGTGCAGTATCATTCAGACACCAAACAAATTGGGTAACCAGTACAAGTCACTTGCCATAATGTCTTCCCCTGCAGTTACATGCCCCCTTAGGTCTTTCGCATAGGAATATAGGTTACAGAGTAAGAGTACAAATGTGTGGAGCTGGGCTCATGCACATCACATGCTTGGCCATCACATAACTGGTGGCACAAACCTCTCTCTTTCCCTTAAATTACCAAAAGAAACAGGGGTGGTGGGATGGCCAGATATTCGGGAGAAAGGGAAAGCGAGACAGCCACTTTAAACTATCAGGACAAGTCACAGAACAATGTACAATGCTGGTATTTCTCACCTCCTTTCTTCCAGACTGAATGGAAGATTGAAAAACAATAACTGTAAAGGGAAGAGGGTGGCAGGCAACCTTACCAACAACCACAGCTTAACCAAACAAGTTCCTCAACAAATCTTTGCCAAACAAGTTCCTCAACAAATCTTTGCCACACTGAACTCCAGCCTGCACGCTGAACTCAAGCCAGCCATAATGCTTACATTTTGCCTTGGCTACACCAATATAACTGCCTTGCTGATGCCATCCAAGAGGATATGGCACCAAAAAGCACTAGACACGCTATGACGTTCTCCTCACTTGCATAAATGCCTATGGAGAAGAGTGACAATGAAGCATTCTTGATATATAGGAGATTGTCTAGAAAGTAGCTAATCTCTTATTTTCCAGAAGCAGAGCCACAATAGCTGATGAACAACCTATTAAGAGGTCCCTCACTAGCTTCACTAGTCCTACTGGAAATCAAACTTTGGGTTACGGCCTCAACAACCACTTTAAACAGCATTATCTCTAGAAATTTACAGCTAAAAATATGGTTGAAAAACCTTCAGACTGCGGATGACCAACCTTAGGCAAAAGAAACAGACCGGTGTCTGAAGCAAGACGGTCTTCTAGTCCTTTTGGGACCAGGGCAGAGTAGGGGATGGTGTAAGTTCACCAGCTCTTGAGTAATATACAATATGGCATGTCCACAACCCAAATGGTGCGCTTCCTCAGTCTTGCTTCTCCTGGCCAGCACAATAGGATGAGTGCAATGTGAGGGAACTTGTGTCTCCTTGGAAACCTAGGTCAGTTGAGACGGTCGCCAACTGGTTCTTCAATCAGTTGGGCCATTGCAAGGTTTTCGGAAGATCAGGTGGATCTTCCTGGCAGTGGAAGTCCATCTCCTCATGCAGGCAACAAAGCTTATACAGCTGTAAAGGCCTCATACATTCTTACCAGGGTTTGGGGCATTCTGGTGAGAGAGTAGCAAACCAGCAGTAGTTCTACACTTGGTAAAATGACTTTTCCTATGCTGGTGTGTAGGTGACTTTGTTTCCAGAAGATATACCAATACTAACTTGAGGGAGACCATAATTTATATTCCTCTGATGTCCAAGGAGCAAAGCCAAAACCAGCAAAAAAGAGGCTTTATTAAAAAAAGTTAAAACCTTCCTCCGTCTCTGGAGAACTGCACTTTCCTGTTGTTCAATGTTCAATTGTTTTGTAGCCAAGTGTCTGAGTTTGGGTGGTGAATGTGGTTTGTGGATTTCAGGTTAGGCTTGCTGCCAGGTAGACCTGCAACATTACTGGATGACTGGCATGGGTTAGCTGCACTTAATTAGGGTCCTCCTCTACGAAAAGGAATGGTCAGGTGGCCTCACCTTAGACACCATGTACAACAGGTGTGGCGAGAGGGGCATCAAGAGCTGGGAAAAAGTGCATGCAGGTAGGAATGCCCAACATGGTCAATGTGAGCCTTCCTAAGTAAAACACATCCTCTTGTGCCACAGGCCCACTGGGTCCAAACAGACACCACCATCCACCATCCTAGAACCATAGAGTTTTCAAACATATCAGACAAAAGAGGAAGACAAGGCAAACTAATTATGGGGAATGGATAGGCCTTCAATCGTAGCCAGTCTCCCACAGGGCTAAAAGCAAAAAGGCCTATTCCGATGTAATAGGACTTTGCTGCCACCATCACCTGTCAAAGAATAACCTGGATTTTGCTCTGATGAGGACAGCAAATCTACAATGAGTGCTGATGAGGACAGAAAATTGCAATGAGCTTCTTCAGTGGATTTGTACGACTCAAGTTCAGTGGAGGAAAAAACAAAAGGCTAACCTGGCAGACAAGTCATGCTCCCAGTGTTATGATTATCATGTCTTTTCTCTACTAGTTATTCCCCTTTTAGGTAACACATGTTAATCATTCTGAAGTGAATGTGTGCGCCCAATACAGAATGCACGCTTACTGTTATGTTATTCTTTCCTTGCAACATGATAATAAAGTCTGTTCGAATATATTGACAGTATTTAATAGGGGCTGACTGTTCTGCTCTAAATAATTGCTATTGAGTTACGAGCAACGTTTCATAGAAAGCTAATAGCTGCGTTTTTTTTATTGTCATTATTCAAAGAACACAGTATTGCAGAATGGGAATAAATAAAAGAGCATCAGGCCACTTTCTGCTAATTGTTTATTCTAAAAGATTCAAGAACGTCTAAATAAAGTTATAAAAGCCAGACATAGGGTGTGGAGAGTTAGAGAGGAACATTTGTGCCAGGCGAATACTGACGAGACAGGCAGAGCAGAACAGTACCACCTACTTTTAGCTGAAGTCACCAGGAAAGCATTCGGCCTTCACCTGCTCTTCTTATTAGCTAGCTGCGAGCACAAGACAAGAGTAGCAGGCTCTGCTATTATATTGAACATATGTCTTACTGTTCAAACAGGAATGCAGGTGTGAACATCTCTGAAGCTCAAATTAGGATTTAGCTTCTATTTTATGCTAAAATTATTCTAGTGAAAAGAAGTAGAAAAAACAAATGGTAGGATTGTTATAAAATCGTACATTAAATATCCTAGAGTTTTTCCTATTATTTATACTTTCCACAAACATTGCAGTTACCATTCTATTTGTCTTTACTGTAGTTACATATATGTAAAATGTATCCTCTGTCTCCTAGTGTTCTTGAATGTGTTCTTCCTTCTTGAATTTGTTCTTCCTTAACAAAAGAGTTTTGGGATTTCCACTGACTACTCCTGTAATGTCTCATGAGATTGGTTGTTACCTCAAACACATCTCCTTCAAAAATTGCTCAGTGAGTTGTGGGGTGGCTGCAGTCCAACTGGTTTTCTGAACTGAGTTCTATTCCAGGGAACATGACTCTCAGGTCCCCACCTAGCTGGATTATCAAACACTCAGAATGGCTTATGGAATATCCTGAATCACATTTGACAAAAAGGAGCTCCTTTCTACTCAAGCACTCTGGGGCTGCACCAGTGGATGTTTTTTGCATTAAGACTCCTTTATTTGTAACAGATTTGTGCTTAATGTTCATTATCCAAATACCTTTCATGGAGTAATAAGGCATCTGCAAGAAGTCACAGATCAAAAGCAGGACATTTGGCTGTAGAGGTATCCCAGATTTCTCCAGAGACCTGGTGTGAACTTGAATCTCTGCTGGGAGCATGATGTCTACCTTCAGCCTCTTCCACCCCATCAAATTCTCCAGAGTCTTGAAGAAGAATCGAACCACGGAAACCCTTCTCTGTCGCCTATCTTCATGTTAAGGTCTATGTCACGATTCCCCAAATGTGGCAGATAAGAGATGGAAGGGGAAGATGTGCACAATGAAGGAACAGAACACATGGCCCTTACCCCTAGTAGCATTCATATCACGAACCCGTAGGATCCATGGGCAACCGATGTGCACTATTTGCCACTTAAGTTAACGGAGGACGGGTCACCGGAAACCATGGAAGCTGATGAGCAGGTATGCCAGAGGTGGCCAACCTCCTTAGGAAAGGAACACATGTCTGCATCTCAGGGAAAATAGATGCTGGAAAATATAAGAAACTGTCATGTTCACTCAGACGCCTAAAAAGGCCAAGGAGCCCAAATATTCAGAATACTAATCATTCATCTTTTGGTGCTGAGACCACCTTCCACAAGGCAGGGCACCAGTCATCCAGTGCCTGATCCACTGAGAAACTATGAAACAGAATAGGGGCCATATGACAGACCAGTTCGTCCTTGCTAATAGCAGGACCTCTCCTTCCATTTCTTGTGAAGAGACTGGTAAAACAACATCTTGCTCAAATCACCAGCACACTAATGACTGGTAATGAGTGGAGTTTCCAGGAATAAGAAAACCATGACCGACAGTAGTTGTACAGACCATGCCTTTTGGTTTGTTTTTAAATGGAGGATAAACTGAACCTAAGCCAACTGAAGTAGAATTGGAGGTCTTAGGCCCTTTGTAGTATATACACTTTGGCCGTCACCTGAGGACCTACTGGATTAGTCTAAAGCAGCTCCATGAAAGACCATCTGGTGTGTGGATAGAATTATCCAATAAGGAAAGCGCAGCAGAACTCATTATAACAGAGTTGGGCCAGTAAAACTGTTTATTAGAATGAGAGAGCATCAATTACAGAGTGTGCCATTGCCATCCTTAACAATAGCTATATCCTAGGCAGAACAAAAAAAAAAATAGAGCAGGTCAATTGGTTATTACGGAGGTAAAGTCAGAGACAGGTCATTTTCATCTATGTACAAATTATACACCTATTAAAGAAGATCCTAGATTTACAATGAGTGAATGTTGGAAATACATTAGCTGGAGAGGACATCTAATTCTATATGGCAATTTCAATTGCATCCCAAATTTATATTTAGACATAACGAATTCCAAAGACTCGAGATGGATGCGGCAAACCAGAAGGATCATTCCTGAGTTTAGCAAGGTCTTGAATTTGACAAGCATATGGCATCAGAGCAATCAACCTACTCTAGGAAATACATTTACTCAATTCCTCTTTAGCAATACTGTTCAATTAATTACTTTGAGTCATTGCCGCACTTTCCAAGCAGATGCAGTCTTATCTCTCCAGCAGCTAATTCTGATCGTTCACTTGTTATGGTTATGGTCAGTCTGGTCTACTGTGCTAAACATAGCGTTTTGGACCTTCCTATGGTATATTTTGACTTGTAATGATTTTGTTGGATTAATAAAAAATAAGTCTCTCAATTCATGCTAACTAACCAAGGTTCACACCAGCTTTGATTGTCTTGGACTCTCCTACTGCCTATAAAAAGGTGCAAAACTCAATCATTTTTCTCATAGATAAATAAAATCAACTGCACAGAAGAGAATACTCTCGGTCAACAACTTCAAGAATCAGAGGATTGCCCAGGCTGAAATGATATACAATTGAGCTAGTAACAGACAAATAACTTTAAATAGTTAATGCAGTAGGGCGTCGAACTACAGCATTGCGCACAAGTAAGGTGAACCAACTGTATCTGGCACGGAAGGAAGAAATATTGGTAACTGGGGAAGATCAGGTTGACTCTTTGCATTCATGAATACGCATCAGGGAGTCTAAAATTCAGAAGGAGCCATTAGAGATGCGGCGGGACACAGTTTCAGATTTAATAAGTAGTCTGCTCAGGGTCTCTGAATTCTATGTAGAGTAATACTCTATTAATAATTATAATATAAACCTAATTAGGACCTCATACAGATATTAAGAATCCATCCCACTCCCAAAATTGTACACAGACCGAAACTGCTAATTAGGATCACATACCACAACCAAGGTGATTTTGGCAAGTATAAAGGAACTAGCTTCAGGGAAAGCATCTCTGATCTATTACTGCTGAGGTCTATACATTGCTAGCCACAGAAAATGATCCTTTACTACTTACAATGATTACTGAGGCTACTGTTTCAGGTGACCTTTTGAAGTCATGGTCCAAAGCCACAATTACTGTATTTAAAAAAACCACTCTGGATTGGTATGATTTGTAAATCTTATTAACCTATTTTCCTACTAAACACAGATCAAAAACGGTTTACAAAAATTCTTGCTATAGGTCTAGCTAACTTACCCATACAAAATGATTTAATCCTGGGTAAGGACACCACCCATAAAAACTTTGACGTTGAAAAGGACTTCGATTGGGTCTCTATTGCAGTTTTGTGAAAGATGATGCCACACATGGGTATTCGTCAGCAATTTACTTTTTAGGTCAGCTACAATTTAAGAAAACACACACGCATCAATGTGCTAATGGGAGCACCACAACCACGGTATCTATTAAATCGGGTACCAATCAGGGGTTTCCACCTTTATATGCCATTTATATGGAGTCCTTGTTTTATTTAATTATTACAATCAATACTCTAATTAATTTGCCCTGGATGATTGATCTGTGTTACTGCAAATAAACAGATGAAGTTGCTGTTAATACACTAAGATTGGATGAACCTATAGTAATAAATGATCAAATAGACAGTGAATGTGGCATAACATTGGGATAGAATCTGAATCTGCCCAAACCCTGCTTGCGGGTGACATGCTTAACAAAACCCTAGAATTAGTATGATAGCGCAGTATCTTGGGGTTACTCTTGCTGAAAATCTAGAAGCAAGTTTAAAATTGAACTATGAACATTTGCTGGCTCGCTGCACCTAATGGATAAACTGAGAAATTTACTGATCTCTCCGGTGGGCCATATTAACATAATTCAGATGGTCAGATTATTTAAATTTCCACATCTGTTTAGAGCTTTCCCTTTGTACATTCGTAGTCACTATGTTTGGCAACTACATTAGGTTGTCGTCTACTTTATAAACAGCCTAGGAGAGCTTATTCACTTTTGTTTCTACAATTGGGCAGGGTGCAAATTGTATTTTTGGGCGGCTTTTGGTAACAGACCTGCGATTGTTAACATTCAATGATCTGACACACTTTAGGAAGGCTAATTCAAGATTTTGGCTACATTCATCAGAAATGGGGCGGGATTAAGAGAATTTTCCAAATTCCTCCACAACATATCCCAGCCATACCACAGGATAATCCAGACAAGCCAACATTTTTCTTGACCAATATTGTGAATTGGGGCAAACTAACAACATCCAAAGAATTACTGACTCTTTCAATAACAATACATTTTAAATCTTTTTAACAGCTTGAAGATTATGGTTTATCTAAAAATCTACAAATTACAGATGACTTTCTTTTGTCCTTCACCAGCATCGTATTTTCCAGTCTTTTCTTTTTTTAATGACTTTTAGTCTTTTATGCACATCTAATTGAAGATTGTAAGGACTATTAAGCGATGTGGGCAAGGAAGTGGTCTTCTTGGCTTAGCATTTATACCGATACTGGCCAAATCTATTAAGTTCAGACATTCACTAATATTACCCACTCAATTAGAAGCTCATAAGTACCAAAAGCTATTTGACGTCTATCCAACTCTTGCAAAAATTGGGATGCCATATATCTTTTTGCCCTTCTTACAGACTCTATATGTTTGCTGCCTGTCCACGCTATTAGACTTTAGGTCTAAGCTCTCTAAAATATTACAGGCTATTCTGAATGCCAATGATAACCCTGAGCAACATATTTCATATATCATAACTTTTTTAGACATCCAAAGGAAAAATTGATTTTCTGTGCAATAGGTCTTTGCTTTGCGAAAATTGGAAAAATTCAAAAGACCCTACTTATTAGGATTGTTGGTATTTAATTAGCGAAGTGTTACAATTTGGACATCAGGGAGCTGTATTAGGTGACAGTTTTGTTAAATTTAGACACAAACCAGTTGCATTCAAGAAAGATATTTAAGGGTTAAATTGTTTTTGTACGGGTTTTCTTATTCTCCTCTTTTCTTACATATATGTATATCTTCATTTAAATCATGTTTTTCGTGTCATGTGTATAATTGTATTGATGTGCAAATCACAAGTTAGGAACTTTGAGTAATTCTCAGATTTCGGTGGAAAGCTGCTCCTGTTTATGGATTGCAACTACACCACCAATGACACTCTAAATATGTTCACCTCAAAAGTGCTAATCCAACGCTCAAAAATTCTGCTACAAAAACAGACATTTGAGGTGGGTAGAGTGTCGCTGGTGTGGAAGATGCACTCCTATAATAGGAACAGCTCTCCGCCTATATCTGGCAACTACCCAGAGCTCCTAGCTTGCGGTCTGCATAATTTCTGCAGCGCTATAAGTTTGCAAGTGTTTGGTTTTTGACCTATACTGGGTGCCCCCTTGTGCCAGGCCAAAACCATGCTTCTGTGTCAAGCTGTAATGAGAGTGAAACACATATGTCAGGAGGTGCTTTTACTTATTCCAGATTGGCTTGGATGGTCTTCTCCAACAAGTAGCTCGTGAGCTACTGGTAGCGCTCCAGCTACCTGCAAGTAGCTCTTCTGTGTGCAGCATCAGCAACTACATTAGAAGCTTGTGCTTGGTTGAATTAATATAGAATGTATTTGATTCAAAAATATGTGTATTTGCAGAACTCATAAGCTCATGTGTGGAGAAAAATGGTAGAATTTCCAAAATATATTTAAAGTTGATATTTGAGTGAGAAATCAGTGTTGGGGAGATTTGTTAATAACTTGATGCCAGGGGCATTGCACCTATGACTGTTATGTATTACACATGTAGAGGCTTTTCACATTGACATGCCATTTTTACATTACTGCTAGCAATTGTGCCTGATGCACTGAAGTGATCTCTGCTGGTAAGTTTTGCATTTGGTGGCCACTAATGTAATCTTGTCTGATGTGGTAACTACTACATCTCTAATAATTTTAGCTGCTTGGTAGGATTTTTATTGAACATAAGTAGCTTTTATTTCAGAAAAGGTTGGAGACCCCTGTTTTATACCAATACTAATCTTGGAATGGCAAACTGCCTTGTCATGTTTCCGCTTGACCTGGATAGCACTAGCTAAGCCTACGGTTAAAATTTCTCTGCTGAAAAAATGTTTCTAGCTTATCGGTTATGATTACAAATTCTGCTAGAAAAAGAGACATTTGAGATGGGCAGATGTAGAGTCATTGGTGTTGGTGATGCAATCCTTAAAGAGCAGTTCTACACCTTAATCCAAAAACTACCTTTAGTGCCTAGCTTGTGATTTGTGTAATTTAAGTGGCGCTTTAATCCTCCAGGTGTTTGGGTTTAACCTTACCGATGTATAGAACGCTTGCTGAATTTCAATTAAGAAAATAATGACAGGCAGGCTTCGGCTGCTACTGCACCTCAATGCAGTGAAGAACAATAGGCCACAAAGCACCTCAGAGTGCATTCCGATTGATGCCCCTTGTAGCTTTGCACATTTATCTTCAACAACCTGCATGGGTCCTCATGTATCCAAAAACAGTGGCCTGGGCACAAAGACCACAAAAAAAGTATCCTTGTCTGGAGGACCAGTGAATGTAGAGACCACTTGCCTGAGTAAGCTGGAATCTCTTTTGCTACATTGCAGCATACTCCTCAATTTGCCATGAAACGTTGACACTAAGTGGCCAATTTAGAAATATCCTGTAGGAGATTAAATCACTGTAGAGGCATTGAGACTTTGAAATATGCAGGCCTCATTTGAAGTAGTGCTCGTGTTACAAATGGTATGATTTAATCAGTCATTAATGTCAAAGGAAAAACAGAAGGAGGACAGGGCTACATAATAGCAAAACATTGAAGCATAAGAAGAATAATCAGAAAATAACTTATTATAAAGGTCTTGTGGGTGAAACAAACTGTTTGGCATTTAGTGAGTCCAAATTCTTTCACTGCACAACCTCTACATTGTGTCACAGGTTATTTCATTATGTACCATCATCCAAATTACCTACTTTATGCTTCATGGAAAATAAAAATAGCACGAGTCATAATATTTCAATCCCACTGAACTTGGGAGTGCATTTATTAATAGCAGCAGTTGGACTTTAAAGAGACCTGGTTTAACTCATCGCACAACTTGCTTTAAAGAACAAGTTACTTACCTTTGGAAATGCATTATCTGGTAAAGACTATCTAACTGCAGATTCCTTACCTTTGAATTTCCCAGGCGTCAGGCTGGATCTGTAAACTTTGCTGAGCAATACCCCTTGCACGCGCCCTCGGGTGGCTCCATTCGGCTACACATGACGTCGTTGGCAGCATCAGTTATGACGTTGCGGTCACCTATATAGGCACCACCCAGGCGCGCGGACGCCAGTACTTTTAGTTTTTTCCACGCCAGAAGCACAGAGTCACGAAGTAACTGACGAGAACGTGTTCAAAATTAGGGACCTGAAAAGGCGAGTAACCCTAGTCCTAACAAAATCAGTCCGCAAAGCGGGGAGGCATAGGTGGGCCTGTAAGGAATCTGCAGCTAGATAGAGTCTCTACCAGATAACGCGTTACCGAAGGTAAGTAACTTGTTCATCTGATAGAGACTTCTAGCTGCAGATTCCTTACCTTTGAAGTAGATACCCAAGCCATAACATCCCAGCGGTGGGTTGTTACACTAGGAAGTCCTGCAGGACCGAATGGGCAAAGTGCCCATTCCTACGAACCTGACTGTCCAGTCAGTAGTGCTTGGCAAACTTGTACAAAAATGCCCAAGTTGCTGCCTGACAGATGTCCAGGACTGGGACACACCGAGCCAAGGCTGTAGTTGCAGCCTATCCCCTGGTGGAATGGGCCCTTAATCCCTCAGGGGTGCTTCTTAGCCAGAGCATAGCAGATCTTAATGCAGAAAACGACCTAGTGAGAAATGGTCCTTTTCTGCACTGCCCGTCCCTTCTTAGCTCCCACGTACCCCACTAAGAGTTGGTCGTCCACCCGGAACTCTTTTAAGCAGTCAAGGTAGAACGACAACGCTCTTTTTGGGTCCAGGTGGTGGAGACGCTCTTCTTCTTTAAGGGGGAGCAAAGAAGGTGGGCAGCGTGATAGACTGACCTAGATGGAATGGGGTCACCACCTTTGGCAAGAACGAAGTGCCACTTTGTCTGGAAAGGACATCATATAGGGAGGCGTTCAAGACAGCACCTGCAACTCACTCACCCTTCGGGCAGATGAAATCGCCACTAGTAAGGCTGTTTTGATGGTAAGCAGCCAGAGAGGACAGCTGTGTAAAGGCTCGAAGGGAGCACACATAAGATAGGTGAGGACCAAATTAAGGTCCCACTGCGGCAACACAAAGGGCGTGGGCGGAAACAAGTGAGCCAGCCCCTTCAAAAACCTATTTACAATCGGAGACCCAAAGAGAGAGGGTTGGTCTGGCAGCAGCAAAAAAGCAGACAGAACAGAAAGATAACCCTTGAGAGTTCCCAAAGCAGAACCCTGCCGGGCAAGGGTTAGAATGACTAGAGGAACAGTGGAAAGAGAAGCAGAAAGAGGGTCAATAGACCTTTCTGTACAATATAATAAAAATTTCTGCCAAAAGCAGGCATATACTGTGTGAGGGATAGGCGAAAGACGAATCTATGAGGCCAAATAGGTTTCTCAAATTTGGCGTTTATTTGCAGGAACGTCTGGGGTACGTAGGGTGTTACAAAGTATATCGGAGGGGAATTAAGGAAGGAAGGGAAATAATCAAGATTGTCGTAAACTCTTTGAGTCTCTCTTTTCTTTTACTGGTAATTTCCTCCTTTCTGTTCGTTCTGGGTTCATGCTTCCGTGATGGGTCGTCCCCGGTTTGCCATGAAAGAAGACAAGAACGGTAAGGTAAGTACTTCAATCTAGAGGGTGTTGTTTAAGGGATAGAGACCATTACCACACCCAGGGTGTAGGGGAGAACGCCTTTGGTGAAGCTGGTGAAGCGGATACCTCCTTCCCCTTTCCTATGGGGTTATGAACTTCTTTATGGGGTAGGCCCCCCTCCCCCCCTCTTCAATAGGCCTTCGGGAAGGGAGAATGTGTGGTGGGAGAGTGTACAAAAGAAAGTAAACACGTGCAAACAGTGTCTCAGTCCATGCCGTAGTTCATTCACTGTAAACGGGGCGTGAGTAGCTGTGCCCATTCTATTCTCCCCCTTTCTCTCTTTAGAGACACCTCTTTTGACCTTCTTCTCGGTTATGTCCTCTACTCCAAATGGTGCAACCAAATTATCCCCAAAAAATATATATAATGAAACAGAAAATACTCAACAGGCCGGGTCGCGACCTTTGTACACCGGCACTTTCCTGAGTAAAATGACAATTCTTTTCTCTTCTGGGTCCCCAATCCTTACGCACCTCACTTAATTCCCTCCCCCTCCTCTTTCCATTCCATTCCATTGCATTTGTAGAGCGCGCGGCTACCACCCACGGTGGTGTCCCGGCGCTAGTGCAGATACGACAGATCGGGAAGGGAAGCGAAAAATACCGCTAAGGAAGATCAAATAGCCAGGTTTTCAGAGCCCTCCTGAACTTGATTTCTGACTCAGCTTTACGAAGATGGGTTGGCAAGGAATTCCATAAAGAGGCCGTTTTCACTGAGAAAGCTCGCCCACCCAGCCTAACTTTGCGGAAACGGGGAATCTGGAGCAGTTCCTGATGATTGGATCGTAAGGCCCTGGTCTGGTGATACTTCCGCAGTCTCTGCTTCAGATATCCAGGGCCCTTGTCTCTGGACGCTTTATAGGCCAAGGTCAGAGCCTTGAATTCTATTCTTCTTTCGACCGGGAGCCAATGAAGGCTGTGCAAATGGGGGGGAAGATAGGATGACGGAGCGGCACATTCCTAATGAGCCTAGCCGCGGCGTTCTGAATAGTTTGCAGTTTTTTAATCAAGTAGGCAGGAAGACCCAGATACATGCTATTGGCGTAGTCGATCTGGGACGTGATCAGTGCATGAACCACCGTATTCCGGCAGTCCATAGGCAAAAGATAGCAGAATCTTCTCAGGGCTTTCAGTTTCCAGAAACAAGAAGCGGAGACTTGACCAATCTGAGCTTTGCCTGAGAGATTGGAAGCAAACTTAAAGCCAAGATTTCTAACTACAGTGACCGGGATGGGTGGAGGGTTTAACTCCGATGGCCACCAGAGATCGGACCGTGGAGGAGAAGGCTGATTAAAAAACAGTACCTCCGTTTTGTCCGCATTTAATTTTAGGCAACTGTCCGTCATCCAAGATGAGATATTGTTCAGACAGAGCTTGAAACGATCAAATGCCGCTTCAGCATGATCTTTAAAAGAAAACACCAACTGGGTGTCATCAGCATATGAGACCACTCTTACCCCACCATGCTCTACTAGCGATGCAAGGGGGGCAAGATAGACGTTAAACAATGTAGGACTCAACGCTGATCCCTGCGGGACTCCACACACCAGAGGACTCGAGGAGGACACATGAGGGCGGAGATATACTTGCTGAGACCGGGAGTTGAGAAAAGAGCGGAACCAAGCTACGGTGGTTCCTGTAACTTCTAAAAACGCCAGTCTCTCCAGCAATATCTGGTGGGATACCGTGTCAAAAGCTGCGGACAAGTCCAACAGCACCAACATAGCACAGCCACCCAGATCTAAAGATTCACGCATAGTTTCCGCCACTTCTAGCAAGGCAGTTTCGGTACTATAACCGGATCTAAATCCAGATTGCGAGTCATGGAGAAAGTTGTTAACTTCCAGATAGTTAGATAACTGTCTCTGAACTTCTTTTTCTAAGATTTTTGCGGGGGCTGGCAGGAGCGAGATTGGCCTAAAATTCTTAAGTACTGCCGGGTCCGCATCCTCTTTTTTAAGGATTGGCAGGACATAGGCCTTTTTCCAGATGGAGGGATAGCAGCCTGTTTCCAGAGAGGCATTCCAAATCAGGTTTAGGCAAGGGTTAAACACAGTAGCCAGCATCTTAAAAAAACTCGCTGGGCAGCGATCGAGAGGAGAACCAGACTTAACCCTATTTAAATCCAAGAGGGAGGCCTCTGGACTAAAAGGGCAAAATTTGTCCCAAACTCTATCGTGAACTGAGGGCCACGAGGTCATGGTCGAGGGCCCTGAAGCAGAAAAGGAGGAGTAAATAGTGTGAATCTTCTCCTGAAAAAAGTTAGATAGATCGTAACATAGTGTGGCCGAGGGATCAATGGTACTCTTCATTGCTTGTGGTTTCATAAAGCCCTGCACAATCTTAAAAACTTCCTTCGAAGAGTTATCAGCAGATTTAATTCGGTTGGCAAAGTAGTGCCCAATAGTATGACGTTTAAGCCCATGGAATTTTTTTAGAGCTGCTTTATAGCCGTCTTTGGCCTCTGGACTGTAGAATTTCCGCCAAGCCCGCTCAAGCCTCTTACATGAGCTTTTCTCCACATGGAGTTCTAAAGTAAACCAAGGGGCAGAAGGCTTATTCCTGGCCAACTTCATGGTTTTAATCGGTGCAATAGTATCCAGGGCTGCGTTGACCCAGCCATTAAACATAACAGCATCATTACTGGGATCACCCGAGAGCTGAAGAGGGGCATTATAAAGAAAGGGGCCCAAGGACTCAACAGTGACCTTCCTCCAGTTTCTTCTTTCCTGATACACTGGTCTGAAATTTTTTATTCTGGAGGGTGCAGGATAAACTAAAAGGAACAAGCTGATGGTCGGACCAGGTTAGAGGGACGGGGACCTCTACTCTCAGTGTTGGATCACCTCCCCGCCCTTTCCAAACACGTACCAGGAAAGCCACAACTCTCCTGAGTTGCGGCAGGATGTCACGCGTCCCAGGGCGACCACCACTCCTTGCTCCAGGTCTCCGGAGCCTCTTCGTCCTCTCGCTCTGCCTCCCGTTCCTGTGCAGTAGACGGCAGGATGTCTTCCCCGGCTCCCGGCGCGATGATTCCAGCGTTCTCAATAGAGCCGGTCCCTCTCTCAGACTGCGGGTGCCACTCTCGCTTTTCTCTCCCCCGTCTTATGAGGTTGGGTCGGGGTTCTCTAGGGAATATAGAGTATTCTCAGGGAGCGCGGTCTGGCCTCCCTCACATACCGTCTTAGTGGAAGGCCGCCTGGCCACCAAAGTAACGTTACATACTTCGGAAGGAAGGTCAAAAGCCATCAACTGCCGCCGCTCAATCTCCACGCATGGAGGCGCAGAGTTGACAGGTTCGGGTGGAGGACCCTCCCCAGCTGCTGCAATAGAAGTTCCTTTTGAAGGGGCAGTCTGATCGGAGGATAAATGCTCATTTTAAGAAGCTCTGGATACCAGACTCTCCACGCCCAGTCCGGAGCCACAAGAATGACTCGGGCCCAGTCGCTCCTGATCTTCTTCAGAACCCTAGGCAGGAGTGGTAAGGGCGGAAAGGCGTCGAGCAGGCCTGAGTTCCACTCGCGACGAAAGGCATCGCAGAGCGATAGCCGGCTTGGAAACTCCAGCGCGCAGCAATGCTGACACTGCGCGTTCTCTTCGGAACCGAACAGATATAAACAAGGTTCTGCCCACTGCTGAAAGAGCCCTTGCGCCACCTTCGACTGGAGACGTCATTTGTGATCCGCTAGGCATCGACGGCTGAGTTCGTCCACCCTGGCATTCAGAGAGCCTGCCAGGTGTTAAACCACCAGGGTTATGCCCAACTGATCCAGCCATGTCCAGAGACGCAGGGCCTCTTGACAAAGGGTGCACGACCCCACCCCACCCTGCTTGTTGCAGTACCACATGGCAGTGGTGTTCTCTGTGAACACCTGCACTAACTTCCCCTTGACAGAGGGAAGAAATGCCTTCAATGCCAATCGAATCGCTCGAAACTCCAACAAATTGATGTGGAGCCCCGACTCCACCAGTGAGCAGTGTCTCCTGATTTCCACCTCTCCCACATGGCCGCCCCATCCCAGAAGAGACGCATTTGTCACGACTGTGAGATCTGGTTGGGGAAGGGAGAGGGGTCTGCCGTTGACCGAATCGTGGTTCGTCAACCGCCACTGCAGATCTCTCGCAGTTTCTTCAGAGCTCTGGACCACGTCGGTGAGATTTCCCTGATGCTGTGCCCACTGGAACATCAGGTCCCACTGCAGAGCCTGCATACGCCACCTGGCATGCTTTACCAACAGGATGCAGGAGGCCATGAGGCCCAACAGCCTCAGAGTCAGTCTCACCGAAATCCAGAACAGAAGCGGAAACGGTTAGAACTGGGGGTCTCTAGTTGGCAATGGTATACACCTTTGACCAAATAGGGACCCTTGCTTCTAGTCAGGGTAAGGGGGATACACTACTAAAATAACCCCTGCTCACCCCCTTGGTAGCTTGGCACGAGCAGACAGGCTTATCTCAGAGGCAGTGTGTTAAGCATTTGTGAACACATACAGTAATAACACTACAGATGGACACTACACAGGTTTTATAAAAATAAGTATTCTTTATATAGACTTAACACAAGACCACAAACGACAAAAATCCACAATACTGTACTCAAAATAGACTTAAAAGATGGTAGAAGTAACTTAGTTCAAGTTGATGGTAAATGCGACACGTTTCTCTCAAAAGTACCTGGGATGCGTAACGCAAAACAAACAAAGGGTCCGCAGGGAGGACGATGCGGCGAGCAGGCGCCTCGATGCGGTGCGACGATCCGGTGCGATGCGATGAAAGTGCGCCCTTGATGCGCGATGCGACGATGTGAAGTCGATGCGTGCACGCCCGACGGCCGTGCGGCGAACTCTGTATCTTTGGAGCCACGACAGGCCCTGCGACACGCTTCTCCGGTGATGCAATGGCAGGCAGCTGCGACGGCGACACGCTTCTCTGTTGATGCGACAGCAGGCAGTTGCGACGGCGACACGCTTCTCCAGTGATACGACGGCAGGCAGCTACGATGAAGGCACGCTTCTCTGGTGATGCGGCGGCGGCCTCTGCGGCGGCGACACGCTTCTCCTGCGATGCGACGGCAGCAGCTTAGTCAGCGACACGCTTCTTCTCGTTGCGTCGCGCTTCCAGCTCCCAGCAACATGCAGGCTTCTGCAGACAGAATCCCCAGCAAGGGAATTCAGGAGGGAGCTGGTGGTGAAGTCTTGTAGTCTTGTAGTCCTGAGACTTCAGCAGGAGGCAAGCTCTAGTTCAAGCCCTTGGAGAATATTCTGCAAGATGATGAAAGTTCTTTAACAGTTCCTTCTCCTTTCCTTGGCAATGAAGACCACTGCAGGCCAACCCAGCAAACAGCACACTGGCAGAGGGGCAGTCCAAACTCCTGCAGCTTCCTTGGTTCTTCTCCTTGGCAAAGGTTCGTCTTGTTGTTTCCAGAAGTGATCTAAAATCTTGGGGTCTGGGCCCCAGTATTTATACCCATAAATCCTTTGTCCTCTGAAGGCTGAGGGTCCTGTACTAGTCCAAACCAGTTCTGGGTGCATCCTGCCAGTGCACACCCTCTTCCTTTGTCAGTGTGGGCCAGGGACATCAGACACACCACAGGAGGTGGAGCCAGCATTGTGGAAAGCAGGCACAGCCCTATTCAGGCCCAGGTGCTACTCCTCCCACCACTCTACATGCAGATAGGTCAATTCAGCCCTGTGCTGACTCACCCTGTCTCCTGGAGTCCCCCAGCCCCTGTCACTCACAAAACCGGACATACAATACACAAGCTAGCAGAGGCAGGCTGGATGGTTTAGGCAAGAAAATACCTACCTTCTAAAAGTGGTATTTTCAAACACAATGTTAAAACCAACTTCACTAAAAGATGTATTTTATCATTCTGAGTTCAGGCATACTAAATTCGTTTTTCTACCATGTTCCCTGGGTCAGTTAGGATTATAAGATGTTATAATCAAACTGCCCATTCTGGCCTTTGGGGACAGGTAGCCTTGCAATAGTGAAAAACGAAATTGGCTGTAATTCACTATCAGGACATGCCACACACAACAGGGCATGTCCTACCTTTTACTTACAATGCACCCTGCCCTTGGGCCTACCTTAGGGGTGACTAATATGTAGAAAAGGGAAGGTTTAGGGACTGGCAAGTGGGTGCACTTGTAAGTCGACATGGCAGTCACAGACTGCACACAGGCTCTGCAGTGGCAGGCCTGAGACACTTTACAAGCTGCTTCTGTGGGTGGCACAACCAGTGCTGCAAGCCCACCAGCAGCATTTGATTTACAGGCCCTGGGCACACCATACTAGGGTCTGACAAGTAAATCAAATGATCCAATCATGGAGTCACTAATCAATACATCAATTTACCATAGGGAGCACTTGCACTGTGGTACTGAATAGCAGTGGCACAGTGCCCAAAGCATCTAAACCAGCAAAACATCAAAAACAGAGGAGGCAATCAGTAAAAAAATGGAAGGGAGACTCACGCCAATGGTACCAGGTCTAACATGAACATAACCGGATTATCCTGGACTCGCTGCTCGGGAGGATAGACCTGAAACTGCACCATGTTCAGAACAGCTCCGATAAAAGGGAGCGTCTGAGAAGGAGTCAGGTGTGACTTCAGCACATTTACAGAGAACCCCAGCGAATGCAGGAGGTCCACCATAGTCTGAAGGTGGGAGACGACAGCCAGGGGCGAGGACGCCTTCAACAGCCAATCGTCGAGGTAGGGGAAGACTGACACCCCTAACCTGCGCAGATGAGCTGTGACCACCGCCATCACCTCGGTGAACACCCGAGGGGCACTGGTAAGCCCGAAGGGGAGCATGGTAAACTGAAAGTGCTCATGGCCTGTGGCCCGGCAGGATGGAGATGTGAAAATACGCATCCTGCAGGTCCAACGCTACCATGCAGACTTCTTGGTCTAGGGCAGACAAGACCTGAGCTAAAGTAAGCATCTTGAACTTCTCCTTCTTGAGGAAGAGATTAAAGGTCCGAAGATCTAAAATGGACCGCAACTCTTTGTTTTTCTTCGGAATCAGAAAGTAGCGGGAATAACAGCCACTGCCTACTTCTGAATCCGGGACCTTCTCTATAGCTCCCTAGGCCAGAAGAGCTGTAACTTCCTCTTGGAGCAATTTTAAGTGATCCTCCGCCAGCCGTTCTCGAGTTGGCAGAATGGGAGGTGGAAAAGAAAGGAAAGGCAGAGAATAGCCCTCCTGAATGATCTGCAAGACTCAGTTGTCTGATGTTTTGGATCTCCAGCGGGGGAGATGATGATGGATTCTCCCACCAACTGGAGTGGTGGGGTCTTGCAGAGTCAGACTAGGAGTGCTTGGAGGCCGTTTCTGCTGAGGGCAGGGTGGCTGACGACTTTGGGCTTCCATTCCTTGGTTGGAATGAAACGCGTCCATGTCCTCGCACAACTTGGGAAGTCTGCGCAGGATGGTGGCTGGGATAGGGCTGACGTGGCTGGAAACCCCTTCCGTTGCCACAAAAGGGGCGAAAGCTAGACTGGCCACGAGGTGTAGTAGAGAGGCCCAAGGATCTGGACGTAGCTCGAGAGTCCTTGAACCTCACAAGGGCCGAGTCTGCTTCTCCCCAAAAAGACGGGATCCATCAAAGGGCATGTCCATCAAATTTGCCTGGACATCGTCCGAGAAGCCAGTTGTCCTAAGCTAGGTGTGGTGCCTCAAGGCCACTGTTGAAGAAATCGATCTGCCCAGCAAATCAGTTGTGTTAAGGCCACATCTTATGGTGAATTTTGCTGCATCTCTCCCGTCCTTAACCGCCTGAGAGAGCACAACCCAGGCCTACTCCGGGACTTGTGGAAGCATTTGTGCAACTGTCTCCCAAAGGGAGTGGGAGAAACAGCCCAATAAGCATGCGTTATTCGCCGACCGCAATGCCAGGCTGGAGGAAGAAAACATCTTCTTTCCAAGTCAATCCAGCCTCTTCGATTCCCCATCCGGAGGGGCAGAAGGGAACACGTCCTGGTATGTAGAAGCCTGCACCACCAAGCTTTAAGGGGTGGGGTGTTGGCTGAGGAACTTTGGGTCACCTGGAGCCGGGTGATGGCGGCATGCAATTGTCCTATTCACAGGAGCCCCTGTGCTAGACTTGGACCACGTGCCTAGAAAGACATCAGTTAGTGCCTCATTGAAAGGCAAAAGGGGTTCAGAAGTGGAAGCCCCAGGTTGAAGCACTTCAGTCAGGAGATTAGTCCTGACCTGCATGGAGGGCAACTCTAGTCCAAGGGCCTCAGCTGCCCTCTTAACCACCATGGCATAAGATGCTCCCTCCTCCGTAGCCACAGTTGGCGAAGAGAGCATGCCAGTATCTGGGGAAGTGTCCAGTCCACTGGTCTCCCCAAGTGCCCCATACCAGTCCATCTGCTCTGCAGAGACATCCTGGTGTTCCAAAGGGTCCAAAGACCCCTCCCATTCCTCTCTCGAGCCTAAAACATCTTCAAAGTGTTCAGGCGACAACATAGAACCCCTGGGTTTAATCAGCGGCAGCGAAGGCACCAACTTCTGGTCTGATGCCTGGGGAGGTCGCGAAGGCACGACCGGCGTCGTCTCGGATCTGGGATCGGATCCCTGAGGCCCCACCGGCGCCGTGGACAGAGCCGCCGGCGATGAATCCACAGGGGCCCCCTCCGATCCCATGGGGCCCGAAGGCTCACCAGAGGGGTCGGCCCGCTCAAAAAAGCGGCACATGGCCTTGTAAAATTCTTTTATTTCAGAGTGGGGGGGGGGGGGTCACTCCAGCTCTTGGAAAGGGAGGGAGGCACGAAGTCGACCCTGGCTCTGCGCTCCACAGAACCGTGCCTAGAGCGTCTGTGCTCCTTACCTCGTTCGTCGACGGATGACAGTCGAGGCGAAGATGAAGTCCGCTTGGACTTCTTCTTCTTCTTGTGCCTCTTCCTCGAGTGTCCTGAAGACCTCGAGTGGGACGAAGAGGACTTGGGGCTCCGGGACAATCCCGCGGCGACCTCTTCTGGGACCGGGACCTCCGCGGAGTCTCGCTGGATGGTGTCAACTGCCGGGCCGCAAGGAGCTTCATAGCCCGCTCTCGCAAGGCTTTCGGAGCCATAGCCCGACAGTCCGAACACAAATTCAAATTGTGGTCGCGCTTGAGACACCAGAGACAGACGAGGTGGGGGTTGGTAACTGACATCATGCGGTGACAGGCACCGCACGATTTGAACCCTGTTTTCTTCAAAGACAACTTTCGGACACGAAGTTTAATTTTTTTTTCAAACACAACAAAAAGTAGAAAAAAGGCCTGTCAAAAAAGCGATAGAGGGGTAGCTCTTCCCGGATCGGTTCTTAACAGGCGCAGAAAGAAAAGAACTGACGTCTGTGAGCCTGGGTGGTGCCTATATAGGTGACCGCAACGTCATAACTGATGCTGCTGACACACGGAGCCGAATGGAGCCACCCGACGGAGCACGCAAAGGGGAATGCTCAGCAAAAGTTTCCGGATCCAGCCTGACGCCTGGGAAATTCAAAGGTAAGGAATCTGCAGCTAGAAGTCTCTATCAGATAATTTTTTTAGAGTAAAAAATGTAATTAATGCCCATTAACTATGCGTCATGTAAGGTAACTGACTTACAAAGAAACAACTAATCTGACAAGATTATTCTAACACATGCCAATCCTACTTTAACAGTCAAAAGATGCAGATTATATACTCAGATTCACATACAGTTCAAATGCTTCCATCCTTTGCTTCAGGTTCGCTTCTCTGCTTTTCACAATTTCGATATCTTTCAACAGACTTTGTCTTTGTGTGTAACCTTCCTTAGCTTCAATCTACAAAAAACATATCTTCATTAATTTTGCATTCAGCAACTTATTTTTCCAAACTGGACTAAAGACCTCATTGAGCAGCACTTAAACACATCCACACCACTCCAGATTAAGAGGAACTACTAGAACAGGCAGTACAGAACACGACATAGTATAAGCTACCACAGCAATCTGGGAAATTCCATCATCCAGGCAAAGGTGTCAATGTTGCATGTCCCCTTCTGTACAGGACTGAAAAACACAATAAATACTTCAGCAAGTACAGTTTGCTTGATGCATGTTGACAGGTATAATTATCACAGCATTACATTCCGCATTTGTCAGTTTTCTGGCAACATCACAAACATGCATTTATTCTATACCCATCTTAACCTAAAATCAACTTCATTGACAAGATAAATGCATACATTAATCAAAACCCAATGCTCTCTTTCCATAGCTTATTGCTGGAAGACCTCAACCGTGATGGGCAGTACTCCGCGTCAAAAACCTACCAGGCCTTCCACAATCACCTCACAGTCTACACCAACTCTCCTCATTGTCAAACCAAACCAAAGGTCAATTTTATTGCTAAAGTCTCGTCCATAAAGTGTCTTTATTTGAAGCTGATTGGTCAGACCATCTTCCCGTCCCTTTCCTCATAATGACTTCAAAATACCATCTTCCTCGCAAAAAAAGGCAGACAAAAAGGATAAGTCCCAGGAAAAAGATAACTCGTCAAGGTTGAGACCTCTGGTGACATTGACAGTTGAAGGAATACAACAAATATGTCTCTCTATATCAAGGATTCGGCTGCTCATCCTAAATTAAAATTTCTCCAGCCCAAACTCACCTAATCAAGGTACAAATAATGACCTTTTCAAATTAAGAGGAAATCAGTGTAATTTCTCGTGGAGCTCCAAATCACTTATACTTCCAAAACAAAGGTATTAGAAAGGAAAACAAAATCAGTATTTCTGACATGCCTACCTGATTTTTTTATAATATTTTTATTGATTTTCATAATACATAAAACAAACACTCTCAGTAACAGTAACATAAGGTAGCAGGACAAGTTCTCACTGGTTGTTTCGGTAGGTCCCAACTGATGTGACGGGGGTAACAACTATGCTTGAGGGTGGATTAGGTGTTGGTGGGAACCTTGGCATGCATCAGAAGGAAGTAGCTGTGAGAAGGCTGGTCACCTTGGTTGGGGGAGCAAGGGGCATTGGGGAATGGATGGGGGGGGCGGGCAAAGTAGATCAAGTGCATGAACGTGAGGTTTTCCGGTACTGCGGCTAGGGTCGGTGAATTAGCACTTGGAATGGCAACGTGGGCCCAGGGAGGAACCAGTGCGGACTTGGGGAGAGGTTACGGAGGCTGGGCCTTTGGCCGACCGTGCCAGGGTAGTGGGTGTGTGAAGTACACGCTGTCATGGGGGAAGACTATTTGTGCTTACCTCCTGCTGGAAGTGAGCCAGTAGGATGGCCCATTGGGGTGAGATCAGACATTTACACAGATGTCTCACCTCTTCAAAACAGAGGGCATCCTCCTCGGCTAGGCCCCATTTCCATTCTGCCCCATGCCATGCAGCCACTGGGGGGGCAGTGACGGATTGGCCAATGAGTGTGATAATTCGCTTGACCAGCAGTAGAGCTAAGGATGAGAAGCGGCTCAAAGTTTCTGTTGCTTCCTGCGTTTGAAAATACAGAGGGAGCCTGCCTCCCATGTAGTGTGGATAGAGTGACAATAACTGTGGAGGGTTGGACAGGACCAGAGCATATGTTTGAGATCAGCATATGGAGATTGGCAGTGTGGACAGCTCGCTTTTGTGTCGGGAAAGAAACGGTTCAGCTGTGCTGGGGTCAGGTACGCCCTGTGAAGTAAGTGGAACTGAATGTTCTTAAAACAGGAGTTGGGCGATACAGCTTTGGGGAATTGAAGCGCCCCGTCCCACTCCCTGTCGTGAAGCGCCCTCCCAAAGTCGCCCTTCCATTTTTGGCATAAAGGGAAGGAGGGAAATGAGTGTAAGCTCCTGTATGGCCTTATATATTGACGTAATGAGGTGCTGGCCCGTGCCCATAACTAAGATGGACTGAGGGACTGGGCGGGTGGGCGAGGGGTTCTTCGTCTGTGACGTTCCAGAGTGTGCGAAAGGTGTGTCCGAGTTGCCTATGTAGAAGGAACTGACCTACGGGAAGGCAGCAATCTTAGGCCATGCGCTCTAAGGGGAGGAGATGTCTGTTGGAGAAAAGGTAACCTGCAACATGTACTGAAAATCCCATTCAAACCTCTAAAGCCTTAACTGTATAGAACTTCAGATGGCGAGACAAGCCGATCAGTGGGAGAGTGGGAGCATACGCTCAGGCTGTGCAGGAGAGGCAGTGAATGCGAATTATACAAGCTCATGCCACTGAGACCTGTAGAGGCCAGGAAGAGGGAGGCAGCGCCTTCGGGAGTAGAAGACTCGGACTGTTGATATTGGTGTGGACCCGTGGCTGCTAGTTGCTTCCCCCAAATACTGACCCGCTGTCCAGCGAGACAGCCACTGGAGTTCCAAGGTCAAGAATTAGGCCTCAAAAGATGGGTTGCATAGGGCCCCACGATCCGATGGGCGCTGTAGTTTAACTTGAGCTACCCGATGATGCTTGGCACCCCAGATTAGGTTGGATAGGATAGTATCTAGTGCTTGGAAAAAGGTGCGTGGAGGGACAGCCGGGAGGATTGCAAAATAGTATAGGAGATGGGGCAGGATGACCATCTTTGCCGATGCTATTTTTCCAGTGGTGGCCATGGGAAGAGATTGTCAAAACTGGGCTTGGGCTTTAATCCTTACTAGGGCTTTACGGTGATTTCCCTCATAGATGTCTGTGGAGTTGTGATATACATAAATTCCCAAGTATCGGGTCGCTTGTGCCTGCCAAAGTATGTGGGCATCACTCAGACGTAGCTCGAGTGACGAATGATCAGGATATAACGGATACCCAGAAGATTTTACCCAGTTAACTCGCAGCCTTGCAACAAAGGCAAAGTCCCCCAGGGTGATCTGGAGGGGCGTAAGACCCATTATGATGTAAAGCAAGTATAAAAGCAAATCGTCCGCATATAGGGACACCGCATGCGTCCTATCCGCCAGCAGGGTACCCCACTCTTGGCCCTGCCCACGGAGACGTATGCCAAGTGGCTCCATCACTAGGGTAAACAAGAGCGGGGAGAGCGGACACCCCCGTCTTGTGCCTCGACCGACACAGAGGGGAGCCGAGATGATAAGACCCAGGCGAACCCGAGAGGTAGAACTGGAGTATAACAATCTAGTGTAGGCTAGTAGTCTGGGCCCTACCCCCTCACGGGAGAGTACTGTGAATAGATAATGCCATGTTAAAGTGTAAAATGTCTTTTCCAAATCGAGGATGAGGCACGCCGCTCTTGGAAAGCGGCCCTGCACTTGGTTCTGGACGTGGAAGAGTCGACAAATATTTTGGGAGGTGCTGCGCCCAGGTAAAAAGCCATTTTGATCAGCAGGGATGAGGGATGGAAGGATTTGGGTATATCTATCTGCAAGGATTTTCCCCAAGATTTTATAATCTGTGCCAAGGATGGCAATAGGTCTATAAGAGGCTAATCGCGTAGGATCTTTGTCTGGCTTAGGAAGTGGGATCAGGAGGGACTCGCATAGTGAGTGGGGAAGTTCACTAGTGCGCAGCGTGGAAGCAAACATGGCAGTGAGGTGGGGGGGCTAGTTGGGACAAAAATGTGTTATAGTTATCCAAGGGCAGACCGTCGAGGCCTGGAGTTTTATTTCAAGCAAGAGCACGAATCGCCTGCATCACGTCTGTAGTGGTGAATGCCGCTTCTAAATAGTCTCCGAGAGATGCGGAGATGGAAGGAATGGGGATGTTGGCGAGGAAGGCCTCAGTGAGGCTCGGAGGAGTGGTTGGTGGGGACTGGTACCTAGAGGAGTAGTATTGTTAGAAGGCTGCAATATATCGGTCTAGTCGTAAAGGGTGGTGCCATTTGGGTCCACTAATTCTGTGATTGGGTGAGTAGCAGACTTACGGCAAATTAGCCATGCAAGGAGACTGCCGCCTTTGTCGCCTTCCCTGTGTACTTTGGAAACATGGGCAGCGAAGTCATAGCACCACAGGATCTCCAGGAGGGCCCCATAATCAGTTTTAGCCTTTGTGAGCTATGGAGCGAGCACCGGGTTACTGTCCGACTCTTTGCTCAGAGCCATTTTGAGTTCAGCCTATACTGTATCCTTCTCCAGGGTCCTAAGGACTCCCACAATCTTCTGAATGCAGACTTCCCTCGTAACTACCTTAAAGACATCCGATTCTAAGGCCCTTGTGGAGGCTGTGTCACTGCTTTCACAAAAGTAGTGCTGAATATGATCCCCCGCTCCGCTCAAAGACTGGGTACACAGGGCAGTCCTGTGGCAGTCTCCACGTGGGGACCGGGGGACGAGGTGGTGTCCAGCGAAAGTTCATGGTATGTGCGTCATGTTAAGAGACCACTCGTCCCAGGTAGTCCAAGTGTTGAATGAGTGGCAGAAGGGAGGGAGAGCAGAGGAAGTGGTCCAGTCGGACAAATAGGTCATGGGGTATGGAGTGGAAGGAATACAGCCGGGTTCCAGGATGGTGTGAGCTCCCAACATCTGTAAGTGATCAGTGCTGGGTCCAAGCGCGGAAGCGGTCTGCCTGCGCCTGTGGTGGGGAGCGAGGCAACAGGGGGTGGGACCTGTCCAAAGTGAGGTCTGGTGCACAATTATAGTCTCCCCCCAGTACCCAGGGCAAGTGAGTTTTATGGGCAAGCGCTGCAGACAGCTTGTCCCAAAAGGCTCCCTGTTCGGTGTTGGGAGAGTAGATGCTCCCTTTGAGTAATGGTTGACCATCAAGACGGCCCTCAAGAAGGACGTAACGTCCCTCTTAGTCCACTGTTGAGCACATTTCTGGATAGAGAACACCAGGGCGGATCCATATAGGGGTGCCCTGCGACTGTGCCGAATATGTAGTGGCATAGATGTGACCCCTCCAGCGCTTTCGCAGGCAGTCTGGCTCCCCAGCAGAGAGATGCGTCTCCTGCAGAAGTACTACTTGCACCTGTTGGAGCTTAACGTAGGAGTAGACAGCGTAACGCTTCCAAGCAGTGTGCATGCCACAGATATTTAGTGTAATAAACCGTATATTTGTTGAGGAGGTCATGGCGGCATGTAGTTATGGTGGGTATCAGGGTGCGGGGATGCACCGTGAGGAAGCAGCACCCTTGAGCCATCGTGGGACCTTGCCTGGTAGCCGGTATGGGGTGTGTCCACCCAAAGAAAAATGGTATGGAAGAGGGAATGTATCGGGGAACAATGATAACTCGGAAAGAGAACAGTTCCAATACAGGGGGGCCCGATCACAACGGGTGGTGTGCCCAAACACAATAGTCCAAACTAACACTAACGGTACTCGGAACAGTAGAGTAGCCATAGTGCCCATGACGTGCTAAAGAAAATCATGCAGGGCTCGTGGGGGGGAATTGCAAGCGCCAGAGGCCCTTCCCAGGGACCCTGGGTATTCGGGCAGGTGCGCCAGGGGGCTCTCATACAGAGAGATATGTGTGAGACGCAGGAGGCCTAAGGGAAGTGCGCACAATCTGGTCAATTATGTTGTGCATTGTAGCGCAAGAATGTGGTGGGGGGGCTGAGTGCCACGACACAGCTGTATGAGCAGTGGTGTGTGGTGTAGAAAATCAAATGAGGATGTCTTCAGCTTGTGGTGTCACTAGTAGAGGAGATTGGGAGTCTTTGGGAGAGTCCTCCAAGGGATTGGTATCTTCATCCGAGGAGAAGAAATACGGGCCTCATTCGTCATCCGTGAACGCCGTGACCGTGCCCAGGTTGGCCGCCGCTTGTAGGGTCTGCCTGCAATCAGTGATGATTTGCTCCAGGTTGGGCGAGGAGGTGGACGGCGGCTTGGGGGTAGCCGAGGCTTCCCCAGTCTCCGGCCCCGGCAATTGGAGGAGGATGGCGTAGGTTTATCCCGTGGTCGTGGCATTGCACCACGGTGGCGGTCCGCCCACTCCCATGCCTCCTCCGGGTCGGTGAAAAAACGGGGTAGTGCCGTCCAGCATTGAGTCGGGCAGGGACAGCAATGAATATTGCATGCCCATTTGATGGAGTCTCTTCCTGACTTCCAAGAAGGAGGAATGATGCAGCTAGACAGAGCGGGTATAATCGAAAAATAGCATAACCACTTTGTCCTCCACGTGGAGTGGACCCACCGGTCTGGGAGCACGGAGGATTGCAACCAGATCTCTGAAATGCAAATGTTTTGCCAGCATTGGGCGAGGGGGAGGTCCCTGGGGGAGGGTGCCACGTTCGAAATCGATGGCCCCTTTCTAGTGAGTAGAAGGGTGAGAGGTTCATTACAGGCGTAAAAGTCTTAAACCAGTTCTCCAGGTAAGTCAGGGGATCCGGTCCCTCAATACCCTCTGGAAGCCCCAGGATGCGGATATTACTCCTTCGGGAGCGCCTCTCCAAGTCATCCGTTCTGTCCTCAAGGGACTGAACTCTGTCACGTAGATCCTTGCTTGCGGTCCGGTGAGCCACTGCAAGGGGCGGCAGAGTAGCGATGGCTTTTTCACCTTCCGTGACCTTGTTCGCAAGTTTTTGGTGATCGTTCCACAATTACAGAGCCGAACCAGGCTTCCATGGTAACTTTGGAGTGTTCTATTGCCACCAATACCCCATCCTGCTTGTTGGAGGTGAAGAACGAGTCTCCTGATTGATGGGTATCTGGGATGAGTATGTGGAAAGGTGCAGCCAGGAGTGGGGGTACAGACGGGCAGATGGAGGTGGGCCCCTCCGAGCGAAAAGTGGTAGGGTGTATCGAGGTAGTCCACAGGCCGCCCAACAAGGCACGTGCCCTCAGCCGCAAATACCTCTCAGGTATAGACCAGGGTTATAGTCAAAAGAGGGCAAGTCTGCAGGGTAGTAATGTCATTCGTGGCCGTCTCTATTGAACCGATGGTGTAGGAGAAATGTGTAGACAAGGATTCCATATGGGGGGCAGACGAGTCAACCAACGGGCTACCACCAGTGAGCACCGCTGGCAAACCTCTCGCTGGTGAGGGAAAGGAACCCAAGACATGGAAGTATGGCCACTCGGTCTCCCCGCTGGTGCAGAGGTTTAGAGAGCTGGAGGTGTTGAGGCGGCAAGGGACAAGCCCGGTCTATGACCCCTGTTGTGCTTGCGGTCCCCTACGCGGCTTGATTATGGCAAGGGAGCGCAGGAGACAGAAGATGGCTGATCTGTGCAGCTGGAGCCCCACCTGCAGAGAAACCACCCCCTGCGGGTTTCGATTATGACACCGACCCGGGGGAGGAATGATGAATGAAGTGCAGCAGGCCACCACGCCCCAGGAGGAAGCAGGGAGGGAGCAGGGGGCTCCCTGTTGCCAATGTGGCTCACCTGCTTTCCCCAAGTAGGGCCGGGGAACCTTCAGCGTTGTACAGCTGAGCCAGAGGTGCATGCCGCTGGGCGAGGTCCTGGCCCCCAGGCACTTCGGCCAGGTTCAGGAGTGGCGAATGCCCCAGTTGGTAATGATCCCATCGCACGCCCTAAAAGTGGCACCAAGGCAAGGAGGCTCTCTGCTCCCCGAGACAGGCCCCAGCCGAGCCTACAGTGGTACAGTAAATGAGGCACCCTCAGGGCTATCACAGCCTCGGTGCAGGAAAAGGGCACTCCCGGCAGGTCCCCGGACGCAGCGCAGCCCCTGCTGGATGTGGAACGTCTGTTTAAAGCTCAGGCTTTGATGTCTGGCGTAGGCGGCGATGGGCACATTGACAGGCGACACCTCCCCGCGCGCCACAATAATGGCGAAGAGGCGGGAGTGATCAGGCCTGTGGTGTGAGGGATCAGCATGGCCTGTACGGTGGGGAGAGTAACATGGCAGATGGGCTCCAGTGGAGGAGAAAACACACCCCGTGGCTCCCCTGTTGCCATCCAGCTCCCACCGTGCGGGGAATACCTTCGTGGGCCGTCGCAGCAAGACCGGTAATGTGCGGCCCACCAGCACTGCACCGGCGACAGCCCTGTGAATGACTCAGGGCCCCCACTGGCAGGCAGAGCAGGGTACAGCAGTGCAGAGGGCAGAAAAACCCTTAGGGACCCCTCGGGAGCACCTGGCCAGGATTGTAGTCGATTGTCGGGCTTAGTGGTGGAGCTCTAGGGAAACACATCCGCCATCTTGGCCAGCTCGGCCATGCTCCAGACATGCATACCTCATACAGGAGCAAATATCCACCTCCCAATCGTGAACACACCCTGTTTGAAACAATCCTGCTATACCAAGCCCAACCACAAACTCTTCATCAGCACGATTACTCACCAAATGCAATGAATTCCCCTTTTTTCACCAACAGGATCAAGAATATCAAAGACACAATCACGCCTAATAAATTCCATATTAAACAAATCAATCCAAAAACAACTAACACAAGGAGCACAATCGCTCTTAATGATAAAGAACTCAAATCCACTGTCAGTCAAATTTCCATCTCTTCCAAAAATGTCCAGTGCCTCGCAATTAATGAATCGTTCACTCAGTGGCTTTCCCAGATGTCTAGAGAATAGCCAGATCACACTGATACTCAAAAGGTCTAACAAGGATTGTGATGCAGTACCAAATTTCAGACCCAGTTAAATGCACCCTGGCTAATGAAAGCCATAGGACAATGAGTTTCAAATGATTCATTAAGTATATCAGCAACAATCAATAATTGCCGACCATGAATCAGGATATCGTTCAGGATTCATCACGGAGACAGCTACCATAAAGGTTGTTCAAAACATACACTATAAACCAGATGAGGGTCATCCATACTTCCAGGTAATGCTTGATCTATCCGCGGCGGTTGACACTTACCGACCACAGGCTGCTAATCAAATCACAGAATGAAATTTGTGATCTACTTTCAAACTGGCTTGACTCTTTCCTTTTGCATCTTGAGGCACTGTTGAAAACTGGCAAGCACATTTTGAGTGGCATCCCAATGATGTGATATCCCCCAGGCTCTGTATTAGCATCAGTCCTGTTATAATCTTTACCTCAAACCACGAAGTTCTTTAATGATGGGATCTGCAGTTACTATCCACCAATATGAAGAGGTCATCTAACAGACATTTTCTTTCATCCCAGTTAAGATTGTTTTTCATTCCATGACCTAACTCATCTCAGTCAAGATGAAATTTGACCAATTCACTCTCGTACTGAGAGAATTACACTGGCATTCTTTAGAGACCAAGATCAAAATTAAAATCTCCTTCCTAGCAGTGTATCCACATTGAAAATCCAACTCATTTAGCCAAGTTATTAACATCTATGGCAGACCACAAGGCCTTAGGAGTAAAGTTTAACTTCATCTGGAAAATCCTCAATTCATAATTGCTGTGCCCTGGAACAAATCCTACACTAGTGCTAAACACAACCTCTGAAACTCTTTAACTCCCATTACTAATAACTCAAATGTAACTCATTTCCTTCCGGAAACTGCTAAAAAGTAACCTCATACATCTTCGTATGAACGTCAGATGAACTTATAAGTTTTAGTCTGTGTTTAGCTTTACATTAACCTAAAGCATGTATACTTACTATTTAATATTTAATGCAACCCTCTTGTTTCTGTGTAACATGACCAAATAAACCTTTTAGGTCAGGCTGCACTATAGAAAATTTTATAACGCAAATACAAATATAAGTACTTAAAATAATACATTCTGACCCTTCCAGAGCAAAATACAAAAAACATTACCTTTATGGTGATTCCAGTATTCATAGTTCTTAATCTTCCTCATTCATAATTGATGGGAAATGGTTTGCGCTGGCATAAGGAACCTGTTGTGCCCGTCCAGCAGAATTACATCTACCTATAAATTATTACTCAATCCCAGATGGAATGTAACCTCTGGACATAGGGTGGAGTTCTCCGTATAAAACTTGTTTGGAAAGCGCTAGATTTGGAACATGGTTATAAGGATATTTCAATTGATTTCCCACTTGTGTGAAGCATGTCACAGTGGCCACATTTCTTTTCCCCTGAAGATGGGATAGTAGTGGAACCAGTCCCAGATCTAAGCTGATTTGTGCAGAGAATGTAAGACTGCCCCAGCTTGTTTAGACAAAACATAGCAGTGGTGATGCCTGAGATAACTTGAACAGCTTTCTCTAAAAGGAGAGGAAAGCAAGACTTTAGACCTTGAGCTCTAGGTGGTTGATGTGTAGATTTCCACCTGGAGAGTGCAGACACCATGATCCAGAGGGTCCACGCGGTGAGCTCACCTCTTATACTGAGAGAAGTACATGGCCAACATGGCAGTAGGAACCGGATTCTGAAACACAGCTCCTTTGTGTAGGTCACTTTTTGTACTCCTCTGATGAGGAGACACCAAAACCTGTATAGGAATTCCATTATACTGACAGTTAAACATATGCACTCAAACTGATGCAATGGTAAGTAAACTTTCCTATGGAATGTGTACTCTCTAGAGGACCTTCAAATAAAAAGAAAAACTCTGGGCTCTTGTAAAAACCGCACAAGACAATGTCACGGATCATTCATAGAAGACATTCCAAACCGCAATATTACGAGAATCGATCACTTTAATATCATAGTCCATATAAAGCACATTCAAATATAAATTCTCTTGTAAGTATACCAATTAGTTAAAAATATGTCAAGCAGTGTTGTATCAAGACGCCTCACAGAACAAACATTGTTCAGTTTGAGTGCACATGTTTAACTGCTTAATCGTTCTCTTCGAGGTCCTTTTGCCCTTTAGAAGTGGATTTGTATTATGCAAAACACGTGTTGGCAACTTCAGTGCTTATTTTGTTAAGTCTACATCAAGACAATATTGTAATGTTTGTAACTATACTGAACCTATGTTTAATTTGTGAATTTCTCTAATACAAGGATCCTATATGAATAACATATTTATAGTTTACTGTGTATTTGTACTGAATTTCTTACTCCCCACTACTCCTATGGTTTTTGAATACCTCAACTACAACCAACTCCTCAACACCACTCAGTCTTGTTTCAGACCCAACCGCTGCACAGAAACTGTCCTCATTGCTGCCACGGATGACATCCACACGACTGTGGACAGAGCCGTCACGGCTGCCCTCATCCTTCTGGCCTATTAGCCTGGCACTATACACCTCGGACGCCCGCAACCTCGTGCAGAGTCCCGCAAATATATTCACTGAGCCGGACCCTCTTTGACACATACATGATCCCTTTAGCCAGCATCACCTGCTCTCACGACATCAACATCATCTACTCCGATAGCACGCAACTCATTCTCTCCCTCATGGACAAGACGCCAAGTACCCGAATCAAGTTCGATGCCTGAATGACTGAAATCGCCCACTGGATGAAGACTAACTGTCTAAAGCTGAACACTGAAAAGACCAAAATCATTATCTTTGGAGTGAGCACATCACAGCGGGACTCCACCTGGTGGCAAACAGAGCTAGGACCGACATCCACAGCAACCACCTGCACCAAGAACCTTGGGATCATCATCGACAGAAAACTCGACCTGACCGCCCAAGACAATGCCATCATCACCTCATATTTCCATACCCTGAAGATGCTGAGGACGTTCTTCCAATGGCTCACAATTAGCACCCAGAAAAACTGTCACGCACACCCTGGTCACAAGAAAGCTGGACTACAGGAACACCCTATATGCCTGGATCAACAAAAAACTCACCAGGAGGCTGCAGACCATTCAGAACTCGGTGGCCAGAACCACTCTCAACCTACCACGCCGCACTCGCATCACACCAAACCTGAAGCTCCACTGGTTCTCCATTTACCAATAAGCACAATTCAAACTCTTCACCCACACTTTCAAGGCACTACATTAGCATACCTCAACAATTGCATCTGTTTTCAAACACCTTCCAGATACCGCTGCTGGTCCAGACTACTACTTGCACAAATCCCACACATATGGAATACCAGATCTGGCAGTCTAGCCCACTCCTACAACGCTCCTAAAGCGTGGAACGACCTCCAGCTACACACAACAGCCTGCACCTCACTTCTTCAATTCCACAAGAAGCTAAAGTCCTGGCTTTTCGAGTAGTCTCACTAAGCCCTAGGTGCGACTAGACTCACACCTGCTTAGTGCCAGGATACCCTTTTGGGTGATAGTGTGCTACATAAGATAAAGCATAACCACGGACATAAGTATAACATAACAGCCATAAATAGCACTCAAGTCAATAATCATGTTGGTGGAATATTGGGATGTAAAAACTGGAAGCAACCAAGCTACCTCATACCCTTCTCTGTTAACTTCCAGAGTAGCAAATTCAAACTTCACACTTGGAGTTATAGACCCTAGGTTCAGAACTTAGTAACAATATAATTCCACTGGGCGAACTATACTCGGAAGGGGAAGCCACTCAGTGGGGAAACAGGTGTATAGCTCTTCTATTTATTCCCAAGGGATAATTATAAAATTGCTGTAGTTCCTGCTTTGGACAGCAATGGAAACATTATTTACTCAGAAGCAGACAAAGAAAGATGAACAAGTTACTTACCTTCGGTAACGCTTTTTCTGGTGGATACAGTATCTGCCTGTGGATTCCTCACCTTTTGAATTACCCCTTGCGCAGCATTCCATGGAAACTTTTTCATAGCTCTCCCACGTCGACGAGGACGTCACAATAGAATGGCTCTGCTCGTGACTCCGCGTGACGTCATCGGAGCCATAAGAAGACCTCGTCGGCGTGCTGACGTCAGTTCCACCCATTTTTTCCGTGCCTCCGAGGCGAACCGACAACATTTCACAAGTATACATAGTATACACATATGCACAAATATACACAGTATATGATTCAAACAAGAAAGCAAACTGGAAATTCTAAAATATAGACATTTCCTAGCGACAAGCATCATATCATTTCAAATGAAAAATTAATACAAGACAGTCACACCCAAAATTCTTTTCAGTATAGGTAGGTAGACAATGGGGAGGCGGGTGGGTCAGTGAGGAATCCACAGGCAAATACTGTATCCACCAGAAAAAGCGTTACTGAAGGTAAGTAACTTGTTCTTCTGATGGATATATCTGCCTGTGGATTCCTCACCTTTTGAATTGAATCCCCAAGCAGTCCCGCTCCCGGAGGAGGGTGTCCACCTATCTACAACAAAAAATCCTGCAGCACAGAACGTGCAAAACGGCCATCCCTCCTCACCTTCGAATCTAAGCAGTAATACTTTGCAAAAGTGTGGAAGGAGGCCCAAGTTGCCACCTTGCAGATGTCTACAACAGGGACACCTCTAGCTAAAGCCGAAGAAGATTTAGCTCTGGTGGAGTGAGCTCGAATACCTTCAGGAGGCTCCTTCCTAGCCAAGGCGTGGCAGATCTTGATACAGAGGATGATCCACCTGGACAGCGTTCTCTTGTGTACAGCCTTGCCCTTCATCTTGCCCACATATCCGATGAAAAGTTGGTCGTCCAACCTGAAATCTTTAGTCCTGTCCAGGTAGAAGCGGACCACCCTCTTAGGGTCCAGGCGGTGACATCTCTACTCCTCCTTAGAAGGGTGAGGGGGAGGATAGAAAGTGGGTAAAGTGACAGACTGTCCTAGGTGGAAAGTAGTGACCACCTTAGGCAGGAAAGCAGCTCTGGTCCTAAGAACCTTCTTATCTGCATGAATCGAGGTAAAAGGAGGCTTAGAGCTAAGGGCCTGCAGTTCACTAACCCTCCTGGCAGAAGAAATCGCAATCAGAAAAATTATTTTGAAAGAGAGAAGCCTCAACGGACAACTATGTAGAGGCTCAAAAGGAGACCCCATCAGGAAAGTAAGAACCACATTTTAATCCCACTGAGGCATAATAAAAGGAGCGGAGGGTGCGATGAGAGGTGAAGGTGGTCTGTGTACCATACCCTTCTTGGCCAATCCGGGGCGATCAATATGACTTGGGCCCGGTCTTGACGAATCTTCCTCAGAACCCGAGGAATCAAGGGTATAGGAGGGAATGCGTAAAGAAGCTGTGAGCGCCAATCTAATTGAAACACGTCCCCCAGCGCTCCCCGCATCGGATACTGGAGACTGCAGAACGACGGGCAGTGCGCATTCTCGTGAGTGGCAAACTGGTCCGACAGAGGAAATCCCTGCATCCTGAAAATGTGATGGATTACCTCCGGATGAAGACGCCACTTGTGATCATCCGAGTATTCCCGACTGAGACTGTCCGCACGCACATTCAGCACCCCAGCCAGATTATTTGCAATCACACAAATCTGATGGTCCTGAACCCAGGACCAGAGTCACAGAGACTCTCTGAAGAGACGATACGACCCTACTCCTCCCTGCTTGTTGATGTACCACATTGCGGTAGTGTTGTCCGTCAGGACCAGAAATGACTGACAGCAAAGGGAGGGAAGAAAGGCCTTGAGAGCCAAACGTATCACCCGCAATTCCAGAAGATTGAGGTGAAGCAATCTCTACTGACCCTGATCTCCCGATCCCCCAGATGAGCACCCCACCCCAGGGTGGAGGCATCCGTTATCACTGTGGCCACCGGAGAAGGAGGTTGAAACGGATTCCCTTGAGACAGGTTGCCTGAAACACTCCACCATAACAGATCCGCTGCAGAGTCTCTGGAGATTCTGACCACCTACCTGAGATCCCCGTTGTGTTGAAACCACTGCCTGCGGAGGCACCACTGGAGTGCCCTCATGTGCCAGCGTGCATGGTTGACCAACAGTATGCAGGAATTTAACAGACCGAGCAGGCACAAAACCTTCAGGACTGTAACAGCTGCTCCATCTTGAAACATTGGGATCATAGCTTGGATGTCTAGAATCCTCTGAGGAGGCGGGAAAGCACGACTCAAGAGTAGTATCCAGTACTGCCTCCATGAACAGGTTGCGCTGAGAGGGCACCAGATGAGATTTGGGTACATTTATTGAAAAACCCAAGTCGAGCAACAGTCGAGTTGTTACTTGCAGATGATGAAGCACCAGTGACTTTAATTTGAGCAGCCAGTCGTCCTGATAGGGGAAAACAGGAATCCCCAACCTTCTGAGATGTGCTGCCACCACCGCCATCACCTTTGTGAAGACCCGTGGTGCAGATGTAAGACCGAACGGAAGGACCGCAAACTGATAATGTTGAGATCCCACCGTAACACGGAGATACTTCCGATGCGACTTCAGGATGGGAAATGTGAAAATAAGCATCCTGTAAATCGATCAACACCATCCAGTCTTCAAGCTGCAGGGCCAGAAGAACCTGAGCTAGGGTCAACATCTTGAACTTCTCCTGCTTGAGGTAAAAATTCAAGATCTTGAGGTATAGGATCTGTCTCAATCGCCCATCCTTTTTGGGGATCAGGAAATACCTGGAGTAGCATCCCTGACCCCTTTCCTGTTCCGGAACAACCTCTATCACACCTTTCTGTAACAAGGACAGGACCTCTTGTTGCAGAAGCAACACATGGTCCTCCGAACACCAGCCCTGGCGAGGAGGGTAAGGAGGGGAAACTCCTGGAAAGGAAGGCCGTACCCATTTGCTACAAGATTCAAAACCCAAAGATCTGACGTAACAGATTTTCAATTTTGTAGAAAATGGGACACCCGACCTCCCACGGGTCCAACATACTCCAAGATGGGGGCTCTAGAGCTGCTCCCTGCGGAGCCAGTGGTGAGGGCAGGGGAGGAGACCTGTTGGCGAGCAGACCCTTGCAGACGACCTATTCCCTTCCCTCTGTATGATTTATACAGTGGGTTCTGTTGCTGCTGTTGTTGCTGCTGCTGCTGTCGACCCCGAAAAGGAGCAGGCTTCCCAAAGCCCCGAAATCTCCTGTAACCAAAACCCCCAGGCTGGGACTGCATTCCTAAGGAACCCGAAAAGGAGCAGCCTTCCCAAAGCCCCGAAATCTCCCGTAACCAAAACCCTCAGGCTGGGACTGCAAGCCTAAGGATCTAGCAGTACAAAGGGATGATGGACGGAACGTTTGAGCCAATCAAACACTCACCCCAGTCAACTGATCTGGGTTTAATCCATCATCATTCTTTAGCTCACTCCACCACCCCATCGCTTTGGTCGCCCTAAGTTGGCGGGGTTATGCCCAGACGTGGGTCCCTTGCTCACTTTGCCACTGGATTCAAGCAAGCCTGGCTGATGACGGCTGAAATGCCAGAAACCGGTCCTAGGATGCTTGTTTCCGGTCCAGGGAAGACATGGCTTGGCAGTTCGGGCTGGACTGTTCCCATGAGGCACAGGGTCAGACTGATTTGCATATGGCCATGTCTGAACTGGGGTGGTGGAGTGAGCTAAAGAATGATGATGGATTAAACCCAGATCAGTTGACTGGGGGTGAGTGTTTGATTGGCTCAAGCGTTCCGTCCATCATCCCCTTTTGTATCGCTTTGGTCGCCCTAAGTTGGCGGGGTTATGCCCAGACGTGGGTCCCTTGCTCACTTTGCCACTGGATTCAAGCAAGCCTGGCTGATGACGGCTGAAATGCCAGAAACCGGTCCTAGGATGCTTGTTTCCGGTCCAGGGAAGACATGGCTTGGCAGTTCGGGCTGGACTGTTCCCATGAGGCACAGGGTCAGACTGATTTGCATATGGCCATGTCTGAACTGGGGTGGTGGAGTGAGCTAAAGAATGATGATGGATTAAACCCAGATCAGTTGACTGGGGGTGAGTGTTTGATTGGCTCAAGCGTTCCGTCCATCATCCCCTTTTGTATCGCCAAGGATCTAGCAGTAGCTCTGCTATCCTTAAATCGTTGTAGAGCGGAGTCTGCCTTGGTCGCAAAGAGTCTAGAGCCATCGAAGGGAAGATCCAACAGCGTGGCCTGGACGTCCGGAGAGAATATTGACCCTCTCAATCAGGCATGCCTCCTAGTTGACACCGAAGAGCCTATTACCCTGGCAATGGAGTCAGCAGTTTGGAGCCCGGACTGGATCACCTCACGGGTTGCAGCCTGAGTGTCTGTCAGTGAAGTGACCCCGGACATCTTCTGGCAGCTTAGATATCACCTCCTTAGCTGAGTCCATCAATGCATGGATATAACGCCCCCAACAGGCACGTGGCATTAGTTGATTTCAAAGCGATGCTGGCCGATAAAAACACTTTTTAGCAGATTGTTCCAGCTTCTTGGAGTCTCTGTCCCCCGGAGGGGGGGGGGGGGAGGGGGGAACCTGCGGATTGCCTCGAGGAACAGGACGCTTGAACCACCTCGCTTTCAGACGAAGGGTGAGATGATAGAAATGCTGGATCCCCAGGCGCAACTTATAACGCCTTGCCACCGTTTTGGACACAGCAGGGGCAGACACTGGCTTCTGTCAAACCTCCAAAATTGGTTCTGTCAAGGCTTTGTTGAACGGAAGCAAAGGTTCCGCCGCTGATGAAGGAGAGTGCAGTACCTCAGTCAAAATATTAGACTTGACCTCTGCAGTTGGCAACTGCAAATCCAGGTCAGCTGCCTTCCTTATGACAGAATGGTATGAGGCCACCTCCTGAGAAGGAAGAGCTTTGGGAGAAAAGAGCTCCCACTCTGGGGAAGTGTCCGGCCCACTGGCTTCCTGAAGACCTTCAAAGTCATCCATAGGGTCCAGTATCTCTCCTTCCTCAGCTTGCTCCTGCTGCTCCTGAAATTCCTCCTCTTCCAGAAGCCTCGGAGCTTCCCTCCTTGATCGCATCTTCAGAATTGGCGTCAGAGGTGCCAGATGCGGCGGGAGATGAGGAGTCAGTGACCTCGGAGCAGGCGTCAATGGAGGCCCTTCAGTAGCAGCGTCACAAGAAGTCCAGACGGTGCCGGACCAGAGCCAGACAGCGCCGGAGAAAAGTCCATCCTTCCCTCCTAGGACGGGATCGGCGTCAAGTACCTTGGCGTCGGGGGAGGTCAAGACAGAGTCATCGGCATGAAAGGCATGAATGGTGCCGGGGCATAATGTTGGAAAATGCCCAAATTATAGGAAAGCGGACCCACGGGCCAGCCGGCACGACGGAAGGGTTAACTGCCTGGCAAACATGCCTTACATCGCATTCAGAAAATGCAATGGATCCGCACCTGGAGCCGGATAAGGCGGGTACGGATCTGGAACCGCCTGTTCTGGAATAGGCCGAGGCCGTAAGGCAGGTTCTGGCTGCAGCGCCGGAGACACCAGATCTGGGATCGGAGGCGCAGGAGACGCTTCCCTGGGTGCCGGAGAGCCCCTCGGAGTCGGAGAATGCACCGGAGTTACCTGCGGTGAAGGAGAAGGTGAGATGTCATCCTTCCTATGACGCCGCTGGACCGGGGACACAGACTTCGATGACTTGTCCTTTGAAGAGCAATGCTTGGACCCATGACGCCGCTTCTTCTTATGCTTTTTGGACGACCTTGAGGTGTGCGGAGTCGACGACTTCGACCTCGACTTAGTCCTCTTCCGACCTCTCTTCTCCTTTCTCACCCGGGCCATAAACAACTTTGCATCCCTCTCTTTGAGGGCCTTCGGATTCATCAGACAACACAACGAGCATCCCTCGACGTCGTGGTAAGACGACAGGCACCAAAGGCAATCTTCGTGGGGATCTGTGATGGGACATATGACCCCCACATTCCCTACAGGGGTTAAAACCAGGCTTCTTCTGAGTAGCCATCGCACAGAAACAGTTTACAGACAACTGCAACAAAGTAGACTGCAAAGAAATGGAGAGTCCTAGAAAAATCGTTACGTGCCGACGGCGCTAAAAAAAGGGAATGGACGTCAGCACGCCGACGAGATCTTCTTATGGCTCAGATGAGTCACGCGGAGTTGCGAGCAGAGCCGTGCCATTGCGACATCCTCGCTGACGTGGGAGAGCTATAAAAAAGTTTCCGTGGGATGCTGCGCAAGGGGTAATTCAAAAGGTGAGGAATCCACAGTCAAATGTATCCATCAGAAATGTTTAAACAACACATAATTTTACAGTCAGTTCAGGAATTTCAAACACAAACACATGATTAAATGGTAGATGGCACTAGATAAAGAGACATAACAGAAGACATGAGGTTACTCATATGGAGAAGTGCAGCCAAGTAAACAATATGTTCCCGACGTAAGGAAACCTCATGCAAAATTCTGATGCAATGTGCCTCACAACAGTTAAGATGGAATCAACGTTTGGGACCTGAAAACTGTGCTGGAGGGTATACCAAGATATAGGTGCTATGGCTTACATGTGATGACAGTGCAGTCATATTAAAATACATTGGAAAACCATCATGTCCTTGATCAAATATATAACACCTTAACCCTTAATCCATTGATTGCTCGGTTGGGTTACATAGGAGAAGATGATTCCTGTTCTCTCACGACACCTATGGAGAAATTGCTAAAATATATTTAGCCCAAAAACTAAATGGCACATTACTGGAAAGTACACGGCACCACCATGAAGTTATGTGGGTCAAAATATGGACTGTTTCTATTATAGAATAGCTAATAGTAACTATACATGACAATAGTCTTAGGTTTGATAGACTGCTGTCCTCATTCACTGATTATCTGAAAAATCGCCCAGTGCCAGGTGGAGCTGCATTTTTTTTTATACCAAAAATGCCAAGGCCATCCTCAATCGTAATGATGTTATACAAACCATAGTATCCTCTCCTGAGGGAGAAAAGAAAAATAGACCTGTTGTAATTTGTTAACGTTGTTATTTTGAAGAAGTTATAAATTCAACTGTTGTTTTCAACACACATAGAAAACGAGAGAAACAGGAGATTAAGTGTATATTCTGTGCCAAAAAATATAAATAATGATGCTAGAAAACTCTTGTGATGTCGTTTCAATCATGGAGGGTGGGAAGGATAGAATGAACAAAGTTCAATCATATCCTTGAAGATTGGTTTGGAATTATATGGATCCATCACTGGTAAAAAGAAAACAATTTAGTGGATACTATAGAATAAAAGGTTACTTAACTGTAACTACAGTACTTCAAAGTTGGTATCTTTAATAGATTCACATTCTTGACTTATTTCCCTTTCATCAGGCTGTGAACCATAGATTTTCAATGTTAACGCAGCAGTGTACACATAAAATCAAATAACTTTGAAAGAAACACAAACTATCCATAGCCCATACGCCTCGTTTTATGACCTGAACTCTGACCAATAAAGTGAAGTGACTGCAGGATGACTTTCATAAAATCATCAACGCAAGTAGAGATGACGTCATACGGAGTCACGAGCGGAGCCGTGCCATTATGACGTCCTCGTCGACTTGGGCGAGCTAGAAAAAAGTTTCTGTGGAATGCTGGCGCAGGGGTAATTCAAAAGGTGAGGAATCCACAGGCAGATGTATCCATCAGAAATGCAGTTACATAATTAACTTTTTCTTCTCTAGCATTGGACCATTCATAGATTCACATGTCTAAATTACAACTACCAAAGCAGTACCACAATAATATGAATAAATAGGTGGAAATGAGGCTCATTTTACTGAAACAGGATGTGAAGCACTGCCTGTCTATTTGCTATCTTAGATCGTGAATGGGTGTTCAGGTAGTAGTGCTTATTAAACTTGTGAGTGGAAGCTCAAGTTACTACCTTGTAAATGTCCTTGAGGGTTCAGCAGGGGAAAAGCGCAGCTGTGGCAGCAATGTCTCTGGCAGAATGAGCTCCTATACTGTGTTGGAGAGGCCATCCAGCATTAATATGGCAGAAGGAAACGGAAACTGTGATCCAGAAAGCAATGACCTGTTTCAAGAGAGGGCAGACGGTTGGATCTACCACAGGAAATGAAATTTTGATCAGACTTGCAAACATGATTTCATTTATCAGTGTCATTGTTGAACATCCAAAGAGTGTAGGGTTCTTTCTGCTGGAATATAGGGCTGAAGCGAGAAAGAACAAGTGAATTTTCTCATTGAAGTAGAAAAACAATGGCATGAACCAAGGAATGCTAGTGAGTGATGTTGATTGTTATCAACCTAGACATGCTGTGGTTGGATCAAGGAGGCCTGGATCTCTTCACCCTACTGAAGTTATAGTTTGGAGAAACGCGGCCTTGCATAAAAGCACCTGAAGGGCCACTTTATGAAAAGGTTTAAATGGATCTTGAAGAGAACCAACTGAACAGTATTGAACTCCCAAGCGGGCAGATGTTTTGCCACAGGAGGAAAAGTGTAAAACAGACCATTAATGACTTCCTTACAGCTTGTGTAGATAACAAATGGATGCTTGCAGTCCTAAGATATCTGGAGAAAGTGGTCAAATGTGCTTGAATAGATTAATATGCAAGACCAGATTCAGCCAGATGTAGAACATCATGAGGACTCATTGTAAGTGGTTAGTGTGATAGGAAGCCACACAGATACAGAAATGCTTCTATTTCAGTGAGTAAATCCTAAGAGCGGAAGCTGCTTTATCCACCTGCAGAATCTTTCAGCAGACTATTGAGAGAGCCACATTCTAAGTTTGAAGTAGCTAGGCAGTCTAAGGAATGCTCGAATGAGGTGCAGGACCTGGTCTTGAATTTTTCATAAGCAGCTAAGCAACCAACTTAAACTGAATTGGAGTGCCCATGGAGAGACGCCAAAGGTCTATGCATGAAAACTGTTAGGCCCACACAAATACGGTAAGGATGAGTGTCATGATTATTTCTTCAGCTTGTGAAGGAATTTTAGGATGAGGATAATAAGTGGAAGACCATATAAAAAGATTCCGGATTACTGATCACGGAATCGAAAGTGCTTCTCCATGGACTCAGTTGAAACCAACTGCTTGCAACATATTGGCACTTAGAGCTCTCCAGCATTACAAAGAGATCTAGTGGAGGCATGTTTCATTTTTGAAAGACCAACGTATGTGGTTTTGCAATGAGCTCTCATTTCTTTAAATCAGAAATGCGTCTATGTAGGGTGTTGCCCTGACATTACAGAGTCCTGGAGCATGCTCCACCATCAGTGTGATTCCGTGTTAAAGGACATAGCGCCATAGGCACTGCACTTCCTTTGGCAGCATTGAAGTGTTTGCGTTGCTCTGCTTTCTGAAATAGTGAAGTTTAGTCATACTAGTTATCCTGAGCACCACGTCTTGGTGAGGGAAGTGTAATAAGAAGGCTTCCAGAGCAAGTTGGACCACTATGAGTTCCAACCTGTATCCATCGAGAGACTGCATGTTGAAAAATCCTGTCAACGAGCTCTCCACCTCTTTAGAAAGGGGTCCGTCATGAGGTTAAGTGTGGTTCCACCGCATATGGGTCTTTTCCTGAATAAAGATTTTGCATGGGGTCCCACCAGGCTAGAGTTTGTTTAGCTTTTAGGGGGAATCTGGACCAGCCTGTGCTACTCTCCTGTGGCTTGATGCCATTGTAGGTCTTGTTGTTCCTGAAGTGACCTCATTATTAGGAGACACAGTCGTAACAAGGAAACAGAGGGAAACATCACTCCCAAGAGGGCATTGTATTTTCGGGCCATGAATTGTTGCTGTGCGCGATGTCTTGAGCTACAGCCAGAAGTCTTGCTCCTCTTTACTGAGAGGTGTAATCCGTCAGAATGTCTGTACATTTGTAAGCTCCTAGAAAAATACCTTATCGAGAGGAACCGAGGACTGACTTTCAAGATAAGAGTGAGTCCCAACTCATTTAGCAGGTGCAGAGTCAAGATGATTACTTCTGGTGTTGACTTGAGGCCAAATGGCAATGGTTTGAATCAGTAGTCTTGGCCTATCTACCATAAAGCATAGGTACTTTTAAAGGCACTGGGAATGGAAAAGTGGAACTAACCATTTCCTAAGTCAAGCAGGTAAACTCTGCAATTGACAGACTAAAGAATGTCAAGGAATGAAACCATCCTGAAGGTTTGCTGCTAGGTAAGCTTATTTATCCCTCTCAGACCCAAAATAGGGTGCCACACTGCAGATTTCATGTCAATGAGGATAATCCTGGAGTTAAAACCCCAGGTGTTCCTGGGCCTTTGGGCTCTATTGTTGACTTGAGCAGAAGATTTCTGATTGCAAAGCCTCAAGAACGGATAGTGTTTCTTCATTGGAGACTTTGATGGTGGCTTGGACATAAAATCTGCTTCCACTACCATACTTGATGATATCCAGCAGTCAACGATCAGATGTGATTTGATACCAGGGTAGAAAGGAATCATGTACCTTCATCATACTGGTACAGGAAATAAAGGAAACGGCTGGCCCAGAGAGTCATATACATATGGCATGATCTTAGACCTTGTTGGATGAGGAGCCTCTGTCTTTACACAGGTGCGGCCTCTGGACTGCTTATAATACTGTGATTACAGGAATAGTGAATTGTGCAATTTCATAACATAGTTGCCTGTAGTGCCATGACTGGATAACTCTAGCGTTTGCTACCTTGATAGTAGTTGCTGCAAAGGTGCTTGATCTTTTTCCCGTAGTGTATAGACTGCCTTTGTCAAAGACAAAAATCAGTGCAAAATGTGGTTGTTGTTGGTGTTCCTGTTCAAAGGGAATGAGGCTATGGCATTTTAGTGGGTCCCAAGACTGTCTCCAATTGTGCAGACACAGTAATAATGATTTACCAGTAACATATCAATAGTTACTACCACTTTCTTAGACCGATTCAAACAATTCCATTGGTCAATGTTTTGTTCTCTAAGCGAGTAACAGCCCTAGCCACTCGTTAAAGATATGAAGATATAAAATACCTATGAGCGCAATCCCTTATTTCAGTAATCTTTCCACATAAACTCAAAATCACGGCTTTCAAAAAATGGGACTACAGAGTAAAAAGGAACCAGTTGATAAAACTATCCATTATGTGATGAACCAATATCTGCTGTTTTTTTAGATGGAAACATTTCCTCAAAACATCATTTCATATTTACCTCCTGATGTTGCTGAAGCCTTTCAATAGCGTTCCTTTCACGACTAATCAGACCATCTGACTTCATCTGGTAGGTCTTCTCAAGCTCTTGTCGAAGATCTGACATTTCTTTTCTAGATTTCTCTTTCTCTTCCAGTCGAATTTTGGCAATCTCAAGGTCTTTAAAATATTGTAACTGTCAAAAATAAGACAAACAAAATATTTGAGAGGAGAAAAGAGAGAAGAGACCAAAACAGCATTTAACTAAAAGTGGTAGTCAAATTCCTCCATTTTTTGGAAGAAAAGGTTTCAAGAAGGCAGGTCTCTCCACAGATTTTCAAATTACGCTGAAAGTTTGCAGGAATAAAAAAATACCACAAAAAATACAAAGAGTTTATTAGACCGATGCACAAACCGAATTAGTTTAGTCACAAATCTTCTCCAAAAATAATTACATAGCTTTAGAGGAAAAGTGAATTAAATAAAACATTGAGACCTTATGTCACTCTTATTTCTGAATTTTAAGTCCCAGGTTTACTCTATTTAATGTCCACCTATTTGTGAAATCTATAGTCTTATGGATCCTCTCATTCAAACTTGTAAATTTCCTCTGGCTTATACTTCATGCAGACAAGCAATGCATAGGGGCGATTTTGGCACATTTAGGTTAGTTGCATTAGTGCATCCATAGATCTATCTAGCCCAGCGATCAACATAGCTGCTCAATGTTTTGCTCATACCTTTTGGGACATTTCTGCCTGGAGCTGCTCCTCAATTTCTTTGCGATACACAGCTAGTTTTCCTTCCAAAGATTCAAATTTATGACGCTGGGGGTAAATTTCCGCAAACTGTTCATCAATTAGCTGCAGCTTTTCAACTGGAACATAACCAACGACAAATAACATACAAACAGATTAAACTGCAAAGCTATTCAAATACTTTAATTGTCAAAGAAGTAAAATATCATGAGAAGTACAAAAAAGCTACTGACATCAATTTGGCCACCACTTCATAGGGGAAAATTACTTAGCTGAATCCTTAATGTTCCACTTAGTTTATTATTGTGCATGTGAAAAATGACTTGCACTTTTATAGCGTGAAGTGGGCATACAGCAGTGCGGATGTAGCTTATCACATTACTATGAGTGCATCAGGAGAGGACCGTGAGTAAATTCTCACTTCAAGTACAGAAAGAGACAGGGTCTTCCAACACACCTCTAATTTTGCTATTGTGCAGCCCAACACATGCTATCCTTGTTAGAATTCCAGGGTTCACACAAGTGACTCACATTCAGCACACAGAGACTAAGCATCACCATTGTGTGTTGTAGACGACCTTCTGCATTTGCCCTCTCACTACCATAATAATCATGAAGACAATAAAAGAAAGCCTGTAGGGAGACATGTAATGCCTATATCAGGATGGCGATACCTCCAGCAGGCCAGCCACCTTCATATGGTCATTACACTCGGAACATATGTTCTAGGTAGGTGAATGCAGGAGAAAACAGAGTAACTAGTACCTGCACATTTATTAGGGGACAGATTGTGCAGTACTCTGTGTGCACTAAGCAGCTGGCCCACACAAAAGGAGCATAATACCATAATGTATGGAGTGCGCTCACATTTTGTGACGTTTGTGTAGTTCAGTATAGTGCACTTTTGAAGAAGACCAATGAGGCAATTTTCGGGTGAGACACATCAAACTATAATGAGGAAAAAGAAACATTTACCTTGGGACGGATTGACTTTCTGGTTTTTAAAACAAAACAGCCACAAATGGTCAGGACATGATTGGAATTTAAAACAAAAGACTGCTACCAAAGACAGGAATGAGTTGATGAAACCCTAAATAGCATGAGTGTAAACACACATAATGGTTTCAATGTACACATTAAAGGCATTAATAAAAACATTAGAAGCTGCCATTAATAAAACCATTAGAAGCTGCTCCAAGAGGATTATAGTGGAAAAGATACTTATAGTGGATTATCATAGTTTTTTCACTAAGCACAATAAAACAATTTTTAATCTCTGCTACTAAATGCAGATTGAAAAAAAGCAAAAAAAAGTATCAAGCAGGCTTTCGTGGGTAGAGCTAACCAATCTGTGCCTCCATTATATGTATTTCAATTGAGTGATTTGTGATGTGTTTGTCATGAACCCATAAACAGGAGACAAGATTAAACTTCACTCTTGTGAGAAACGGAAGAGCGAGCTTTAATATAGAATCCAATTTAATGAACACTGGAATGCAATAAAGATTACATGCTTAACTCTGCAGCTGTCCAGCATATATTGGAAAATAGATACAATAGGTCTCAAATTCAGAAACAAACTTTAGAGGTTGAGGATGATGATGATGATGAGCAGTGATGTATAAAGAGCAACAGATGTTTCTAAGAGTGTCCCAGCACTAGGACTCACAGGCAAGAAGTTAGACTTGAACAAAAAGCTGCGTTTTCAAATTTTTCCTAAATATTTGTTCAGACCCTACAAGACGAAGGTCAAGAGGAAGTTTAATCCAAGCAAAAGGCCCCAGAAAGGAAAAAGAGCAGCCACCTTTCCTGGAGAGATTAATCCTAGGCACCACTGCCAGGACAAAATTGGAGGAGTGGAGTTCCCTAGTGGGAAAGTAAAAATGTATTCTTGTTGCAAGATACTGAGGGCCTACATGATAGAAGGCTCTAAAGGTCAGTACAAGCATCTTGAACAGAATCGGTTTCTTAACTGGGAGCCAGTGAAGGGAGTGGAGATGCAGGGAGACCATAGTTCTCATAGGAAGGTTAAGAAGAGTACCAGAAGTGAGGCATTCTCAAGCCAGCATATGAACCAATCAAAAGGAGAGTCAAGGCCAAAGAGAAGGAGCTCCGTCTTATCTGCATTACACATTATGGAATATGGGGCCTACTGAGTAGCATCTTCTTCATCACAGAGATCTGGCTCAACCTCTCATTGGCTCTCGACATCACTACGACAATCCCAGCAGGCTACAAGATCGCTCGATAGGACCGCCTTCACAAGCCAGGAGAAGCACTCGCTATCATCTAAAAGGAATCCATCAAATGCTCAACATCCACAAAGAACACCACCCCATTCATGGAACACCTGCACTTCAAGCTGCAAATCTCTAAAAACGTCACCCTGAACGGAACCCTTACCTACCGACCACGAGCCACCATAACCAACCTCATCACCAACTTCATTGAGCTGCTCACCATCAACTCCAGAGCCTACATTCTCCTTGGTGACCTCGACTTTCACCTGGCAGACCAAAATGACCCCCGCTTCACAGCACACTTGGAAAGCTTAAGCAACATAGAACTCACCCAGCTTGTCCCAGAACCAACACCACAGGACACACATTGGATTCTATCTTCACCACAAGCAACAGCATCAAATACAACTCCACCACACAACTCACATGGACAGATCACTCCATCATCCACTTCGAAGTCAACACAGCTCAAGTCAACACTCCGCCCAGGTTCAGCAGTCCAAGTCGTAGCTGGGGCAAAATCGTAGAAGCAGACTGGCTCATCGCCCTAAGCACTGATCAATTTAGTCCCACAGACAACCTCAACAAGACACCATCAACTTCAACAACTGGATCAAGAACTGTGCAGACTCCCTCGCACCCATCAAAACCAACAAGCAGAGTAGATCAAACAAGCAGCCTAGGTTGAACACAGAAGACCTCCGAGACACCAAACAACACTGTAAACAGCTAGAAAGGAAATGGAGAGCCAGCCACGACAGCACAGACAGAACTACCTACAAGGCTGCACTCAGACGCTATCACCAGCAAATAACAGAGAACCAAGAAAAAAGTACTAGTGGACCACATCGAAGGAAGCTCTAAGAGCTGCAAGGAGATTTTCTAGATCATTAAGAATTTCACCTCGCCCTTAGCCACTGTCAATAACATCGCTGCCTCGCAACAACTCTGTGACAACCTATCCAACGTCTTCAACAGCAGAATCACAAACATCTACAGCAACTTCACACACCAACCCAACCCCAGAGAACTCATTGCTAACCTACCCACTACCAACCAAGACAGCCATCTGACCAAATGGACAACCCTCACCAGAAACGACACAGAGGCAATCATGAGGACTATCCACTCAGGAGCCCCAACGGACCAATGCCCCCACTACATATACAACCTGGCAACATCACCAATAACCACCACCATGACCCACATCATCAACACCTCCATCACATCCGCCACTTTTCCGGATTAATGGAAAATTGCATCCTCAAGAAACCCTCAACTGACTTGAATCAACTGAGCAACTTCCGACCCCATCTCTCTGCTCCCCTATCCAGCCAAAGTGATTGATAAGGCCATCAAACAGCAACTCACAACCCACCTTGAACTTCACCATCTTCTAGGCAACACTCAATCAGGATTCACAAAGAACAACACCACTGAAATGGCACTCATCACGGCCACTAATGACATTCGAATCCTCCTGGACTGAGGAGAAACAGCAGCCCTCAACCTGCTCGACCTCTCTGCGACCTTTGACACGGTCTCCCAAAACACCCTCATCAGAAGACTCCACGAGATTGGCATACAAGGATCTGCTCTCAAATGGTTCTGATCCTTCCTCACTAGGAGAACCCAAAGGGTCAGGCTGTCACCCTTCACATCAGAGACCAAGAGATTGATATGCGAAGTGTCACAGGGATCGTCCATCAGCCCCACCCTTATCAACATATACAGGACACTGCTCGCCAACATCATCCGATCACAAGACATCACTGTCATCTCCTATGCCTATGGCGCCCAACTCGTCATCTCCTATGCCTATGGCACCCAACTCATCCTCTCCCTGATGCACAAGACAACCACCACCAGGACCAATGTCACCAACTGCATTACCATGGTAGCAGAATGGATGTGAACCAACTGCCTGCATCTCAACTCCGACAAGACAGAAGTACTGGTCTTTGGCAATGATACCTCCCCATGGGACTCCACCTGGTGGCCGTCGGAAGTACGACCAACACCCACACCCACAGACCACGAGGGAATCTAGGGATCATCCTAGATGACAAGCTCAGCATGACGGCTCAAGTCAACAAAGCGTGCACCTCCTGCTTCCACATTCTACACACGCGACGAAAGATCTTCAAATAGTTGCCTCAGAACACCAGAAGCATTTGTCTCCAGAAGGCTGGACTACGGCAACACTCGCTACACTAGAATCTCCAAACAACTCCTACACAGACTCCAGACCATCCAGAACACCACTGCAAGACTCATGCTCGACCTCACATGCCGCACCCACATCATACCGCACCTCGTGAAGCTTTACTGGCTCCCAATTGACAAGCGCAGCCAATTCAAACTTCTCACACACAAATAGAAAGCCTTACACAGCACAGGACCAGAATACCTGAACAGCCACATGCACTTTCACCGACACTCACGCTCTGGCTCACTCTCACTCACACACATTCCCAACATCCGCAAAAGTAAAACTGCAGGTCGCTCATGCTCCTAAATCGCACCTAAGACATGAAACGACCTCCCTCAACACATCAGAGCCTCCTCCTCACTTCTGGAGTTCCGCAAGAAGATGAAGACCTGTCTCTTTGTATAAGTATCGTAGGCACCTCACACCTACATAAGCACCTGGATACTCTCCCGGGTGATTAGTGCATTTGATGTGTTCTGTCACCTCTAGAAGAACAGTCTCTGTACTCAAATTAAGCCAAACCTAGACTGACTGGGGTGAAGGAGATCGATGGACTCCAAATAATAAGAGAGCTGCTGATTTACCAATTTCTCTATAATTTTTGGCAACGCAGGTAGAGAAATAGGTCTATAATTAGCCAGCGTGTTAGGATCAGCCAAGGATTTTTCCAAAAGAGGGAATATTTTTGCCTTCTTCCAAGCTAAAGGTACAACTGCAGAGGCAAGTGAATCATTAAGTAATTTGGTCACCATTGGGTTGATCACATCCCCCTAAGATCAGCAGTTAAGTGGGGCACAGATCAGAAGGGGAGCCAAATTTAAGGTCGCGGATAGCAGCTATAGAAACATCCAGGGGGTTGGGACTGGAGGTGCTAATTTCTCACACCGTTCTAAAGAAGGGGGGTAAAATTCTATTACAGGCAGTAGGTGCAAGAATTTTTTTTACGATCTTAAAACACTTCCGTGATTTATTTCCTGCGGCCTCAATTCTCTCACCAAAATAAGCTTTGTTGGCAGACTTAACTGAAGTATGATATTTCCTTATAGTTGCCCAGTAAGCGGCTTTACCTTCCTCACTATAATGCTTGCACCAATGTCTCTCAACCCTTTTACAGAGTTTTTTTTTCTACTACTAGTGTTTCTGAAAACCATGGCGCTGAGGATTCATATGGAGACTTTGAAGAACTCGGAATGCCAAAGGTTAAACTGGTTACAAACCTTAAAAACAGGAGGGGGTAAACAAACAAGTTTGACCACAGATATTTCCAGCGATGGATGGAGAGGAGCCTGTGGGGATGGAATGCAGAGGAAAGGAATTATTTTGTCCTCTAAGCTCTAATATCTTTTGCTCAGAACCTGGTACCAGCCCTCAGCAGAAGGCACTAAGTAGTTGACATTTAAACAATTACTTCCAACAAGAGGAATATGGAATTGCTGTTCCTTAAGATGAAGTGAAGTAGAGTATGCCAGAATAACATCGCATGAAATTCTGATATTTCTCTTGTGAAAAATGGGATTAGGAAAGCAGACACTTCACAGGCATGCATTGTGTAGTTTTTCTGGTTTTAGCCTTTTAACTTTGAGAAATCCATCATCATCATACTTTGATGCAAGAAGATGTTTTAACAAAATGTTGAAAAACTATTTTGTGCAACCCAAATGCAGCAGTCCTTTATAATTCATTTACCCTAACATTAGTTTAAGACTACACAAGTATTTTTTTTCCTTTTTCACCAGCATCTAAAAGGGGACATGTATAAAGACATTTGTTTGCCTTTTTAGCATTAAAGGTCATGAGTTGTAGCAAAAAATTTACCTTTGATCAAGGCTAGGAAATGACAACTCGGGACTTTTATAACAAACTCTTTGGTATTTTTGATTATATTACTGTTAATATTATAAAGGCTATCGCATCAATTTATGTACACCAATTTATTCTGTTCTCATTATATTTGTCGAAAGAACTTTACACAGATGATTTGTTTACAAGCATTATATAGACAATTCGGTTTTTGATTTTGCTTTCGGTTGTCTAATTGATTAATTCAGTGTTATGATGTCCTATGAATTGCTAGTGACAACTTTATCAACTTTGATTCTTCAAACACACAGGTTATACATATGCGCAGGCATTTATATAGTGAATTGCTGAAGTATTAACATGACAGGATGTAGATGTACGTCACTTCTTGTTTGTATGAGCTTACCTACAGACTATTGTGCTGTCTCTGCAGGTTATACACTCTCCATGATAGAAGCATGATTGCAGGCCATCAGTTGTCAAATTATTGTTGTAAGAATGTATCAAGAGACAATTACCAAAAAATGATAGATTTAGAGACTTTCTGTGGCATCGGAGTCATTTTCTTGTTTTTATGGGCTAAGCATCATATTGATGGATTAACTCATAGTGAAGAAAGAAGTTATGAGTTTTTTAAACTTTAAGAGCATACAGGACCATGCAGTGAAACCAGTGCAGCCAAAAGGGAAGTAAGATTTCTTTATACAATTGTATATGCAACCGATGACATTACTATAAAATAATTAAGACTGCAGAAAAAAAGACTGTGAAACGTGTCATCTTACCTACTGATTCTTTATACGGAGGTGTTGAGATTGTCTGCGTGTCTACATCTCGACTCTCTTTTTGCAGATGATACTCTGTCAACTCCATTAAAACATGGAGAAGAATCCCTGGGAGATGTGGAAGATGAGGTGGGACCATTTGTGCAACAATGTGTTCATATTTCATGGAAACAAAATGATAATCATACAAAATGAATGGAAGAGGAAAACATTGTGTGCAAGATACATCAAAAAATCTGATGTCCAATACTGACAATTTTTAGGGCATTAATAGAACAACCAGTTATTGATCATTCTGATTTTGTCTCATTCATCTATCTCACTGCATTACGGACTTTCAAAAAAAAAAAAAAAAAAGATTTTACATGAATCATCAAATTCATAACATAAGCAAGACATGAGTTCCAACCAGGGATTTTGCAGAGGTGCAAGTTCTCAAGTTAAAACTTGTTAGTACACTAATCATTGTCATAATGGTTCTTGCAAGGATTACTTTAAAGTTAAATGCTACTAAAAGTAAAGAAAACTTAGTGCATGTATTCATGGAATCATGAATACCTCGCTTTGTATGATTTCAGCGAAGGATAGATGGGAACTGATCTTTTCCCTCTGGCGACCTTACAGTGTTTACATGCTCAGCCAAAAACATCACTCATTAATAGCCCACCAATACGAAAGCATCTCTGGTCTGTCATCATTCTCGAAAGGATTGAATAAGGGAATCAGTTTTATGCTGGTGCCCTGCTAGAACTCACGATGCCAAAGGACTCAAGATGCCAAAGCAGGTGCACATAATAACTGCCAGGTTCTCTTGACAAAGAAACACCTACAAACCATGCCCCTACAGCTATCTCTCTTGCGGAAGATAAGCTGCCTCTCATCTCGTTCCACAGTTCTAAGATGGCAGAGACTGATGGTTGCAGGTGCTAGGTGTGAAGCTATCACAACTATTCACAGAAGTGTTGTATGATGTGATTAAACAAATCTCTCTCTGTATTAATAACTTCCCTTCCTTGTGTATTATTAAAGACTTTAATGAGTAATTAAAATAGATAGGTGAAGAGACCTGACACGAGCAAAGGGGCTTAACCAGAGCTTTCGAAGTTGAGAGCTGAATGATCCAATCTGTAGGCACTAAAGTGAACTGTAAAGCCACTGGGAAGATGGTCCTTGGGAGATGTGGAGTGGAAAGCACAAACAATAGAACAAAGACAAGCATATAACTGAGTGCGGAGGTAAGGGTAGCTAGGTGACAAACAGAGAATCAGCAGGGAGCATGACCCCCATGCTCCATGACAAGTGAAAGAGGTTCAAAGGACACTAATTGGTCCCTATCACCGTGTACAAGTATGCAGTGGTAAACTGCACACAAAGGGTAGGAAGTGGGCAGGTTGAGGCATGGTATGCCTTGAGAGTTTGTGAATGGCCACAAACCTGTGAGTTTGTTGAAATTAACACTCTCCTCTCTAACCTTTCTGGGGTGGGAGAAAGACAATGAAACACCCCAAAACTTTGTGGGGCTCTGTGGTGAGGGGCTTCCCCACAGTGGGAAAACAGTTCCACCGTGGCAAAAACTGAGAAAATGTACTATCGCACAACAGGGCTCCCTTTCCCTAATGCAGAATTGTACTGTATGGAAGACAACTTGCAAACATGATAACATTTACAGTGGTATACCTGGAAATCTGAAATTTTTGCAGCTTTCCAGGTATTCTCCTGCCAATGTTTGTGAATTCCAAAGAAATATTTTTGTTGGTGCAGATTTACTACTTTTGTGTGAATGAGACCTCATGGAGACAAGTCACAAAAGCATTTATGAGCAGAAAATAGTACCACAAGAGTATGTTTTTACATACTCCTACATGCCTTTGTGACCTCCTACTCCCTATTAGTGCAAAGAAAGCACAGCCCTGTTTGTACTAAGAGTATATGAATATTCCTCATGTACTTCCATTTTAATATTCTGGAATCAATTCATAGAGGCATGAAGGAAGATGTCAAATGTTTCTGAAGGAGTACCGCTTGACTTACTTAAAAATGCCTGTGTGAATTGGACCATTAACGTTTATGACTATCAAAAAAGATCCCCTGATCAAGGTGCAAGACAATGGTGTGTTGTACCTTTTCTTCCACCTCTACTTAACCAATAGTTTATAAACAGTTCACTGGTCGGTCTACTCAATTAAAAAAACAGATACTGAGATTCTAGATCAAGTATTAACATATACTTAAGAAACAACTTTTATATTAAGAAAAATTAAAAACATGTACCTCGTCTGTTCTCTTGCTGATCGTTTGAGGTCTGTGAAAACAAAAAAAGTGATTAGCTTTTATTCAGGATGCCTATGTTGATTAATTAAAAATGCTACAATTAATCAGATGCTTACCAAAGACTTGTACAAACGAGATTTTGGGTTGACTTTCATTAGATGCAGAAGATCTTGTACAGTAAAAGCCTGTTTGGTAAAATTAAAGAAGAAATAAAAAAACAAAAAAAAACTACCAACACTTGAGACAAGAAGTGCATGCTGACTAACGCAGATTGCACTCACCCGCTCCTTTTCCAGGCCACATTCTGGGTAGAACACTGAGAGTGTGTATTCATAGCCAGCGTAACGCAGATGGTCAGCCACCAGGCTGTTCGATGCCCTGAAGAGCAGTGAATCTCCTTCGAGGAATACTGAGTGCGGGTGAGGTTCTCCACCTGAACCTGGGTTTTTCAATTCACGGATCAGCTGATTACGCAGCTGAATCTGTCAGTGTAAAAAAAAAAAAAGTTTAGAAAAAAATAAAACTCTCTCTCTCTCTCTCCATTGCAAACTGGAGGAACGTTATATTTGCAAGTCTGGTGATTTGTGACAATGCACTTTGACTGACTGACTCTTGGCACTTTAAAATAAAATATTCGTTTCTCATAATACGGAATGCATTTTCCTCATTTTATGTCAGAATGCTCCCACAGGAAAAGACGAAATAGCACACTGAAATGTGCACACAGTACAGCATACTGACAATCACAAAAGTGGAACACGTGGAAACATATTGTCCATCTGTTTTATGTTACTTACAATTATGAAAAGTAAATCTCTGATATAGAAGTTCCCCAGTGATGCATCGGTCACCAAAGCAGCCACACAATTTGAATTTTGCATCCATGGACAGCTCAGCACATTTATCACACTCACTCTCCAATTGTGCTCACACTGCACTGGCACTTGCTCCAATGTAGTTTTCAAACCTTCAAATGCATTAAGCAGTGTATATTTATATGGAGATTTCTGACAACCCTCAGGCTATCACCAGCATTATGTGGCACATTCTAAAGGAAAGAGATACATACTTCTCTGTGATTAAAGAATGTAAGCACACTTTCTTCTTTTCTTGGACTCAACAGTAATGTTTGTGAGAGAAGTAAAATTGAAATTTTAATGAGAATTCTCCTGGTCGTCACAGCGCAGGTACGACACATGAACTTCTTCATGGCACTAACCTTGCAGCACATTTCATCCTTTTGGAAGAAATAACTCTCCACTACCTAAATTCACTTAGGCCCGAGTGATCTTCTGAAACTGCCAACAAATGTATCAACCAAAGTATTGATTTTAGGAAATGGGATAGCCAGCGGATTCTATCGTCCACACGCCACCAAAAGCAGCCTGTGTATCTGCATGGTCATATGGCTTCAAGCGTCTCAGTGGTCATCTACCTATTAAAGGAGATTTTATTTTGGGCTCACACTAGTGAAACAAGCATTGGCAATGCCAATAGGTATAGCTCATGAATCCAATGCCAAGCCAGACCAAAAAATCCATGTACATCAATGACTCCCTCCTCCCATCTGTGCTGCTGCCAGAGGAACACACCATAAATTATGTAATTATCTAAGGCACATAAATAGCATTACAATGGCACATGTGTGGCCCCTAAAGTTCAGTTCAGGCAGCTGGATAAATAAACAAAATGATCACAGCTGTGTGGAGGACAAGCACTTACAATCAAAACATGTACTCCCTGCTCTCAAAATGTGGGCGGGTCAAAGCCCCTCTCTCCTGGTAAATCTCAAATAATTGTCTGGCGACAGTCATGCAGCCAGGCCAAACCATAACAAGCATTTGCAATGCAATAGGTCTGACATTTACGAGAGTTTGAGCTATTGGCATTGTAAATGACAATAGCTTAAATTCTTGCAAATGCGAGACCTATTGCATGCAAATATTTGTGGTTTACAAGCACCCCGTGCCGCTCTTGCACGGTAATAGAGGTCACACACCTTTCTTTAGACATGACGCGTCTAAAGAAAGGGGCCCAGCCGCCATTAAAGTGAAAGTGCGGTATGGGGCGTTTAAAAAAAAAAAAAAAAAAAAAAAGCATTTGCATTGTTTGTCAAGCAAATGCTTTTTTTTTGTAAAAGCGCCCCATACCGCACTTTCAATTTAATGGCGGCTGGGCCCCTTTCTTTAGACGCGGCTCGTCTAAAGAAAGGGGCGCGGCTTCTATTAATGTGCAAGCGCAGCATAGGGCGCTTTAAACAACAACCAAAAAAGTGATTAAACAGTAAAAAAAAAAAAAAATCATGCAGCCACGTTCAGCACCGCAAATAAACCAAACGCACGGCCGCCACTGTGGTGTGCCGTGCCGTAAAAAAAAAAAAGCGTTAGGAGAGAGCGTGTCCTGCCTGCAACAGCAGGCAGGTGAAAACAATTTAAACGAAATATTGCTCGGAGGCTGTAATTAAAGTCTACCGAGTAACAACACATGTAAGAGGGCCAGTCCTCATGGGAGGTTACAAGATGAGACAAGGCAGTACTAAGGAGGGACTACTAAGCCTATTGACCAATGAAGAATAGAGTTTAAAAAGGACAATGACAAGCCAATGAAATATATGGGCGGAGCTTCAAGTCCATACCTGAATACAGCATGCCTTGCAGAGCAGTGCATGCGCTGCCCAGGCTCGACCTAAAAAAGGTTAGGTGAAACGAGAAAAGAAGTGGATGGCAAACTAACAGTTAGGGTAACTAATGTCAATTAATTCTGCTGCATCTGGACAGAGCAAGTGAAACTTAATAGATTCATTTTTGATATCCTAATTAACTCAAACTTTGGATGAAAGGAAGGGATTCATTTCGGTATTTCATTGAAGACACTGCACACAACTCAAAAGCCCATTATTTTGAGGTATATATAATGTTCGTTATAGGGCGTTTATAATGTTCGTTATAGGGTCCCGTTTATGGAAATGGGTGTGAAGGAGCAAAAATAGCATGCATTACGTTTTGTAGGTGTGTGCTTCTGTTACGCTTTTTGTATTAATATTTGTAAAGGCAGTTTGACTGCTGGTTTATGGCAAACACACACCATATAATTACACTTTTTAATGCCAAATACAAGTTGTGTCTCAACCTGGTGAATGTTGTGTTTTGATTGGTTAAAATGTTTTGTGAAGGTATGAGGGAGTTTTCTCTACAGCAATGAGTGTTAGGAGAGATGGTCCTGTGTGATATTGAGGACTGGAAACTGAAATGGGCTCTTGGGGAAGGAGTTATCTCCAGTGGACTTAGGACTGGACAGACTTGCTTTTTCCTACAATTAGCAGTGCCTAAGTATTTACTTGGTATCACATTTTTAACTGGCACTAGTTCTAAGCAGAGGTCTACAACTCTGTGTTTAATAGTTTTTACTCCACTTCGTTGGGCCTTGCAATGAAATTACTCTCATCCAAAAGGTCTGCATCTGTACAAATCACATATAGTAGTCGTCTCGTGGTAAAATAGGTCAGGATTACTCTGTGGTTCTCGTTGTTTTCTATGCTAGTCTGAGCCATTGGCAAGCAGATGCCCATAGGATCCCCTCCCCACTGGTCGAGTTCTGCAGTGCAGATAGCTGAACAAATTTAAAAAGAGTTAATAGGAACCCAGACCTTCTTGTCTTCTGGAGTGCAGTAAGTGGATGAAAAATGGAGGCTCAACTTTGGTGGGAATACTAAACCTATGTGGGTGAAACAAGGCATAGGTGGGTCTAGATGATGGTTCAGGAGGTAAAGCCTGCCACAGGCCTAGCACGCAGCTAACTATCCTGCTGTAGGTTCCAATTCAAGGGTTCAGGGCATACCCAATCATTTGGTTAACTCACAAATAGGAAGTGAGGAGAGGGTGGATGGTGGCCCATGAAAAAGTCTCACAATGACAATTACAACATCTCCTCACATTGGTATAAGCACCCTAGGTGACTAGAACATAAGAACCCTATGAAATTCATTTGGGAGGGCAGAGGTGCATCCCAACATAAGAATAGTAACACTGAGATAAAGTAGTCTCTAAGTCCGAAGTACAAAAATATGTCTAGGGCCATGAGGTATGATAACAGATGTAGTGTTTAATAGAGAAAATGCCACCCACTCTGTGTGCCTCAACTATCCGGGTACACAAGGACGTTCCCTTCCATAGGTATCATGGTTGGAAAGTTACTTATTTGTAATCCTGCTTCACAATCATGGCTATTCCCAGAATATCCTTGGATCCCTGGAACATATTTTAAAATATACAGTTTTAATTTTTAGAATTAGGATAAACAAAGTAAAAATGCCTAAAGAAAGCAATCATTTTATATCTATTCAGCGATATCATTTAAACAACGTAGGCAATCAAGTTTACTCAAAAGTGCATTTGATTAAAAACAACACTGTATAAAAATCAGCAGTAGCAGAACATTGAGAAAGTGTCCGCCAATTTACGAAACTTGATTGCATCACAGTTCAAAGAATCAATGTACCAATAATCAAAAGTACCAACAACTAAAGAGGATAATGACTAGCACTGAGGTGGCCACATGCAAATAGACAAAAGCTTATTTGATTAAATTCCCTTTTTAATAAAGGAAACCCATTAGGAGAAAATTCAGGGTGGCATACTCCTTAATGAGAATCTGAAGATCGTGTCTGTTCTAGATGTTCGAATGCCTCCAAGAGCTCGTTCCAGGCCTCTGCGATGGGGTGTTTCCTACACCCTCTCCTGTCCACTAATCGCAGTGCTACTTGCTCACTCCTTGCCCATTGGACCAAGTCTCTCTTCCATTGTGCGATGGATGGGGCCCTGTCTGTCCTCCAGTTCATGGTGATACGCTGTTTGGCCAATGTTAGTGCAAGCAACAGAAACATGGAGCCCACCCGTTGCTTTGCTGCCGATTGGGTGAGTCCCATTAGACATATTTCAGGAAGGCATGATACCTTCCGCCCCAGCACTGTGCCCATGTGTTCCACTATCTCGCTCCAGTACACCTCTATCGCCTCACACTCCCAGACCATGTGCATGAAGTCTGCTGCCGCTTAGTTGCATCTAGGGCAATTATATATCGTGGCAGAGGCTATGCCTCTTGGGCGATAAATAAGTTGCGTGCAAGTAAGTAAATTGTATGTATATGAGCAGTGCGTTGCGAGAGGCCCTCTTTGCGCTTTCCAATGCCCTTGCCCATTGCTTGTAGGTAAATTGTTTCTGTATTCAGGTTTCCCATCGGATCTCAGCGACTGTAATGGAGGGGTCTTATACTGCCAAGATATATTTTTGGTACCACTCTTTATGTTGGATACTCTAACCCCAGAATCCTCATCTTGGAATACTACACAGATGTTAGACTGTTAGACTTGATCTAGAAACTTTTACAGCAGTGTTCCTGCGTGCCTCTAGCTGGCGGCGTGCGACTCCAATTTGGCTCTGGTACTTCTGAAAGTGATGGAGCAGAGCTTCATACAAGTGTCACCCCTGCGTAATGACGTCAGTTTCTTATGCCCCTTTTTGCGCTCTCAGACACTGAGTGTGAAGAGTTGTTGGTAAGAGAATGCTGATCTCTAACTTGGGAACTTTTTAGATGTGAAAAAGAGGCGACTCCACAGAATGTGAAGTGGGGAGATTGGTGAGGTATCTGCGATTAGATAGAGTATCTACCAGAAAGAGTTTTACCAAAGGTAAGTAACTTGTTCTTCTTGTGGATGCTTCTAACCACATATTTTCTCACCTTAAAATAGATATTCGAACAGTACCTCCAGAAGATGGAGGGTTTGTAGAATGGACTCCGACCAAAAGGTCCTGCAAGACTAAGCGAGTAAATGTGTCCTTCCTGATGAAACTGCCCATCAAGGCAGTAGAGATTTGTAAAAGTATGAATGTGACAAGGTTCCTACGAATTTAGTAGGACTGTGGATTGGATCAACAAAACTTCATAATACAAGGACTGAGTCTTCTTATATCATCAGTAAATGTTGGTTCGGCTAGCTCACAGTACCTCATCTAAACTCCTAAACCTCCAGAGTTATAGATGCTGTTGGCAACCTCAAACATAACCACTCTTATTCCCAACGAATTAGTGGAGACAGATCTAACCCTTTTATAGGTCACTTTAGCATGCGTAAGGTTTTACAAACTGAAGAGACAATAATATATTTTCAAATGTTTATTGAAAAGATCTAAAACTTGCAATCAAAACATGAACTTATTATTAGACAGATGAGACACACCATTGTTATAAGCATTGTTAGAATGGTGAAAAATACTAATAATTCAAACACATCGATTACTCCTAATATTACTCCTATCCGCCACTAATACTCCTAACACTAGGGAGAGCATGGTGGGAGTACCCTTCTGCCAGTTGGAATGATCTAACCCCATACCATGGTGTAGTGTCTCAGGAAGCCGTCCTCAGTGCATTAATGAATGCACTCCGTCTCAGTGTGAAAGCCTATATAGATCTGCTTGCACAGCTATCTTTCTTCTTAGGATGAATGTCGGGCCTGAGGAGCTGCATCTCATTCACAGCTCTCAGCAGCTTCCATGATAACTCCGGTGTGAAGTGCCTCTCACCAAATTCAAAATGGACGCAGTTTAAATAATAAAACACCGATCTTATCTCATTCAGCCAGAGATACAGAACAACATCTTTACGTACTCTGGGTAAAAGAATCGTCTCCTACGAGCACAAAATAAAGCAAGAACATTGCGTTCTAGTACGTGTCCCTGAAACTAACAGTGCAGACTTCTGGACAACAATGTCCAACCATAATAAATGTGTGCATGCCATTTTATCATGTTAGTGAAACACATGTTCAAACCACCATCTCAAAAAGATGCAAAGTTAGAAGGAAAAACTAAAATGGAGACAAAATGTATTCCATAAAACATGCACTGCTGCCCATGCTGAAGCCTGGCAGACAGGCGCAACAGCCATTGGGCAGAACGGGCTTCAGCACCTACCCCACTCCGCCCGAACCCCCCCGCGTCAGCTGCCGTCGGCTGGGCTGCCCGGGCTGGAGTTGGTGCCTGCCAGCCTGACCTTAAAGTAGGGTGACCAACCGTCCGTAAATTTCACGGACCATCCGTGATAGGGATCTCACGTCCGTTGTCCGTGATGGTCCATTTTACGGATGCCTTTTGTCCGTAATTTTGGGCATTTCAGTGAGCAGCACTGTTCCCCTGCGAGAAGCCTCAGCTCCCTGATGGGGCCGCCTCGTACTCATCCTCTGAGCACAAGAGCAGCCCCACCCCGCCCATTGTCATTCTGTATGCCGGTTGATTGTCACACACAGAATGACAATGGGCCAGTCTGGGCTGTTAAAGCATGTGGTGGGCCTCCTCCTGCCTCGGCCTAGGGCAGGGCATTCTGTTTTCACTGTACATAAAGAAAAATGTTGCACCTCACCAAATGGAAGGAATGTACAGAATCCAGTTAATGAAAAGAAGCCAGCCAAAGAAGTTTAAAAGAATGGGTTATAATTCTTTCAGTCTCATCATTTTAGAACTGAAGCATTTTCAATATTATATACAAGGAAGCCATAGTTGCTACTTTTTTTATTTTATGCAACTAACAACCATTGACAAAGCCAATAGTCCTGGCTTGTTGTAGGTGTGATGTATTATATATCTGGATACAATAACAGAAGTAGCAGAATACCATTCGGGCAGCACACTATGCTAAACACAGATTTTTAGCTACTGTGTTTTAAGCCACGCCCTTAATGACATCGGACACGCCCTTTGGAGAGACCCCCAAGTTTTTTCAACCCACTTAAAGCCCTGGAAACAACACCATGTCACAGTCACCTCAGGTCCCGGCACTGGGCATCATGCATGACTTCCAAGTTTTCAGATTGCCTATGTGAAGGGGCATTGTGAACCTTCCCCCACCCTACCCCTTGCTTAAGGAACTACAGCAAGGGTGAAGTTCTTAATTGGTCCCTTCTGTCTGCAACTCTGCAGACAAAGGCTCAGCTTATAATTAATGTAAAAAGTTGGGTGAGTAAGTAAGTGAAGGAATGGGTAAATGGCTGGATGGATTAGTGAAGGGATGAAAGGATGAGTGAAAGGGTGAATGGATGGATAATGAGAGAAAGGATAGATGGATGAGTGAGTAGAAGGATGCATGAGAGGAAGGGTAAATAAATAGATGTATGGGTGGAATGGTGGATGTATGGGTGGAATGGTGGATGTATGGGTGGAATGGTGGATGTATAATGGGCAAAAGGGTGGATGGATGGGCAAAAGGGTGGATGGATGGGCAAAAGGGTGGATGGATGGGCAAAAGGGTGGATGGATGGGCAAAAGGGTGGATGGATGAGTGAAAGGATAGATAGATGAGTGAAAGGGTGGATGATGGACGAGTGAATGGGTGGATGGATGAGTGAAATGATGGATGAATTGATAAGTGAAAGGGTGGATGTAAGGATGGATGAGTGAGTGAAAGAGAGGGTAGATGGGCAAAAGGATGGATGAGTGAAAGGGTGGATGGATGAGAGAAAGGATGGACGGATGAGTGATCGGGTCAATGAATGGATTCATGAGTGGATGAGTGGATGAATTGTTGGGTGGATGGATGGGTGAAAGGATGGCTAAGTGAAAGGGAGATGGAGAGAGAAAGGGAGGATGGATGGATGCGTGAAAGTATGGATGGATGATTGACAGGATGGATGGGCAAATGGGTGTATTGATGAGTGAAAAGAAGGATGTAAGGATGGATGAGTGAAATAATGCATAGATGAGTGAAAGGGAGGGTGAAGAGCTAGAAGAAAGGATGGATGGATGAGTGAAATGGTGAATGGCTGGATGGATGAGTAAGTGAAAGGATGGCTGGATGGGTGAGAGGGTAAATGGTTGGATGGATGAGTGAATGGATGGGTGAAAGGATGGATGGAGGGATGGATGAGTGAAATAATGGATGGAAGGATAGATGATGGGTAGGTTTGGAAATGGTTGAATAGGTTTGGATATGGATGGGCACACAGATGGAAGGACAGAATGAATGGTGAAAGACCAGTTAATGGATGAAAGAATGAATGGATGCCACACCACCGGGTGACTCAAACCCCCATCCCATACCGACACATGACGTCAGGCAGCAAGCGTGGAACTCGGGCTTGAAATGCTCCTTCTGCCTGCCAAAAAGCAGAAGCGCATTCCTTGGATGGCGCCGTGGTACCACAAGAGAGGTTCCACTGTGTGTCCCACTGGGAAACAGCGAGAGCAGCTCCCACCTGCCCCGAGGCCATGAGAGATGCAAGAGGGCACAGCTCTGTGAAGTCCTTCTGCGGGGAAAGGTGGGCAAGACAACATAACCTGCACTTGCAGACAACAGCACCAATGCCACTCGAGTCCCTTCCACCACAAATGTTTTTTTCTTTTAAAATTTAGCAACCCTAAGAATATTGCGCTCGGGGCAACCACCCCTGTGGCCCCTCCCACGCTATGCCACTGCCTACCAGTATGGATGACATCTGACTCTTATACCTTGTAGCCCTCAATGTCTTAAGCAACATTTCCTATACATTGACTTTCACATTTATGAGTCATTGTCTCTATACAATATGTGTGTGATGTAACGCACTACGACACTCTGCCGTACATACTTCGTCGGAGTAGCTCTCATTTTGATTTAGATGCCATGCAAAGCCCTTTTGCATGGCTTTGAGTGGCCTCATAAATCATTACTAAGGCGATGCAGCGCAAATCGCTGCGTCGCCTTACTCTGCGCCCCGGAGAAGTTCTATGGGCATTGCAGTGGGTTTTCCCATGCAACACCAATGGAATTGGACGCTGCCCCAGATTTACAAAGTCATGTGAACCTGGGGAAGCGCCAAATCCGTACGCTTCACAAGGTGACGCATAACAAGGAGAAATATGTTCATTTCTCCTCGTTTCCTCTTTTTATGTGTGCTGCGTTCAGCAGCACACATAGAAAAAGCATTGAAAATGCAAAAGTCTCGCCTTTGATTAAGTTAAAGCCATTTGCTTTGCTAATGGTATTGTATTCTAGCTTTGCATTATTTAGTGTATATTTGTGATATGTACATATATTTGCGCATATCACAAATAGACACTAAATAATGCAAAGCTTGAATACAATACCATTAGCAAAGCAAATGGCTTTAACTTAATCAAAGGATAGACCTATTGCATTTTTAATGCTTGTTTTCTTTTTTAACGTCGATATGACAAAGGAGAAGGTGTGGCATAACGGCCAAAGCAGCCAACTTTGGAGCGGAGGGGACCAGGTTCGAGCCTCCTCGTTGGCTCAACATCCTGTGATTCTGGGCAAATCACTTTATCTCCCCATGCCCCCCTGCCAAAACAAGTAAAGCTATTTACATATCTTTACTGCTGGCAACCCCGCCTAATGCACTGATGTTATCACGGTTGACAATCCTGGATAGGGTGGTCACTATCACATCACTAACATTAGTAGCTCAGGATGATTTTCATTGAATCTAAGTAGCTCTTATTACGGAAAAGGTTGGAGACCCCTGATGTATGCCTTTAGCTCTCTGTTCTACACCCTAAGCATCTCACATTCTCTCTGTCACAATCAAAGCATTCTTGCTAGGCCTGGGAAAAATATTAACTATGCTGGCAAAATTCGCACAATTTCTAACTTTCACGTTAATGCAAAATTCCTGAAATTACTGGAAATTTCACATTATACAATTTTGTGCAATTTTTGCACGCAACAGACTGATTCGCACAGAAAATAGGTCGCCAAGAGACATTTCTTTGCTTAAACTAGTCTCTTGCTGGTATCTAGTGAGGGTTTCTTACCCTAAGTGTCTGCTCGTGTGAATAAAAAGTCACAAAAGACACCTGCACACCAAATTTCACATTAAAAACGTAATTTTGTGAATTGTCTTTTATATTATTTACCTAATTTCTTGCTCTGCTTCCACGTGACAGAAGCCCACCCAATATTCTTCTCTCTTCTGAAAATCACCTGCTTCTGGACATTGCCATGATCAACCCCACACTGAAAATAATTCCAAAGGCACAAGACTAGATGACCTTACATCACTGCAAAAGAGCTGCTTTCATCAACCACACTTCATGCAAATGCATCATTAAATCCTCACCCATCATTGCTGTCCTTCGACTATTTCTTTGATAGAACTTCTGTCTCTCGATCCTCCAAAAATTACGTCATACCTATTGCCAGACTATAATGCCATCATGGCCCAAGTGAGAGCTTCCAGCACTTTTTGGATGACTGCTCACTTTTAAAGATGCAGACCTCTTAACTGCACTCACATGAAACTGATGCTTCACAGACTCCTTTCAGTTACTGGACTTCCATAAAAACATATTTATCTACATGCACACGTACCCGAAGATACCCACAATCAAAATTTTACATCAAATCTCAATTTAGCCAACCACAAACCCCTTAGCCACAAACCCCGATTCAACTACCTACCTATTTTTTCGAATCATTGACTCAGTATCGTTCTTATGGTCACACACAAAACATGTGCATCATTTAAGCTTGTACAAAACATGCACTGGCAAAGCCAACAGGTCTGGCCTTGACAAAATACGCAATGCTTTTTTATTTAATTTTTACAAGCAAATGCCACAAAAATAAAAAAGGAAGAAAGAAAATATGGTGCACATAAACATGGTCGCAGTATGACTGCAATAAACATGTTTTAATGTTTTAACTGAAGTGGATGCTATACTATTGATGCCTTCTGAATAAAAAACATTTCTGTTGCATTTTCAGGTATTTTATTAGTTCTGAAGTGGACTAGAATAAATTCCCATCTAACCTTGCACTCAAATCATCGGCAGCTACAAAGTCACTTAAGACCAGACCAAAAAATTAAAAGCTCAGCGTTCAGCCTGCCCAGATACCACTGCAGTTAAAAATCACAACTCTTCAAGAAAATATTACAAATCATCATCTTGTGGCTTAATTTGTATAACAGTCTCAATGTACAGATCCACTAACCACAATCAGTACCCCTCAACAAATAGAAAACGATCTCCAGAATACTGGAATGTGACCATCTCTTTAGCATTTCATCTTTATCACTAGCTACTCATTTAGTCCCACGCAATATTCAAGTAACTAACCAACAGCACACAAGGTTGACCAACAAACTCTGTGTTAGGACTCCAAACTGCATCAGCTACACTTACCCATTCCAATTCATATTCCTACCTCACTTACTAGGAGCTTACCTTCACCTCAGTGGTAGACCTTAGACTCTAGTAGTAAATAACCTAGTAACTTTCACCTAAATGAGAACTTGCTGGAGAAAAGTGAGTATCTTCAAATTCTAGCAATTCTTTACCCTCTATGCCCTATACAAAAGGTTCCAACTAATGCCTCTACCTAAGAACCTTGCCAGACGCAGCCTCCTTTATCTCTTCCCGAACCAGAGCCCCACAACAATAAATCACCACCACACCATACTTGAACAATCAAAACGGAACAATTATAAGACATGGGTCTTAACTATGCTCTGCAAACGCGACAAAACTAAACGAAAAGGTTTGAACAATTATAAGTGTATAAATACAGCTTGTTGAAAAATGGAGATAAATAAAACTACTGAAAGGTACTAAAACTGTGGTAAGCAGTATTCATATTGGACCGGAAAGCAATGGAACAGACAATATTCTAGCTATTGTACCTGGGTTGAACTCGCCAAGTATACTGTTTCACACCAAAAACTTCAGGATAAACATTCAATTACCACCAAAACATATTTATTATCTTCTCCAATACTACAGCCCCCCTCTACTTCCTCATATATCTGCATCCTAATGTCAGTCTCCTTCAAATTCAAACCTACTTATAATGGCCAACATCAAAGCACCTTTCCATTCCCAATCATCAACACATCCCCTGCATTTAAAATGTTACATCTTCAATGATCTTCTAAAACACTAATTATCAAAGCTATTTTATACTGACCATAAGTAAACAAAGCCATCTTACTTTCTCCTTTAGCATTAAAAAAAAAATCCCACTTTGTGCTGGCATTCCACATTAAAACACCGATGGTACTGCCTACACAAAAGCCCCTTACCACCGTCTTCATCATCTGTCACACAGCCTCAGTCCCATTGTCACCATAGATACCAAATACCTATTAGTTTCTCCTTGACCATGAAAGACCCCTTATAACTTCCCTGCAAGAACCAAAGTATTTTCTAACACTGAAGATCCCTTTGCTCGTCACCAAACCCCAATTATTCCTTTCCTTCACCATGAAACCCCCCTTACTCATAAGACATAATACTCTTACTCTTCCCTATGCTAAGCTTCAATTATTTTCTACTGATACAAAACTCTCTCTCAAGCCTAGGAAAATAAGAGATATTTCTTAACCTATACTCATTTTCTCCTTTACTTACTCGAAGGACACCTACTTGCTTTCAGTATCAATAGTCTTTTACACTTTGCCAGCATCAACAGTCAACTTACTTCACATTCACACATCAATCATTTCCAACTTATCACCCTTCATGCCATCATGCTATTTCACTCTTTCTTTTTTTCAATTGTCGCCAAATTACTCTGACCACACGCATTCTGTAGAGAAAGATCGAAGCCCCAATGTGTAGTTTTGTCCTAATTTTCAGCTTTGGGACTCCATCTCCAAACAAAACAAAACAAAAATCTTAACACTTGTGAACAACAGAAGCACTTCAAAAGAAGCTTCCTTTTGTGTTCACACTTGTTTCTATGGCAAGCTACACAAACAAAAGCACAAAGATAAAGTAAATCGCTGCAACATGTATTTTTCTAAAGAACTTTTAGTGTGCAACGTAAGCATTCCAAACAATGGCAGAGAGGATTGTTTGTTTTAACAGTCCATTTGTGAGACTAGAAATCCAAAAGAAAAATGTTTCAGCAACTGTTGCAGAAATAAAAAGAAAAGCCTGGCATTCAGTGTCAGGTTGACACACCCCTCCACCTTAAACATAGACATGCTTCTGCTTTTAAAGTTACTGTTATAAGCTAAAATAAATGGCTTATAAAGGGTAAAAATTATAGTGAGTTACCATGGCCAAGATGTACCTCTGACACAATGGCAGTCATACTTCTGTATTTCCAATAGAGGACTCACAGCTAACATTAAACGACAACTGCTTTCAAGGGAACACAAAGGCACAGGAAGTGCAAAAAATGGAGGTGTGGCAGAAACTTAAGACAAGTCAAGTATTATTTATAAAACCAAATTTAAACTCAATGAGCAATATCAAACAATGCTATAATAAAAGTGATAACAGTGTTTGTGTGTCTGTATATACATCAATTTGAGTGTGATTACCTCGAAACCTCAGACAAACCATACAACTCAAACATCATCATAGGACATAGATATATTGATGATGTACTCATAATTTGGCATGCGGATATGGAGTCTACTCAGAATTTCGCCAATTTGGTTAATACCAGGGACCTTTTCCTCAAATTCACACAACATCAGTAAGGAGACTATTACTTTTTTAGACTTAAACATACAGATTAAAAATAACAAGTTTGTAACAAACGTTTCCGAGAAACCTACTGATAAAACTAGTCTACTCAGATTTGATAGCCATCATCCATGAGCACTTAGGGAAAACCTACCATATGGACAATTTCTACACATTAGACACAATTGCTCGGACATTGATACATTCAAAGAACAGGCACGAAGACTTTCTGACAAGCTGAGAGCCAGAGTGTACCCTGCAAGAATCAAGAAGCCAAGAAACGAGCACTGAATAACAATAGGGAAGCGCTCTTGGAAACACATCCAAAGGAAAAGTCAGAGAGGCTCACGTGTGTGACCACGTTGAGACCAATTTCCTCTATCTGCCTGATACATATCTTCCCTTCTCAACAGTCTCTTTTCACTTGTATGTGTCACAACTTCTCTTTTTCTCTCCTCTCAAACCAATATATATGTATCCCTCCAACATCTCCACAAATACGCGTATTTTTCTCTCTTTATTTCACATGTCTGTCTTCTTCCTTTCTTCTAGATTCTATGTTGCTCAAGGTCATTAAATCTTCATTTTCTCTCTCGTCTGCTGGGCCCTAATTCAATTACTATTTTCTGTTTGAGCACTCCACTTTCACAGCACACTGCAAAGGCAGCTCAGGCCAGATCCCCCAGTTCAGTAATGGTGGAAACATTTTGTTGAGGAAGTCAAATAAACAATAACATCTTGACAATATTTTCATGCACGAGATCGGAGGCTCAGCGACCAGTCTCACTTTCATTCTGTTCCAAATGTATAAAGCAGGCATCGAGAGTGAAAGAAAAGAAATGGTTTCCATATGATTCTCACACGAATCTTCTCAATGTAAAGTTAGCACAATATGAATGTGTGCTCCTGCGACTCCACAGAAGACTACTTTTGAATTATCAACAGTTCAGACATGTTGTATCTCTGTATGCTCAATATTAAATCCACGCCCTACCGTGGGCTCCAGTAAACCATTTCAACAGCCCCGCAGGACCATATAAAACACTCATCCATCTCTAATTTCGTAGGGATTCCCAGATGCCGACACACATTCACTAATGTTGCATACGATGAGGAAGTGCAATAATGCATGCAGCCCTAGCCTGGATTGCCAAGGTCTAACCACACACCCTATCCAGTCCATGGGGCAGGAAGTGGTGCCCAGTACCCTGACCTATTTACATGGGAGGACTTTGTCTTGCATGGTTCTAGTGTCCTCGAGACATGACACATAGTTCATCCAGTCCTTTTGTTTTTAATTGCAACAGCATGGTAGGTATAATGCTTATATTTTCATTACAAAACACTAAACTGCATGTCCCTGAACACACACAGAAGAGGACTTACAAGCTCAGAATTGGACTACATTTCTGCGTGCAATACAGCGTAACTCAAATGGCCAAATATAAGACACATTGCAAAAATGTCACACTTCTTCAACCGTAAAAATTTGCAGGGATGCGTCGATCACGTTACTTCCACCAGATCTAAAAATAATACAGTTTTTCCGCTCCAACAAGTTTCTATATTCCACTTTACTCAGGCTGCATTCGGTCACCCGATTGTCCAACACTGGCCAACAGACGGTTCAGCCGTGACCAGTTTTCAGGATATTCATTGGCTGATGAGCTTTGTGGGAATATCCACGACATTCTGCCCTGAATAGTGTCCCACGCCACATACCTTGCGCTTTCTTTCCATGCCACATCTGCTGACCAGTTCCGTCTCATTGGCCATGGTGAAGTGTTCTTCTTCCCATCCTTCCTACCCCTCTACCTACCCCCCCCGTATGTGAAGCTGCCGACCATGGACACTGAAATCGCTGATTCCCAAAACACGATACTCCTTTGGAGCTTCGCACGAGTCATGCATCTTAACCTACTGCCTCAAACCCACACTCCTTGGTGCTCACTCAGCCCCTTCACTTTAGCGCTTTAAGCTACTTTTTGGCGTTGCCTCCGCTCCACCCACACTCGGTGGTGCTCACTCGTTCTCTTCACACTGGCCATTCCCTCACTCACCATGGTTGTAGCTGTAGCTGGACCCCGGACACTGCCCGAAAACAAATCGAAAGCCACCGGTCAGAGCCGCCCACGGACAAAGCCTATTGGATCTTAGTGCCGGACGCTCTCCGTATTCCACCCGCCGATTGGCCATTCTAGCAAACTGATGCAGAGTGGTAAATATTAAGAGCCATGATTGGTGCAAATATTTATCAGTCACTCAGAAGGCTAGAGCCGCCGGAAGCTAGATCAACAAGCGCTCGCCATTGGGAGAAGGCAGCGCTGTTTACATTTGCATCGCGCTTTCACTTTCAGTGAAAGTGAAAGCGAAAGCGCGATGCAAAAATAAACACGGCGCCATGTCTCCTTTTTTGTCCGGCCCAATCAGAGAGCCGGACTGGCGCGTTCAAGGCAGCGTGACGAAGCTTCTGATAAGAAACTTCGTCACGACAGCCGTAATGCAGGCGATCCAGTCCGGGTGGGCCGGACAAAAAAAGGAAAAGGAGGCACCCTGGAAACCTTATTTCCAATGGCAGCTCACCGTTTAACATAAACGGTGACGCAAGCCAATGGGAATAAGGGGCGGGGCTACAAGCCCTTTACAGAAAGTACTCATCTGCAATAAATCTCGCCGAGCGAGCTGCGCATGTGCGCAGCAACGCTAGGCGAGACCTAAAAAGGAAAACACCTATTCGCATTGTTTTTGTGCAGGAAGGTGCCCCTTCCTGCACAAAAACAATCCTGCATGCAGCGGAGGCACCCTTGCACCATGGTGCAAGGGTGCCTGCATTGGCGCTAGGCTGCAGAAACGGCACCAGCGCAGGGTGAAAGGACAGGAATGCACCATATTGCAAAAATATGATGCATGCCTGCACTTTCACTTTGGCATAGGGCAACACAGCAAGGTGTCTTGTTGCACTGCCCTATGCCAAAATCCCATAAATAAGCCACTAAGAGGCAAGACAGTTGTCATGTGCACCCTAAAGGTGGCCTAGATTCTTATTATACATGTAGAAGCATTATAGACTATTAAATCAAATGCAAGACATTTTTATACAGTGCTCACGTACTTCAAGGTGCTGCCATGTGCAATAATAAAAGGAGGTATGGTGAAATTAAATATTGCCCAAGATCACACCATTTAGTCAAGCAAAGAAGCTGGGACTGAACTCAGTTTTTCTGGTTTCTCATTGTGAATTTCAGACTTTCTCCTGTTTTACTTCACAGGTCAATGCTTTGTTTTTATTTCTTGCTGCATGAAGTTAGAGCGTGAGTGGCAGTGAAAAGCCTCAAGCAAACTTGGCTCTTTTTGGTCTTAAGGGTCTAAGAGGACCTCAAGGTGAGCCAGAGCAAGACATCTTCTCGAGCCTGGCTTGAACCTTCATTCACTCAACCAACTCTAAAGCCCGCCGGACATGGTTGTGAATTGGAATTCCAACAAAGGCATCTTAACCTTTTCATCCTTCTGGGATCGATAAAATAGCTAACCCAATCCTGCAAAACTATAAAATATCCTGTAGCCTGTGTAATGTAGAACACAAATTTATATATTTAACTTGAACAGTTTTCAAACAATGCTAAGTTTACAATGTGTTGTATACTAGAACCCCTATAAATAAAAGTCTCAAAAGTACAAAAGGGCATCAGCTATGTTGCTTTTTTAAATCACAGCACTTGCAGATATCTTAATTATGTTGTGTGCTGTGGAGTAATGGTTAGTCATTCAGAATTAGGTACAGCTTTAAAAGCACCCTCAATGATACTTTTCAAAAACATTTGAGATATATTTTTTAAGTGTTGTCATTTGTAGTGCCCACCTTTATACCATGCTTAAAACTTTGTGTTATATGAACTTAAGTGGTTAAAGCCAACAATTATGTTTGGCCTAGTTAATTTCGAAATGTATGGTACCTCCTGGTACAGCACATATCCACATCACAAGCCCCACAACCACAACATTTTTCACAGGTAAATTTCAACAGGTTTCCCGTGCCAAAATGTACCTGGGAAAAACTTTGCTGGGGGTTAAGTGCCTTGTAAAATAAGAGAGCATGCAGGTTTTGGTGAAGAGAACACTAAAATATTTATCTTATGTCCCATTTTCAGACAAAACTCACAATTGATGCTATGTATCACACCGGATAAATTCCTCTTAGTATCCAACTTAACATGTGCAATAGATATCACACTCTCCTCCAAGGCATTTGTAATCAGGGCCCAAGTAGAATACGTAGTTCACAGTACAAAATTGTGCAGTCCTAATTAGCATAATTTTCAATGTGTTTTTGGGAAAAGATATATGCATGCAATATTGTTAGATACACTTAAGCATGGAATGGAGCCAAGAGGAGTGAGAGATGCAAATAACTACCACCAGTACATAGGTGACTGACTCAACTTAGTGGAGTTGTTAGGATTTGGAACTGCTTTGCAGTAGGGTTGTCCCCTATTACGGAATAGCCAGGTCTTTACTGCATCCCCGAATCTGAGCTGGTTTTGGATGTTTCTTATCTTTGCAGGGAGTGAGTTTTAAAATGTTGCTTTGTGGACAGAGAAGGAAGTTCCATCAGTGTGTAGCTTCCGGAATGAAATGAATGAGGGCTGGGATGCCAGTTTTGAGGCCAGAATTCTAGTCTGTGTGTATCAGTGAAGCTTTGTTTGGATTCCCCTGTTGATAATGAAAAGTGATTTGAAAGAGGAACATCTGACCAAGTATTTTGAGAGCAGGAGATACTAGGGCAGGCCAAGAAGAACCCCTTGGAAGCAGGAGCTGCTCACCTTCTACATAGGGCCTTGAGGCAGACCTCTCATGATCCTCGCTATAATAGTTACATTTAGCTGAGGAGACAGCAGGAGGGAATGTGGAAGGGAGAGATGACTTATTTGAGGACAGAAGCCAGCATGGTTGTCTTGTCTTCTGTAATAGTTTATAGGGCAGAAGACTATGTTAGCAGGAGGGGCAGTGCTTAAAATGGATAATACTTCGTGAAGGTATTTTCTGTCTCTGCAGTAATTGTTTCCTGCTCAGATGAGCCAATATGTTAACTCAAATGAGGTTGGAAATAGGTTTGCAGGGCCTATCGATTGCGCCTAATTTCCTGCCTGCCACAACAAAGCAGAGACTAGTTTGTCTGCAGTCCAGTCTTTTTCTCACACTATGATTACTCCAAAATGTTATGCAGTTAATCTAATTTAGCCCAATCATTCTTACTAGACGACAGACTCATGCATCCAAAGTTCTTTCTGGGATTACTTCGTCATACTGCTACTAAGCTTCCACCCCAAGAAGTCTTATTTCATACATCATTTGCTTCACACAAGAATTCAATAGAAATCTGCAAACATTGTTATAAGTAAATACATTCTCATTCTTCGAGTACTGTTGCAAATTATTTTCACAAATGTTATTGCTATTTAATAATTTGCTCCCATTTGTGTTCAGGGGAACGTTGCAGGTTTGAATGTCAGCCCTGAGCTGCCATGGCATTTATTCACTAAAATGCCAGCAATAGCTGTAGTGGCATCAAAGGTTGATCCCTTTACCCATGCTTAGCTCCACAACAGCTACTTATTTGCTGCCCAGTGGCTAGGTAGAGGGACTGGAATGTAAAAAATACATAAGACTTTTAAAGCTCTGTTTATTTTCTGATCCTTTCACTTAGACAAGGGGTACTGAGTGCAGTGCGTTGAGTGCCAAATGGAAAACTAGGTCAACATCTCTTACCCTTGGTAATCCCAGATTGTCACCCATCTGTGATGTGGGGGTATCATCTATAATCAAGCTTGTGTGCTCAGTTTCTATCCTTAATGTAGGTTATTAGTGCAAATCTTATCAAACATGGGTTGTGTTTCTTGCTAAATAACTACCCAAGCATTTTAAATTCAAAAATATTTGGTGAGAGTTGTCACGAAGTACCAAATAATATATATTCAACATTCTTTGTGCTATAGAGCTAGGATATGTGGCAGCTTCCCCCAAATAGCTGCAAAGCTGGTTAGTATACTAACATCATATTCAGAAAATAACATAAAAGTATTGTGTGCAGGTAAATGAAGCATAAACAGAGCAGTAACTAAATAAATGTACTTAAACTGCATTATTTGCTTCCAATTTTCAAAACCTTCCTTTGGTGGAAGGATGGTGAAACATCTTGTAAAAGATTTTTTTTTAAGACTAGTTAGGTTGACAACACTGGCCCAGACTGTTTGGAGTGTACGATGTGCCAGAGATTGTGATGTAAAATAGAATCTTGTGTTTCACATTGCACCAGGTTTACGGGCCTAACGTGTATTAAAATAGAACATTTGTCATTCACTGTGCTAAAATTCCTTGAGAGCCTCAAAATCATGTTATGCCGAGAATAATGTTACTGACCCTGTGTGCTTTAAAATGCACTATTTGCCACATGTAGTCTCAAAGAATGACTCCGTGTTTTACACACTACATCGGAAAAGCGAAGGGAGCCCCCCACAAGTAATTTTGATTCGGCTCTTATGATGTCTCTGTCTCCACTAATCCATGTGTTAGCCCCCTGAAGTTTTAGTCTAGTTACGCCCCGGCTGGCAGATGTCAAAAACAGACATTCTCCGAGCAGTGGAAGCAGCCTAAGCCCTGGTATAATGGACTCTCAGACCTTCCGGAGGAGCTTAAGGCACAAGACTATCCACTTCAACAGAGTCTTCTTCGGCACAACTTTCCAATTCTCAGCTCCAGAGAACCCTACAAATAGGTGATCTTCTACTCAATGATCCTTGCTACGATTGATGTAACACCTTAAAGCTCTTTTGAGGTCAAACAGATGGAGTCTCTCTGCTTCTTTCGAGGGGGAGCAAAGAACACAAACGGGGTGAGGGATTGCCCTATGTTACAGTGAGTTACAACTTGGGAAGTATGTCGCCTGAGTCTTCAGCACCAATTTGTCTGAGGAAAGAAGTTGTATATGGCAGTTGCACTGAAAGTGTGTGGAACTCATTCACGCAACACGCTGATGTATTCATGAGGAGGAAGACAGTCTTCAAGGTCAAGAGATGCAGACAAGATCTAGTCAAGGTTCTCCCTCTGTTGGTAGATGCCCTGCACCGGATGCAGACGCCACTTGTAATCTGCCATGCGTCGTCTGCTCAGCTCGTCTGCTCGGACATTCGGGTCTCTGCTAGGTGGTTCACTGCCAAGGAAATGTTCTGGTGCTCCAACAAGCTCTAAAGGGGTAGAGCATCCTGGCTTCGGGCCCAGGACCCCACTCCGTCCTGTTTGTTTTGCAATGCCACATGGTGGTGGTGTTGTCTGTGAGAACCCGCACCAGCCTCCCCCTAAACTACGACAGGAAGGCCTTCAAAAAGATATAAATGGCCCACAACTTCAAAAAATTGATATGGAGCAGAGTCTCTGTTGAAGATCAAAGTCCTCTGAACTCCACCTTGCCTAGATGGCCTCCCAAACCCTGAAGGGATGAATCCATCACCACTATCAGCTCTGGGCGGGGACAGAAGAGGGACCTGCCACTGGACCAATTGCTTTCGAGTAGATGCCACTGTAGATCATAAGCCATTTTAGTCAAAGATTTGGATGGTATCAGTCATATTTCTTTAATGCTTGACCAATTGGAACTTCGGATTTCATTGCATGTGTCCCCTGGTAGGCTGCCAAGGGGGATGCAGAAGGCTAGTAGGCTATGAAGCCTCAGAGCTGCTCTCACGAGGATCCACGACTGTGGATCATACATCAGATCATTGCCTGGTCTGCTGAAGATGGTGACTCTACCGAGACTGCTGTATTACTTTGGGACCCTGCCGGTCTGGATACCAGCGAGATACTTTATCCAACTAAAATCGATGGTGTCTGGGTTTCTGTGGGGGGATGGAAGGCGACAGGTGGCACTTGGTGTGCTCATGCGCCCGAGAGCAGAGGGAGGGTTGGCGGTGCCTGATTTCGAGGCCTACTACATTTCAACACAGCTGCAATGGCTCACAAAGTGGGTGGCGAGTCGCTTCAGAGTGGTGGGAGAGGTGAGGGAGAACCTAGTGACATTAAAAGTATTATCCCAAATTGTATTGAAGCTTCCCTTTAGATCCTTAACTCTTCCCCTGGAGTTACGTACAGCCCGGCTCTGCTGGAATAGATGTTTGAGGACAGCTAAAATTATATGCCCTTATTCTCCGGAGATTCCGCTGCTCATGTGTGAGGCCCTGCCGCATGGGGGCAACTGGCAGAGATTAACGTCCCGGGTTGAGCAAGGGCTGGGGACTATGGGAGATCTATACGAAGAAGGAGCTATGATCCCATTTAACGATCTGCAGGACCGATATGATTTACCCAGGGGGGACTTCCTGTTGTATTCCGCCCTCACTGCGGCTATACGAAAGCATTGGAGAGAGGGGCTCACTGAGCCGCGGACATCACTAGGATGCCAATATATGGTTCTGGCGGCAGGTACCATCAAGGCGGTCACGTGCTTATACAGGCGAACAACCCGAGAAATATTGCAGCCCTTAACAGAACAGAGGTTGAAGTGGGAGGCGGACCTCGACGTTGCTATTCCAGAGAAAGCCTGGGGGGAAATAGTGGAGAGAGCTTGGAAGAGCACCAGGAATGCCAAGTTCCAACTAGTACATTTCTATATCCTACACAGGGCATATCTTACCCCAGAGAAGATTAATAAATATTTCGAAACCCAAACAGCAGCTTGTCCGCGATGTAATAGGGAAGGAGCGGATTTCAAACATATGTTCTGGGCCTGTCCGCACCTGGGTAGTTTCTGGGAAGAGGTGACAACGCTGATTGGGGATGTTACTGACAGAGAAGTCGAGACGTCCCAGGGGTATTGCCTATTACATTGGTTTCCGCACACTTCTAAAAATAAAATCATGAGTAAATTTATAGATATGGGCTTAGTGCTAGCTAAGAGAGAAATAACTATGCACTGGAAAGCAACGCAGGGACCGAACATAGCCAGGTGGAAGAAAGAATTCATTAAGTGGGCAGAATGTGAGGAACAATCAGGATGCAATTAGCTAAATGAACGAGAAGTGAGAAGGCACTGGACGCAGCAAGAACTTGGGAAACTTTGGTAGCACTGCTCCGAGCCCCGGATGATGCTGAAGATGAGGAAATGAGGGAGGAACCTCCGGCAGAGATGGGTTAAGTACTATGTAACACCGCCTACCCCAAAGCCTTAGAGAGTCTGACAACAACCCCAGCGCACCACCACTCTCATTGACTGAGTGCTCCTAAAATGCTCCCTTAGCAAATAGTGATACAAAGCCTGAAGGAAAGGATGGTCACACAAGAGTAGCTTGTACAGAAGTGACACGCCTGGGGGGGGGGGGGGGGAGGGCAGGGGGGAGGGGTGAGGGGGTTAGTTGGGGGGAGAAGAGTTCGATTTCGAGGTTAAAGATAGCTGTAGCAGTCTAAGAAATATAACAAATAACTCCTGTTCTTTGGTATGCTGCAGGAGGAGGGAGGGCTAATGTGAACAGTGAGGGTTGCTGCCCTTATATATTGTAAGGTGATTGCGATGTGAATATCATGACACAGCTAAGTACTCTCCTGAATGCTAATAACTAAGCTGCACTGTTGATTTCTGGAACCTTTGTAAAACCCCAATAAAGATTGTTTGGAAAAAAAATTAGATCATTGCCTGGAAACACATTGTATCAAAGATCGCACTAATGAAAGGAAGTCTCTATAATGGAATCAGGTGCGAATTTGGCTCATGGGTAGTGCACCCCAACTAAGTCAAGAGGTTCACCATCATCTGTAGGTGATCTATGACCGACTGTGGGGAGCCCGCTTTCAACAGCCAGCCATTGAGGTAGGGGGAAGGCTGGTCCCGACAACTACCATCACTTTTATGAGAAAGGGAGCACAGCAAACTGAAAATGTTCCTGGTCTACCTTGAACCTCGCCTAACGTCAGTTGGACTGGAAGGCGAGTATATGAAAATAATTGTCCTGCAGATTCAGATCCTGCAGATTCAAGAACACCATCCAGTTGCCGGGGTGCAGGGCAGACAGGATCTGGGCCAGCACGAGCATTCTGAGTTTGTCTTTCCAGAGGTTTGTGTTCAGATGCCAAAGGTCCAAAATAGGCCAGAGACCGCATTCCTTTTTTGGCACCAGGAAATAACTAGTGTAACAAATGTCTCCTCTTTCTGTGTCTGGCACCCTCACAATAGCACCTTTTGGAGGGTAATGCTCTCATTTCTTGCAGAAGAATGCACAGGTACTCTTTTGAAATTGTCTCTGATGTCAGGGGAATGTTCGGCGGGGAAAAAAAGAAAAAGTAGGGCATAGCCACGCTGAATGACCAATCTGTCAGATGTGATGGATCGCCACATTGGAAGAAAAAAGCTGAATCGTACCAGATAGACATTTGCCAGTAAGAGCAAACTAAACTAAAGCAGTTGCCATTTGATGGAGTCAAGGGCATGAGCAGACTTCCACGTTGTGGAAATAGACTCATTGTCGTAATTGTAGCGACTTGTCATCTTATTTTGCTTGGGTCTAAACATTAAACCTAAGAGACATGTTCTAGGAGTAAAACGATGATGCTAATCTGTAAGTCCAGTGATGCAGACTGTAGCCTTGCTCCAGAACTCATTTATACCTGGGCAGGACCAGACCACGTGATAAAAAGTGGTGCCTGAATTTTCACCAATAATGCATCTATCAGGAGCAGGGAACATGCTATTCACTTTCTACGGCGTGAGATATGTACGGTATAAGTGATTAACTTGAATAAGCTTGAAACATGTATTTTGGATACTTTCGGCACAACCCTGAGGGCACTAGGGCACTCTACGTCTGGCAGGGCTCCACCTAGATCCAGCTCCTGTTTAGCCATTAGGGCTCCGAGATTGTGGTACAACTTTTCTCTAAGTGCATTATGTAGATGGATTATCATGTGGCACCCCCTATCCCATATGAACATATGCAGGATCTTGTCCGTTTATGTCTCCGCTTTGCTGTGCACCCATGGAATATAGCATGTTACAACGCATGCTAATACATCGCGTACTATTACAGCGAGGTCATTACAACGACCGCGTTGTTAGTACGCAATACCTTTACATCGCAAGTCATTACAACGACTTGCTGTAGGGGGCGCGCTGGACTTAGAAATATTTACTATTCCTACTCCAGTTTGCGCAACAGCAGGGAAGGTGTTCGATTTTATATCCAATACCTTTGCGCCCCCTACAGCAAGTCATTGTAATGACTTGCGATGTAAAGGTGTTGTAAAGGTATTGCGTACTTACAACGCGGTCGTTGTAACGACCGCGTTGCAATAGCATTGCGTTGTTTTAACAGCGTTGTAAACGCTGTTTCCCGCACCCATGTAGTCATTGCTGCATGGTGTAAAGCAGAGAGTGTTATAAACTGACCCTGGTCTCTAATATAAGCATAACAATAAATATAAACATTTCAAAGTGTTTTGCATACTTCACAGTGCAATCTGGATTATTTCTAGGAGCTCCATTGAATTTAATGGTTATAAAAAATGTTGAATTGAGAGTGCAAAAATAGAACTTCTAGAGGAGACACTATACTCACTCTGCTTACCAGTATTTATTAGACCCACTTAGGTAGGTGAAAGGACAATTCATATGTCGTGCTCATTTTGGATCATCCAACCAAATAGCTTGCAACTCTTTGCCTCCTTTTAGCATAAGTGAAGCCCAAAGAAAGGCAGACAGAAGTATTTAAGACCCAGATACAATATGAATGTGCACAGTTGAAACAAGGCATAACTGCTTCCCATTTTTGGATTTCAAACGTAAAACTGATAACCATATTGACTCATGCACAGACATTTACTACACCAAGTGTTAGGAGAGTCAGGCAGGGTGTTTTATGTAACAGCAAACATGAAAACAATATTCTCTGAAAGAAACTGCAAGTTGAACTGAGGAAACTGAAGCACATCTTTTACCAAACATGGAATGCAAGTGTGGGGGGAGTTTTGGGATCTAGCTTAAAAAATGATTCAGTTGGTAGGGTTTTGTGGGAATGCAATCACAGAAGAAAACATGACATTGTGTGTTTTCATCTGAGCTACAGTGATTCAATGTTTGAATGTACTTAATGCCTTACTTTAAGAGTGTCCAAAACTCCTCTGTTTTTAAACGTTTGGTAAAGCCGTTTCCGTAGTTCATCCTGGGACAAGGCTTGTAGTTCATCAGACATTGTGGTCTGTAGGAGGTCTGATAAAAGCACAGAAAACAAAACAGATATTATGCCTCTGAAAATAATGGCTAAGCATTATTGGCTATGTCTGAAACTCTTAAGAATCCTTAAAAAAAACATGTTTAAAAACTACTAGAAGGGCAATTGAATTTGCATGAGAGAACATTAATGAGGTTCCATTAAAATCTGAGCCTCTATTTGAAAATACTTCTGAAGTGTTGACCAACCTCTTTATAGATTTCACACTTAAGTTTATTCAACCTCAAAATCATTAGAGCAGCAGCACCAATCTACACATTACCCATTAAACATCAGCTCTACATACAGTTAAACCCTGCTTAAAACATAATAAATGAATAAGAAAGCGAAAATGGTCTCAGCACATACGAAGACTAAACCATCTCCAGCAAGGATACAGGCTTTGATCGGATATTCAATTAGGAGACACTCTCTCCACATCTACCTCTAAACCTCAGCCATCTAATCTGAAAGACATCTCTTCCTCCATCAGTAACTTGGACAGTGCTTTTAACCTCTGTGGGCATGTTATTGCTCTATTTCTAATGGCGAATTAGTCTTGCAGAAGCTTCCAGATAGTAAAGGAAAAAAAAGAAAGAAAAGAAGAAGTGTTGCTCTGTTGTTTCACTCTATGTTGATTTTTCTAAGCTAGAGTGTACAACAGTCTTTGATGCCACTGTAAGTGTTTTTCACAATTCTATGTCAGTCCACGGAGGCTCAGATTATGCTTCTCTTTACTTTACTGGCAAACAGCAGCCAATGAACAACTTTAAAACTCAGCATACCCCGGAAGTACAACCCCCTCCATAGTATGCACCAATCACTATCAGTCCATAGTGTATATATAGTTCGTCATGAATAAACCACTTCCTCTTTCTTTGCTGCTGCAGCAGCGAGTTAAGTGATTTGCATGTTTTCAGTCATTTTAAATGCTAATGTTGTGAAAATACGCGCGCTTGATTCCCGCTTGACTTATGGTAAGTATGGTGATTGTGCGATCGTGCGCGCGTTGATTTTATTATTTGGTAATTGAGCGCTTCGGCGCTCGGTGTGGCAATTTCCCTACGGAGTGGAGCGGGAGCGAGGCAGACGCGCTATGCGCGCATGAGGGGCAGCAAGTCCTCTTTTGCTTGCCACGAGTCTCACGCATGCGCGTGAAGCCGAATCGCAGTTTTCAGTCCCCATCGGCTTCTCATGCATCCACGAGTTCAGCTGCTCAACCCTCAGCCTCCTGAACGCCCGACGGGGCGAATAAGCGGCATTAAGGCTATGCCTTTGGGGAAGTGAAGGGTGGCTCCCTCCACACATATATTAAAGGACATTTTGGGGCGGTTTGGTAACTTTATTTAGGTTTAGGGCCAGGTTAGTTAGGGTCTTAGAAGTTTATATATTTATATTCCTGCCAGTTGCTCACCCTTGGGTTCTTCCCCCCCTGAAACTCCTCCACACCTCCTGTTCCACAATGGCGTATTACGCCGAGGAGGCTGACCAGTGGGCTGCTTATGATGACTATGGGAACTATGAAGAGGTGCCCCAAGAGCACCAGTTGGAGGAGCAGTTGGTCGAAGCCCTGGATACCCACGTCCAGGGCTCCGTGAACAGGGCGCTAATTAAGTCTCTACAGCCATATGCTGAACCCCTGAAGAAGTATGGGAAGAGCCAAATGCAGGCAGATTGGGCACCACATCTCGACACTCCTCTGTGGAGAGCCTTGCGCAAGTGGCGTCTTCGGTCCTTGATCATGGTTCTTATGGTGAACCCTTTCTGGCCAAGAATTCCACCCTGTTGACAGGAGACACTGATGAGTCGTCTCCGGCTGCCCCAGACACCTCTGACACAGATAAGGACACGGTAGAACCGCCTAAACCGGCAAAAAAGAAGCGCAAGACTCACTACGTCAGCGCACCTCCACCTACCAAAAATCTCCTTTTTGACCCGAAGAACATCATCCACCCACGTTCCACGGACTGGGTAACCTGTGTGGAAGTAGCGCATTACGTTCAGGAGAACCTTCGCCAAGGGTTTGAGCGTGACGTGCGTGCCACCTTACGCTCGGAATGTCCTAGACCAGCCTTGTTGGGTAAGGTGGCCGACACTCCCGAAATGGACCCTAACATGGCCTCTTTTCTAAAGAAATTTTCTAAGGATCCAAAGAAGGGTCTAGATAGAGCCTGGAGAGGGTGCCAGGATAAATTATTAGATATCTCTGGCCCGATAACTAAGATCCTGGATGCGGCGGTGCATGCCAAAGATACTAACACACCACTAGATGTTACGGAAATTTTGGAATGGGCACAGAGGGCCCTGTGTTGTTTGGGCAATGCCAATTGCGCAGTCTCAACAGAGCGCAGGCGGTCATTTTTAATGCGAATAGACCCCCAATTGGCAGACATGGCCACAGCGGAAGCAGGCACCCTGGCCAATGGTCTTTTGTTCGGCGACAAGTTTGTGAAGGAGTTAGGTAAATACGTCGCAACTTTCTCCGCATTGGATAAGGCCCAAACCAATATTAAGAAGGTTTTCCATACTGGCCTTTTTACCAGGGCCGGTCGCTTCAGGGGGTAGAGCGGCTGGTCGTGGATCCAATCAGGCCTCCAGAGGTTTCGAGCAGAGAGGCAGAGGAGGAACCCAAAGGTCCAATTTTTACCCCACCAGAAATCGTGGGGGTCGCGGCAGATTCCAGAAAGGAGGCTACCGAGGACAGGGTAGCGACAGAGACTCCTCCTATTCAGGTAATTCTGCCTCAGTGTGGGAATGTCAAGGTGGGGGGTCGGATTGCTTTGTTTCTACACAAATGGAGAACCCTAACGTACGACCCTTGGGTACTGCAGACAGTACAAGGTTTTCAGATAGATTTTTATGCCACACCTCGACAAACACACAGACCACAACCACTACATTTTTCCCGAGTTGAGAGGTCTTTTATAGACGGCGAAGTGGCATCGTTGATGCAGAAAGGAGCAATTGTACAAACTATACCTCACCCTCACGGTTTCACAAGCACAGTGTTTCTTGTCCCGAAGAAAGATCAGGGCTTTCGTCCTTTATTAAATCTCAAAGAGTTCAATTCTTGGGTAGTGTATCGCCACTTCAAGATGGAGGGCATACACTTACTCCGAGACTTGCTCTTGGAGGGGGATTGGATGGTCCGGCTAGACCTCAAAGACGCTTACTTAGCGGTCCCTATATTTCCTCCCCACAGGCGATTTCTTCAGTTCCAATGGGGAAATGACTGGTACGAATTCTCCGCTCTGCCATTCGGACTATCGTCCGCCCCTTGGTGTTTCACCAAGCTCCTAAAACCGGTGATTCAATTTTGAAGGGAGCGAGGGGTCAGGCTTATCATCTACTTAGACGATATCCTGATAATGGCTCAGAGTGTGAATACAGTTCTTCAATATCTGGCATTGACGACAACTCCTACAAGAGTTGGGGTTTGTCATCAATTCAGACAAATCTATCATGACTCCTGCTCAGTCGATGGAGTTTTTGGGGTTCCAAGTGAACTCGGTGACGACACAGTTTCTGCTTCCACTGAAGAAACGGATTGCCATCAAGAAGGAATTGAGGAGAGCGCTGTCCTCTCAGACCATATCCTTACGGACTTTAGCCAGGTTGGTGGGCCTGTTAGCCTCGTTGATCCAGACCATTTTCCCGGGACCCCTTCATTACAGGGCACTCCAGCGATTAAAGATCTTACACTTACGCAAGGGCCTGAGTTACACGGAACAAATTCGGTTGAGTCACGAGGCCAGGACAGAAATCTCTTGGTGGTTGGAGCACATGGATGCGTGGAATGGCAAGGCCATTTTTGCGTCAGTCCCAGAAGTAGTGATAGAATCGGATGCCAGCAGATGGGGCTGGGGAGCCCGGTGTGGTTCAGTGGAGACGGGGGGGAAGATGGTCCCCGGAGGAGCTGAGACTCCACATAAATTGTCTAGAGCTGCTGGCGGGCTCGTTTGCGATCAGGACTCTGTCCCGCAGAAAGCGAGCTGTTGCATTCTCTTGAGAATGGACAATGTTTCGGCAGTACGATATATCAATCGGCTGGGGGGCACCAGGTCACGGTTACTAGTGGAAATAGCCAAGGATTTTTGGCATTACTGCCTTCTCCACCACATTTCAGTGACAGCGGAGTACATTCCGGGCAGCTCCAATGTGGTGGCGGATTGGAATTCTCGTTTTCTTCGAGATTCCAGCGACTGGCGGCTTCAACCCAGGATTTTCCGACAACTCATCGACAAGTGGGGTCCTTGTGTGATAGACCTCTTCGCGTCCAGGCTCAATACTCAACTGCCTCTGTTTTACAGTTGGAGACCAGATCCTCTGGCGAGCAACTCGGACGCATTCCTTCAATCATGGACGACGGGCATGCTGTATGCATTTCCTCCGTTCGCCATGATTCCGAGAGTGTTAGCGCAGATCCGCAGACAGAGAGCGGAGGTGATGTTGATATCCCCGTGTTGGAGGGCACAAGCGTGGTTCCCAGCGGCGTTGGCTCTTTCTTGTGCGTCTCCAATACGTCTGCTATCGTTTCCGGAAATCTTGACGGACCCTCTGGGTCAACCTCATCTGCTGGTACTTCAAGACCAGTTGCCACTCATGGCGTGGAAACTTTCCGGAGACGCTGGCAAGTGCCGGGAGTTTCTGAGAACACACTGTTTTTCTTATCCCAATCATGGGCCCCAGCTACACACAAGCGTTATGAGTCAGCTTGGCATAAGTGGGTTAGTTGGTGTACTGAACGGCAAGGGGATCCCATGGGATCCGGAGTCCATATGATTGTTAATTTCCTGTCGGAAATGGCAAGTACAGGGTTAGCCTATAGGACGGTGAACAATTTTAGATCTGCTATCTCAGCGGGTCATCCTCACGTGGATGGTAAGCCAGTGGGGGAACATCCTTTGGTCTGTAAGGTGGTGAGAGGCATCAGGTTGGTAAACCCTCCAAAACCAAGGTATTCACAATTGTGGGATGTGGACGTAGTACTTCGTTTTCTCAGGAACTGGCCAGCTAATGAGGGTCTATCCCGGAAGCAATTATCAGCTAAACTGACTTTATTGTTATGTTTGATTTCATGTAGACGTGTGTCTGATGTACGGGCTCTGGACTTAGCAGGGAGAGTATTCACTCCTTCGGGGGTTTCATTCACAATTTCGAAACGAACTAAAACCAATTCTAGGTGCATTTCCTATCCTGCATTTCCGCATCATAGTAAATTGTGTGTTGTTCAATGTTTAAAATGTCATGAGGATTGTACATGTGAGTTTAGGAATGATGTGGCAGGACAATTGCTAATATCTTTACAAAAGCCTTTCCGCCCAGTCACTGCCGCAACTTTAGCCAGTTACTTGGTTGTTGAATTTGGCAGGCATTGATACTTCGGCCTTTGGCGCTCACTCGGTGAGAGGGGCTATGGCCTCCAAGGCTTTTGCTACAGGTTCTCGTTTGGAGGATATTATGGCTGCGGCGGATTGGGCTTCTGATACTACATTTAAAACGTTTTATCATAAGCCTATTGTTGATGTTGCTACTAATGTGGTGGGACAACTTTAAACTAGCATAATCTGAGCCTCCGTGGACGGACATAGAATAAAAAAAAATTCTATTAAGGACACGGAGGCGAGGATTATCCCACCCTGGAAACTGTGTTTTCAATATGATGTTGGGCTTTGTTCATATCGCTGATGATGCTATTTGTATTATGTAATTTATTAAGGGTTTCTTCCCGCCCATTTTTGTTGAAACATACATTCGGTGAATGGTATATTACGACATATATTCTCGTTTCAGGAGAACAGAACAAGCCGGCATAAAGGCTCAGGTGACATTGGCTCTGCATCTGGAGAGGAAATTCCGTGATCAAAGTTTGGACTCACGTCGATGAAGGAATCGGTGGTGTCCAGTGTTCGACAGTCAAGTTTGTGGACTGTGTTGAAAAAATTTGTTTGCAAAGAAAGAGGAAGTGGTTTATTCATGACGAACTATATATACACTATGGACTGATAGTGATTGGTGCATACTATGGAGGGGGTTGTACTTCCGGGGTATGCTGAGTTTTAAAGTTGTTCATTGGCTGCTGTTTGCCAGTAAAGTAAAGAGAAGCATAATCCTCACCTCCGTGTCCTTAATAGAATTGAAAATTCTTGGTGCGTTAGTTAGAAAAAAAATTATTCTCATTCTTCTAATCTGCAGCTATCAACTGTTTTGTTGTGTCCACTAGCTGTCCCTAAAGTATTATGTCACCTTTAGAAATTTGAGTGATCATTATCTCTCTCGATCCAAGTGGTAGCTCCGGATCTGCTTCCATGTGTGGTCAAGATCACCAAAAACAAATTGGGTTGCCCTCTGAGCGCCTTCACCTCCAACAAGACCTCAACTTCTTCGGATCTTTTGATTCTCCATGAAGTGAGGCACCTAATTGAACACTACTTTAGATTATGTATTCTGTGCTGCATGCATTTATATCCATGAGCTATATCTCTCCAAAAGTCCTTGCAGTCTTTTTGACCAATGATCTTCCAATTGAGTCTGATACAGCCATTTTAGGCCCGATTTGTGGTGCTAAATCTGCATAGAGAGGCTATCATGGCCCTTGAACCTGTGCATGTTTTGATGATTTTCCCACAAAGGTGCCAGTACTTTCGATACTGCTAGTAGGTTCTGTGGTTACATTACACAGTGACTTATCTGGATGTAGCCAAACATATTGGTTTATGTAAGCTTAAACTCTCAATATAAAATCGATAAAAGATTTGGTTGACCACCTCCAACAAAACATATCCAATAAAACACAATTGTCTTCCTTTCAATTTGGAAGCTCTAATTTCCACATCAATGTGGTAAAGTCTGGACTTTTTTTCGGAACGTGAGAGGCAAAGGAAAAGATAATACATTTTTTTCAAACCTACAACGTGGTCCCAGGCTTCCAGAACCATAATGGTGATGATGCTCATGTAAATGTAACAAGGTCCACTAATTCTTGGCAGTCATAAAAAAGGTTCTTTACTCATCAAAGCATTCAGCAAGCAAATGTGACCTGCCGGGCAGAACTATACAGGTCGTATATCTCATCGGGCTAATACACCCACTGCAGAGATCGGACACCAAGGGCACATCACATGTTAAAATCCCAAAAGGCCCACTCAGCCTCACATGCTCCTGTGATCAGTTTGTAAACCACAACCCTTTAATAATAGTGTGACTATAGGCCTCCAGGTGAATGTGCTGCCTGGAAATACACATTTTATATTGTTTTTTGTTGTTTTTTTTTAAATGCATGTTCGAGCAGGACAGTCCCCCTTCCAACATCTGACGATAAAGCAATCTTCATGCTATTCTAGGCTTAACCCATCTTCTCCTGACAAAGTCCACTTTCCTTCCTGCATTTCTCACCTTACATTTTGCTGGGCCTGTATTTAAATCATCTGTCAATCTTAGCCAAGTAGCTTACTATATCGTGGAAATCAAACTCGTTAGATGGATTCCTAAAGGTCTAAGCAAGTTTTAGCCCATTTGAGAGATATGATGCTTTTAAGAATCTGGATCTTATTGGGAGCTAACATCGGATTAAGCATTTCCAATTTACTACAGAGTATCTTGAACCATGTGGCCCTCTCAAATTATTCAAGTTATTTTAAAAAGTCTTGTAGAGACCGCTTCAGCTCCCCTTCTGAGAGATGGGCATCATCTGCAAACAGACTGATTTTATGCATTTCTCCACAATATCTTGGGCTAGTTGTATCATAATTTTAAATGTCTCCATAGCTAAGACAAATGAGTCGCGGGGATAGGGGACCCACACCGGCTCATGCGCCTCTTCAGAATTATTGAATTTAACTTAATGCTGATCACTGGGATTTGGTAGACGGGCACTCGCTATCACTCAGCTGTGGAACCTTTCTCTTTCAGAAACTGCCAGCTCACCAGTAAATAATGTTCTACATACCCAGGGCTATCCCTGTTACAGTAAAGCACTTATTCTCAACTTTTTCCAATTTGGTGCATTATTTGTCTAATACTATCATTGTCTGATGCTTTTAATAAATCCAGATTAGCAGGACTAGCAAAAATGGTAAAACCACATGCCTGTTTGCTGAAACCTTTGTGACTATGTTTTCAACATTCATCACTGTCATTCATCTATAGTATGTATAGTCCTGTGGGCATTTGCCTGGCTCTAATGTAAGTGCCTCAGACATAGTAGTTGTAACCTTCATCTCCAGTGTGAATGTGTTGAATAGGTCAACAGATGGTGCGCCACTGTGTCTATAAATGTTTCATAGAAGAGCAAGGTAAACTCATCTGGTTCTAGGGAGTTTAGCTGCACCCCTCTTTATTCTCAATATTAATTGTTTGATTTAACTGCTCTTCATGTGCATTAAATAGTTTAGGTATTGTTATGTGGCTGTCTTCTCTTGTTTCTGGGCCTCTACTATAGAGCTTCTGACATAACTACCTGCAGGGATGTGAAATTCCTACAGCCGGAAGCCCAGGACATATTATTTAGGGTCAAGGGCAACAGGTTTACATGTGTATTTTGCCCCTGGGACAAGCAGGCCCAACCCCCTGCAGCACAAACCCTTTGGCTGCCAGTTTGCAGTACCACATTATGGAACAGGGAAGGGCACTGTCTGCAGTTAAGGTAATATTTTTGCTCATATGTGAATGCTGTTCAAACTTGTATTTATGGTTCATTAATTGAAAGCCTTTATTATTAGGGTGAGCGCTCTAAGTAAATGTTGTAAGCTCTGACTGCACTACTGACAGTGGTTCCAGTATAAAAATGTGTACACACGTTTTCAAAGTTAAGCAATATGAGGCTATGTATAATGCTCCCCGAATGCTCTCTGATTTCATGCAAATATTTGCAGAAGCTTGAAAGCAAGATTGATGATTCTTTGCTTTCAAAATAAAATGTTCATAAAAAATGAAAGCAGAAAAAAAAACATTTCACTAAACTACTGTAAAATTTTAGGTACCATTTCTTTGCAGCATCATTTAGTAGCATGTGTTGATGCATGCTAGTATTTCCCAAAAATATTCATATGGAAGATCAGTGTAACCAGTTACAATAAGATTATGGGAAACAAAAATAAACAAGCACTGGCAAAGCCAGTAGGTCTGAAATTGGTGGTCAGCTTTTTAGTTTTGTTAATGTGTGAATTTTTTGGCATGGTTTTTGTAAAACCTTATTGGTGTGGGAGCTGCCTGGCCCTCACCATTATAACAAACATTGCCAAAAGCAAAAAAATGTTTGGTCTCAAAAAGCACACACTGCCACAGTAGTTACTGCCACTGAACAAAACTACTTTGTGTGGAGGTATGCTCCTTGTGAAAGAGCAGAATGCTGTCACTCACAGTGAAGCCAGCCGATACAGAGAGAGAGAGAGAGACAGAATTTTAATAAACACAAAAGGTCATGGTCAACGCCAGACCAAATTAGGGGCCCAATTATTAAAGAAAGTCTCAAAAGTGCACCCATGGTATATGTCCTTGCATTAAGTGCAGCTATACAGTGCAGCGTTCGTGAATTCCCAAGAATTTACAGAAGTAGGACAAGAAATAGTACTCCTAGAAAATATTTGTGAACTGCATTTTAGCATGAGCAAATCTGCATGTGTAGATTTGCTCATGCGAAAATCTGAGTGTTTGCAAGGTCACTTTCCCTTCAACCACTTTTTTCCAACTCTGGAAGAAGGTTTACATCTGCCATTGTCAGGAGTAAATTTCCAACATTTCTCAGTATGGGAAAAGATTAGAGAAGAGTTGTTGAAATCTCTTAAAACATGCAAGTTTGTCGGTTTGCACAGACTCAAAAGGGCATTCTAACCCTGGAACTATTGCTTACCACTACCTTTAGCCCCAGTATGTAGATCTGAAGAAACGTGGCAACATAAGGGGATTGCAAGTATTCAAACACTACTAAGGTATGAGCTCTGGCATAATCAGAGATGCTACATCAGAGCTCGTATATAATGAGATTGCTGCCATAAATTGTCGCCGCACTACATGGCACCAAAGGGACAAGTGTTTTTTTTTTACAGGACAAGTAGATTTATGAAGCAACCTGCCCCATGGACAAGTAGATATTTTATTAAATTCCAAACCTCCAGAAATGCTTTCCTTGTTCATCCATATCTTTCTCCCTTCATTCTTAGCTTCTCCTACATAAGTCTTATCCCACTTTGCTCTTAACCTCTCCCATATAATTATGATCACGTTACTGCCCTTTTAGGACGAAGCCTACCAGACAGCATAGCTGTCGGGTACCAAAGACCAATTGGGAGGTGTTCAGACAAAATATTGGTAAAAAAATATTGTGTGGAAAAAATATTGTTTCAAAAATATCGTGAAAGTAAGTTTTTATGGGTAAGCAAAGTTTTACTATATATAACTCTACATCTATAAACCTTGACGATAGATATATATATATATATATATATATAGTATATATCCAGATGGAGCCTCCAGTTCAGACTTTAGCTCGGCATTGGAGAGCGAGACAGAAATGGACTCTCGCCTACAAAAATGAAACAAGTTCCAGCCAAAATCTCCTTAGAAGATGAAGTGGATTTTTATGCAGGGAACGCAGGGATACCTCGTGCCGAGAAAACCAATCAACAAAACGCCCGAAACAGAACAGTCAAACGCAGACAAAGGAGGCAGGCAAAACGAAAAAGAACAACCAAAACAGTTCCTGAAAAAACATCAGAAACGCAATTGGAGGTGCTAACTCAGATAGAATCTGATACCAATCAAACTATCATTAACCTTACAAATGTGGATTTGAATAAAGCTGAACTGCAATTGCTACAACTGGGGTTGTCTTACTGCCCTGAGAGTTCCTTCGGATATGCTGCAACAAGATGTGATATATTCAAGAGCATCAGAAAACTTAAACTAAAGAAATATTTTATCCAACAAAAACAAGAGTCCGACAAAAACGAAATGGGGGCAATGCTTGGCTAAGTAACTAGTCCCACAGAAGCGAGCTTTAATGCCAATGACATGACAATACTACACACTATGATTGAGCTTGCCCAGGAAAGCAATACGAACAACCTTAATAGTGGCAATGCGGATACGACACAGGTACAAAAAAGACCTTCAACACCGTTCAAATCCCCGTCAACCTTCAACCCTATAACCATTAGAGACTCTATAGAAGTGTTCAATGAACAAGTTACATCCAGCCTCAAAAAACTCAATTACAAAACATGTGCCTTGACCAAACGTAAAAACAATAAAAGAGACATCCAATATTACAACCTTATGACCAAGCTTAAGAACAATAAAGATATCATTATCCGCAATTCGGATAAAGGAGGCAACCTAGTTCTCTGGAACAAAATAGACTATATAGATCAAGCAATGAACCAGTTGAAAGACAAAGAATGTTACCATCGAAGTGATCAACATACGCTAAAAGCCATGTACAATGATTTAAGGATGAAATTGGTAGCTTGGAAAAATGGGGGATTACTGTCTCTGGATGAATTCAAATTCTTAAAAAATGACAATCCGGTAACCCCTATTATGTACTTCATACCTAAAGTACACAAAAATCCGACAAAACCGCCTGGTAGGCCCATTATTTCGGCTCGAAATAGCCTCCTGGAAAAACCATCGCAATACGTGGACTTTTTTCTACAAGACTTTGTGCAACAGCTACCATCCTATATCAGAGATACGGGGGACTTTCTGGCGAAAATATAAACAATCGACTGGCAAGACAACTATCTATTTATAACCCTAGATGTTACATCCCTGTACACATCGATTCAACATCAGGATGGTCTCAAAGCTATTAGGCACTACCTGGCAAAGAGAGCATTTGAATTTGAACTTCACAATACAATGCTAATTAGTATGATTGAATTCATCTTGAAAAATAATTTCTTTATGTTCCAGAATGTGGTATATCAACAGCAACAGCAACGGGGAGTTGCCATGGGGGCCAGCTTCTCCCCCAGCTACGCCTGCCTACATATGGGCTGGTGGGAGGAGCTGGTCCTACGCAACCAATATTCAATGTATGTAAATAACAACATCAAAACATGGCTAAGGTTCATCGATGACCTTTTTATCATTTGGCAGGGCACTAGAGAGAAGGCAGTCAAATTTATTGAGGAATTGAATATCAATAATTTGAACTTAGCTCAGAAACTGTCAATTTCCTAGATGTACAAGTGTATGTTAAGGAGGGCCGGATACAAAGCAAATTGCATAGGAAAACTACCGCGGGGAACTCGGTACTCCATGCCAGTAGCGCCCACCCTCAACACCTTATACAAAGCATCCCCTATGGGGAGATGCTGAGGCTTAAGCGTATCTGCAGTGAGACCGAGGATCTTAGGGTGGCCCAACTATCTAGTAAAAATAGATTTTTAGCTAGGGGATACTCCGCCCTATGCATTGATAAGGCAATTGAGAGAAGTAACAAGATCAATCGTGATACTCTGTTGAACAAAGGGCCAAACACAGCACTGGTGGCAGAGGAACAGACTGACACTTTTAGATTCATCCTAAGCTATAGCAAACAGAGCAAAGCCATTAAAAAGATCATTGACAGAAATTGGCCTATAATCTTAGGGGACCCTATAATAGGCCACCTACTGCCCAAGAAAGCTGCTATTACGTATAGCAGGGCTCCCTCTATGAGGGATTCATTAGTCCACAACGACCCTGGGGGAAATACCAACACTACTTGGCTAAAACAACGCAAGGGATTCTTTAAATGTAGGTCCTGTAAAGCCTGTTCACATGGGGTTAACACCACCAAATATAAAAAACCTTTTGGAGAACAGGAACACCCTATCACTAAAACCCTAACCTGTAAAACAGACCACGTAGTTTATGTGCTGGAGTGCCCCTGTAACCTCAAATATGTCGGCAGTACTATACTGCAGGGACATAAGAGGGTGCTCCAGCACATAAGGGCGATCAAAAATCAAGACCCCCTTTACCCAGTAGCTCGCCACTTTGGCGAGAAACACAAGTCAGACCCTCAATATCTTCGGTACTTTCTAATAGACAGTGTGCCGATGCATAGAAGAGGAGGAGACAGGGTAAAAGCGCTGAGACGACTGGAAACAAAATATATTCTAGAATTCGATTCCAGATCCCCCAGGGGTCTTAACATTACTGAAGACCTCTACACTTGTCTCTAATCTAAGAAATCTTGCAGAACTCAATATGAACCAACACAACAACGTGATTGTCAAGAAGTGAGCGAGATGTCAGTCAAAATCTAAACACTTGTTTGTTAAGTAACCGCCGCCCAAATACTTTTTAAATATTTTACACATGGTTTTTATGGTATTTTATGGCTATAGGTTTTTTTTTAAACATATCAGCACTTAGCACTTTTTCAAGCAACATTTGCACATATCCTTGTTTACAAAACTTTGAAATTGCAAAATTCATGATCATGGTACTATATTTATGAGTTGTCATGCATTATACAGAAGGGTGGCAACCCCACCCCATGGTATTTATATCTGGACTCCAAATGAATTCAATTGGCAAAAAATGCAATCATAGGTGAATGATTTTATGATTTTAAAGACATTTTACTACTGTATTACATCCATTTAGTATGTACATAGGACTTGTCCTTTCTTTTAGAATCTTTTTACCTTGCAATATTTGCACATATCCTTGTTTACAAAACTTTGAAAGTGCAAATTTATGATCAGAGTACTGTATTTATGACTTGCCATGCACTATACAGATGGGAGGTAACCCCACCCCATGGTATTTATACCTGGACTCCAATGAATTCACTTGACAAACAATGCATTCACTTGACAACCATAGGTTAATGATTTTAAGATTTTAAAGATATTGTTCTACTGTATGAGATGTACAACATCCATTTAGTATGTATAAATGAATTATCTTTCTTGAAATCTTTTTACCTTAATGTATCGGTATAATAATCGCAATGAACAAGCAAAGTTTGTCGACAGATTTATATCACAAAGCATTTGATCACTTTAGGGTGTATATCACTTAAAAAACACAAAAAATGGCCTATAAAACCGGAACAGCCACCATGTAGCGCGTCATGTGAACAAGATCCCATGGGATCGAAACGCGTCATGCTGACGGTGTACTAAGGCTGAAATAAATTGCTTTTGCACCTACCTGTGGTCCGGGCTCCTCTGTTTCCTGCGGCATTGTGTGAATGGAAGGAACGAAAGGAGTATGCTGATATATATATATATATAAATCTCTTCAAGGTACACAGATGTGGAGTTAAGTATATAAATCTATACTTACCAATTTGTACTCATCTTCTCGAAATTTTGGCTCTTGATATTTTGGCATGATATTCTTTCCACACAATATTTTTATTATCGATATTCTGTCAGTGATCCATTGGGGACATGCCGAAAGCTTAGCTAGGAATGCATTCCACCCATTGCTTGCCATTGACTTTGTGTTTTGTCATTCAAAGTTGCTTGCTTTCTATTTGCAGGCTCTATTTGTTTCAGCCAACGCAGCATTTGTAGTCTCTCCCGTGGAGCATAGCCTTTTTACAACCTCGCTGATTGGCTCCTTTTGTTCTTCCACCAGTGCTCACTTTTCGAGCACTCTTTTTAGGTCGCGCCTGGGCAGCGCATGCACTGTTCAGCGAGCCATGCTGTATTGGAGTATGTACTTGAAGCCCCGCCCACATTTGTTATTGGCTTGTGTCCTTGTCCTTCGTAAATGCTGGCTTCTGATTCGTTATTAGGCTTGTTAGTCCCTACTTAGTACCGCCTTGCCTTCATTTGTAACCTTTCATGAGGGCTGGCCCTTTTACTTCGGTTGGTACACAGTACGTGTTCTTTAGTCTGTAAGCACTATTTTCTTTAATGAGTTTGTAGTATTCTAGCTCTCTGTCAATGCATGCTCTGCCAGTGGAATGTTACAGCATGATGATGTATTATGGAATGTTGGGTGTCTCTCAAGAAAAGCGACAGTTATGATGGGGCTGAGCAGCATGTTAGCTGCTCCTGGTGGGGCTCATCTAGATTTCTACAATAAATCTTCTTGAACTTCATCTCTCTGTCTGGACATGATTACTACATTTTGATGGCGACGAGCTGGAAACTTACCTTCATTCTACGTGCTCAACAAAAGAATTCAATCTCAAAGAAGTTAAGATTTTTCAAAAGAGGCAACAAGAATCTACAAATTACGACTGGGACAAGGATTCTGGCCTCTTGAGCCCCACCAGTGACCACTACACCGGTCGCCCCCAATCTCTGCGTGCCAGATCCCATTAAATATTTAAATGGACTTTTCAACCACCGCACAAGAACAGGGTGGCTCTATGGATGGTCTGTCTTCAAGCGCCTTTCAAGATCAAAGCAATCTTTGCGCACTTTATTAAACCTCAAGTGGCCACATCTACAAGATCTGCACTTTCAACAGAACTGGTCCTTCTCTCTAGGTGTATGCTTTAAGACAGGTGCTACCAAGTGCTCACAGAAAACCAGCTGTTCCTGCTTGTGTCTTTTTTCTATGCATGCCTGATTTAATTCAGCTACGTCTACTGGAACTGTGCATTTTGTCAAAGAGTTTCAACTCCATTTCAGGACTTTCAAGCGTCACTGTCATCTCCATGTTTGTGGTAAAAGGGAGGTGCCAGTGTCACAACATGAGGCTCAAGAGGCAGTGGACATGCTACAACATTGGCATTTTCACCGTAAGACTGGAGTGTTTGTTTCACCAGTCTGGAGACCGTTGGAGAACTCAAACTTAGGGGCTACTTATTGCTAAGGTAAGCCATTTTTAGTCCATTATTTTAAAAATTGCTAAGGTGAGCCATTTTTAGTCCATTATTTTTTCTTACACTTGAGTCTTGTACACTTTAAGGGCAGTTTAACCGCTATATTTAAACTAAGTACGAGCTGCCTAGCACGCGCATACTAAGCGCGTACGGCAATTTCAATAGTATTTTAAAGCACGTACGGTCCTACCTGTTCTGTCTCCATGGATCTTTGTGACGGATGATCTTCTACGAAGCTTTGGGTTGTCACAATACACTTTCGGAGCACCGACGCGCCGTGAGCCATCCGGCGAGACGGCGTAAGCGTGCCGCCATCTTTGGATTGGAAGTTTCTGTCAGATTATGGACTGCAGTGTGGCCTACCTCCTGTTTTCCGCCAACCACGTTATGTTCGTTATAGAGAAGTCGCTTGCTCTAAGTCAGCACCAGCGTCTGGGAATATTGACCGCTCATCGTTCTGGATAGTTTTTACTGCTACTCCTTTCAACTAAGCTGCGGTCGTCCTGGACAGAATCAAGTCCATGACACTTTCCACGGTTGGGGGTTTGTTCGAGTTGTCAAGGGTTTGGTCACACCTAGGACACAGGACTTTGCCGAGAGTTTCAGTGGTGAGTCCTTATTTCCTTGCAAGTCCTTTTGTCCTTCTATCTTCAATCGGCGTCTTCTGTGCATCGTGGAACCTGTCTGCTTCATGCTTCAAGGAGCCATTCTCTTTGCTGATTGTTTCTATGCCTGCACGCCTTCCTCATATGTTCGCGGTGACAAGTACACCATTGATTTTCTTGAGATCCAAAGTGGAGTTGCACATTTATTTCACTTGTATTTCGAACAACTTATGTGCTATAAGTTCTGCTTTAGTTGTGCGTCAGGATTTTGAGATTTTCATTCAATGCCAGGTCATGCTGTGTGTGTCACATGTATACGGTGACACGTACACAGATAGTTAACTCTCTTCAAATGAACTGTTATTGTGTACTGTAATGTTAGCCTGTGTTACTTTATGGATCTATGTTTGGCTTGTTTTACAATGCATGATGTTGCTTCTTTCTCAAGTTTTATCCTTCATAGGATTATTTAGTGGGTTTAGTTGGGCTCGTCTTCAAGTGTTCATTATTTCAATGTATGTGCTCTGTCAAGAGTTCACTATTTCGATTTATATGCATATATCCAGTCTTCTCTATGTTGGGTTGGCAATGGATTTTAGTTCAATCTGCTCAGTGTACATTTGCCCACTTGTTCTACTTACTGTTTCTACGCCATATAGGGCATTTTTGTGTAAGGGTGTCAGTCTCGTCCACACCAGGTTGTCAAATTAATTTCCAAGAATTTGGCAAGGGTTCATACCCACACATTCTAGCTTTACGTAGTTTTCCTCCTTCACGTGTCGGGGTAAGTTTTAGGTTCAGGTTCTATATTTAATTATACCATTAGTAGTATGAGTTTGATTTCTCTTACAGTGCACGTCAAGTGACCTCTACACGAGGTTGTCCAGGTTGTCCCTACATGGACGTCAAGTGACCTCTACAGGAGGTTGTCCAGGTTGTGCTTACCCGCACGTCAAGTGACCTCTACACGAGGTTGTCCAGTTCAACTCTCACACAGTGTGTCATATGGGTTTAGTCTCATTATTTCAATCTACAATATGTGACCTCTTTACGAGGTTGTTCAATGTCGATTTTTCATTGTTTTGTTGTTTTGAGGGAAGCAGGAGTGATGTCATTGTATTCATTCATTTCTTTCTTCATCCTGTTTACATTAAGCTTCATTGCTTTACAATGTAGATTTTTCATTGCCATGTTGTTTATAGGGAAGTAGGAGTGATGTTATTTTATTCATTCTTTCTCTTCTCTGTTTTTCTTCTTTCTCCTGCTGTGCTTTGCCTCCTGTCATACCTGTCTGGCCAGTGGGTGTGTCTGGATGTAAGGTTCGGTTCGCTCCTATTCTTTCTTTGTTTCTATCTCTTTTGTTTTATTGTAGAAGAAAAGGAGATATGTAGTATTCTAGCTCCCTGTCAATGCATGCTCTGCCAGTGGAATGTTACAGCATGATGATGTATTATGGAATGTTGGGTGTCTCTCAAGAAAAGCGACAGTTATGATGGGGCTGAGCAGCATGTTAGCTGCTCCTGGTGGGGCTCATCTAGATTTCTACAATAAATCTTCTTGAACTTCATCTCTCTGTCTGGACATGATTACTACAGAGTTTTTCTTACTGCAAGAGGGTCTCTCATGCGCAGTTGTTACCACAGGGTTGTTTATTTAACTCGTAGCAAACGGGGAGCTCTTCAGGGGGCATGGGAGACAGAAGGGGGCAACTAAGCGATGCCTTCAAGTCTTTGGAATGCAATAGGTCTCGCATTTGCGAGCGTTTAAGCTATTGACATTGTAAATGACAATGCCTTTTATTTATGTTTTAAAAACCAAAACATAAATAAAAGGCATTGTCATTTACAATGCCAATAGCTCAAACTCGCGTAAATGCGAGACCTATTGCATTGCAAATGCTTATTTTCTTTCTTGTGAAGCACTCCATGAGACTGCTTATGTTTTCCAGCAGTCTCCCTTGTAGTCCTGGGACTGAGCTTGCCTATTGCGCACTCAGACAGGATAGACCTATAAAAAAGGGAGGTGGCTTAGCTATTATTTATCGAGACAAATATTCAGTGAAAATAGAAAAAAATTGATTCACCGGTCTGCGAAGCACTGACCTTTTCTATTACGCTCTCAAACTCCCAATCGTTCAAAGGAACCCTCCTCTACCGCCCACCTGGCTCCCGAGCTGATTTCCTTACAGCCTTGGGTAGCTTGATAGAACCAGTAGCAGGAGCTCCCGACTATACCATCCTGGGAGACTTCAATTTTCACTTAGAATCTCTCGAGGACAAGGATTCTACCTCCCTCTCAACAGACCTACTATCAGCTGGCCTACGACAGCTAGTGACTAAACCCACCCACCTGGCGGGTCACACACTTGATGGTCTTTTCACTAACAATAGCCACATCTCCCTATCCACTGTTATCCCCTTGACCTGGACAGACCACTCTGCAGTAATGTTTACTATTCAGATTAGGAAAACCAACCTTCTGCACGTCAAATCCCGCTCTCCCAAACAGATCCGAGCGTGGAGGAACATTGACACCCATCTTCTAAAAATAAACCTTTCCTCCACTCAACACGACTTCACACCAGACCCCGATCTAGCTTCCAATAATTACACTGGCTACACAATGCTTTCAATACCTTAGTACCACTCAAGAATGTCTCTACCAACCGTAGTGCTCCCTCCGCCCCCTGGTTCTCAGAGACGCTCAGACTTGAGAAGCAACGCTGCAGAAATCTAGAAAGGCATTGGCGCAAATTCGATGACAACAATGACAAAACGCTATATAAGGACGCGATAATTAAATATAAACATCTTATCATTACAGAGAAAAGCAAATTTTACCTTTTGCAAATAGAATCTGCCCAAAAGTCCACCAAACAGTTGTTCCACGTGGTAACCAAACTATCCAGCCCACCGATCAGCTCACCCATAGATGCCTCTCAAGACCTCTGCAACTCCCTTGCTAACTTCTTTGAAGACAAGGTCAACCAAATTTACTCAAACTTCTCAACCCAGGTCAACTCTGACCATCCTAATCACAACATCCTCACCAACGCTTCGGCCACGGTGTTATCAGAATTCAGTCAGGTCTCACCCGAGCAGATAACAGAGCTAATCCTCTCCATTAAATCAGGATCCCCCCCTCGACCCTTGTCCCCCTTCCATTTTAAAACTTATTCCAGACTCGATAGGCCCCATCCTTACCAACATCTGCAACTCAATGTTCCACACAGGCTCCTACCCTTCAGTTTGGAAAAAGGCCATTATCAAACCCCTACTAAAAAAATCCAATCTCGACCCCTCAGAATCTAAAAACTACAGACCTATCGCATGCCTTCCATTCCCATCAAAAAATTTTGAAAAAATCATGAACTTTCAATTATCACAGTTCATCGACCACAATAACCTTTTGGATGACACCCAATTCGGTTTTAGGAAGGGCCACGATACCGAGACGGCCCTCATTAAGGCTTCTGACGAAATCAGGATGATCCTAGACCAAGGCGGCGCTGCAGTCCTGATACTACTGGATCTGTCAGCTGCCTTTGACACGGTCGATCACGCCATCTTGATCGACCGTGTCTCCTCCATCGGCATTCACCACAGGGCCAGAGCCCTTCTAACCTCCTTCCTCTCCAACCGCACCCAGTCAGTTAAACTTGGCGACTTCTACTCACCTGTATTCACCCTTCCCTGTGGTGTGCCCCAAGGATCCTCCCCAAGTCCGACCTTATTTAACATCTATGTGTCTGACTTGGCCAGGATCATCAAAGCACATGGGATGAGACTAACTTCATATGCCGACGACACCCAATTGGTGCTGGCAGTACACAACGATGGAGGAGCAGTTGCTGCCAGCTTCCAAGAGGGAATGTTAGCCATCAGCTCCTGGATGGCAAACAATTGCCTAAAGCTTAACTCCGATAAAACGGAGGTAATGATCTTTGGCAACCTAGCCCCTGGCTGGTCCCCCACCTGGTGGCCAACCGATTTGGGATCTCCTCCTGGACCGGTCACAAAGGTCAGGAATCTAGGTGTAGTGTTTGACGACAAACTGTCTTTCATCCACCATGCAAACGCGGTCGTCTCTTCATCCTTCTACACCCTTAAAATGATAAGGAAACTTCTACCATTCCTCCCCCCCAGCGCCGGCAAGACTCTCATGTGCACTTTGGTGATGTCGAAGATTGACTATTGCAACGGACTCCTCCTAAATGCCCAGGAGAAAGTCCTGAACAAACTACAACTAGTCCAGAACTCAGCTGCCAGAATTCTGTCCGGCACCCCCAAGTTCAAATCGATCACTCAAGTCATACGTCAGCTTCACTGGCTGCCTATCAGAAGTCGAACGAAATTCAAGGCACTGTGCATCGCATATAAAGCAATTAACAACACGGGACCTGAGTTCCTAAAAAAAGTACTCTGCCCATACAACCCAAACAGACCCTTGCGCTCCTCATCAGCCCACCTATTGACTATTCCTCGCACAAAGAAAACATCTTGGGGAGATAGACGATTCACAGTTGCCACTGCTAGACTGTGGAATACCCTCCCCCTCCATATCAAAACCAGTCCCACCCTCCTGACATTTAGGAAACAAGTAAAAACGTGGCTATTCAATCATTAGTCATCCAATTTAGCTGCTCTCCTTTTACTCCACAGAGCCGAGACACCCCAGGGTATTTGCGCGCTATATAAATTGCATAAATAAATAAATAAATAGGCTACTCACTGCCCAGGATCTGTATAATTGTAAGGCACTGTGTGCATCTGTTCACCTCCAGCGCTCCAGGTTATTGCCTCATCCCTGGGTTTCCTTCCTGTTTGTGTGGGTCTGTCTCCTCTACCCACGCCTGTTTTGATCTCTTTTGCCCATGTTTACTTTACCCCTACCGCTCTCTGTATTGCTGGTATGCTCTTTGAAGTTTGGTGAAGCTGAATATGTTCCACGACCCGCTTACCTGTAAAAATTTTGTTAAACCTTTTCTTTTTAATCCAATCCACCTCGAGGGCACTGCAAGCAATCACACGTGTTCTTTGAAATCAACATAGTGCACCGAAGCGGTGCAGCAGCCTTGGAGCTACATGATGGTGCCGATTTGTGCTGCTGAGTGAGTCTCATCCCACCCACCAGGGCTCGAATGAAAGGCTTATATTTACACTATTTTAAATTATATATTTCAGTAGCTCTGCAGTCCCCGGGGAGGTAAGACAGAGACAGAAGCCCCAATCTAAAGTCACCTTCCAATGTTCAGAACTGATATGCTACACATTACTATAAATACCAACTGTTGCCTCTGGCAGTGATGGTTTTGTGGTAGTGAGCATTTTTCAACCCATAATGCCGTTTTGACATCGGATAGGTGCCATACTTACGCAAGGACCTGAGTTACATGGAACAAATTCTGTTGAGTCACGAGGCCAGGACAGAAATCTCTTGGTGGTTGGAGCACATGGATGCGTGGAATGGCAAGGCCATTTTTGCGTCAGTCCCAGAAGTAGTGGTAGAATCGGATGCCAGCAGATGGGGCTGGGGAGCCCGGAGTGGTTCAGTGGAGACGGGGGGCAGATGCTCCCCGGAGGAGCCGAGACTCCACATAAATTGTCTAGAGCTGCTGGCGGGCTAGTTTGCGATCAGTACTATGTCCCCGCAGAAAGCGAGCGGTTGCATTCTCTTGAGAATGGACAATGTCTCGGCAGTACGATATATCAATCGGCTGGGGGGCACCAGGTCACGGTTACTAGTGGAAATAGCCAAGGATTTTTGGCATTACTGCCTTCTCCCCCACATTTCAGTGAGAGCGGAGTACATTCCGGGCAGCTCCAATGTGGTGGCAGATTGGAATTCTCGTTTTCTTCGAGATTCCAGCGACTGGCGGCTTCAACCCAGGATTTTCCGACAACTCATCGACAAGTGGGGTCCTTGTGTGATAGACCTCTTCGTGTCCAGGCTCAATACTCAACTGCCTCTGTTTTACAGTTGGAGACCAGATCCTCTGGCGAGCAACTCGGACGCATTCCTTCAATCATGGACGACGGGCATGCTGTATGCATTTCCTCCGTTCGCCATGATTCCGAGAGTGTTAGCGCAGATCCGCAGAGACAGAGAGCGGAGGTGATGTTGATATCCCCGTGTTGGAGGGCACAAGCGTGGTTCCCAGCGGCGTTGGCTCTTTCTTGTGTGTCTCCAATACGTCTGCTATCGTTTCCGGAAATCTTGACGGACCCTCTGGGTCAACCTCATCCGCTGGTACTTCAAGACCAGTTGCCACTCATGGCGTGGAAACTTTCCGGAGACGCTGGCAAGTGCCGGGAGTTTCTGAGAACACACTGTTTTTCTTATCCCAATCATGGGCCCCAGCTACACACAAGCGTTATGAGTCAGCTTGGCGTAAGTGGGTTAGTTGGTGTACTGAACGGCAAGGGGATCCCATGGGATCCGGAGTCCATATGATTGTTAATTTCCTGTTGGAAATGGCAAGTACAGGGTTAGCCTATAGGACGGTGAACAATTTTAGATCTGCTATCTCAGCGGCTCATCCTCACGTGGATGGTAAGCCAGTGGGGGAACATCCTTTGGTCTGTAAGGTGGTGAGAGGTATCGGGTTGGTAAACCCTCCAAAACCAAGGTATTCACAATTGTGGGATGTGGACGTAGTACTTCGTTTTCTCAGGAACTGGCCAGCTAATGAGGGTCTATCCCGTAAGCAATTATCAGCTAAACTGACTTTATTGTTATGTTTGATTTCATGTAGACGTGTGTCTGATGTACGGGCTCTGGACTTAGCAGGGAGAGTATTCACTCCTTCGGGGGTTTCATTCACAATTTCGAAACGAACTAAAACCAATTCTAGGTGCATTTCCTATCCTGCATTTCCGCATCATAGTAAATTGTGTGTTGTTCAATGTTTAAAATGTTATGAGGATTGTACACGTGAGTTTAGGAATGATGTGGCAGGACAATTGCTAATATCTTTACAGAAGCCTTTCCGCCCAGTCACTGCCGCAACTTTAGCCAGGTGGATTACTTGGTTGTTGAATTTGGCAGGCATTGATACTTCGGCCTTTGGCGCTCACTCGGTGAGAGGGGCTATGGCTTCCAAGGCTTTTGCTACAGGTTCTCGTTTGGAGGATATTATGGCTGCGGCGGATTGGGCTTCTGATACTACATTTAAAACGTTTTATCATAAGCCTATTGTTGAATTTGCTACTAATGTGGTGGGACAACTTTAAACTAGCATAATCTGAGCCTCCGTGGACGGACATAGAATAAAAAAAAATTCTATTAAGGACACGGAGGCGAGGATTATCCCACCCTGGAAACTGTGTTTTCAATATGATGTTGGGCTTTGTTCATATTGCTGATGATGATATTTGTATTATGTAATTTATTAAGGGTTTCTTCCCGCCCATTTTTGTTGAAACATACATTCGGTGAATGGTATATTACGACATATATTCTCGTTTCAGGAGAACAGAACAAGCCGGCATAAAGGCTCAGGTGACATCGGGTCTGCATCTGGAGAGGAAATTCCGTGAACAAAGTTTGGACTCACGTCGATGAAGGAATCGGTGGTGTCCAGTGTTCGACAGTCAAGTTTGTGGACTGTGTTGAAAAAATTTGTTTGCAAAGAAAGAGGAAGTGGTTTATTCATGACGAACTATATATACACTATGGACTGATAGTGATTGGTGCATACTATGGAGGGGGTTGTACTTCCGGGGTATGCTGAGTTTTAAAGTTGTTCATTGGCTGCTGTTTGCCAGTAAAGTAAAGAGAAGCATAATCCTCGCCTCCGTGTCCTTAATAGAATTGAAAATTCTTGGTGCGTTAGCTAGAAAAAAATGTATTCTCATTCTTCTAATCTGCAGCTATCAACTGTTTTGTTGTGTCCACTAGCTGTCCCTAAAGTATTATGTCACCTTTAGAAATTTGACTGATCGTTATCTCTCTCGATCCAAGTGGTAGCTCCGGATCTGCTTCCATGTGTGGTCAAGATCACCAAAAACAAATCGGGTTGCCCTCCGAGCGCCTTCACCTCCAACAAGACCTCAACTTCTTCGGATCTTTTTGATTCTCCATGAAGTGAGGCACCTAATTGAACACTACTTTAGATTATGTATTCTGTGCTGCATGCATTTATATCCATGAGCTATATCTCTCCAAAAGTCCTTGCAGTCTTTTTGACCAATGATCTTCCAATTGAGTCTGATACAGCCATTTTAGGCCCGATTTGTGGTGCTAAATCTGCATAGAGAGGCTATCATGGCCCTTGAACCTGTGCATGTTTTGATGATTTTCCCACAAAGGTGCCAGTACTTTCGATACTGCTAGTAGGTTCTGTGGTTACATTACACAGTGACTTATCTGGATGTAGCCAAACATATTGGTTTATGTAAGCTTAAACCCTCAATATAAATCGATAAAAGATTTGGTTGACCACCTCCAACAAAACATATCTAATAAAACACAATTGTCTTCCTTTCAATTTGGAAGCTCAAATTTCAACATCAATGTGGTAAAGTCTGGACTTTTTTTCGGAACGTGAGAGGCGAAGGAAAAGATAATACATTTTTTTCAAATCTACAACGTGGTCCCAGGCTTCCAGAACCATAATGGTGATGATGCTCATATAAATGTAACAAGGTCCACTAATTCTTGACAGTCATAAAAAAGGTTATTTACTCATCAAAGCATTCAGCAAGCAAATGTGACCTGCCGGGCAGAACTATACAAGTCGTATATCTCATCGGGCTAATACACCCACTGCAGAGATCGGACACCAAGGGCACATCACATGTTAAAATCCGAAAAGGCCCACTCAGCCTCACATGCTCCTGTGATCAGTTTGTAAACCACAACCCTTTAATAATAGTGTGACTATAGGCCTCCAGGTGAATGTGCTGCCTGCAAATACACATTTTATATTGTTTTTTGTTGTTGTTTTTTTTAAATGCATGTTCGAGCAGGACAGTCCCCCTTCCAACATCTGATGATAAAGCAATCTTCATGCCATTCTAGGCTTAACCCATCTTCTCCTGACAAAGTCCACTTTCCTTCCTGCATTTCTCACCTTACATTTTGCTGGGCCTGTATTTAAATCATCTGTCAATCTTAGCCAAGTAGCTTTCTATATCGTGGAAATCAAACTCGTTAGATGGATTCCTAAATGTCTAAGCAAGTTTTAGCCCATTTGAGAGATATGATGCTTTTAAGAATCTGGATCTTATTGGGAGCTAACATCGGATTAAGCATTTCCAATTTACTACAGAGTATCTTGAACCATGTGGCCCTCTCAAATTATTCAAGTTATTTTAAAAAGTCTTGTAGAGACCGCTTCAGCTCCCCTTCTGAGAGATGGGCATCATCTGCAAACAGACTGATTTTATGCATTTCTCCACAATATTTTGGGCTAGTTGTATCATAATTTTAAATGTCTCCATAGCCAAGACAAATGAGTCGCGGGGATAAGGGACCCACACCGGCTCATGCGCCTCTTCAGAATTATTGAATTTAACTTAATGCTGATCACTGGGATTTGGTAGACGGGCACTCGCTATCACTCAGCTGTGGAACCTTTCTCTTTCAGAAACTGCCAGCTCACCAGTAAATAATGTTCTACATACCCAGGGCTATCCCTGTTACAGTAAAGCACTTATTCTCAACTTTTTCCAATTTGGTGCATTATTTGTCTAATACTATCATTGTCTGATGCTTTTAATAAATCCAGATTAGCAGGACTAGCAAAAATGGTAAAACCACATGCCTGTTTGCTGAAACCTTTGTGACTATGTTTTCAACATTCATCACTGTCATTCATCTATAGTATGTATAGTCCTGTGGGCATTTGCCTGGCTCTAATGTAAGTGCCTCAGACATAGTAGTTGTAACCTTCATCTCCAGTGTGAATGTGTTGAATAGGTCAACAGATGGTGCGCCACTGTGTCTATAAATGTTTCATAGAAGAACAAGGTAAACTCATCTGGTTCTAGGGAGTTTAGCTGTACCCCTCTTTATTCTCAATATTAAATGTTTGATTTAACTGCTCTTCATGTGCATTAAATAGTTTAGGTATTGTTATGTGGCTGTCTTCTCTTGTTTCTTCTGGGCCTCTACTACAGAGCTTCTGACATAACTACCTGCAGGGATGTGACATTCCTACAGCCGGAAGCCCAGGACATATTATTTAGGGTCAAGGGCAACAGGTTTACATGTGTATTTTGCCCCTGGGACAAGCAGGCCCAACCCCCTGCAGCACAAACCCTTTGGCTGTCAGTTTGCAGTACCACATTATGGAACAGGGAAGGGCACTGTCTGCAGTTAAGGTAATATTTTTGCTCATATGTGAATGCTGTTCAAACTTGTATTTATGGTTCATTAATTGAACGTGTTGGACTTGGCCCTGCTTGCAGGGTCATCCCTAAACTTTTTGGCCTTCCCCCTAGTCTTTTTCCTGACATAAGGTTGGTGGTTTCAGGACTCTGGGCACTTTCGAGCTGGTTAGCAGTGCAAAGTGCGTGTGCTTTCTGCCTTCCATAGGCTTACATTAGGAACCCCCCCCCCCCTTATGGGATATCTCCCCCATGGTAGAAAATATGTATGCCATGTTTGGTATGTGTGAGATAGAAATATTAAATGCTGCGCAATGGTGTGCACAGATTTATTTTCACCATTGTGGAAATGCTACTTTTAAACCTTGGCATTTCGGTGTGCTGTGTGCCTGCCTTGTGTAAGGCTGGCTCCGCCCCTGGGGTGTGTCTGTCTCCCAGACCCCAGCTCAGGAAGGGAGGAGGGAAGTCTGGCAGACAGGGTGCTCTACACCTCCCCCAAAACCAGTTGGGACCGGTTTCCCCAGAGACCCTTCCAGAAGCTTCTGCCCCTTTCTAGTAGGTGGGGTGAGGGGTGTATATATAGAGGAGCTGAGACTCCATGTGCTTGTGCTTGGACTTTGACTGGGAGGGGACATTCTGCCAGGAGGTACCGCCGCAAGGGCCTGCGTGCTGGCCCCTGGGCCCATCTGTACCCCTCTTCTTTCCACAGGACCAGTGAGAGACCTTTGCTGGAGTGAAGACTGCTGTGCCAGGAGGAGTGCCACATTATGGGGGTTGACTGTTCCAAGGAACTGCTGTCCTGTTCTGATGAGCTGCCCACTGCCTGCTGATCTTGCCCAACATTGCCTGTCTGCTCCCCTGGCCCCTAGCGCCTCGTGGGCGCTACTTTATTGTGTGGGGTTCCCCCTGCGCTCCTAAAATACAGCGGGAGCCCACCCCGCATTGTGGTGCCGGAGGATCGGGTGCCACCCCGCCTCATACTTTATCTGAAGAAGGAGCCTACCCCTCACTGCCGCCAGGAAGGAAAGAAATCACCGCCGCTGCGGATCCTACCTGGTCTGGAGGGCGCTGTGTACCTGAAATCACCGCCGCCGCCCGGGCCCCGTGAGCGCTGTGTAGCACTACGAGAGAAGTGAAGCGCTGTGTACCTGAAGTCACCGCTGCCGCCCGGGCCCCGTGCGCGCTGTGTAGCGCCGCGAGAGAGGTGAAGCGCTGGGTAAGCAGGACTCACCGCCGCTGCCCGGGACCTGGTTGCGCTGTGGGGCAGGAGCGCTGTGGCTGGGAAGCGCTGTTTGCCCAAGAATCACCGCCGCGACCCGAGCAGCTGAAGGAGAGCCGCCGCCGAGAGTGGAGCGCGGAGAGAGGAAGGCAGGCACCCGCGCCTGACCGTGGGCGGGGCCTCCTTACAAAATGGAGCCCCGAGAGCTCCATTTCCTGCCGGGAAGAGAGGGCGTCCGGTGACGCGGGGCTCCCGTGTGGAAGGGAAGCCCTGCGCCCACGAGGAGGAAGACCAGAAGCCTGCACACGCCGGGCGGGCTCCCGTGTGCCTGAGGAGAGCCCCGTGAGCGGCAGCGAAAGCAGAAGCTGACTGGAAGGTGGAGCCCACCCAGAGGGTATCGGAAGCGACGCCAGAGGAAGAGTCGGGAGGAACAGAGCCCGCGACAGGACGGCCAGTGAGTGGGGCTGTGTGTTCCGACACCTGGGAGCCGGCTGAGGCACATTGTCGGTGTCTGAGGCCCAGGGAGGGGCCGCCGATATTTCCCTTCTTGGCCAGGCAGCTGCCCCGGGTGGCAGTGGGCAGCTGCCCTTCATCCCTCTCCAACGTTGGGGGCAGGATCTGTATTTTCAGGATCCCGGAGTGGGGGCTGCCCTCAGAGCACAAAGAGTGCTCCAACCGGCCTAATTACACAGCGACGCCGCAGTTGCGGGCCGCTGCAGCGTGCAGCCACCTTGGTTTTGAAGCCCCGTGGGGCTTCAGCACGGACCGGGCCACAGTGCCCCGGGGCTACACAGCGACGCCGCAGTTGCGGGTCGCTGCAACGGGAGGCATTTTTCTGAGCCTCGGGTCCCGGGAAGGGACTCAAACGTGAACAGAACTTTGTGGGCCACCTCTATTTTGAGAGTCCCGGAAGAGGGCCTCCAACTTGCCCAGTACGGTTTACTTTTTTTCCCTCAGCTGCACCGCAGGAGAGAGCGGGCAGCTGCAACGTGGTACACATTTGTCGTAGGGCCCCAGGGAGGGCTCGAGAGGGTTCAGGGGTGCCAGTGCCTCTTGTGTATGGGCCCAGAGATTCATGATGAGTGTTATGCCATGTTGTAATTAGGTTTTTGGGATACATTGCCCGGGATGGACACACTCTACGCATCATATGGTGATTACAGTGTCCTCAGTGTGCACTGCTGATTATGGTATGCCCCAGGCTAGTAGGGGTGCATGGTATCCTTTTATGCCTAAAATGTTGCATTCCATGCCCCAGGGGGGTGGTACAAAGTATGTTGATGCATATTGTGCCTGATCTAATGTGTACATGCCTAATGGGCTAATGCTATTGGAATTCATGCCTAATGTAATTCTAAGGATTCGTGCCCAAGATGATTTAGGCCCCAGGAGTGTTGCATAATGCATTTTTCTGTGCCTATGGTTATGCCTAATGTTTTGAGACTGATGATGATGCCTAATATCCTGCTGTGTGATGTTTTAGGTTTCTGTCTAAGGCTACTGGGTTCATGCCTCATGCTAATGGGAGGGTGTTGAGCTTATGACCCTGCCAGTAGATACTGGCTGTTATACCCTTATTGCTTGTGTTTTGCATTTATTACATGTACTTTTGTGATGGTTCTGGCAGCGACCCGATTGGCGCTGCCTTGTATATAAACCCCTGTAAATGGTGACCTGGCGCCAGTTGGTGCAGTGTATAGATTTCTGTGATTATACTGTGTTTTACACAATACAAAAGTTATTTTGACATAACCTGGTGTGGAGTCTCTTTGTAGTGGGCCTAGTGTGTCGCCTGTGAGTGTGTGCTGCGCAGATGCTTTACACATTGCCTCCGGAGTTTAGCCTACCCGCTCCGCGCCAAGCTACCCAGTTTCTAACATTGGTGTTCAGCGGTGGGATAGGACTTGTGTTTGCGCAGTACCACAGCGACAGCTGGTTGCACTACAGACTCTGCACTAAGAAAATCACAGATTTGGGGATTATTTCTTCTGATTGTTTTTCCTCCTAAAAGTGTCATTTTTGAATTGTGTTCCCCTGTTTACTGGGGGTGGTGTATCTCGCCAAGATGGGGTTAGCCTATGATGAGGATGACATTTGGGAGTACACTGAGGAGGAGGTAATGAATTTCTGCAGAGAAAGGGGGATACCCATAGAAGGCAACTTCCGCAGAAAACTGTTCCTCTATGAAGCCCTTAAAAAGGGAGAACCCTTAGAGCCCTGTGGGGACCTTTCAGATTACCCCTCCGCATATCTAAGTGGTAGATTTGGGGGAGACCCTGAGGAGGACTCTGAGAGCGAGGGTTCGCAGTCCATAACCCTGGAGGGCGGTGGCCCTGAAGAGGAGGAAGAAAATGACAGGGCGGAGACGCCAGTAGCTAGTGAGGACACCATAGATAGGGAGTCCCGTGCTGGGTCCAGTCCCGGGGGCAGGGCCCCATCCCTTTCCCTGTCCCCAGAGGAACGGGTGGATAGGAGGAAAGAAAGGGAGCATCAGCTGGCGCTGGAAAGGCTCAGAGTGGAGCTAGCGCAGCTGAGTCTGAAAGAGAGAAAGCTAGAGACCGAAAGGGTCCTAGCGCAGGAGAGGATGGCGGAGGCGGAGAGGGCCTTCGCCAGGGAGAAACTAGCTCTAAAGGGTAGGTTGTCCCCTGAGAGTGGTTTCAGGAGTCTGGACTCACCAGGAAGGGTGGGGTCCAGTGGTGGCAGCAGAAGTGATTCCAGTGTGGGAAGTCCCACTCCCAGAGCCCGGAAGACGGTACCTAGTTCCCGGGAAGAGGGGTACAGGTTGAAGTTCAGGGGCAGTAGAAAACTGTCTCACCAGTCCTGGGGGGAGTTTGTGGATGCGTGTTGCAGTGCACTGGAGGATTGGGTGGTGTGTAGCACAGTGAACGATTTGGAAGGGCTGTTCCATCTAATTATCAGGGAGCACATGCTCAGGAATTGTTTTCCAAGGTTGCGCCAACACCTGTTGCAGTGTGGGTTCTCTGATCCCAGGGAGCTTGCAGGGGAGGCAGACCTCTGGGTAAGTGCCAGAAGGTCTGAGGAGGCATTGGGGAGCCTAGGATGTCCTGATGGGCCGGCCATTGAGGGGGATCTCCTAGTCTCAGGAGAGCCTGTGTCTTCCAGGGGTACCACTCCAGGTGGGAGGGTGCGGAACTCTGGAAGGGGGTGCAGAGGGAGGGAGGACGCGCCTCTGACACCAGTTCAACCTGAGGGTTTAGTCCCTGGGTTGGAAAGCCAGGTCCAGGTACTGCCTGACCTCGAGGGAGGGACATCTGTAATCAGTGTCCCCCCCGGTTTGTCTTCCAGGGGTACTTCTCCAGGTGGGAGGGTGCGGAACTCTGGAAGGGGGTGCAGAGGGGTGGAGTCCCCACCTCTGGCACCGGGTTTGTCTTCCAGGGGTACTTCTCCAGGTGGGAGGGTGCGGAACTCTGGGAGGGGGTGCAGAGGGAGGGAGGACTTGCCTCTGGCACCGGCTCAGCCACAGGGTCTAGATCCTGGGTTGGGAGGCCAGGTTCAGGTACTGCCTGATCTGGAGGGAGGGACATCTGTCATCAGGGTCCCCCCCGGTTTGTCTTCCAGGGGTACTTCTCCAGGTGGGAGGGTGCGGAACTCTGGAAGGGGGTGCAGAGGGAGGGAGGACTCGCCTCTGGCACCGGTGCCACCTAAGGGTTTAGACCCTAGGTTGGTGAATCAGTTACAGGGTAAAGGTCCTGGACTGGTAAAAGTGGTGTTCTGAGGGTGCCTCGCATAGGAGGAGAGTGCGGAACCCCAGAAGGAGAGGTAGCGGGAGGAGAGCCTCGCCCCTGGCTTCTGGTCAGCCTGAGGGTGCGGACCCCAGGTGGGAGGACCAGTGGCAGTTTGGCACTGCACGGAGGAGAGGTAGAGTGGCCAAGGGGTACTATGTGCCTGGGGCTACTGCCCCCCACTCTGTGAGGCGGCAAGGACCAGAGACATCTGGATGGCCTAGGGGCCGGTCCTGGCCGTGACCAACTAGAGAGTACCAGTGGGGTAGCTCAGGGGGTCCTGGGAGCTCGGACGGAGGGAACCACCGGGGTCCAGAATGGCGGAGAACCTGCGGGTGCCCCTGCAGTTGCGGGCCCGCGTCCATGTTCTCTCGCCCCAAGCAGGGAAGCCCATCAAGGCATCGATTGGTCTACCCTGGCTTTTGGCTGGAAGGGGGTTTTGTTGGACTTGGCCCTGCTTGCAGGGTCATCCCTAAACTTTTTGGCCTTCCCCCTAGTCTTTTTCCTGACATAAGGTTGGTGGTTTCAGGACTCTAGGCACTTTAGAGCTGGTTAGCAGTGCAAAGTGCGTGTGCTTTCTGCCTTCCATAGGCTTATATTAGGAACCCCCCCTTATGGGATATCTCCCCCATGGTAGAAAATATGTATGCCATGTTTGGTGTGTGTGAGATAGAAATATTAAATGTTGCGCAATGGTGTGCACAGATTTATTTTCACCATTGTGGAAATGCTACTTTTAAACCTTGGCATTTCGGTGTGCTGTGTAAGGCTGGCTCCGCCCCTGGGGTGTGTCTGTCTCCCAGACCCCAGCTCAGGAAGGGAGGAGGGAAGTCTGGCAGACAGGGTGCTCTACACCTCCCCCAAAACCAGTTGGGACCGGTTTCCCCAGAGACCCTTCCAGAAGCTTCTGCCCCTTTCTAGTAGGTGGGGTGAGGGGTGTATATATAGAGGAGCTGAGACTCCATGTGCTTGGACTTTGACTGGGAGGGGACACTCTGCCAGGAGGTACCGCCGCAAGGGCCTGCGTGCTGGCCCCTGTGCCCATCTGTACCCCTCTGCTTTCCACAGGACCAGTGAGAGACCTTTGCTGGAGTGAAGACTGCTGTGCCAGGAGGAGTGCCACATTATGGGGGTTGACTGTTCCAAGGAACTGCTGTCCTGTTCTGATGAGCTGCCCACTGCCTGCTGATCTTGCCCAACATTGCCTGTCTGCTCCCCTGGCCCCTAGCGCCTCGTGGGCGCTACTTTATTGTGTGGGGTTCCCCCTGCGCTCCTAAAATACAGCGGGAGCCCACCCCGCATTGTGGTGCCGGAGGATCGGGTGCCACCCCGCCTCATACTTTATCTGAAGAAGGAGCCTACCCCTCACTGCCGCCAGGAAGGAAAGAAATCACCGCCGCTGCGGATCCTACCTGGTCTGGAGGGCGCTGTGTACCTGAAATCACCGCTGCCGCCCGGGCCCCGTGAGCGCTGTGTAGCGCTACGAGAGAAGTGAAGCGCTGTGTACCTGAAGTCACTGCCGCCGCCCTGGCCCCGTGCGCGCTGTGTAGCGCCGCGAGAGAGGTGAAGCGCTGGGTAAGCAGGACTCACCGCCGCTGCCCGGGACCTGGTTGCGCAGTGGGGCAGGAGCGCTGTGGCTGGGAAGCGCTGTTTGCCCAAGAATCACCGCCGCGACCCGAGCAGCTGAAGGAGAGCCGCCGCCGAGAGTGGAGCACGGAGAGAGGAAGGCAGGCACCCCGGCCTGACCGTGGGCGGGGCCTGCTTACATCGTGGAGCCCCGACAGCTCCATTTCCTGCCGGGAAGAGAGGGCGTCCGGTGACGCGGGGCTCCCGTGTGGAAGGGAAGCCCTGCGCCCACGAGGAGGAAGACCGGAAGCCTGCACACGCCGGGCGGGCTCCCGTGTGCCTGAGAAGAGCCCCGTGAGCAGCAGCGAAAGCAGAAGCTGACCGGAAGGTGGGAGCCCACCCCGCGGGTATCGGAAGCGACGCCAGAGGAAGAGTCGGGAGTAACAGAGCCCGCGACAGGACGGCCGGTGAGTGGGGCTGTGTGTTCCGACACCCGGGGGCGGCCAAGGCACATTGTCGGTGCCTGAGGCCCCCGGGGCCCAGGGAGGGGCCGCCGATATTTCCCTTTTTGGCCAGGCAGCTGCCCCGGGTGGTAGTGGGCAGCTGCCCTTCATCCCTCTCCAACGTTGGGGGCAGGATCTGTATTTTCAGGATCCCGGAGTGGGGGCTGCCCTCAGAGCACAAAGAGTGCTCCAACCGGCCTAATTACACAGCGACGCCGCAGTTGCGGGCCGCTGCAGCGTGCAGCCACCTTGGTTTTGAAGCCCCCGTGGGGCTTCAGCACGGACCGGGCCACAGTGCCCCGGGGGCTACACAGCGACGCCGCAGTTGCGGGTCGCTGCAACGGGAGGCATTTTTCTGAGCCTCGGGTCCCGGGAAGGGACTCAAACGTGAACAGAACTTTGTGGGCCACCTCTATTTTGAGAGTCCCGGAAGAGGGCCTCCAACTTGCCCAGTACTGTTTACTTTTTTTCCCTCAGCTGCACCGCAGGAGAGAGCGGGCAGCTGCAACGTGGTACACATTTGTCGTAGGGCCCCAGGGAGGGCTCGAGAGGGTTCAGGGGTGCCAGTGCCTCTTGTGTATGGGCCCTGAGATTCATGATGAGTGTTATGCCATGTTGTAATTAGGTTTTTGGGATACATTGCCCGGGATGGACACACTCTACGCATCATATGGTGATTACAGTGTCCTCAGTGTGCACTGCTGATTATGGTATGCCCCAGGCTAGTAGGGGTGCATGGTATCCTTTTATACCTAAAGATGTTGCATTCCATGCCCCAGGGGGGGTGGTACAAAGTATGTTGATGCATATTGTGCCTGATCTAATGTGTACATGCCTAATGGGCTAATGCTATTGGAATTCATGCCTAATGTAATTCTAAGGATTCGTGCCTAAGATGATTTAGGCCCCAGGAGTGTTGCATAATGCATTTTTCTGCGTCTATGGTTATGCCTAATGTTTTGAGACTGATGATGATGCCTAATATCCTGCTGTGTGATGTTTTAGGTTTCTGTCTAAGGCTACTGGGTTCATGCCTCATGCTAATGGGAGGATGTTGAGCTTATGACCCTGCCAGTAGGTACTGGCTTTTATACCCTTATTGCTTGTGTTTTGCATTTATTACATGTACTTTTGTGATGGTTCTGGCAGCGACCCAATTGGCACTGCCTTGTATATAATCCCCTGTAAATGGTGACCTGGCGCCAGTTGGTGCAGTGTATAGATTTCTGTGATTATACTGTGTTTTACACAATACAAAAGTTATTTTTACATAACCTGGTGTGGAGTCTCTTTGTAGTGGGCCTAGTGTGTCACCTGTGAGTGTGTGCTGCGCAGATGCTTTACACATTGCCTCCGGAGTTTAGCCTACCCGCTCCGCACCAAGCTACCCCGTTTCTAACAGAAAGCCTTTATTATTAGGGTGAGCGCTCTAAGTAAATGGTGTAAGCTCTGACTGCACTACTGACAGTGGTTCCAATATAAAAATGTGTACACACGTTTTCAAAGTTGAGCAATATGAGGCTCCCCGAATGCTCTCTGATTTCATGCAAATATTTGCAGAAGCTTGAAAACAAGATTGATGATTCTTTGCTTTCAAAATAAAATGTTCATAAAAAATAAAAGCAGAAAAAAAAAACATTTCACTAAACTACTGTAAAATTTCAGGTACCATTTCTTTGCAGCATCATTTAGTAGCATGTGTTGATGCATGCTAGTATTTCCCAAAAATATTCATATGGAAGATCAGTGTAACCAGTTTCAATAAGATTATGGGAAACACAAATAAACAAGCACTGGCAAAGCCAGTAGGTCTGAAATTGGTGGTCAGCTTTTTATTTTTTTTAATGTGTGAATTTTTTGGCATAGTTTTTGTAAAACCTTATTGGTGTGGGAGCTGCCTGGCCCTCACCATTATAACAAACATTGCCAAAAGCAAAAAAAAATTTTGGTCTCAAAAAGCACACACTGCCACAGTAGTTACTGCCACTGAACAAAACTACTTTGTGTGCAGGTATGCTCCTTGTGAAAGAGCAGAATGCTGTCACTCACAGTGAAGCCAGCCGATACAGAGAGAGAGAGAGAGACACAGAATTTTAATAAACACAAAAGGTCATGGTCAACGCCAGACCAAATTAGGGGCCCAATTATTAAAGAAAGTCTCAAAAGTGCACCCATGGTATATGTCCTTGCATTAAGTGCAGCTATACAGTGCAGCTTTCGTGAATTCCCAAGAATTTACAGAAGTAGGACAAGAAATAGTACTCCTAGAAAGTGTGAACTGCATTTTAGCATGAGCAAATCTGCATGTGTAGATTTGCTTATGCGAAAATCTGAGTGTTTGCAAGGTCACTTTCCCTTCAACCACTTTTTTCCAACTCTGGAAGAAGGTTTACATCTGCCATTGTCAGGAGTAAATTTCCAACATTTCTCAGTATGGGAAAAGATTAGAGAAGAGTTGTTGAAATCTCTTAAAACATGCAAGTTGGTAGGTTTGCACAGACTCAAAGGGGCATTCTAACCCTGGAACTATTGCTTACCACTACCTTTAGCCCCAGTATGTAGATCTGAAGAAACGTGGCAACATAAGGGGATTGCAAGTATTCAAACACTACTAAGGTATGAGCTCTGGCATAATCAGAGATGCTATAATCAGAGCTCGTATATAATGAGATTGCTGCCATAAATTGTCGCCGCACTACATGGCACCAAAGGGACAAGTGTTTTTTTTTTTTTACAGGACAAGTAGATTTATGAAGCAACCTGCCCCATGGACAAGTAGATATTTTATTAAATTCCAAACCTCCAGAAATGCTTTCCTTGTTCATCCATATCTTTCTCCCTTCATTCTTAGCTTCTCCTACATAAGTCTTATCCCACTTTGCTCTTAACCTCTCCCATATAATTATGATCACGTTACTGCCCTTTTAGGACGAAGCCTACCAGACAGCATAGCTGTCGGGTACCAAAGACCTATTGGGAGGTGTTCAGACAAAATATTGGGAAAAAAATATTGTGTGGAAAAAATATTGTTTCAAAAATATCGTGAAAGTAAGTTTTTATGGGTAAGCAAAGTTTTACTATATATAAAACTCTACATCTATAAACCTTGACGAAATATATATATATATATATATATATATATATATATAGCAGATGCCGCTCTTCGTAACTTCCTTTCACACGGAAAAGGACGGAACACAAACCCAGCTTAGTGCGTGAAATTATTTATGGCTCACAACACCATGATCGCCCCGACGCGTTTCGGCCTGAGGCGGCCTTGATCACATGAGGTTTTTATGGGTAAGCAAAGTTTTACTATATATAACTCTACATCTATAAACCATGACGATATATATATATATATATCTCTTCAAGGTACACAGATGTGGAGTTAAGTATATAAATCTATACGTACCAATTTGTACTCATCTTCTCGAAATTTTGGTTCTTGATATTTTGGCATGATATTCTTTCCACACAATATTTTTTATTATCGATATTCTGTCAGTGATCCATTGGGGACATGTCAAAAGCTTAGCTAGGAATGCATTCCACCCATTGCTTGCCATTGACTTTGTGTTTTGTCATTCAAAGTTGCTTGCTTTCTATTTGCAGGCTCGATTTGTTTCAGCCCATGCAGCATTTGTAGTCTCTCCCGTGGAGCATAGCCTTTTTACAACCTCGCTGATTGGCTCCTTTTGTTCTTCCACCAGTGCTCACTTTTCGAGCACTCTTTTTAGGTCGCGCCTGGGCAGCGCATGCACTGTTCAGCGAGCCATGCTGTATTGGAGTATGTACTTGAAGCCCCGCCCACATTTGTCATTGGCACTATTTTCTTGAATGAGTTTTTCTTACTGCAAGAGGGTCTCTCATGCGCAGTTGTTACCACAGGGTTGTTTATTTAACTCGTAGCAAACGGGGAGCTCTTCAGGGGGCATGGAAGACAGAAGGGGGCAACTAAGCGATGCCTTCAAGTCTTTGGAATGCAATAGGTCTCGCATTTGCGAGCGTTTAAGCTATTGACATTGTAAATGACAATGCCTTTTATTTACGTTTTAAAAACCAAAACATAAAAGGCATTGTCATTTACAATGCCAATAGCTCAAACTCGCGTAAATGCGAGACCTATTGCATTGCAAATGCTCATTTTCTTTCTTGTGAAGCACTCCATGAGATTACTTATGTTTTCCAACAGTCTCCCTTGTAGGCTACTCACTGCCCAGGATCTGTATAATTGTAAGGCACAGTGTGCATCTGTTCACCTCCAGCGCTCCAGGTTATTGCCTCATCCCTGGGTTTCCTTCCTGTTTGTGTGGGTCTGTCTCCTCTACCCACGCCTGTTTTGATCTCTTTTGCCCATGTTTACTTTACCCCTACCGCTCTCTGTATTGCTGGTATGCTCTTTGAAGTTTGGTGAAGCTGAATATGTTCCACGACCCGCTTACCTGTTAAAATGTTGTTAAACCTTTTCTTTTTAATCCAATCCACCTCGAGGGCACTGCAAGCAATCACACGTGTTCTTTGAAATCAGCATAGTGAACCGAAACGATGCAGCAGCCTTGGAGCTTCATGATGGTGCTGATCTGTGCTGCTGAGTGAGTCTCAACCCACCCACCACGGCTCGACTGAAAGGCTTATATTTACACTTTTTTAAATTAAATATTTCAGTAGCTCTGCAGCCCCCGGGGAGGTAAGACAGAGACAGTAGCCCCAATCTAAAGTCACCTTCCAATGTTCAGATCTGATATGCTACACATTACTATAAATACCAAATGTTGCCTCTGGCAGTGATGGTTTCGTGGTAGTGAGCATTTTTCAACCCATAATGCCGTTTTGACATCGGATAGGTGCCAGTCACGTAGACAGCGTTTTAGTTTCTTGTCGACATGCTGACAACGTATGCTTTCGCATTATGAGAGAAGGGGCTTTGGTGCAATTCCCTTTGATTTATTGTCTGGTGCCCTCTGCCGCAATCAGATTCCCTCTGTGGGGGAGTAATATTCAGAAAGCAAACAGGAAGTATGCTGATGCCGTCGCACACGTTGATCCCATCAGAGCTATTCTTGCAGGTTGCAGCCAGGATTAGGGTGAGAGTCCAATGGCTGGCATCAAACACAATGGTAATAATACATGACTGCTGGCTTGTCCAACAGGACAACTCTCAAAACTGAACAGGTAAGAAACAAGCCTTGGCAAAGCCAATAGGTCTTGCCTATGTGAAAGTTATTGGAATCTTAGCCAGGCTAAACGTTATTTTTAGAAATGCGCTGTAGCCGTTTTTCTTTTACCTTACAGTATCATAGCGCTTTTTTTAATGACTTTTAAAGCTTTTTTTCTATAACTTTTATACATGCTGCACAGCACCCACGCTGATCTGCAACATGGCCAAAAGCAGTGCTTTAAATGGAAAAAAATAAGTGTAGGTGCTCATTAAATTGAACTAGGGGCGTGGCTAGTGGGTGTGGTTAGAGGCAGGGCGAGACATGATGATACAAGGACATTTCTATTGAGTATTTATTTTGCCCTTTCATTTCCCTTGATAGTAGTTTCAAACTTCCCATATGTGCAGATTAACAACTGCATATGATATTAAATAGTGATGTGAAGACCTGCTGGGAGCAGGCCCTAAATCATAATGGAAGGATCTTTTAAATGACTGCAGTCAAGCCATCAACAGCACTACTCAGGCTAATAATCAGTGTGCCTCAGAACAAAAGAGACTTTGGAATAGCAGCATTAATAAGGAGTACTACACCAGTTGCAGGACATACCAAAACATGTGAGAAAAGTATCAATATAAACAAAACGTGTTAACTCATTACATAAAATAAAGGCCTAACACGATATGTTAAGTTTCCTTGTTTAGCAATATTTGCAGCTTCTTACTGTCATGTTGTTCCTACTTGGTTGAATTTGTCACAATAATTATATATATATATATATATATATATACACACCCACAGAAAGAAGCAGACATGCATACACAAAAGCATTCCATGCATTTCTTTGCAACTACCTCCTGAGTGTCCAGATTTTTCTCTCTCTCTCCCTCTCTCTCCTGCGCCCTCCATTCCTCCCTCCAAAAAAGGTTCACTTGGGATTATTCCTGTGTTACTGCACGGTAAGCCACAGTGTGAATGTGATTGACAGAGCAGGGCCTGAATGGGCCCTACACTATCAAACTCAGCAGGACGTGAAATTTCCAACACACTGACATCCCTTGCATAACGCAAATGAGCCGCTGCTGAATGGTTAAGCAGTGACTCAGCTAAAAGCTATAGAGGAGCTTTGGCTGTCAGAGTGCCGTACAGATCTGCTCCACTCTGACTGCCTCGAGCTCAGCAGCACTAGCACCAATGAGCTTACCTTTCATGAGTACCGGTACTCTCCTTGGCAGTGGAGAAGTGCCGGTACTCTAATCGGTAAAAATAGGAAGTGCTGGTACTCAGTACCTGCGAGTACCGGCCCATTTAAAGCACTAGCCAAAAGACATTGGCAAAGCCAACAGCTCTCACATAGGCGAGACCAATCAGCTTTGCCAATGCTTGTTAAGTCTTGAGTACAGAGAGCTTTTAGCTTTTTGTTATTTGCTAAAGACATCTTGTACCAAAAACAGTGTGTTTAGTGCATATCCATTGCTTACAATTGGATGGCTAACTTTTCACTCTCATTTGTTTGTTTCTTAATTGATGGCTTTCCTTCCTCTTCTTGTGTTTGTCTCTGCCCTGGAGCAGTGTGTTCTACCACTATAACTGATCTTGTCTCTTGGTATCTTTTAGTTGATGGGTAGGAGAACGGAGGGAGGACCCACTGCGTTGCCTGCGCAGGTGGGGGAGGGGGAGGGGGGCGGGGGTGTTGCACATAAGGATCTGAAGTGCTGCATAAATGTTACACTATCCATTTGAGCCACCCACTGTGCACTGAGGCCCTCCAGTTACCCTCTTCCTTTTTAGGTCGAGCCTCGAGTAGCGCGCAAGCGCTGCTAGGCGAAGACTTTAAGTAAGTGAGTTTCAGAAGCAGTCCAAACGCTCGTGCGTCGTGGCTGGCCTTTTTGGGATGGGTACGCGCGGCAGACATGTGTTTCCAATTATCGTGCCCAGACGCGTGCGCGATAATTGTAAACACATGCCGGCAAAAGGCCATGACGCACGAGCGTTTGGTCAGCTGAGCAGGCTGCCGCGCTCGCTCGCCTCGCCCCCGCTCCTCTCTTGTTAGAACTGCCGGTGCTGAGTACAGAGTGCAGGCAAGCGTGGTAAAACTAGCGAACACCGCTAACTTTAAACCAAGAGGCTTTCCTCGTTTCATTTTTTTTTCACTCCACTTCCCTCAGGAGAGTCTGATGCTTGCCCTTGCGCCCCCTCGCGCCCTCCTCCAAGAAGTCTGCCCCCACCCCCTCGCATCGCCCCGCCTGAGCATTCCTCGGCTCTCATACAGCAGCTGGGAGTTTTTCCCATGGGCGCTGCAGGTGAAAACCGGGACTAGGTCAGGCAGGCCTCCTCCCATGGATGCCATCTGTCCCCCCCGTCCCTCCCCAGGCACGCCCCCCGGTGCCATCCAAGCGTGGTGAATGAGCCGGGGACAGGCGCTGGGCATTGTGAGGCCGATTCATGTGTCAGCTCAGAAGCAGCCCCCACCCAGCCCGTCTCCCCCTGCATGCGTTCAGCCCTCCAGCCCTCTAACACAAATCCCCGTTGCTACGATACCCTCCAGCACCCCCGCCAAAGCAGCTAGGGTTTTTTTTTTTGTATTTTAACATACAAAAATATAAACATATGGCGTGCAAAGTAATACACCCGCCTCAACCGCCATTCGCATGGCCTGGGCCAGGGCCTGCCAGCTGAGGGAGCTGCGGCGAGGAGCCTTCTGAGACGTTCACCCGCTCCGGAGGAGGGCTGCGTGTCGGTGACAGGCCACCAAGACAGGAGAGGGCGCGCGCAGTGGCACGGGGGACGGGGCGCGGGAGAGAGACGTTGAGGCGTGCGGCCCAGACAGACGTGAAAATAATAGAGGGACACAAAGAGGTGACATCTGAAACACGACGTGTCAGGGGTGAAGCCCAAAGCACGGGGGATCTCAGAGGTGAAATCTGAAACACAGTGGAACTCGGGGCAGTCTCGGGATGAGAAATGAAACACCTGGGAAGTAACAGAGAGTAATTCAGAGGTTGAATCTGAAGCATTGCGGAACTGAAAGGGAAAACACATAGGTGAAAAAATGAAACACAGGAGTAGAAAGCCGGTGACCCAGGGGTAAAATAGGAAATCACAGGAAACTGCTAGAAACACTTCTCAGGTGCAATCTGGCCACATATGGAATTGGTAGTGTGTGGACCCCAGGGGTGCACCGTGACACCATATGATAGAAGCAACGGCTGGGTGCGGGCTACCCTGCATGAAAGTTATAGAGGAGACCTCAGCGGCGCATTGGGCGCACGGGAAGAGTGTTAATGGATATAATCTGAACACAGAGGGAAATGATGGGTGCCGGAGGATGCAGCAGCCTGGGCACAGAGGGAATTGACTTTGGGGGTGTCAATGGCACAATCAAAACACAGATGGGACTGGGAGCGAGAGCATCAGAGGTACAGTCTGAGCAAAAAAGGAACTTTACTTGGGGCAACCTCGTAAATACAATCTCACCACTGAAGGGGCCGATATGCGGGCATCGAGGTACAATATGAGCACTGAGTGCACAAGCATGGTGCAACCAAAGCCGAGGATTTCTGATATAGGAGACCTCGAAGTGGAATCTGTGCCGCAAAGAGACAGATGATTAAAACCTAAGCAAGGCCTCAAGAGAAAGTACATAGGGAGAGACCTCACGTATGTTCCCTGCAAAGCTGCTAGAGGGGCCCGGTGTTTAATTATACATTCCTGCGTTGCACACCTCTCTAATCCCGATCTCTTTACCATGGTATGATTCAAGGTCTGAGAGGCTCCTAAATCCGGAAGGAGGAAGAAAAGCACACAGATTTGTCAGTTGTATTAAAATGAGACATATTCAAGATGTGTGCCATGCACACACCTATATTCCCATTGATAATAAAGCTCGGGGCAGCTCTGTGCCTGGTTGCGACAGGACTCTGTCTCGTAAATGGCCTTGAATTTTACCCTTGGGATCAGGCCCTCTGTATACGACGCATCGATACGTACATATATACACGCACACAATGCGTTCTAGAATGTAAACAAATGGTTACATATTTTCTGGAGGCCAAGCTTAAGGAGACAGAGAAAAAGCATTCGTTTTAAAAAACATAAATAGTTGTTGCTCTGAAAAAATAAACCGAAAGATGCTTTTGGAAAGCAAATAATTTAATTGACTAATACTAATGTGAAAAAATTCAAATTAATATTACAAATCAAAAAAAATCATAAGTAAAGTAAAAATCTGTCAAAAAATAGAACACACAGACATGAGAAAGAGACACTAGGAGGTTACTGACTTTACCCTCGCAGACACCCGTGGTTAACTATTTCACCATTCCTCCAACTCCACACCAGCCAGCGATACCACTCTCCTATGAGGCCAATTTTTGTGCACTACTTGCTCGAGAACTCAAATGCTAAAAATGAACAGCCGGAGAGATGATCTCAAAGGTTTGCAATGGTTAACGGAATGGCTGTGCACACTTTTATGGATTTTGGCACCTCAGTTTTACCAAAGGGGACACACATGTTTGTTCTTCCTTCTGTAATACCCACTGAATGAGTGCAAAGTTAGTGTTTGAGCAACATAAAGCACCCATTGCAGATTTTGCATGTGGACATGGCATCTGGCAAATGAGGCCATATTATTGACACATCAGCAAGAAGGCCAGTGAGAAAGTGCATAAAGTGTGCCTCATACCCACTTAACAACCTTGCCCAGAACAACCTATGAGAGGGGGCCATGCAAGTCCATTGAGCAGTGCCTGGCCTCAGGGCCGGCTTTAGGGCAGTGTGATCGGTGCAGCGCTGACCTGGGGGGTGGGGCGCTGACCTGAGTTTGGGGGTGCGGTGTTTAGCAATAACTTACGATTTAAAAGCAGCTGATGCAGAGTTCCTTGTGTGTCCAGATTTCAGGATGCAATAAAAATGTCAAGATAACTCTTGTGATTAATGTTCCTGGTAAACAGAGAGATCAGAGATTTGTCTAGTGGTAGTTTTGACTCGCCATAAAGTAGCACAGAGGGTTAATATGCCTGCTGCAAAGAACAGATCTGTAGTTAAAGTGGATAGCTGAATGGATTAGTAAAGCCAGCCTTTACCAGTGCTTTAAAACAAATGAAATGTAGGCGAGAGAGGGGCTATGGAGAGATGAGGGGCCCTTTTGCTGGGTGATAGGGAATCTGAGGAGGAGGTTAGGGGGAAGGGAGGACCACAAAAGATTGTCGTTCTGGTCGCCACTAGCGCTAAAGCCAGCCCTGCCTAGCTTTATTTAAGAGGAAGACTAGATAATTCTTTCTAGATACTGACAGGTTAGCAAAGGCTGAGATATCAGTATTAGTGCAGGGACACCCTGCTCCCCAACTCATGAGGGGGTCTTGAATGCCACCACAAGTGCTGGTGCAGTCTGTCACTGTAAGCACCATTGTGTGGAGTTTCTGAGCTCCCCTCAAGGCTCCATGAGGGAACTGGCACAGACATGCAGTATCAGCTGAACTGTCCCTCTGTGTTTTTTTGCAGCAGGTCCATTACACGTGCTAATTATGACAGGTACTATTGGAGGAACATAATTTATTCTGTAATAAAAACATTCCCCATCCGAAGGAAAAAAACAAGTAAACATTAAGCTGTACCTTCATTTTAACTGTTATACAGCAGCAGTGGCGGCTCCTCGAGGGAGTGCTGCGGGGTGGTGGGGCGGGGGAGTGCTGGGTGGGGTGTAGTAAACTCCGGCATCAGGCCGAACGGAGTAAAGTACATAAATAAATAAAGAAAACGAATTACATTGCGCGCTCAACGCCAAATCGGCGCTGCGGCGCGCGCAATGTGATTCTTTTCCTTAATTTATTTATGTACTTTACTCCGTTCGGCCTTATGCTTACTGCTCAAACAATAGAGTTGAAGATCATTTCCCCTTTGGTATGCACATGCTGTGGTTTGATTTCAGTTTAAAGTGTCTTTCTCAGCACAAACAAATACCTAAAAGCCAGGGGTGGCTCCTCCATGTGGGCGGAGGAGCGTCGCCTCACTGCTCTCGCAGTGCGAGAGGCAGAAACATAAAATGGTATTATAAATACCATTTTATGTTTCTGCTTCTCGCACTGCGAGAAAGCAGAAGGGTTTGGTCGGGGGGTGGGCGGTCCGGCTCGAGGGCAGGAGAGGAGTGGCTTGCCCACTCTGATGGCGCTAACAGTTTGGTCGGCCCCAGGGCCGACCAAACCAGTCATACGCAGTCTGCATTTTCTCCATGTAGGCTGCATGCAGCCTACATGGAGAAAATGGCCTCCCCATAGACGCCGATGTGGTCGGCGTCCCAGCCAATCACAACGCTGCCATTGCAGCATTGTGATTGGCCAGCTAAGGTAAGTTAACTTTTTTTTATATTTAAAATTAACCCCTTCTGCCCCCTGTGCGACCCCCACCCCATGCACCCCCGCCCCTCCACCCGTGAGTTATGCCGGCTGCGACTGCTAAAAGCAGGTAAAAAGCCATGATGAGATGGTGGCAACTCACATTAGAGAACACCTATTCAGTTTCTTATTGCAGGATTTATATTTTCCAATTTTCCACATTTCTTCTCTTATTTTTCCCTTCTCCCATCCCAGCCTTACAGGTCTTGACTTTACTAAAAATGGATGTTGGCATGCACTAAGCAGGGTGTCACTGGGCCTGTAGGATGACAGATCTTACACAGTGAAGAGTCACAGGCATTCCTTGGAGCACATAGTGTATGTGGTTATGAAAACAGGAGCTGATCTGGACTGCGGATGAACGGAACTGGAGGTTTTGGATAATCAGGAGTCATAACTCATTAATTCCTAAGCATCTCCCCACTAGTGCAGTTCCAGGACTACTGACAACGCTACCGATTATAGTGCCTTCTGTTTATTGTTATAGTTTAAATTCTGGGCTTCAAAGATGATTATCTTACTGCAGTTAGAAGGTCATGTTGGGTGCAAAGTCTGCCCAAACAAATTAGCATGAAGCTTTACTCACGGAGAGTGAGTGGGCTTTAGCTAATCTGTGAGTGCTGAGGAACCTTTATTGTCTTTGGCGCCAATATGAAAACCTAAACTCCTGTCTGATCCTTGATGCAGAGGAAAAAAATATGCCTACACCAGCGTTCTTACGGTGACTGCTACTAATATGTGCCTCCACTTTGCTAATTTGCGGTGGGATAACAGGGCAACCAGTTTGCTTCTAGTAACATGGCAGGTATAGACCAAAAATCAGTAAGATCTGAATGGAGAGATTACAACAAAGAAAAGAAAAATATTATTTATTCATATGTATTTAAAAAGATATGACCTCGGTATGTAGAATGTATCTCATATGTACTGTCAATCATGTATACACCAATTACACACAGGTTTACGGAAGAAGCACATGCACTTTAGCACTGATTAGGAGTGGTAAAGTGCCCAGAGTCCTAAGGCCAACAAAAATAGTTCAGCAAAAAGAGGACGGCAAAAAGTTTGGGGTGTCCCTCCAGAGAGGGCCATTTTCCAACAGTATGTAAAAAAGATATGACCTAGGTATGTAGAATGTATCTCATATGTACTTTGAAAAACATTTTTACAATGTGAACTGTACCCAATCTCCCACCATGGCATGCACCCCACTAAAGATTAACCTAATGCACAATCTTGTTGGTGCATCTGAAGGACTTCTTGTCACACGATAACACCCAAGTGTGGTTCGCAGTGTGCTGACACATATGAAAGGCTCCCACAACCAGGAATGAGATGAATGAAAGCAAGAGACTGAATATGCAAGTCTGAGTTTGACAGGCCTGTCCTGATTTCAAAGGAGTGCTAAAGTCCACTGAGAGCAACTGTGCACAACCGCCGACCGGAGGGAAGGGATACAATAGCAGATGCAGCAAAGAAAAAAAGAAGACAGGAAAGAGAATGAAATAGCCTGGGAAGCCATAATGTGTTTCAATACTTCATTTCAGCCATAGGCCATAAAAGTTGTACAATAAAACAGAAATTAAAACACATTACGTTATCCTTAATGGTTTGCAATTCATTAGCTTTGATAGTCGTCCACACGTACGAAAAAGATCTAGGTACAGTCAATGCATCCCTATTTAGCGAATTAATCTAAAACAGAAACAGACAGCACGAATCATAGACAAAAACCTAACATGGTTCGCCATGCCTAATGGTGGAAACTGTGCATATTCTTGATTCAATGCTGTTATTGGGATAGTTCAAACACATCAACTAGTTCGGTGTTATTTCATTACTGTATATATAAAAAGTTACATTAAAGATACATACATTTGCAAACATGAAAAAAAAATTAAAATCATAAAATGCATGTGCGCCAGATCAAGAGTATTTAAACAAATGCAAATACAGAAATAACACGTTAATGCGTGACAAGGGGCGGTAGAACATTCAGCCTCAGAGCAGATTATCAGAAAATTTACCAAGTTTCACTGATCTTATTCTCCAGGCACAAAGGAGGTGTCTTGAGGTGTCAAAAACGAATTGCTCCAAGGTATCACACCTCATGAGCCGAGCAGCCTCCCAATAATGGATTATACCTAGCAGTCTACAAACCGTGGCTATCCTTCTCTTTCTTTGAATCATGTATCCTGGGCAGAAGAACAAACAAGCATTGGCATAGCCAATAGGTCTCGCCTTTGGGACCTTATAAGTGTTTAGCCATGCAACAGTTGATGTTGTTGCACCAAGGATATTGTGCTGCATAACTAAATACTTATAAGGTCCCAAAAGCGAGACCTATTGGCTATGCCAATGCTTGTTGTTACAGGAGACCCCCCTTCACAGTGACCTAACTGCCCATCAACAACAAATGTCGACTCAAAATCCTCGAGGCGCTCTACTACCACGACCATACCGCCAAAGTCCCCCTGTCTCACTAAATGCTTCCAACTCCGGGCAACATTTCACCATGCAATTTTCTACCAATCTCCCACAGAGATTGAAATGAGCCGCTCTTACCTCTGCTGGTCACGTGAGAGAACGCGGACGTAAACTACGCCGTTGCTAAGGGTAAAAGATTGCTCCCAAGAAGCAGTTATTGACAGGGTGGCTCGCGTCTGCACAAGGAGTCACGGACCCTGCGACTGGGCGGAGTCCAGCTTTGGAGAGGTAAACATGCCACGCCAGCCCAGATCAGGTCCATGCTGACCGCCGGGGCTTCCAGCCCTGCATGCCGGTTTACCAAGCGGGACCGACGAAGTCACCCAGTGAACAGAAAAGGAACTGACTCGCTGACAGAAGGTGGGGATGTGCATCAGATAAAGCCTGAAAGAAAGATTTCCGGGATCAATTGACAAATCACGCTGAACAGCAAATGGTAAATCACAATACAGTTTCCAATCACCAAAGGCCAATAAACAACGAGGACTCAGTTAGCCAAGCCCAGCACACAAAAAAGTCTCTTCAACCAATCCAATGACATCACGCTTTTGTACTCGTACAAGAATGTGTTTCTTCCAAGATGATTGGCTGATAGTATCCGGACCCAGCCTAATGCTCGTTTTCTGTCTAAAAGACGTCTGTTGAAGTAGGAACGGCTCGTGGAAATTATGAACTGGTGAACACTGTACTGGAAGGTACTTCTGCAGTTCATTGTGTGTGTTAGAAGGAAGGAAGGAAAAAAGCATAATGTATGCAGCCATTTCTTTTTGATGTGCAGGTCTTAGGAGGGAAAGGGGTTTACAGCATCACATAACGGGTGCATTTGTATGTATTTCTTTTATTGAGTGCATTTGTATGTATTTCTTTTATTGATTCTCTATAGCACGGACATTGCCCAGGAGCAACAGAACGCATTATAAAAGTATAGTTACCAACAGTCATTGCGAAAATATGTTTGAGATGCAGCACAGGAAAAGAGAACAAGCATTGGCATAGCCAATAGGTCTCGCCTTTGGGACCTTATAAGTATTTAGTTATGCAGCACAATATCCTTGGTGCAACAACATCAAGTGTTGCATGGCTAAACACTTATACGGTCCCAAAGGCGAGACCTATTGGCTATGCCAATGCTTGTTAGCTCATGTCTCCATCAGTGCCCCTCAGCCGGGCGTAAGGAAGTCCTGTCAGTCAAAACAATTAAATGCAAAGATGCAGCTCCGTCAGTGCACTTCACTCTAGCATTTGGAAATCTGTCACTCTAAACATGTACTATCAAAGGACTGCTCCGTCAGTGCACCGCCACTGGACATGCCACTTGTGAAAGTCTCCACCACACCAAACATGTAATATTAGTTTACCGTTTGTCAATGTGCCCTCATCCTGAAATGTGGGCATCTCTGCAATTTAAACATGCAGTGTCAACTCTGCTCTGTCAATGCGCCACAGCATGGGAGGTAGACATTTCCAAGAGTTTAACAAGCGTTAGTAAAGTAAACACATCTTTGGCAATGCTAACAATGAATGCGAGCCTGATGTGGTCAAACCCACCGCGCCATCACACCTATTTTTGATATTAATTTACTGATCACAGTAGAGTTACATTTTTAAAATGTAGTAGAAAAGTGATTTTTAAACACAATGTAAAGAGGAAAGCATGTATGGGCAAGAGATGAGGCAAAGGAGAATAAAGGATGTGGTAATAAGGCCAGCGCTACTAACTGGAACTGGGGAACCTGGTTCGAATCTCGGCATCAGCTACACATCCTGGGATTCTGGGCAAATCACTTGATCTCCTGTGCATGACCTTGTGTAATGAGTGGAAGCGCTAGACTAAATCTAACACCAAATAAGGCTAAATAAGTTCACCATGAGGAGGGTAAAAGGGCACTGTGAACCTCTTGTCTTTTTGGTAGAGGGCAAAGGGTAATGGCTCCTCTGTGAAAATGAAGAACGTGCACAACCAGGAAAGACACACAGTTGACCAAAGTCAAAAAACAAGTATTTTTCAGACTCCCCGCTTAAAAAAAACAACTTACTGTGAATACATGTACCCCTGAGACTACCCTAGGGAGAGTTTCATGGGGAAAAGGAACGCACTGTTAGCACTGCAAGGCCGGCTGGGTGCTCAGCAGCAGTGCTGTAGATTTCATGCTGAATGGTTGTTCTGCACACAGATTGCTTCACAGTTTGATATTAGTCTCCTGCTCAGCATTCCTTGGGGCTCAATAGCGTTGCACTACAATGTAAGTATCCAAGCTCATGGTAGTGCAGCCCAGCTCGTTCCTCCTTAGTAGTGCTGTGTGTCACAGGCAATGGGCTCCAATGGTCCTGCAACGCACTACAGACCTCACAATAGCAGTGCTGGATATGGTGCTTGGACTGAGGCTCGTGGGTGGTGCACACACTGTGGCCTGGCCGCAGCACTGTGCATAGAACGCTGCAAACCTTGCGGTTGGTTGGCAGGGTCCTAGATTGCAATACATTCGTCCGGACAAAAATGGCAGAGAATGTGGCATTATTGCCAGTGCTGCTGACTTTGGAACTGGGGAACCAGGTTCCAGTCTCGGCTCAACATTCTATGATTCAGGGCAAACCTCTTAAACTCCCAGTGCCCAATTTTATTTTTTTATTCCGACCTTATGTAATGTGACTGGTGCTCTTGTAAAGCGCCCCAATACCTTTGGGTTCGCGCTATATAAAACTGCAAAACTGGGGGGGAAAAGCAGTGGGAATGGGGAGAAACAAAGGCTGGAGACTGCGAAACACGGAGGTGGAAGCAGAAACCACAGGGGTGAAAGAGAGCAAAGTGGGTGGGGGACAGAAGCCCACAGGCGAGACCGCAAACTGGAGCACTGGAGTGAAGCCCACAGGCGAGACCGCAAACTGGAGCGCTGGAGTGAAGCCCACAGACGAGACCGCAAACTGGAGCGCTGGAGTGAAGCCCACAGGCGAGACCGCAAACTGGAGCGCTGGAGTGAAGCCCACAGTGCAGCGACACGGCGAATGAGGAGAGGAGAAGGATACACAAGGAAATGGGTGAAAAACAAATGTACTCTCACTGAGTGTTTTACAACAAAGAACAAGCATTGGCCGCGCGGCTCACTGAGAACATCAAAGCGGCCGAAAGGGGAGAAAGGAGGGGTGAGTGCAAGCCGAGGTGACAAGAAGGGCTGGGCGAGAAGGGAGGGGGAGAAGGGCGGAGGGGGTGCGAGCAGCAGCTGTGCACGTGCACGGCTACAAGGCAAAAGTGAAAGCAGGCTGGCAAATGGTGTGCGATGTGCGCGCACCATGACGAGAGAGGAAAGCCATATGGCGCCTCTGCTCGTAATTGTGCGCGTAACCGCACACTCGATGCCAGCCAAAAAGCTGTGGTCGCATTTCTGCAAGCCCACACTACAAAACGTCTCGCCCAGAGCAAGCGCTAAAGCGCTGGCTTTCAGGGCGAGACCTAAAAATAGACATTCGAGATTGTGTGTGTGGAGGGAGGGGGGGGGTGATATATTCGGCCCAAGTATCTTTCAAATAGAAGAGTTTTAGGTTTCTTATTAAAGTTAGTATGGCACGGAGGGTCAGAAGGAAACATTTTGATTTAAAACATACACAGGAAAGGAATACATAGCTTGACAGATTAATTGGATGAGTAACATAAATTAGAACGGCTGATCCAGTGTCATTGGTCATGAGGATTAGTCTTGTGCGCTCAAGCAAAGCATTTCATGCATTCACTCCAAATTCTTATTTTTATTTGGAGAGTTTTATAAAGCGCAAGCATGACCCAAAGGTATCGGAGCACTGTGCAGAGCAACCCTCAAAACCTGTTACATAACATATAGTATCCTTTAAATAAAAAGCAAAATAATCAAAAGAGTGATTGTGGTGAGAGCCCAGGTAAAAAACTTGTGTTACGTTAAGAATCTGTCTAGTAAAATCCTTTAAACCTCTTTCTTGAACCGTTTGTCGATGTTTGGTCTAACCCATCGAGTTCCAAGAGTCATTGCAGCTGTGGCTGTTATGTATTACTGATGTGGAGGTATTCCAAATTGACTAAGCTTTTTTACATTACTTCCGGCAATCCTGCAGTGAGGTGATCATGGCTGGTAATCTTGCAGGAGTGGCCACTAATGTAATCTTGTCTGATGTGTGCAACACTAATAATATTAGTAGTTCAGGATGACTTTCATTGAACATAAGTAGCTCTTGTGAGTAAAAGGTTGGAGACCCCTGGTCTAGACCGTATCCCAGGGGAAAGATACTGCTCTGGGCAACTCTGAGTAGTCTAGTGTTTCTGGACATGAGATGTTGCTGTCGGAAACTCTGCACCGGTTTTACTGGGAACAGATCTGCACCTGGAAACAGGACAGAGGCCCACATCCTTGGGCACCGAGAAGTGAACAGATAAAACTCCCTCCAGAAATCCTACAGCCTCCCCATCCCACAGATGCCCTCCTTGCCCCCAGCCCCACAGATGCCCTCTTTGCCTCCCGCCCCACAATCCTGACCCCCACTGGCCCGCTAAGCTAACTGGTATTTACGACTTACTCCACGTAGGTGGTAATTATCTGTGTTAAACTCCCTGAGAAGTCGGGGAAAATCTTTGCAGAATGACCCAGCAATTCTAAGTCCAATAGGTTATTCCCCATTTGGGCCTTAAAATGGATTATAAATTAATCTCATAGATGTATACTGTCTGAATTGTTAATTCCAACCCTGGTATCTTGCTGCAGACAAAACGTGTAAGGATAAGAATATTTTAGTGTTGCTAGTGTGAAGATGGCAGGAGAAGCAAAAATGTGAGATGGTGTCACTGTGGGAGGTTGTGTACATAAAGAAATGGAGTTGACCTAGGACTGATCCTTGAGGAACGACAAATGGTAGAGAGACCAACAGCGATCGATTTTGAATTTCATGCAGTGGAGAAAGAGCAGTCAGAGAGGTATAATGTAAGTTACTGTAGAGCGGAGACTCTGTTACCACTGTTGTGAAGAAAGGAAAGTTACCTAAGATGATCGACGGGACAAAATGCTGCAGACAGATCAACAAGTATGAATTTTGCTGATAAATTGTTATTGTCGGGCAAAAGGATTGAAGATTATTAAAAGAGAGATGCATAATGAAACAGTTAAATAGTCCTTCCAGAACGTTGGAGAAGAAAGTGATACTGGGTGAATGGTAGAGGAAGGGTGAGAAGTCAGTGTTTTAATGGGGGTAGTTGTACTACTGCAGGTCTGAAAGATTGTAAGTAGACCCGTGTTGTAAGTTAACAGGTAAATAGCGAAGTACTACAGGGCAGAACCTTTGCGGAGAGAACCTGAGATTTTATTATTAAAGATCAAAAGGGGTCAGGTGGGGTCACATGATTGATTTTACAGATTTTAATATAGGGATAAGGTGTTGAGTGCAAGTATCTGTGGTAAAAAGTGTTTGGATAAAGGAAACCGGTGTGGAGACATTGATTAGTAAGGCAAGCGAGTCCCTGATGGTGATAAATATTGAAGGAAAAAAGCCTCTTAGTAGTAAGTCAAGATTGTGTGATGTGAATACATGGAGGGGAGATTATGATGTTAATTGTGCATGTAACCTGTTGCAGTTCGGACTGCAGTGAAGTAAAAACTTTTGAAAATAGGTACATTTATGCATTGTGTAAGGTTTTTGGTAGCCTGGTTTAGGCTTCACTGTAGTGGTCAAGAATTTTCATAGTCTTTTGTTTGTGCCATTTGTGTAGGAGCATAATTTATTTGTTTCAAGTAAGTATGCGATCCAGGGTTGTGGGTGTAGATTAGAGAAAGTGTATATTGGCCTATATTTCTTACATGCTAACACTTAACAAGGGGATCTAGAAATAGGAAAATATTTATTTTCTCACTTTAATTTACATTGGAGTAGAGGAAGATTCAAGCTTTGAGTGTCGAGCACCAAATCCTGATTGGAGGGGATTGAGCAGGTTGTTGCAAGCTATTGGGTAAGGCAATTGAAGATCAGCCATTCAGAATTTTTACAGACTCTAGGGTCTAATTACAATATCGAGCGGACCGCCACCGACAGGCCGTCGGTGGTGGTCCGCCTGACCGTCAGTACTTCAGTCCGACTACCGTATTATGATGCAGGCGGTTGGACCCTGGTTGAATGAGGGACAGACCGCCGCCTCCGACAGGATGTACTGATCCAGACGGGGCGGCGGTCGGAATCACAATCCCTAATGACAGTGCTGCTGAGGCAGGCACTGCCATCAGGATTACGATGTCCATTTCCGACACCCTTTTCATGGCAGTCCCACCATGAAAAGGCTGTTGGAACGGGACTTTGGGGGCCCCAAACAGATCCCCTGTCCTACGTGGGCCACATGTAGTGCCCCCACGTACATCCATGCACCTCGCGTCATGCACCACATGGTGCAGGCACACAGTGCATGGATGTGCACAAAGTGCTCTTTTACACTGCGACTTTCCAGGGCCGCAGCAAAAGCCTCCGTGTTAAAGAGCACTTTTCCAACCGCCAACCCGGTGGTCGCATCATAATTGGGCGGTCGGGCCACCTGCTTGTCGGTCGGTCTCCTAATAAGGCCCAAAATTGGGATATGGAGCAGCAGTTTAATTGCAATTGAGAGAGGGAGGAGGGGTGTGTGTGGTTTTAAATAAAGGTAGTACAACAGCTGATTTGAAACATGAAAGATAGATACCAGATGTGAGGGAATGATTGAATAGAGTAGGTGAACTGGGAAGGGCTCTGGAGGTGAGAGCAAGGGCTTAGATAGTTTGTGAGTTGAAAGCGTCTGGAGGAGCTAATTAAGGGTTTGCAGAATTAGAGGGATAATCTCTGTAGGTGATATGCGTTTAATTGTAAGAGTAGAGCAGATTGTGGTCGAAGGATGTTGATGTCTAGGAGTGGAGTAATAGGCTTATGAGTAATGTAGTGAAACCTGTTCTAATTGTAGTGATTTTGGAGGAGAAATTAGATGCTAAATAGGTAGTCAATAGGGACAGGTTTGTGTCATTGGTGTGTGATGGAGAAGGCAGACTGTTGATTGTGCATGCCATTCGCTGTGGGTGATGGCAGAGGGAAGTGATGATGGTTTGAAAGTGTATTGATTTGGCAATATTTATACATGAAGATGGCTCAGTCTGAGCCAGTGTGTATGACTGATGATTTTCTTAATCACAAACACTGTTGCTCTGAGACGGGAACACATTTTATAATAATACTCAATTACATTTAGACAATAAATCTCAACAACGGTTGGTTATTTTACAAAAAGTTTTTTAAATTATTTTTATTGTACTCCTACATATTACACTAATAGCAATGAGAAGCAAAGCCACATTCATGGTAAATAATTCACAAAAGACATTCTACATTACAAAAATACCATACAACATAGGACTCCACATATATATTGAATCTTGCCATGGACACACAGTCACATAATCTGACTTCCTACATTTTAAAATAGAAATGTCCATAAAAATATTGACATTTTGGTCCCCTTGTAACTTCTTTTTAGGACCATCATCAGGACAATTCCGTATCTCAGAGCAATCAAAGTGGGAAATCATTGCTCATTAACTTGTAATACATTAATTAAAGAGAGCTATATTCATGCTAGTATTTATACCAAGTCATTGATTTAGCTACAATCCCATTAAATTATTTATATATTTAAATGATGTCAATAATTAAACGCATTATGTGTTAATGAGCAATTTGGGATTTCTCACTATGAGGACAAAAAGATTCAATTTCTGAAGATATCTGGGACCTTTGCTATGCACCGCGCATGGACTTGACCCTTGCATCCGCTGGGATACACTGATGTGCTTCTGGCACTGGTCGTGGGGGGTCTACCTTTCAGAGAGCAAGGCATAGTCTTGCTGACTGATTTGCATACTTTTGATACGTTTATTTGCTAGAACAATGTAAATGGTGTTACAATAGTGTACACAGTCCTCAACCAGGGCTCTGTGATCTGCCTGGAAGAGTGCGAGGAATTTCTTAAAGTATGCAGAGCTGCAGGTTAATGCCATTGACTATTGCATTGACTTGCAGCATGCACAAGAGCTTGGTGCCGGAGAGAGCTCCAAGGTTTCCTGCAGTCAACAAGCTGGATCGAGACATTTGGAGGCCAGTCAAACAGCAGTCAGTATTGCAGGTTGTAGTGAGTATATCTGTGCTTCCCCAGGACCATATTCACACACAGCCTCGCCTGTGTTCATTGAACGGAATCTTTAAATCATATGTTGGAACACATGTTATAGTCCTGAGGTGAAGTTGGCCTCGTTCCATGGTTTGATTTACGCCCCGAGGTGGTGTTGAGTGCACTATTCTATAAGCTACCCAGGAAGGTGGATACAAACGTTGAACAGCAGTAGAGTGACATGTTTGCTAAGCTGCATACCACTGTGCATCTAGCTAATTCTACTGACCCAATATGCACTTGTTGGCTGGAGCTGGAGAAAAGAGATAGGATCCACTCTAGGGCAGTTCCTGACACACCTACCTTTCTTTGAGCCTTACCAATAATATAAAATAATAAACTGTGCTGTATGCGGCTGAGTAGAGGAGAACATATTAGTAAACTAATTGACTTTTGAAAAGGGAACTGGGATGAATGTTTGGTAGTTCTTCACCGTAAATGAGTGTATGGCACTCATTCTATGGGAGTGAGCTGGGCAGAACTTTATTTTCAATAGCTTTTAAAGAAGAATTTTCCAGGATCCACACTTAGTGATAGCGTTTCCATTTGTTAGTGATTAGGAGATCGATTAGGAGTATACGGGTCACCATAACATTGACAACATTTTTGGGTACACGAAGGCTCAAATAGTTCAGTGGCATCCATGTTTGGAAAACCAATATAACTGTAGAAGGTCAGTATTTTTCTGAATAAAGTTTCCTTGCCTTCCTTTAGTCTTGGTGTCTTAATTAAGCTTTGGTATAAAGATCGATGCTGTGCCGATAAAACAGGTCTTGGAGAGGTTTTTACTCAAATATTGGAGGGGAGGTGAAATAGTCAAACTCTGTGTTACTCCAAAGGTCACTGGGGCTGAGGGGGATATCAAATTTCTTGGAGTTAATTGGGAAGTTTAAGGTTATTTGATCAATAAAGAAAAGGGAGCCAAGACCATTGACTGTGGATATTGCCATGTCTATTTAGCTGGTGTTCTCACATGCTCTACTTAATATGTGAAGATATCTTCCATGCATCAAAAAATGTTGAACAATGTTTATGGTGTTTTTCTCTCTAGTGTAAGTGGCTGAAACTCACACATAACAATGTCTGGGAGTTTCTACTTCGTAATTGTTGGTCACCATGATAATCCAGTCTTTGAAATGGAATTTTTGCCACCTGGGAAAGTGGAATCGAAGGTAAGTAGATTTCTGGTGAAGTTTTTGAGAACCTACATCTAGAATTATTTTGCAGTGTTGCAGAATGTTATGAGGCTTGAACAATGTAATGTTAAGCCACCAGTAAAAACGATGGCGAGCACCCAGACACGATAAAAACCCAAACCTATGGAGGCACCATCAAGGTACCAGTAATATATTATATGTTTTTTATCATGGCGCCATAGAAACACAATCCCTGAGGCCACTGTTAAGCTAGCAATGAAACACACTTTGAAGTCCACCCAGGAACAGTAGAAACCTAAACCCTTGAAGGTACTGGTAAGGCAGCTATAATGCATTATATGGAGTCTACCCTGGCGCAATAGAAGCCCTAACCTGGGGAAGCACTGGTAAGCAACCAGTAAAACATTACGTGGAGCCCACACAGGAGCAATAGAAGCATGCTTCACCCCACACGGAGGCACTGCTAATCCAGCAGTCAAACACTGTGTAGTCCACCTAGGTCCAATATAAGCCCAGTTCCCTGGAGGCATTGTTTAGTCCCCAATAGAGCAATAGGCAGAGTCCGCCCTGGCACAGTAAAAGCCTAAACATCTGGAGACATTGTTAGGACTGCAGTAAATCAGTGTGTGGCATCCACCCAGGCACTTATGAAGCCCAAACCCTGGGATGCTCTTTTAAGTAACTACCCAAGCATTATGCAGAGTCCACACAGGTGCAATAGAAGCACATATGCCTGAAGGCACTGTTAATCCATTAGTGACACACCACAAGCATGTGCCCAGGTACAGAAGAATTCTAGACTCCAGGAGGCACTGATAAACCAGCAGTAAAATACTATATTGAGTCCACCCATGAAAGATCGGGGTCCAGCCCATAGAGAAACTGTTCAGCTACAGTGATGCAAAAAAAAAAAAGAAGGCTCTATTGGGAGTCTAGAATTTTAAATATTAATATATTTCTGACCTTTATCAAGTTCTTTCAAGTCCTAACAGTAGATAAATCTAACCTCATGTGACTATAATACAGACAAATTTCCCTCTGTTATTATTAGCCTTATTTGAAAAAGTCAAAGCACCCTTTCTACTGTCAGTTAAAAAGATAATTAGAATCATGTGCTGCTAACAAGTGACCAAGATCACTTGATCCTTAGGAAGTTCTTCCTCCTGTATATAAAGTCAGACATTTTGTGAGTTTGGTCTGGAGAATTCAGATTTGCAATAAGACATCCTGGATGGACAAAAGATATGTGTTACATTGTCCGAGAATGGATCATTGCTGCGAAGTCCATCATTCCACATTGAGAGACTATTTACAAGCGGAGAAAGTTCAAGACAATGTCAGTCTAACCAGGAGTGTGCATCCCAGACAATTCATAGCAGGATCACACCTTATGATGGTCCTATAGATTGCAAAGAACTCCATAGCTATATCCAGGGATCTACAGGCCTCTGTCAATACAGTACATTTTAGAGTTTGTGATTCAACCATTAGTAGAAGACTGAATAAGTATGTCTTTCATAGAATGGTAGCCAGCAGAAAACCCCTCCTCACCAAGAATTAGATTGCTGCTTGACTTTGGTTCTACAAAATCCCATAACTTCTGGAATAATGCCGTCTAGACATATGAGACCGAAGTGGACTAGTTTGACGGTAATGTACCACAGCATTTTTGACAAAAACTAAATTGTGTATCACCAGTGGAACCACATGCCAACTGTCAAGCATTGTGGTGGAGTGTTGATGATTTGGTTCTACTTTGCAGCTGTAGAAGCTTGGCCTACCTGAATTCCTCTCTGTAGATGCATATTCCATAAAAAGTGTTAGACCATCTGTGAAACAGCAGTAGCTTAGCTGAAAGTGGATAATGCAGCAGAACAATGATCAAAAACCTCACAAAATCTATGGCTGATTGAGAAAATTAATCCGGATTTTGGAATGTCCATGTCAAAGTCCAGACCTCACTCCCTGGTCTTTTGGCAGTATCTAAACAGAACATTTGCATCGACAAAGCATGTAAGCAGTTCAGTGAGTAGGAGCGGGCCACAATTCCTCCCAGGTGATGTGAGACACTCATAAACTCCTATCCAAAACATTTAATTGAAGTTATTGCTGCCAAAGCAAGCTAAATATATTACTAAATCATGTGGTCCACTTACTTTGTTAAATGATTACAAAGTGAAATGTGTGTGTGATATTTGTCATACAATTATGAAGTTATCTACTATTAGGACTTGGTGATAACTAGATGAAGGTTAAATGTGTCTTAATATGTTAAACAATAGACTCTTAAGAGGGTATCCTTTCTTTTTCACATCACTGTACAAGTAATATTATAAGTGGATACCATAGTGTAATTGTGTTATAGACAAATATGGATTTACATATTTGCAAGCATGTCACCTTTATGTTCAGCTGAGAAAAAAAGGATGGGGGAGATATGATGGTAGTGGTCCTCGTGAAGGGGCAGAATTTCTCGCACAAGGTTGTTCCTGTCCCTATCAGGCTCAAACAAGGAAGGCACCATTAATCTGTCCACCCCTTACCTGAAAACCCTAGGAAGAGAGGTTAAATAGGTGTGGCAAACTTACAGGAAGAATATAGGAGGGTCCAAGATGGCGAGCCTATGACCTGAGTTGGCTTTCCAGTGAGCCCGCACCCAGCTTCATTGGGGAGAATAGAGGACGTAGGAGTAAATATAGACTGGAAATTGGCTTGGCTTTGTTGATTCCTCGAAGATGGAGAGATCACAATAAAGGAGAAAATGCACAAAAAACTGTGCAGCTAGGGACCTGTATACATTCTAACAAGCCCATACTGCAGAAACAATTTGAGGCAAAAAAAGTAGAAAGGAAACCTGCACCTCATGCATACAGACCAACACAGATGTGCCCAAAAAGGCAGTACGTGTGCAAATTACACCTTTTAAGTAGGCAGTAAAAATACCAGGACTGTGTTTTTGTGTATTTGCAGTTTGGCGCATATTAGCTGAGACCCGGTGCACTTCTTCTTTTGTGTGGCCATTCATGAAGGGGTTGAATGTACTTGAGGGGAAACCCTCTGCGATAGGACCACAACATTGCTTCCAGGTGCATGCACAGGGAATGTAAACTTCTTGAGCTGGAGAGTTTCCAAGGGAGGGCTTTTGACATGGGTGGCCACTGGCAGTGGGTGTATGACCGTATCCAGTTCCAGAGGGAAATTGGGCAGGACAGAGGAGCTGGCTTTATTGAATCCTAGAAGAGGGAGAGAATGGGGAAAGAGGAAAGGAAACACAAATACAACAAAAGTGCAACTAGTGCCCTAAATGCACTCGCACTAGATTGGAATTGGAATCAATTTGTACCACTAAAGAAAATACCCTAATGTGCGCCATTGATCTGCAAAATGTCCACTTCCTCATACTCATTTTCCAAATGTTTTGAAAGTTCATATGCTTAAAATTTGGCAATATTTATTAGCATTGCAAAGTTTTTCTGTTTGACTTCCAGTCAACTCCAGAGGCAAGTTGATAGTGGCCGCTCACTACAGTAAGAGTTGAAAATTAATTTCTCCTTATCTGGATGATTGGGTGATAAAGACACCTCCTGAACATAGTAGAGGAACATGTGTTCATTTGGAGGAGAGACTTTTCTATCCCAGGAGAAAGGTTTCATTCTTTGTGCAGGACCTTATCCCAGGGGTCATCAACTTCTATCTCTGATGAGGTCCATGGGGATTTAAATCTTCATTGTTGAAAACAGAGCTTACTTATGAGACCTCTCCTCGAGGAGCAGTCGAACTACAATTTGATCATTGGGACAACACCCTGCAACTGCCTCAATAAGCGATTCAGGCTCCATCACAGTTCTCCAACAGCCTCCAGCCAGGACATTTATATCGGACACTTCTTTCACACGCAAAGGTGCACTTAAGGAGTCCCTTCAGAGACAATGCACATGTTCAGAAAAAGGAATGACCTACCAGATAAACGTACCAGAACTCAGAGGTGTGTACTCAACCTTTTCCAGACTTTCTGTGTCTCATTCAAGACCAAAGGACTTCTGATCACATGGACCAGACCAAAACATCACTACTATCTGAGCAGGCAAGGAGGCAGAAGGTTGAAAGCCATGAACCTTGTAAATAAGGCCTTACATCTACCTGATGTGCAGAATGTGGAAGCATATACCTTAAGCAGAATGCTTAAAAAAAGCTCACAAATGGGTTGTTAATGGCAAGGTTTTACAGAAATCCTCCAAGACTTAAGTTTTGCTCAAATAGAGCATTTTGCAAATGAAGAAAAAATGCTGACACTTCTCTTCTATATTGTAAGAGACAGTGGTCCCTACCAAGGAAACATGAAGTCATAAACACAGGACTACAATCAGATCTGTGTGGGTATGTATCCAATTGGAAAGAATTGTATTTATTTAAACATCCAATAAATACAGAGAGCACATAATATAATGCAGTGGGCAAATTTGGTGGGGTATGGAAATCACCAGATTTCCAGACCTCAGGCATTTGCTTCCAAAGTGACTTTCAGTGATACATCTTTACAACAGTCACAGTGAGGAAAACATCTTATGCTCCACATAAATCATAAACAAATGGTTGGAGTCAAGATGTAGTTGTCGACGACTTTTCGATCCCAACTACAGTCGGGGGATCATCATCAGGACAGAAAAATATGAATGCCTGAGAGGTAGCCTATATAAGGCAGGGAATGAGAGAGAAAAAGGGGGGCGGGAGAAAGGAAGGCGGGAAAGGGGTTGGAGGGAAAAGGAAGGGGGGGAACTAACAAAAAAAGAAAAAGGGGGAAAAAGGAGAAAAAGAAATAGGTTATAAAAGGTCGGGTTGGCAATAACTAAATCATAACATGCAAACAGTGATGGGGGTAAATTCCAAATGAATCAATTAATCAAGAGTAGCCAATACATGATGGGGGCAGGCTTGTGGGCTAGTGCTACAGTGAATCACACATTAAAAATGCTGTCCGAATGGGCAGGTCGGCGTTGGGTAAGCACGGTAATGGATTCCTGAGGCCATGCACGGTGAGGTCCTCGGTACTCATCTATATTTAATGGGGGGCTACAGGTCCAGGCCCGAAGGTGAGATGTGGGGAGTGAGTGTCCTCCGAAATCGGAAATATCTAGTAAATAGCAGTGAAGGCAGTGAAAGAGGGCCAGTGGTAAATTATGAAGGATAAAATGCAGAAAATATCTCCGAACTTACTGCCAACCAAAGAAGTGGACCAAGAGGTCAGAAGGCAGGTCAAGGAGCAATGTCCTACCCGTGGCGCCCTGGGGCCAAGGCTCGAAATCGAGCGGCAATTTGTAAAAAACCTAAAAAAAATGAAGACAGCTCAACGAGTCAGGTAAAACAAGGCAGAGAAGCTATGAATGGCGGGTAAGTGCCCGGTGAATACGCTTACCTAAATGGTCTTGGAATTCCGTGAAGAGTGATCCCGATAATCAGGGAGCTGGAGTCCAGGAACGCCGGTTGTGTGTGTCGGTGTGCAAGATAAGTACAGCATCGCCGGCCAGGACCGTGCATGCGTGTTGGAGACGCAGGCTACACGGACAGATACAAGAAGTACGGAAATCCGTGCGTGCCATGTTGGGCGTCATGATGGACAGAAAGCCAGTAAGGGAATAACCAAAATGTTTAGAAGGAACAATTGTTCGATTGTGAAAGTAATAGATGGGCATGTATGTACACGATACAATACTCCCACAGACAGTAATAACAGGCTCGCCTTATACAAAATTGTGATGCACATCATGAGATCATTCATTAGGCATATGGAGAATATATAGAGAACAAAGATCCCGACCAGGGGGCCCAGGAGCGGCGAGGGTGTATACATAGAATTGGACAAAGCCATAATTTATTTCCACACAGCTGGAAATCATGTGTAAACTATACAGAGGGTATTGGAATAAGTGGCGCACTGCCCAGCCCAACATGTGCAAATACATACAATGTTCAGAAAGTACTTAAGACAACAATAAATTGATGCACTGCGGGTGTAACAAACTTGAAGCGTAGGATACCCGTAGCGTAGGATACCCAGCATGTGGGTCAGCAGAAACATAAAGTTAGGGTAACATTAAGAAACCAGAAAATTACAGAATTGGAGAAAAAGCAGAATTATGGAGAAACCACTAGGGTATATGTGCGGTTTAGACCAGGTTAGTCCAATCCTCCATTCGATTCAATCCAGTATGGAGGCTGTTGGTGCGTAAAATCCATTTCAGTTCCTCTTTATTGAGAATCCCGTTAATACACAGTACTCCGAGGTGGTGATTAGATCACATTGATAACTTGCCACTTGAAATCATCCTCCGCGTGTCCTTGACTTGTGAAGTGTTCTATCAAGGGTGCGTTCGGTGTTTGGCATCTCAGCCTGCTTCAATGTTGGCAAATTCGAATCTTGACTTTCTGCGTGGTTTGACCAATATAAATTTGATTACATGGGCATATAATCGCATATACAACATTGTTGGTGTTACAGTTTGAGAAATGCTTTAGGGTTGCATCAATATTTCCATAAACACATTTTTTTGCTTTCAATGGTCAGGTGGCACACTGCAGCCCCCACGTCGAAAGTGGCCCAGCATGGGCGGTAGGCCCCAAATCTCAGTCAGTGTTTGGGAGGTCTTTTTGATTGGTAATGCTGCTCTTACCAGGTGGTCTTTTGATGTTTTTGTTTTTACGGAATGCAAAGAGTGGGCGTTCCAATGCCATGGCTCCAGCATTCAGTATTGGCCAGTGTTTAAGGATACATTTTTTTATCTGATTGGAAATCGGGGAGAAAGTTGTCACACATACCATCCGGTCACTGTCTGTTTTAGGTTTGGGATTCAGGAGTACTTCACGGGGTCAGTACCAGGCTCGTTTGAGTGAATTTTTAACGAGTTTGCGGGGATAGCCTCTACTAATCAATTTGCTAGATGGAGTTTGTGCTTCCTGAAAATAATCCTGTTTGAAGGAGCAGTTCCTTCTAATGCCTAGGAATTGTGAAAAAGGTAGAGAGTCTCGTAGTGCGCGAGGATGATGGCTGCTGTAGGAAAGTAAAGTGTTTCTCTCAGTGGGTTTGCGGAAGAGGGTAGTGTATAGCTTATCCTCCCGGGATATAATCAGTAGGTCAAGAAAGGCAATCTGTATTTTACTGTGTGTCAATGTGAACTTGAGACCATTACAGTGGGCATTTAGCCACTCGAGGAACAACAGCAGGAAGGCCTCCTGTCACTTCCAAATCAGAAAAATGTCATCAATATATCTCTTCCGTTCTAAAATGTTGGGTGCAAAAGGGTTAACCATGGACAAGATTGTGTTAGTTTCAAGCCAGTCCATGTATAGGATGGCAAAGTTGGGAGCGAAAACAGCTCCCATGGATGTCCCCTTAATTTGTTGGTAGAATATGCCATTGAATGAAAAGAAATTACGGGACAAGCTGATCTTGAGTAAGTGCAGAATAAACAGAGTGGGGACCGAGTGAGGACGGGTCCTTGAGTCAAGGATGTTTTGAATAACATTAATCCCCTCATCCTGCGGGATATTAGTGTATAATGATTCAATGTCAAGAGTGCAAAGTATGCAATTGGTGGAGTCAAATGGAAGTTCTTCAACTAAGTTGATCATGTCCATGGTATCCTTTAGATAACAACGTGTGTTTGGGACAAAATCTTTGATGAAATGATCTACATAACGTCCAAGGGGTTCTAAAATTGAACCACATCCTGACACAATAGGACGTCGCGGTGGGGCATCTGTGTTTTTGTGTACCTTTTGAAGGGTATAAATCACTGGTGTCCTGGGCGATTTGGTTTTAAGTATAGAAATTCACTGTTGCTAAGAAACCCTTCTGCTTTGCCAGCTTCACTGATATCGTGAATGAGTGTTTATATCTCTTTCGTAGGGTCTGATGTCAGTCTCATAATGATTTATGTTTGAAAGTTGCCTGAGGATTTCTGCTTTGTATGCATCTGCATCTTGGAGCACAATCCCTCCTCCCTTATCTGCTGGTTTGATTACCATGTTTTCATTCAGTTTGAGAGTCATAAGGGCATTTTTCTCCTGTAGTGGTAGATTGTATGGGATGAATCTGCATTTCTGTTCTAATCCTAGAACTTCTTTTAAGACGAGTTTCTCAAAAGTCTGTATCTCTGTAGGTATGCTGCTATGAGGAGGTGAGAACGGTGGGGGGGTGACGGAATGAGGTGTAAGCCGTGTTTGGAACATGTGGTTTATCATGAAAGAAGGCCTGTAGGCGAATCTTTCTGAAGAACCGGATTAATTCGATTTGTAAATCCAGAAAATTCGGTTTGACAGTAGGGACGAAAGAAAAACCTTTACTCAGAAGTGATATTTCTTTCTCAGAGAGTTGGAAATTAGAGAGGGTAAAGATCGGTATGGTCTTCTGGTCAGGCATGTTGTTCACGGGGTTGGCTGGGACAATGTCCATATTTCGTGCAGATAGGATGTCTCTGTTTACCATTGGTAATATCTCTGCCTCGCCTGCCGGTCTCCTGGTGCACTGTACCATCTGGGGGAGGGGGGGGGGGGCGGTTCGTACCGCGGTTGGTGGGGCGTCTCTGTTCTGTGTCTAAAAAATGTTTGCTGGTATTCTTGTTTCTCGAGGTACTGGGTCCCTTGCCTGAATCAGAGTTCTCTGATGAGACTGCGGATGTGTCCGAGAAACCTACAATATTCTGCTGTCTGTTAAATCTACCCCAAGGGCGCGAAGCTCTAGGAGCTGCGTATGTCCTATTTGCGTAGAAATCCTCCACCAGATACGGATAAGTTCTCTCGGTCTTATAGTTCTTTACGTCCCTTTCCACTGTGGCAGTTTTCTTGTTTTGCTCTATCCTGTGAAATTCTGAGATTGTTTTTTCTACCTTTTCTCGAAGGGTCTTTGCATCTGCAATAGTGCTGTTCTCCTTTATTTGCTTCTCTATACTGTCTATTTCTACTAAGACTTTGCTAATCTCTTCTGTTGCAATGTCAATGCCTAATACATTGACATTTGTTTGTTTGTTGCGCCTGCAGTGCGTCTATTTAATGTTGTCTTAAGTACTTTCTGCACATTGTATGTATTTGCACATGTTGGTCTGGGCAGTGCGCCACTTATTCCAATACCCTCTGTATGGTTTAAACATGATTTCCAGGTGTGTGGAAATAATTATGGCTTCATCCAATTCTATGTATACACCCTCGCCGCTCCTGGGCCCCCTGGTCGGGATCTTTGTTCTCTATATATTCTCCATATGCTGAATTGTACTCCTTTTATATGGGACTTAATGAATGATTTCACGCTGTGCATCACAATTTTGTATAAGGCGAGCCTGTTATTACTTTCTGTCTGTGGGAGTATTGTATTGTGTGCATACATGTCCATCTATTACTTTCACAATCGAACAATTATTCCTTCTAAATATTTTGGTTATTCCCTTACTCGCTTTTTGTCCGTCATGACGCCCAACATGGCATCCACGGATTTCCGTACTTGTATCTGTGCGTCTATTCTGCGTCTCCAACACACATGCGCGGTCCTGGCCGGCGATACCGTGCTTATCTTGCACACCAACACACACAACCGGCATTCCTGGGCTCCCACTCCCTGATTATCGGGACCACTCTTCACGGAATTCCAAAGACCATTTAGGTAAGGCTATTCACCGGGCACTCAACCGCCACTCTTGGCTTTTCTGCCTTGTTTTACCTGACTTGCTGAGCTGTCTTCATTTTTTTTAGGTTTTTTACAAATTGCTGCTCGATTCCGAGCCTTGGCCCCAATGCGCCACGGATAGGACATTGCTTCTTGACCCGCCTTCTGACCTCTTGGTCCACTTCTTTGGCTGGCAGTAAGTTCGGAGATATTTTCCGCGTTTTATCCTTCATAATTTACCACTGGCACTCTTTCACTGCGATTTACTAGATATTTCTGATTTCGGATGACATTCACTCACCACATATCACCTCTGGGCCTGGACCTGTAGCCCCACATTGAATATAGATGAGTACCGAGGACCTCACCGTGCATGGCCTCAGGAATCCATTACCGTGCTTACCTAACGCCGACCTGCCCATTTTAATGTGTGATTCACTGAGCACTAGCCCACAAGCCTGCCCCTATCACGTATTGGCTACTCTTGATTAATTGATTTATTCGGAATTTACCCATCTATCACTGTTTGCATGTTATGATTTGGTTATTGCCCACCCAACCTTTTTTAACCTTGATTTCTTTTTCTCCTCCCCCCCCCCCCTTTTTTTTCTTTTTTTGTTTGTTCCCCCCTTTCTTTTTCCCTCCAACCCCTTTTCTGCCTACCTTTCTCCTCCCACCCTGCCCCCCCCCTTTTTTTCTCTCTCATTTTCTGCCTTATATAGGCTACCTCTCAGGCATTCAGATTTTTCTGTCCTGATGATGATCCCCAAACTGTAGTTGGGATCGAAACGTCGTCAACAACTGCATCTTGACTTCAACCATTTGTTTATGATTTATACGGAGCCTAAGATGTTTTCCTCACTGTGACTGTTGTAAAGATGTATCACTGAAAGTCACTTTGGAAGCAAATGTCTGGAAATCTGGTGATTTCCATACCCCACCACTTTTGCCCACTGCATTATATTATGTGCTCTCTGTATTTATTGGATGTTTAAATAAATACAATTCTTTCCACTTGGATACATACCCACACAGCTCTGATTGTAGTCCTGTGTTTATGACTTCATGTTTCCTTGGTAGGGACCACTGTCTCTTACAATATATTGCTTACCCTTGGTCCCTCTTGACTTGCAGGGTTCCCTTGTTCCTTGATTACGACACTTCTCTTCTAGGCATTCAAAACAGTGGTCCATGTATACTTAATATAAATGGAAACCAAGCTCTAAACCATAAAAGTCTGTAAAATCAACATACACAAAGTAACTAGCATATATGGAGCAAGTTATAGCCAACAATAACGCATCAATACCATAACTCAACAATTTCTCCAATATTAGTCACAATAATAAAATAAAAAATGCGTTAAATAAAAAAACAGCATTAAATAATTATCATTTTTGGTTGCAGGTACGTAAAGAACACAGTCACGCAAATGTTTACACACTAATAAACACTTCCAGTCTCTTATTCACATCTCATTTCTATTGATCAGAAGTGATGTTCAGATGAAGGTTGAGTTTATACGGTAGGGTGGAAGATTAGGTGACGATAGTTAGCTTTTGAATTTTAAATCTTTTGGGGTTTTGTGGCACATCACTCTTGACTCCCTCTTAACATTTCTTTTTTAAGCTATATTTTATATATATCGCAGAGTTGGTAATAGCTACTCTAGTTATGGTTAAGTTTCCCTTATTATTGGAATGGATTGTTTTGCTTTGCTAAAAACTTTAATGCCATTTGATGAGTCATTACAGAATGTGGCACACTATTAGTGCAATCAGCTACGTTTCTCTATTAAGTTACTTGCAGATTTGTCATGGTGGAAAGGATTAAATGGACGAGTAAGGGGCTGTCATAAAAGGAGCATTTTCTATTTCAGGGCCCAATAGGAATTTTTGCTCACTATCGCATCTGAACAGTACTATACAAAATTTGACATGAAATGTGAACTGTGCTAGGAATAGATTCTCTTTTTTTGATTCTCGTAAATCTGTTCTGAACTTTTAAAGATTTTCCATTATAAAAAGATGTTGATGGGACTTGGAAGGATTAAACTTATGAATAGCTTGATAGTTGAAAAGGTGTATTTTGATCTGCTTCTAACCTTAGCACCGTATGACATATCTTAAAAAAGTTGTCTGCCACTTATCTTGCTTAGCATAATCTCAGAATCACATGAATAGGCTATCCTGTTTTAGCCTTAAACCTGTAATAACTGACAAAACAAGTGCTTAATTTGTATATAAAAATAAAAAATAGATGCCATCGCACTCATCAGGAGGCCACTGCAGCCTGCATCAAGAATTGCCTCTATCTGATAGGGACATCTAGCCACAGATTCCTTACCTTCGAATTCTCCCCAGGCGCCACTCGATCCAGAAAATATTTCCAGCTGAACCTCTGCGTGTCTGTTGAGGGCTTCGTGTGACTCTGTAGCGACGTCGACGGAGTGCATGTAAGCCCTTCTCTGACGTCAGTTTCTTCTTTTCCGTGCTACAACGCGGATCTGGAGAAGCGGTTCCTCTGGCAGTTTTTGGCCTTCTACGACATTTTTTTCGTCTGGAACAATATGCCTTTTTTCTATGCCTGCTGGTTTTAAACATTGTGAGTTTTGTGCTCAACAGATGTCAGGCATGGACTCTCATTCTGTCTGTATGTCGAGCACCATGACTCAGAGGAGTGCAACGCCTGTCAACAAATAAAGCTGAAGGTGTTGCGGGAGCGACGGATGAAGCTCTTGACGGCGCGGTTGTTGAAATCCTCTGAATCTTGCCGATCTCGGTCTCCTTACCGATCAACGGTGCCTTCACGAAGCCGTTCCCGTAGACGTTGCTCGCCGTCGATGTCCACCGGTAACTTGCGTCGCAAGCGATCGAAGTCGGGGCACCTCGCGGCATCGTTGTCTCACGACGTGGTTTCCCATGGCTCCTCACGCCCTCCAGCTGAGGACCCCATGCAAGAGTCACTTCTGTGCCACGCTGCCTTTCCTGGACCTGGGGCGACTTTAACCCAAATGAGAGATTATTATTGTGCTCTTCACGCCATCTTTGGGTCTTCACCTTCCCCTGGAGCGCCTTCGGGCCCTAAGGAGGTGACAGGTGCTTTGACTGTGCTCGTGCCGGTGGGTTCTCCCTCGGCGACAGTTAGGCTCTTATACACATCGACACTGGTGCACAGCCCTTTGGAGTTCACTGCAGCACTGATCGACACTGACTTTGTTTCGGGGCTTGCTTCTGCGGCACCGATTGGCTCGATGCCGGTGCACAACCCTTCAGGGCTCACTCCTGAGACGTCGGCCTTCCCGCGCCTCATTCTGTCCACGGCGCCGTCAGAGGCCCTTCCACTGTCTTCTGATGTTGGTACGATGCTGGATCGGCGTTGATTGACGTCTGGTGCAGAGCCAATGCATTAGTGTTGGGTGGAACAATTTTTGGAAGAAAATGAGGAAAGGTTTGGGCTTGTGCAGCCAATGCCTGCAGATCCTCCTATGGTGGATAGTTGGATTGCTGATTTGGGTGAAGCAAGCGGGTTAGAGTCTTCTGCTTCTGGCCTTCTTCCCCTTCTGGTCTGGCCGCGAAGGACAGCTCTTCTTTGGCAGACATGTTGAAAAGGGTAGCTGTAGTTTTAGATTTGTCTCTTCCTTCGGTGGAAAAGTCTACGGACCCCCTCATTGGAGTTCTTCATCCGGGCCAATCAGGTGTTGAGCCGATATTGCCCTTTTATGAGACGTTGCATGATGTTTTGTTCGGGGCCTGGTCTAAGCCAGATACTGGTGCTCATGTGGACCGTTTTATTGCCCACAAGCACTGCCCTTCCCCCACCGACCCAGACTGCCTCCTCTGCCACCTGACACACTGCAGTTTAGTGGTGCAGGTCGCTACGGCTTCTCATGAGTTGGATTGTCTGCCTTATACTCCACTTGACAGAAATTCTCGGAGACAGGACTCTGGTAAAAAGCATATTTTCTCTTCTACCAGTGCTGTTTTACGTTCGATTACCACATCATGCGTCCTCTGACATTTTTCTCATACCTTATGGAAATTGGTGGCATGGCTGTTGCCATCGCTCCCGGATGCTAATCGGAATGATCTGGCCCAGTTGATTTTGGATGGGCAGCAAGCTGCTAAATAAATAATTCGGTGTAGGATGGACACCACTGATTTGGTTGGCTGTGCCATCGCTTCTTCTGTGGTGTTGTGCTGGCGGTCTTGGCTTCTAACCACTGGGCCTTTTGATGGCCTTCAATTATGTTGCCTCCAGGCTGACGCTGCTTTGCACTGTTTTAGAGACAGTTGGGGTAGTGCAGACACTTAGCTCTGTTTCCCTTCTCTCAACCTCCATTGTTATTCTACAGCTGAGTTGTTGCTGTTCAGCTGGTTATTATGTGTTGTGTCACTGACTCATCTGTGTTCTGTTATGCTTTTTGAAGGGCCCCTATGTGGGTCGGCTCTGTATAGCATGTCACCCGGAGGAATGTGCCTCCTTCTGCAGGTCTTATTCTTCTTTGTATTTACACTGTCGATGACAGGTTGTCTTTCTTTGTGACCTTATGTTGGTCTACTACCTATTGAATACTGTTATCTCTGCTGAAGGGCTTCTTGCTCAAGACATCTTTATTCAATGGTATTTCTTTCTTGTACGAGATCGTTTACCTGTGCTACCTGCTCTTAAGGGCACTTGCGGTAGGCATATTGCCATTCTTTTTTTACCAATGTTTTGTCCTTTGTGGGATACTTGGGGAAGGTTGTTTACAGTTTGTTGAGAGGCCACTACTGGTGCATCATTGCCCTCTCCTGATTTTCTCAGGGAGCACCCTTTGTGAAAGGATTTTACAATGAAGCAGTGGATCGTCTGGTACGGTCTCTACTCTGTGATTTTTTGCTTCTTTATACTGCAGTTGTGTCAATTCTTTGGATACACTGCATGTGGCATATTATGCACAGGACTCTGTCCTGGCACTTGTTTTCCTTTCATTCAGGCCTTACAAGTGTTTGCCCTTCTCTTTCCTTCAATTTTGATGATTCCTGCTTTTTATGAAACTTCTGATCCTCAAATATATATTGTTTTTATTTCACTTGCCTCTCCTTTCGATTGCCTTTTTCATTGTTGGTTCAATATTTTGGACCTTATGCTCTATACAGCTTCTTTTCTGTATAGGACTGTTTATTTACTTTTTCTTTTTCTTCGGCTTCTGCTATGTCTGATAGCCTTTAATGTTCTGACAGTCTCAGCCTTCTAGTAGTTGTCCTTTACTGAACGTGGCCTATTTTAGGCCGGTTCACCCATGTATTCTTTATCACAAGGTTCCTTTACCTGTTTTCTTTCAGGGTGTGGCTCTTACCAGCCTTTTTCAGGTTTTTCTTTTGTTGTTGAAGGGTGTGTTGTTTTTTTTTTTTGTGGTTTTTTGTTTTCCCCTCCCTCTCTCCCCTCTCTCTCCCACTCTCCCTCTTCCCCTCTCCCCCTCTCTCTCTCTCTCTCCCTCCTATATATATATATATATATCTCAAACATATCCTTGCAGGCATAGAGTGATGCATAAATTATGCAAAAAAGAAGCAGAGAACTCTGGGTGCTCTATACAGGATCTGTCTTCCACCTAAACTTGAGAACTACCCAGAGTTCTCTCCTTCTTTTTTTGCATAATTTATGCTTCATTGTATGCTTGCAAGGGTATTGTTTTGACTTATACTGGGTGCTCCCTTGTGTCTGGACAAAGCTAAACCTCTCTGAAGAGCTGTAATGACAGCGAAACACGTGTCAGGGGTTCCTTTTTTAATCATTTCAGGTTGGCTTGGATGTTACTTTACCAATCCAAAGCTGTAATACTGTGCCTGGAGTGGTAAATGGCTTTTGTAATTTTACAACTCGGCAGGGATAGCACTGTGCTAATTCTATGCTTAAATACTTTGCTGTTGAAAGGACAAAAGACTTTGTCCCTTTCTATCTCGGCGTGGATAGCACTGTGCTAATCCTATGCTTAAAAACTTTGCTAGAAAAGCAGACATTTGAGGTGAGCAAATTTAGAGTGTCGCTGGTGTTGAGGGTGCTCTATACAGGAGCTGTCTTCCACCTAAACTTGGGACCTACCCAGAGATATATATATATATATATTCCAACAACAAAGTTGCCTGCAAAGAGAGGGCCCACACAGGTAAGTTTCTTACGCCCAATTTATTGATGGAAGAACGCAATGTTCAAACAGTCGGTGTGCCTCGCTGTAAATCACAGTCCTGCCCAATGCGTTTCGTGCTGGATAGCATTTCCTCATGGGCTGCGGGCATCGTTGAGTGAAGGCTACAGCAGTTTCTCGGCACCACTTTGAAATATATTAAACCCCGCCCAGATGGGCGTGGCCACCACTGTGGCCTGTTGGTCCTTGTAGTGCCTTTGTCATTCGGACTCACAACTCGGCTGAAACACGCATGAAAGGCTGAACGTTAAGGGGACCCGAGGGAGCGCAAAGACATCAAAACAAACTGGGACTTTTTATTCGGACACATCGCGCCCTTTGATTTTAACATCCAGAGACCATTGTGGTTTGTTACAACTCCGTGTCTTCCCCTTGCATTACCTACCCAGGTATGGTGTTTTCTGGGATCTGCAGTTCTTACTGGGCTGTGGATGGTAGACGATCAGGTGAGCTGGGGCTATCTGCACTCCCACCAATGGGTGTGCAGCAAGACATTCAAAAAGCATGGATGGAGCAGTTTCCCAGTATACAGCGGCATCTGAGGAAGGCAATTTCTGCCGAAATGCATTATGCCCGATTTGTCTATTAAAGTGCTTCTAAGGATCTGCCCGGGTGGCCTCTAACTTCTTCCTGTTGGAGGGGTGTTTGGTGAATGTTTGCGCGCCAGCCAGAGGCGTGAATAGAGGCCCTGTTCTTCAAGTGGCTGGAACGTTACTGGCAGCAGCTTTGCTGAAACTTTCTTTTGTCCATGGTAATGGAGCAGTCCCAGCCCGCCTCGAATGCAAGTTAAGCCAGGGTTGCTGTCAGGAGCAGCTCGTGACTTCACGAGGAGCCAGATGCATTGTCATTCGGACTCACAACTCGGCTGAAACACGCATGAAAGGCTGAACGTTAAGGGGACCCGAGGGAGCACAAAGACATCAAAACAAACTGGGACTTTTTATTCGGACACATCGCGCCCTTTGATTTTAACATCCAGAGACCATTGTGGTTTGTTACAACTCCGTGTCTTCCCCTTGCATTACCTACCCAGGTATGGTGTTTTCTGGGATCTGCAGTTCTTACTGGGCTGTGGATGGTAGACGATCAGGTGAGATGGGGCTATCTGCACTCCCACCAATGGGTGTGCAGCAAGACATTCAAAAAGCATGGATGGAGCAGTTTCCCAGTATACAGCGGCATCTGAGGAAGGCAATTTCTGCCGAAATGCATTATGCCCGATTTGTCTATTAAAGTGCTTCTAAGGATCTCCCCGGGTGGCCTCTAACTTCTTCCTGTTGGAGGGGTGTTTGGTGAATATATATATATATATATTCCAACAACAAAGTTGCCTGCAAAGAGAGGGCCCACACAGGTAAGTTTCTTACGCCCAATTTATTGATGGAAGAACGCAATGTTCAAACAGTCGGTGTGCCTCGCTGTAAATCACAGTCCTGCCCAATGCGTTTCGTGCTGGATAGCATTTCCTCATGGGCTGCGGGCATCGTTGAGTGAAGGCTACAGCAGTTTCTCGGCACCACTTTGAAATATATTAAACCCCGCCCAGATGGGCGTGGCCACCACTGTGGCCTGTTGGTCCTTGTAGTGCCTCCTTTTGCCTCTAATGAGTCGTCGTGCCAAACTCAATGTACATATATGAAATCCCAAGTGGGTTGCGGTAAACACATACCGCCGCTGGACATCCCTTCTTTCTTCCATCGGCTAACCTGTCCCAAAGCCACCACGTCGACTGGCACAACAGCAGGACTGCACCAAGTGCAGCGGTTCACCTCTCGCGGCTCAGGCGGTGCCGCTAACATTCCAACAACAAAGTTGTCTGCAAAGAGAGGGCCCACACAGGTAAGTTTCTTACGCCCAATTTATTGATGGAAGAACGCAATGTTCAAACAGTCGGCGTGCCTCGCTGTAAATCACAGTCCTGCCCAACGCGTTTCGTGCTGGATAGCACTTCCTCATGGGCTGCGGGCATCGTTGAGTGAAGGCTACGGCAGTTTCTCGGCACCACTTTGAAATACCTGTGTGGGCCCTCTCTTTGCAGGCAACTTTGTTGTTGATATATATATATTATAGTGTAAAGTCACTTCGCAGACCCATCTTCAGGGGTGGTGTTGCTATAGTATCTAATTCTAAGGTAAGAAATCTGCGGCTAGATGTCTCTATCAGATCGATAAGTTACTTACCTTCTGTAACTCCTTATCTGGTAGACAGTCTAGTCGCAGATTCCTTACTGACCCACCCATCCTACCCTTTCTGTGAACTGTTTTCTTCTTACCTACAACATCCGTTTCTTTAAATTATTTTATAGTAAATTACCATTTGTGGTGGTTGATTCATTATATTGTACGTTTCCATAGCCAGTTTCTGTGGTGGCTCCGCCTTTTGGTGCGGAAATCAGTCACAGAAGAAACTGACAACAGCATGTCGGGGAAGTACTTATATGTACTCCGTCGACGTCATATATGGTGGGCAACGTCCCTACGGAGTCGCACGACGCTCTCAACTGATGCGCAGAGGTTCTGCTGAAAAAAAATTCTGGATCCAGTCTGGGGCTTGGGGAGAATTTTAAGGTAAGAAATCTGCAGCTAGACTACGTCTCTAACAGATAAAGCGTTATCGAATGTAAGTAGCTTGTCCACCAGTGCTGCCAACGACAGTACCTACACAACTACTAACCATCACACTCCTACAAGTGTGACAATTCAGACACCCAAAGCTATAAGTATGGCTTGGTCGGCAGGTATTAATAGTTTTTAATGTATATTGAATCGATAAACTACTGTTCTGCTCATCTCTAAATTACAGAAACAGTGCCAGCATGTGGCAGAATGTCATAAGTGCCGCAGTTGACAATTAAATGCCGGTGTCAAGCACCAGAAGTCCCCTGCTCAAATTAAGCACTGGATGAAACCCCACCGAAAAGGAACCACCCTCATCTGTGTAAACGTATAAACACTGAATACCTGCACAACCACAAACCAAAATGCCATTCAAAGGAAGGAAAGTGAGTGAGAATGAGTCATTTATATTTCTTTCTGTAGGGGGCCAACAAAATGTAACATCGTTAAACAAGGTAGCGGCAAGAAAGACTGGTCTAAGATTATTGTGCTTGAGTTTTGTTGTTTAGGGATGTCACTAAAATATTGTTTTTTTTCCCCCAGTTTATATATTCCAGTTTTGTGCGCTTGGACCACAGATGCAGAGTTTAGAAGTATGTTTTTAGGTCTGATCTAATTATTTTATACGCTGTAAAGGATCAGGGAATATTAAAATCATATTTGATCTTTTGGCAGTGTTTAATTGTTCCACTGGTTGGTGTAATGGCTGGCTCATTAGAGTCTTTGCCAATATGTACTAGCACATTTACCCACAGATACCGAATTAGTAAAACCAGTTTGATACATCAACCCACATTTCTAACAAATCAGTATTGATAGCAGGTCACCTGCCAAATCCCCCAGGCTTTAAACCTTCAATTATTGTGTAGTGACAGCTACCTGCGAAAAGAGTCCTGTCCCCATACACATTGAATTGAGTAAAACATGGCACTAGACTTTCCACATACTAACAAAATTCATAGCTACAAGGTGTCCCGTTGTTATGTGTGATCCCTTCAGCTAATTGTGGCTTTTTACCCAATTTCACTTTACTGCTGGATTTTTTTGAGCCCAAGGTTAGAATGTTATAAGGAACATTTTCAAGCCTTGGAATACAATGTGACGTCTGTTAAAAGGTCAGGACTGAAGTGAGACGTGCCATTAGGACATTTGATAGCTATGAATATCCACACAGCAGCAGTGCAACCATAATGTAGGCAGGCAAAGAGTACAGAAAGGCAATAGCGAACATGCTTAAAGCATCAAGTTTCTTAGAAGTTTCTTAGAATGATGAGCTACAAATTAATCTTGTAAAATTCAAATGTTTTACAAGTTACCATGCTGTTGGCAGGGTTGACTGCCCCTACAATGTCGTCTTATTCAGTAAGGAGTAGGTGGCTGACCCCACAACTGTGTCCAGGAATTTGTTTATTAACAACATTTGAATATAGCATTCTTTTTTTTTGTCCATTAATGGTCCTGGAAACCAGACAGAGTGAGTGTGAGAGGTGATGAGACGTGAAAGAGAGTAGTGAGAGTACAATAAACAAACTTTCTGTGCTAAAAGCAGTCTATCGTAAGTTCATCTGACACTCTGCCAATGGGACAACACTACATACCCTGCATTGCTTCTCTTCAGAATTAAATATATGCTTTATAACGATCACTGCAGAAAATATGTTTTGTAAACACTGGAAAACACATTGGGGTTAGCCATCTGAATAAAGCACTGATTTTCAAAGGTTTTAGCAAACGCTAAGAAAACACCACTGAAATCCCCCCAAAAATAAACACTGAAAACAGGACTGCCTACTCTTGCCATGCAGATCAGGCAACGGAGGGCAGAGTTAAAGGTAGTGGGTCAAAAAAGTATTTGTTTGCGAATAACTTAGATGCCAATTGAAAAATCTGTATGAAATTTGGCAAGCAGTTACCCTTGATACCAGTGTGGCATTTCAAGTTTTATTGAATATCTGTAAAGAAGGGGCAAATGTAAGGGCAAAGTGGTCTTGAAAGCTTTGATTTATTTGCTAAGGGCATTGATGCTATTTGTCATATATACAACCTGAGATACCAACATGCTAACTGACTGCCACGTTCATTCAGATTTCATATTCGGTGCCAAAGTTAATAGCAAACGAAAACATTTTTCATCCCATGCATGTCTTTTTAAATGTTGCCATAGTCCAGGTTTTGCAGTCCGAGGCCCCTGTATAATGACAAAAATAGGCTTTTACATCTGCATCACTTTCCCAATAGTCCAGCAGTTGGTTCAGAGGCATCCTTTGTATTCTTGGTCCATTTGGCACAGTAATAATAATTTTTGGTTCCACTTTTGTTTCACCTTAAGAGCAGTACCTGCTTAAATGTAAATTACTATAGGTGCGGTTAAAAAGATAAAGGGTTTAGGTCCCACTATGGCTCTACAAGTCTAGAAAAGGAGAACTGGACATCCCAAACGTCTCACAATGTTATTAAGCGGTTCAGCTACAATGTCTTCTAGAAAGATTAAACGCGGAGATAGACAGACCTTGGTGCTTTATGCGACTCCACAGTGGAGGATATGCCACTGTGCTGGGTCCCCTGGCTCCCTCCCACTGACAGACCAGTAAATGTAATGTGCTCAATTCTCTAGTAACGTGTTACTCTATGGGTTTGGGGCCAATTCAAACTGGAACTGACTCCATTTTCTTCCCCATACACTCTGATCCTGTGTCAAACAGCTTTCTAAACAGGGCTCGGTGGACAGGCCATCTGTAGATATCAACAGGTGCGGTGCACAAAGATTGGTGATATGCTTGTTGTAAAGGGGGCATTTCGGTCTTTCTATCAAAGTAAGACACATTTTTGGTCTCGGGGAAGAACAGAGGTATTACTATGTACAGGTGATACATTAGTCATGAATACAGCAAATGGAGCACCAGCCATGAAACCTCTCGATTACTTTGAAAAATGACTGCAGAGAGTTGTTGAAGACTCCCACATTATGTCAAAAATATATAAACTTCTATAAGAGGGGGGAAAGACAATTGGACATTGCTTCAAAGCTGAAGGAGAGAAAGAGATGGGCCCGAAGTTCTTGGAAGACCAATGGGCAGTAATTTATAACGAACATGCTAACACATATATTTCATTCCCAGGGAAGGGAGGCAGTAAGTCAAATTCTGTTCGGGTGGCATCTTGCCCCATTGGGAGGGAGTACTGTGGTAATGGAGACTATTGTTGGCCTGCAGATACTGTTTAACCCCTGTATCATTTTATTGGGATAGATGCCAGAGATTAACTGGGGAGCTAGAAAGGGATCTTTCAAACTTGTTGACCTAATACTCCAGTTTGCTAAACAGCTGTGTTGGCACGATGGGGGCAAAACTGCTGCCACCTGTATATGAATGGTATTGTATACTCTGGAATATTTGGGGAATAGAGAAAGCTACACATGACATCAAATGCTTGGGGCATGTTTATAATTTTTTTTTTAAAGCTATGCAGACTACAGGGGTTTCATAACCTAGGCGTTTGAGGACATTACAAATTTTACTGACATCACTAAAACCTGCCATTGCACAATTAGCAAAAGACACACAATTGATGGACGGAATGCAGAACAAATCAAAACATTCACCCCCAGTCAAGAGATCTGGGCTAAATCCATCATTCTTTTGCTCACCATGCCACCCCAGTTTAGACCTGGCCATATGCAAATCAGTCTTGACCCTGTGCCTCATGGGAACAGTCCAGCCCGAACTGCCAAGCCAGGTCCTCCCTGGACCGGAAACAAGCATCCTAGGACCGGTTTCGGGGTTTCACCCCTCTTCAGCCAGGATAGCTTGATTCCAGTGGCACAGTGAGCCCAGGACCCACGTCTGGGCATACCTGGCGCACTTGGGGCGAGAAAGCAAAAGACACACAATTGATGGACGGAATGCAGAACAAATCAAAACATTCACCCCCAGTCAAGAGATCTGGGCTAAATCCATCATTCTTTTGCTCACCATGCCACCCCAGTTTAACAATTAGCGGCCCACGTTGGGGTAGCATCAATGGATCTCCTGAAGCACTTGCCTCTTCTCCCTTATGAAGGTGTGTCACTCAAAAGTGGAGGGGACAAGGGGAACATTCACGTTGTTAAATGTCGATGTTCGAATGATAACTAAAAGACAATTATGTTTTATTGGATCATGAATTAAAATTAACTTGCCAAGATGTGGAGCAGATTAATTAATAACCTGCTGGTGCAGGGATCACCACTTCGCCACGGGTTCTTATCAAGTAAGGAGGAATCAACAGTGGAGCGAAGTACAAACCATGGATAGTTTAATCATTCATGAATGGGTCTCCATCCAATAAAGTACCATCAAGATACCCAAGGATAAAGCACACTTAAACGATGGTTACATGGGTTTATATAGGGAAAATCACAGACTAGGAACGCCCAGAGGTAAATAGGACTTTGGAAAGAACACACAAATGAGACAAGGCAAGAATCAACAACCTTGGTGCCTTGTGTAACTGTCGCGTTTTGAGGCTGCACAACAAGATAGGCTTATCTGAACAAACTTTTATCTAAGGCTTTACCATTGTTTAAAACACACGAAACCCACAGTGCAGACATCAGCTGTTCTTTTGTGCTGACTTTGCATGTCTACGCAGCCTACAGTGTCTCAACTTTAGATTCGTGACCTAATGTTTATGCAAGTGTGGTGTCAAGGGTAGAGTCAGGCTGAAAACAGGTCAAAGGTAAGCATAGATGAAGCACAGCTGAATGAGAAAACGAGCGATTCAGATTTTAAGGTTTCACAGCCCTTCCTTTTCAGCTGTGCTGAATCTATTGTAAGGGATATATGTATTAATCATGTACATTAATATTCATTAGGTCATGGATTTCAGTGTGTATAATCATTTCTCTATTCAATTCATGAACCTTGACTGGGGAAGGTTTAATACTACTACAGATATTTATGCAAGTGGTGCATATCATAGGGGCACATTGAATGCAGCAGCAGCAGCAAGTTAGAAAGATGGCTCAATTAATATTAAGGGCTTTTTATGCAAATATTGAACAAATGTATTGTGCTTATATATTTGGCAGTGTGAATCCTTAAGAGAGGACAAGGTGAAGTGATAATGTTCAGATGCGGTATGAGTACGGGGCACTAGGCTATGAACAGGGTAATATGTTTCAAGTCTCCAAAATAGATCCAAAAATCCCAATATTAACAATAGAAAACATACAAATATCCCTATTTTTCTCTTTTTAATCCAAAATTGTCAGTTTTTAGCGGGGGCATTCGGGGCAAGTACTTCTATTCCTCCTAATAGGTCAAAAACACCTTCCCAAAGGGCCTTAATGACAGATCGACAACTCTACCCATTTCAACCTAATCTATATACAAATACCTATTTCAGAAGAACACCTAACACTATTCCCTATACTGATCTTTTATATTCAACCTGTATGTTTCTTAACCTTCCTTCCTCTTACTGTAGTATTTGTTGTTTGATTGCCAAGGTAAAGAGTAGAGTAACGATCAGCCAGAAACAGAGCAATGTATTCTCAGTTCTCCCAAAATTCCCTCACTACACTATCACAGAGCATTAAGTCCCCAGTGTCTTTTGCTTCAAAGCTTCACTGGCAAGCTTATGTACCGGTCCGGACGTTGGCGGTCTTGACCACCGGCATGGGTTGCTACCTCTCCAGAGATAGTTTCTTTAATCAAAGTCTATAGTTCTTTTGGCCCTTGGCCGCATTTTTGTATCAGGGCTGAACAATGTCAGGATGTTCAAACAGAATCTGTTCATCTGGGTCAGGCATGATGGCAGCAAGTTATTGTTCCAATGACACCACTTCACCATGTTTCAAAGATCACCATCTCCAAAAGGCACTTGCTGAGAGATCTGATCGCTTTAAAAGTTAGGTATTCCTCTTGTTATCCACTGATCATATGGCAAAGGAAGTGGCGCTTGCCTTCTCCACATCACTGGCATGAATTCACTGTCTGTGCCCTGTGCACTTAACAGCAGTCTGGGTGGTGAAGAGAACTTGCACTGGCCTCTGAAACTGTTGGTTAAAGACACCGTCTCTAGGCCTCAGCTTGTGACCTGGACCTTTAAGACTGGGAGAGAGACTGGCCTTCACCTGTGAATGGATCAAATGCAAATCTTTAGTCAACACAATAATCAACAAGAATGGTAAATTCAATGTCAGATTGTTCTTAATCTTGGTACACCCTATACATTTTGCTGGCCTCCCCATAACCATCTCAACTGGTTGCAAGACCTTCAAAGGGCAGATCTGCGGGTGCAAAATATCCTGTTGAAACGGGGTACCTTTTCCTGTGCTATAAGTATGGCACATCATGCACCTCTTGACATAGAACTTTGCCACCCTGGGAATCAGATTATTGAACCATACATGATCTGACATGGCCACTATTCCTTTAGCACTGATGTGGGCTGAACTGTGGGCCATGGTAACAATAGCATTCACATAATAATTTGGAAGCATTCATCTTTGCTTTCCTGACAGATCTATTCAACATCCTGTCGCATCCTGACACCCATATCTTTTACACTGTTCCTTCTCTTCCTCCGTAGCTTCTTCCTGTACTTCCCTAATGCAATCTAGGGTCTGATTAAACATAGTTACTTCTGGTGTCCATCTAACTGTCCCTACAATATACATTAAACTATACTCTAAATAGGCTGATCGTTTAGCTGTTTCATTAGCAAAAATATTTCCCTGTATTACCTCATCTATAATTTCTTTGTGGACAAAACATTTAACAATAGCAACCCTTTTTGGTAACATCAAGGTATCCAGTATCTTTACTATTCATTCCCCATACTGTATCTTATCACTATGCAAAATAAAAAAGCCCCCTTTTGTTTTTAGAGTCGTCCGAATGAGTGGGCAACTCCAAAGGCATATATATTGATATTTACAGTCAAATCTTTACTTAATTCATAGGTTCTACTCAAAGCTGTCAGCTCCATAGATTGCACTGACATTTGTTATATTTTACATAACTCAACCACAGATTTCAAGGGAGTAACTGTATAGGCCGCTGTACTAGAGCCATCAGGTAGTTTGTAACATGCACCATCCACGGACAGTTCCCCTGGTGGGTCAGATATAGGGGTATCTGTCAGGTCTACCCGTCCCTTAGTCTCCTTCTCAGTAATAAATATGCAATCATGCTTTTCATCTTGTTGGGACTCAGAAAGGGGCAGTACAGTGGCTGGATTCAAAATGTTACAGCATTACAGAGTGATGTTTGGAGCAAAAAGTGTCAATTCATACCCTGTTAATATTGCACTGGTCAGGTGCTGGGTCTGAACTATTATTTTTAGATATCCACTAAATGTGGATAACTGTCAAATTGTGACCTTAAATATACATTTCAGATTGCTTTATCGCAGTAGGGTCCAATGTGGAGGAGAAATATGCACATGACCTATTCCTTCCTACATGGGACCGTGCCAAGCTGCAACCATCTTTTACATGCACAAATTTTTAATAATCAGATTTTACCTAAAGCAGGAGCATTACATAAAGCATTTTTTTTTTCTTTCAATTACAAAAAGACAGCTTCACACTGATTAGTCCAAGGAAGCAGCATGCATACGTGCTTTAATATTAAAGCAAGCAGGGGTTTTGTAATCAGTGAAAAATTTGGTAATAAACGCACAGATATTAGATTGTCAGTGGTTTCTGCAAATTCTGCACCAATTATATCCTATGTTGGTGTAGCGTCTTACCACCTTCGACAGGAGGAGACCTAAATAGATAACCTTCTGTTAACAATACTGTAATTGGAAAAGAGATACTTTGTCCCAAGGAGGCCAAGTGATGCAATAATTTCACTGTAGCCTGTTTGCAACCTTCTGCTGCATTGCTATGTCTCCAATGAGTGGCTCGTGAGCTACCAATAGATTACCAGGTACCTGTGAGTAGCTCGCCTGTGTGCAGTCCAACCTGTATTTTAAAAAACAAAACTCATGCATTCAAGACAACATTTCTTTTGTATTTTCACAACACATAAACTGATGTCTACAGAAAAATAATTGACATTTTGAAAATGTACTTACAGCTATTATTTCAGTTGGAGATATTTATTACTCATAATTATATCTTGGCGCAAGGGAGTATTGCAGCTATTGTTTGTATCTAGTACCCATGTAATATTTCAGTTCAAATTGTCAAAGCCTCTTTTTTTTTTTTTTTTACTGCTGAAAACCTTGGCTAATGCACTGATGTGATCACTACTGATACTCTTGGATGAGGTGGTCACTTTTTCATCACTGGTGACTTTTGTTGCAGAAAATGTTGGAGACCCTTGTACTAACATTCAGTTGTTGTAAAATAGGGCTTTGAACGGGGATGCCAGAAAATCCTGCAGGTGTATTAACTTTACCTGAGAAACAACAAGATATTGAGGGACTACTATCCTGTTACTTTCTCTCAAATCAATTATAAATCAATAAACTTTTATCCTGTATTCCATCCCTTCTTTTAAGGACAGGAAGAATAGGGCTTTTAGATACATTAGAGGAAACTTCCTCAAAGCGAGTAAAGAAATCATGGACGGACTCTCCCTGTTTTTGCTTGCAAGCAGTAAGGAGTGTCCAATATATTTTCCATGCCAGAATTATCGTCTTTATATAAGTTGGTGTGTTGCCAGGGAGGTCCAGTATGAGCTGATTAGGTTTCTGACCAGGTTTCCTATCCCTATCAGCTACTACTATGGTAGTCCAATCTCCTCCCAAATCAACAGCATGATCCTGTTTCCGGGTAAGTCGCCACATATCTGGTGGCAAGATCATGCCAAAAAAAATATCAATATCTGCTAAAGTCATGATACAATAATCAATGGCTGCCTGTACATCATCATAAAATCCTCTAGGATTTTTCCGTATGTCTGGTAAGAAGGCTTTTAAAGTGAGTACATCCGTCCTTTTCCAGGGCGTAAATATCCAATTATACAAAAAATGGGCTCTAGCATTGGGATTATTAGGGTCATCATTATCTGCATTCCCTCTTTCAGGAAGGAACTGTGGCGCAGCTTCCCTCATAGGTCTTATTCGGGGCGAGGAAGAGAGTTCATTACGATATCCAATTATTGTTACTATAGCATTATTAACTCTACTTACAGGGAAGGCCCCTATCTGACATTGTCGATTAATAGCTCTAACATCATCTGGGCCATTTTGTCCTGTAGTCATCTCCCATCGAACCATAAATTGATGAGAAAGCTTATTTATAAGACCAAGAAGCTCGCCCTCAGTGAAATCCTGAATCTGATCTATCATTTCTTCTACTTCCATTTCTAGATCACTTAACCACTTCAGTACTGTCAACCTTATTGCGTCCTGATGAAACTAAGGTACAGTAGAATGAAGAATTCGAGGGGTGGAGATAGATACAGGAAGTACGGGATCATCAGTCATTTCAGGTGCAGTGGCCTGGGTTTGAGGGGGTAAAGAATATACCGGTACTAGTTGGAAAATAGGGAGTTGGACAACCGCGGGCAAAGGAGGGGGAACCGGGGATACAGGGGTAACAACATTTAGTGGTCCAGGGGGAAGAGGTGTTAAAGGTACATATGGGGGTGGGGGTCGTTCTATTAACAACCCATCAATATCTGAATCCACATCTTCTTGGTGGACCTGAACTGTTACAGTTGGTCTAACTATATATTCCTTAGATGTTAATAATCTATGCTCCCTATCTAAACATTCTTTTTTTCTCCTGAACTTCCTAATCCTTCAATTCTTTATACTTCTGATACTCTGTTTTCCTTTCTGGTTTCCTTTGTACCTTCTCTGCCTTGAGCTGCCGCTCCTTCACTTCTTTCCTCCACATACGCAAACTGTCAAACATAGCTGGCTTAACCTGTTTATTTTTTTATTTTTTTAAAACAATTGTTTCTCTAAATACTCGAGTTTGTGAGGGTCCATGGTTCCCTCTAATGGCCATTTTAACTGGGGATCCCCTTTTGTATATTTGTTCCACAATGCATTATACATGATGGGACAAATACCATATTTGATGTACATCTCAAAATTCAGCGTACCTTCTGGTGGCGCCGGCTGACTTGCTTCCAAAATGCTCTGCTTATCGCAGCTGCAACAACAAAACTTCCAAGGCGTACTAAGTACAGGTGTGTTATATAAGATATAAAAAACTTATAAACAGAGAGAAATAAAAAATATTCTCATATTTACCTGTAAGAAAAAATGTTAGTCAAAGCAAATAGCAAGTCTCAAAACAAAGCTTAGGTTTCAAAATACCAAACAGATCCTAGGTTTCAAAATTCCGAGCAGATCCCGAACAGATTACCAAACAAATACCAAGTCAAGACAAATACCAAGTCAAGCAAAGATCAAACAGATCCTAACCAAATGAACAAATGAACCGGTTCAATACAGATTTACCTCATGCGTAGTCTTCGACTCCCACCTGTCGATCCTCCCTGATCCAAAAAAAATGACCGTCCGAAGGCCCCAGTCAAGGCTAGCAGCCGCCAGGAAGATCAGAGTTGGAGAGCTGAAAAATCACCTTGGCCCACGAGCAACACTAATCTCATCAGGTGGTGCGCTCCTCAGCGAAGTTCGTCTTACCGACCTGATCTCCTACCCTGGTCTGACTGAAAGCCTTTGATGGGGACCCACGTTCGGGCGCCAATTTGTGGAGCAGATTAATTAATAACCTGCTGGTGCAGGGATCACCACTTCGCCACGGGTTCTTATCAAGTAAGGAGGAATCAACAGTGGAGCGAAGTACAAACCATGGATAGTTTAATCATTCATGAATGGGTCTCCATCCAATAAAGTACCATCAAGATACCCAAGGATAAAGCACACTTAAACGATGGTTATATGGGTTTATATAGGGAAAATCACAGACTAGGAACGCCCAGAGGTAAATAGGACTTTGGAAAGAACACACAAATGAGACAAGGCAAGAATCAACAACCTTGGTGCCTTGTGTAACTGTCGCGTTTTGAGGCTGCACAACAAGATAGGCTTATCTGAACAAACTTTATCTAAGGCTTTACCATTGTTTAAAACCCACGAAACCCACAGTGCAGACATCAGCTGTTCTTTTGTGCTGACTTTGCATGTCTACGCAGCCTACAATGTCTCAACTTTAGATTTGTGACCTAATGTTTATGCAAGTGTGGTGTCAAGGGTAGAGTCAGGCTGAAAAGAGGTCAAAGGTAAGCATAGATGAAGCACAGCTGAATGAGAAAACGAGAGATTCAGATTTTAAGGTTTCACAAAGAGATGTTGTGCTTTGTATGAAAGTTTTTCTTTTGTTGAATTGGAGATAAACTGGCTTGTCCATCCTTGATGATGCCAACGATTATGTGAAGTTACATGTGATATCATCTATGATATCATTTGTAGTGTCAACTGTGATAACATCTGTGCAGTCATGAGCATTCCATTGAGGGTTGAGTTATTGTTGCATTGCTTTAAGTATCTTTTCTAAAATCTTCACATCGGAAGAATTCGCAGCACTCCAGCTTGCAAGCTAACCAACGCTTTTTGACAAACACTGTCTTATTTGTCGTGATCGACAATCACTTTCTTGATCACATTAATCAAGACAGTGTTTGTTGAAACATGTTGGCTATTTTGCTTTTCATCCACTCATAGCTGTGTGATTGCCAATAAATAAGAGTTATTAACTTGCAACCTGGATGCTGCAAATTTCTTCTGATATGAATAGCTTGGAAAAGTAATGAACCCAGGTTTGGTTCATCTACTCCCGTACACCTGTGCTAATGAATCCAGGCATGGTTCACCAACTCATATGCACTGGTGAAGTGTGCAGAGTGCTGTACAATTTGAAATCAATATTTTGTATATTTACAGAATCGCAGGGCCATGACTCACAAGATGTAATTGAGGCATGAGACCCATCTCCTCCCTCAAAAATGGTAATAAATAACATTTTATACTCTGCACATCTGCACATGTTTTATGCCATTGCATTGTTATGTGTATTTTGTTTAAGTTTATTTTATTAAGGATAACTAATACAACAAACAAAGCATAACTATAATGGTGATCCATTAGAGGACAAGAAAAAACAATAACATGATTAGAAAAATATGAATAAAATACACTGAAATGTAAAACAATTATATGAGAATGAAAGGATGGCTTGAAAGATATGAAGAGACAAAAGAAGATGGAAGAATGAAGAAGAAAAAAATCAGAAAAAAGGAAGGAATACAGGGAAAAGGTGGCACTAAAAGATAAAATGGAATAAAATGGAATATTGACATTGAAAAGCAATGTAATGAAACAAAATATCACATTCTTTCTTAATCATACATAGAACCTACATATCTTAACAATGTCTTCAAGGAGGTTTAGGCACTTCATCATTTGCTGTTGTAAAATAATTAGAAGACCTAGGGGTTTTGTTAAGTATTCTGTCAAAGATAACCACGGTCATTATTTTTCATAAATAACTATGGCGAAGAACAATAATAATAATTTTATGTGCATTACATATGAAATCCCACCATGGATTATAAGAAAGTTTGGAATTTACTTTCCAATTCAGTGAAATTTGCTGTAACGCAATTTCATTACATAGCTATAATCATTTACCTTTCATTGTAAGAGATTGAAAATCAACAGCTATGCTTTCAAGAAAAATATTTTCCAAAGATAGGGAGCTTTGACTTGGAATATAACAATAATCTTTTCCCAAAATCATCAGTTTCTAAAAGGGGTGAACTAAACTACACTCAAAGAGTAAAAATACTAGGAGAAAATGAGCATCATCAACAAGAAGTAGGCATTGGAGTATTACCTTTATTAACAGAAACTGGAGTAAACAAATTCTTGATTTATAAATCTAGAGTTTGAGTAGTATTGGTAGCACATGTGGCAGAGTAATCTTTATCTATATTTTACTCCAGATTAAAGGTAATAGCTGTTTTTTAAGCTCTATCTCCCATTGCATCTCAATTTTGCGCTTAACATTACCAATCTTAGAAACATTCAATAACGCATACATTGCAGAAGTTTTAGGGGGTAAATTAAAATTACATAAATTATTGACATTCTGCAAAGTGCTAAGTAACTTTAACATAGCATCATTCTGTAAAGAATTAGAAATAGTTTATTTTAATCTGTGGTGTTTTTTAAGCAAGATTTTGGTAAATTTTACTTGTTCTGTTATTAAGCAAAAGGAATCCCTTCATTTCATTAGAGATGCAGTAGCCAAAAATACATTTCACTGCCCGTTTGTTTTATTTTTATTGTACCAAATAGGTGAAGCATACTAGTTTGATGCAGTCAACACATTTTCTAAAAATAGGCATTGCCAAAAACATAGGTTTTTGTGAAATACAAATAAAATCGGAAGGAAAACTTGACAATAAAGGATCTCTCTAACCAAATCAGAGAGAACCTTAAACAGGCAAATCCTGTAACGAAAATCAGAGTTAATTGAGGAAATTGTCAGGAAAAGCTAGGAATTTAACCTCTCTTCTTCCCTTGGGTAGATTTAGTGTGTAAAGAAATATATTGTAGTTTTTTTTATTTGTTCCATAAAAAAATCATATCAAAATCTATATTTTACTAAAGAAGGACTATTAACATTGAAAGAAAGTCTAAACATTTCTGTGAAATGATCATTTTAATAGACTCTAATACACCTCACCAAGATAGTTTTAATGGAGAACATTTGTTAATTAAAAAAAATCAATTTTTAAAGAAGAGATTATAATCTAAAATGTGAGGATTTACCTAGAGAATTTTTCACCACACCAAATTAAATCATAATTTTTAAACCTGTCTTTGAAGCAGAATTTATTTCAAGGGAAATCGATTTGTTTGTGACTAGGGGTAAGTGTCTGAAAAGTTTCAGCGCTCCGTCCATCATCTCCTTGTGTTTGCTTTGTTCGCCCTAAGTTGGCAGGGTATGCCCTGACGTGGGTCCCTTGTTCACTTTGCCACTGGATTCAAGTTAGCCTGGCTGGTTCACTGACAGAATATCGAACAAAAAATATTGTGTGGACAGAATATCGTGTCCAAAATATCGAGGACAAGAATATCGAGTAGGTAAGTGCAAATAGGTATAAATTTACTATTCTTAACTCCAGATCTACGTACCTTGAAGATATATATATCGTCAAAGTACATATATGTGGAGTTATATATAGTAAAACTTTACTTACCCATAAGCAATGACCTTCACAATATTCTTGTCCTCGATATTTTTGACACGATATTGTGTCCGACGATATTTGTGCTTTCGATATTTTGTCCACCCACCAGCCTGGCTGATGAGGGGTGTTACCCCGAAACCGGTCCCAGGATGCTTGTTTCCAGTTCAGGGAAGACCTGGCTTGGCAGTTCGGGCTGGACTGTTCCCATGAGGCACAGGGTCAAGACTGATTTGCATATAGCTGAGTCTGAACTGAGGTGGCGAAGTGAGCTAAAGAACGATGATGGATTCAACCCAGATCTGTGACTAGGGGTGAGTGTCTGAAAAGTTTCAACGCTCCGTCCATCATCTCCTTGTGTCTGAGTTGAGCTTATATCCAGAAACATGAGAAAATGTGTATACTTCCTTATAAAAGGCTACTAATGAACTCGCAGTATTATTCATATAAAACAGAACATCGTCCGCGTAAGCAGAGTATTTAACTTTGATGGCACAAAGCAAAACCATTCAATATTGAACTTTTGCTGCATCCTGGCTAGAAAAGGTTGAATAGCTAAAATATAAAGAAGAGGAGACAAAGTACATCCTTGCCTAGTTCCTCGTTTAATGGAGAAAAGAGACAAAACAATATCATTAACAAAAATAGAAGCACATTGAGTTTTACATAATAAAATCAAAATCAAAGCCCTCCTCTACATAAAATCGCAATGAAGGCAGTCAAAGGATTTTTCAGTATTGAAAGGCAAAGCTGCAAAAAAGGGCTTTTCATGACATTTGCTATACAGAATTCAATATTCAAGAAAGCTCTGAAGCAATCCTTTCTATAACAAACTCAACTTGCTTTGACTTAAAATTGGAGGTAAAATTCTCTGCTCATTGGCTAATATTTTATCAAATATTTTGCAAACAGTTTTAAATAATGCTATTGTATGACCATTCTTACAAGAAGCAGGATCTTTTTGAGGTTTACGGCTGAAGCAAATCATAGCTTGTAAAAAGGTGCATAGAGGTTAAGAAATATAGAGCAAACCTGTTCATAAAGGGACAGTAGTTTAGGAGCAAAAAAATCAGAGTAATGGCAACTTCTTCAATTTGAATCTTCTAAATAGGAGAGGGTCTAAATGAGTATAATTATCTCTTGATATTTCAAAAAAATATTTAACAAGATCTTATAAGGAAAGAAAGGAATCAGTAGAATATGAATTGGAATAACAAGTAAGGAAAGTATCCGCAAAATCCCTCTGAGTTGCCTTAACACATCAAGTATTTTCAGCAGTAATAGGTCTCTCTCTTTAAAATTATAGATATTTTGTCCTGTCTTATTTTTACCTCCGTAATACTTTGCTATGACTCTCAATAATTCCTCACATGCTTTCTCTGTAGTGAAGGAATTAAAGTCTATCTTGGCTTTAATAAGATTTGCTAGGGCATCATTAGATTAAGAGGAATTTAATAGGTGTTCCAGTTTTTTAATATTTCATAAAAGTTCATTTGTATTGTTCGCTGCCATCATTTTCTTTCTGTTACATATTTATTAATATCACTTGAAGCAGCTACCAGGAATTATAAACAAAAGTATCAGAAACTTTATTAATTTCATAAAATTAATTAGTAAAATTTTGAAATTCTGTAATAAACTTAGCATATCTTAATAATACATAATTACATCTCCCATCTGTTACAACTTTTAACCCCAATGAGAAATCCAAAATCAGAGAGAACTGGGACATGATCGGAGATCAAAATATAACCAATTTCAGAATACTTCAGATTAGCAGTTAGGTTTCTGCTAGAAAATATATAATCTAATCTGAACTGAGAAAGATGTGCCAGGGAGTAAAACGTAAATTCAGAATTATTGGGCTTCATATTCTCCAACAATCTGAGTGTGCTCTTTGCGTAATGATTTTGTGTATCTTGCAAGGAATACATTTTGTATCCGTTTTTCTATCTAAAAAGGGATTGGAGGGTAAATTACAGGCATCTGCTACAATTAAATTCCAATCAAATTCGCACTGACAGAAGACCAAAATGCTAAACAAACATTTTTAGGACCATACATATATTTAATAATGATAGTAGGGCAGCATTAACTGTAATATGAGCAAAGCAATGTCTTCCCTCCAAGTCGATTTCTTGAGAAACTTCAACAATTTGGAGAGATTTATGAAATAATATTGCTACACCATTATTTGTACCCAAAGTTGGAGAAGAAAACAACATTACCTAACTATCATAAAATTAAATGATGTAGGGAAAAAGGGATGTTAAGATCCAAGTATTCTAGTAATGTTGTGTTAGTTAAATGTTATAAAGTGTGTATTTATCCCTTTGAGGGCATAACCCTACCCCTCACAGTATGAGTAATCGAAAATTTCTTAGAAATGCTGGGATGTTTACAAGTAATGCAAATTCATGTAGTCTCTTACAGTTCCTTAAATAAATAGAAGATTAGGAGTACTAATAAACACATTTATAAAAAAAAAAAAAGGTAAAATCGGAAATAACTGTAGATAGCGGAGATTTGATGATGATTTATTTATTCTTGGTTCTTCGCAGCCTACAAATAACAGCCACCATGTGTTTCGCTCCGTTGCAGCGTGCAAGCCTAGGGCTTTTTCAAGGCTGGAAAATACCATTAATGTATAAATAAGAAAAAGATAAAAAGGCTTACACTCTGGTGGTCGTGTGATAATAAGGGGCCGATTACTATGCGTCCTGGAAAGGCTCCGACCCACATCGTAATCAGCCACTCAGTTTACTTACAATGCTGGCAGTCTGAAACTAAACCAGCCGGTCATTCCAGCTGGCTTCCGATGGGCTCAAAGAGCCCGTGGGCCAGTGTGAACTGGCTCATAATCCTAAAGGTAGGCCTTTCTGCCCTTGGGATTACGATGCACGTGAAAACCATGTAGGAAAGCGTGTTTGTGGGCCCCCAGCAGGGCCCCTTTGGGTGTGCGGCCTCCGATTGGGGTGCTCTGTTGAACTGTTGCAGAAACTATGGGGATTCACAGTCACTGCTGAGTCAGAAAGGAGCCATTCCCTCCAAGCAATATTTGATATGGGTACATCCAGGAAAGCGATAACACATTTGTAAAGAGCATCGCAACAGGACCTGGATGGGGATTTTAGTCCACTTAGTCTGAAATGGTCCACAGATTTGGGAACAAAGTTTACAGACTGGGATTGGGAGGATATATTGGAATGTCCCACCAAGGTTTCAAGGGGGTTCACAGTTTAAACTCGAGCAGCTCCTCTTCTACCATAGGATGTATCTAGCACCCAAGAGAATAGTACTCATCTACACTTCATCAGGCAGGAGATGGCCAAGGTGTCATGGGCCTGAGATTACCTTTATATGATGTGGAATTTGCCAGAAAATAGTGGTTTATTGGGTCAGGGTGATTGGAATGTTGGTGCGTACCCTCAACAAAGCAGCTTTATTAGACATGAAACATTGCCTGCTGGGAATTGGAACTTTCCTCTAACCCAAGAAGAAAAACATGGGAAATAAAATTGACATCTAGTACTGATTTTAGCCAAACGTAGCATAGTAATGGTATGGAAGTTATCAAAGGGCCTGGGAGTGCAAAAATGGGCCAGGGCAGTAATTTCCTTGGCTAACATAGAGCTGGATTTCCTGAGCAAGGACAACTATAAAGGGCAAGGCAAAAGACAACGCACACAGGTTTGGAAAGATCTAATAACAGAATAAATCAAACAAGAAAAACACTTTATTACCGGTGCCCTTTTGTCCAATGTATAAAGTACCATATCTCAGATGGTTGTAAGCGGGCATTGGGTATAATATATCCTTTGTGGCACTTCGTTAATCTCTTCCATAAATGGGCAAGCGCTCTAATCTCCTCTAATAAAACTTCCAATGGTATGTTATCTGGAGATTTAATACCAGACGGGTCATTTTTTTGTCACTTGCTCATAATAGCAGTGTTGACAGATAGGTCTTTCTTGTTTTTGGCTGGAACTCAAAAGAAGATTGTACAGATGTCTTAATAGCACAATTGCCAGGTTTGATCACTTCAGAGTAAGAATGGTCGATGATATGAGAGATATTTGACAGCGTTTTTAAGACCTGAAAGACCATTTGTTTTTAAAATTAAAGAAAGCTTTCTGCTCCATCTCATATCTTTATATAACACATTGAAATGACCGCACTGGTATTAAAATGGCCTTAAACTGCAACCCAGACGGATTTAAATACTGAAGAGTGAGTGGATAGAGGGGTGATTGAAGAAAGTAGAATGATGCTAACTTATGAGCGCACAAAGGCTGCTAGGGCGTGGCTACACCGGGTAGAGGAATGGACTTGCACTAGAGTGCCCTCTCCCCATCTACCTGCTGAAATTGGCACCCATCCGCCTTGTCTAAGTACTCCTCTGCCACCGTGACGGGTGCTAGGATCTGAGGGCGAAATCTTTTGCTTCAGGGGCCGTGGTGTGGCCAGAGGGATGGAGGCTTTGGACCCTGTACCAGGCCCAAGATGGTGGCCAGGAGCATTGCTGAGGTGCCCAGGACTGCTGCTGCGGTCCTTGGTACCCGAGGTTGAGCGAAACACCTCGGCCCCATCGGTAGGACTTAATGGCCCCCCAAGAACCTTGGGCTCCTGCGGCTACCTTCTGCTGTGGCTGAAAAACTAAGGGGACGAGGCCTGCTGACCCACTATACCTGCGAGCTACACCAATACAATGAGGCTGCCAAACCTGGTGGTCTGGAGGAGCTGATGCCTCCACCCCACACCCACCTGTGGGACTGCATCCCAGGAGACCCGACGAGATCACTGGTCCCACGTTGGCCTCTGCAGACTCCTATCTGCCCACTGGGGCACCTTCCAGGTACTGTGGGGAGATGCGTAGAGGGGCCCCAGAGAGAGTCCGATCGGCCCACAGTGTGGCTTAATGGCAGGCTCACAGCTGTTTCTCATGGGCACGGTGCAATGCTCCTGGATTGGCTTGGCAGGCAGTGGCAGAAGGGACACCACATCATTCGCAACCCAGGGGCTGCAGCCAGGGAGCATAAATATTACCTCATGCCCATTGGCTGCTGGGGGACACTTACCCCTTTGGGGCCTCAACAGACTACACCGGCCCCCCATCCCACACCTCCCACATTGCCCCAGGACTGGACTGCTACTGCAGCAGCTCCTCCGGGGCTGGCAACTCCAGGACATAAAGGCTACCGTGTCCCGGGCCGTATTGTGCCCATCACACTTAGCTCTGAGTCAGTCATAGACCGTCCACTCAGGAGTCAATGTGGGCCCGAAGTCCTGGAATTTTCACAGAATGGGCACCACCAGATCGACCAGGGACCCGGGGGGAGCACTCAATCGGGTTTAGACACCACACCGCCTTATAGGGAGGAGACACAACTAGATGAACAGGGGGTCCCATATGCGAAGCGCGGCCCCTGATAAGCTGGACCACATACGCAATGCAATCAATGCCATCAGGAAGACCAGGCTAAAATAGACCGATTGGCGATAAACACGACCATTCTGTCTGACGACCACCGCAAACTTGTGGATAAAGTAAAATCCAATGAGACTATCATCCACACTAGGAACCCAATTGTAGATGAGTTGCAAAGACAGGTCGTGTCCCTTACTGGAATAGTTGAGTTAGTCGATTAAAAGGGCAGACAAGACAGAGGATCATAACAGAAGCAGTAATGTGCGAGTGGTAGGCCTTCATAAGGGGGTTGAAAACAAAAACATGGTGGACTATCTTGAAGCATGGTTCACTCTAGCGTCATTCCCAATTCTTTGTTCTGGAGAAGGCACACCTGGTGCTGGCACGACTCCCACAGCCAGTTGTGCTGCTGTGCCCTGTGGTCGCTAGACTGCTCCACTACAGGGACAGAGACACCCTACTGCGTATGGCTCGCTCGATGGCCCCCCCCCCCCAAGTGGGTCTGCACAACCTGATCTCCATCTTCCCGGACTACGTGCTGGAGATCCAACACAAAAGAACTTCATTTCTGGAAGTGAAACATGCACTCCGAGATCTGGGAATCCAATTTATGCAGCCGTTCCCTGCATGCTACAAGGTCACAGTGGAAGACCATTCGCTCTTTGACACACCAGCAGACGTGTGGGACTGGATTGAAAGCCACTGCAATGACCTGGCCGGTGCCCCCTCCCATTGTCCGCCCGACCACAGAGACGTAGACGTTGCCATGGACCATGCCTTGTTGAGGGCCGTCTGACCAGGAGCAGATGTACCTTTCTTTATAGAGCGGCTGTACATCATATCATATAGCCCATCCGGCACACCATCAATGAAGCGCCTCTCGGACTCGTTCCATGCTGGCACTGACTCGAATCTTGCATTGAAGGATCCCACCCAGGGCCCGTGCCTGACCCTATGCACAGCTGGCGATCTCTGACCCACTTCCTTCTGTCACCCATGTTTCAGCCATTCGGGGACATGATGGTCCACAGATCTCCATGTCCATTTCTGCATAACATGTAACAGTCAATGCAGGGTGCCTCAGATCGAACTAAGGTGAGCGGAAGGTGGCCTGCACATATGCGGGTGCACGGAGATTGGCCACCCCTCACTTGTATTACTCTTAGCGTCTTTGCTGTTGGAGCACTGTTACACCCAGATTGCTGGTTTGATGGGGTTTTGGGTGCCAGACCGTTGTCAGTTCACCCTGAGAGGTGGGGGTTGGGGATTGTTTGTTGGAAGGCACATAATGTTCAGGTTGGCATGCTTTCTAGGGTCACCTACCCGAGCGAGACACGTCAAGAGTTCAACTCTCCCACACCTGTTGACTGCTGTCCTATGCACATGGGGGCGGGTTGACAGGACCTTGTGGACTGTTCACATTTAAATATGGCATTCCTGGTACCTAAATACACCATCCTCACGTGGAATGTCAGAGGCATGCATTCAAGGCGGAATTCACTGGGTTAGAGACTACCCTACAAGGCCTGGAGGCCTGTGTGCTGCTGGATCCTACCCGGCGCCTGGAGTTCGAAGACGCTCAGAAACAGCATGCCGAAACTGTACGCAGACTAGGCCTCTTTTCGTGCAGGGAATACATGACAAAGATCCACACTGAAGGGGGAAGCGCGGGGTGATTTCTAGCATGGCTTGTCCCCCCATACAGTGTGGGCGCTCTGCGCTAATGATGGAATATTGAAACACACACCGACTGCCATCCACAACATATTTGTACAACACTACGGAGACATGTACGGTGGGTCCTGTCTGGCAGATGATGTAATTAACAGATTCCTGGGCGGGGTGACCCTGCCCAGGCTCCCATGCAATGTACAACAGTCGCTTGGGGGACTGATTAAGGAACAAGAAATCAGAGGTGCCATCAAGGATCTGGCTGCTGGGAGAACCCCAGGGGTAGACTATCTTCCTGTGGAATTTTACCAGGGTTTTGGTTTTCTCCTTGCTCCCCATCTGGTAGAGCTGTACAAGAAGGCTTGGGAGATGTGTACTCTAGCCCCCTCCTGCCGAAATCTTTTACTGATATCCCTAACAAAGCAGCTTATGAACCTGCAGGAGACCTCCTCCTACTGCCCTCTGTCGATATTGAACGCAACTATAAAATCCTTAGTAAAATCCTGGCCTGCCGACTACAGCCCCACCTACACCTGTTGATACATACAGCCAAAATGGATTTATCCTACCCCTAAATACTTCCTTAAATATCCGAAGCCTCCACCGAGTGTTAGATGAGACCTCCCCAGACGCTGGTTTCCTCTGTCTACCTGCAAAAGGCATTCGATACACTACATTGGCGAACATGCACGCTGGGATACTACGCATGAACGTAGGACCAGATTTAGATAAATGGATCACACTGCTGTACCGTGGAGCACAGGCAATGGTGAAGTAGGGTAAAAAATATTTCAGAATCCTTCGAAATTCGAACGGGTACCAGGCAGGGCTGTCCTCTGTCGTTGTCCCCCTTGTTTGTGTTGGCCATTGAGCCCTGTGCTGGTTTCATCAACAGGGAGTGCCTGAGTAGGAGCATATCGCTGCATGACAGGGAACATATCAGCCAGTACGCGGATGATATGCTCTTGATCCGACGAGACACAAAGACGGGAGTACCTTTGGGGGTCTTTATGCTGCACCTACTAGAGGAGGCAACTGGCCTCCACACTAACTATGGGAAGACATGCATTCCCAGTGTGTGGTGATCATAGAGAAATCCCGCAGGTGGTACGAAATCGGAGTATCCCATGGGAACCCCAGATGTTCCAATACCTCGGGTTAAAATTTATCACAAAGCTGTAGATAGCATGTAAGGAAACCTGGGTGGGGTGCTCTCCTCACTGAGAGATAGTGTTGCGTTTTGGCGCACACTGCACCTTTTATTAATGGCAATAATAGCTCTCATTAAAATGATCATACTGGCCAGGGTATTGTACTTCTTCGTGAATCTCCGGCTCTCAATGGCCAGGTCCTCGTTCCAATCTCTGGACACCCTGATATTTGAACTGATTTGGAATAGAGGCAGGTGTAGAACCTCTTTACACACCCTTCAACTCCCCACTAGGACGGGGGGGGGTCAGGATGTTCCAAACATCGAGTTGTACCACATCATAGCCCAGGTGGAATGGCTGGCTCGATGGCTCAACGGACTACATCGAGAAGAACTAGGATGTTACGGCACCCCTTGCAGGAAGGGGACACGAATACCCCTCCTTCTTGGGGCACCTCCCTCAAAGGGTACACTCCCATTACTATTCCGAATAAGCCTAGGCTTCTGGGGGAAATTCATCAGGCTCGCTGGTCACTCCGGGCCATACTTTTCAGCGTTACCACTGGTAGGCATCCCAACTTCCCAGGGCGGACACCTCACAGCACGGAGATTAAACGCCTGGACAGCTGCAGACCTACTTGCAGTTTGCAACTGTTTTGACGAGAACAGACTAAGACCGCTAGAGGTGCTCATAACAGATTACCTGCTTCTCAATTCCTAAAGTATGTGGCAATCACCCAGGCAATATATGTACTTTGCCAGGCAGGACAGACCAAACCACCAACACACAAAGTATTGCAAATTGTCCTCACAGTTGGGGGCTGCCACCAGCTGGTTTCCTGGCTCTATATATCGGCTCTTTAGATCCAGACAGATTTATCGCAGCTCGGATAACATTGGGCAATCACATGAAAGAGGTCTTACCCAACAAAGAATGGGCCATTAAACTGGAACATGTCCATACTGCATCACGCAACACCAGATTCTGCTAAACCCAGTTTAATTAACTTCACAGGATGTATCTTACCACACATCGGCTCAACACTATACAGGACAGAACTGATTTAAAATGTCCCAGATGCAGCAAACTAGATACATTCTTTATACACATGACCTGGTCTTGCTCAAGGATAACACAATTCTGGCAGGACGTGGTGATGGACATAGAACACACACTGGACAGGGCGGAACTCTGGAAGATAGAGGTGTGTCTTTTAGGACTGTCTCCTGCTTCAAAGGCAAAAGGAGTGAGGGGCAGCTTCTTGAGGTTGGTCCTGCTTCTCACCAGGTGGACATTCGCCATGCACTGGAGGAGCCCTTGACTGTAGGTGGAAGAGGGAGGTCAGGAACTGGGTACTAGCGGACGTATACACACTTAGATACAAGGAAAGAAGAGGTCTGCGACGTCACCCAATCGCAGATGATTGGGCATCCTTTCTGGTAGCCTTTGTGAGCAGAGGCGGCGACTCCGTAATGGTGGAGGAGCGTCACCCCCCTGCTAAAAGCCAGCAGATGGAAAATAAAATGATAATAAAACAATTTATTATCATTTTATTTTTCCCAGGCTAGGCCATGTCCGCCCTGTGGCCTTAGCCTAGGGCTGGGCTTGGCCATCCTCTAGGGGCAGTAGCAGTGAGGAGGAATGGTGGGCACTGTAAGTGCGCAAGTCAGTTTGGCTGGCCGTCTTAGGACGGCCAAACCGACATGCCCACTTACATTTCTCCAACCCAGCTGTGTTGTAAAGCCCGGTGGCGAAAAGCCACAGCCTGAGCGAGCGTTAAACCAGCCCGCTCAGGCCAATCCTAGCGCTGCTCTCATGCTGGGTAATGGCATGAGAGCAGCATCAGGATTGGGTGGGGAATCTGGCAGTTGGGCTGTGCTTGTGGAAGAAGCTGGACCCCGGCGGCAGCAGTGTCAGGTGAGTCCTTTTTTCCATTTTATTTTCTTTTTCATTGTTCAATTCGTTGTTTTTCATTCAACAAAACATGCTGCCAACGTTAAACTCAAGTTTCTCGTTCATAAATAAAGACATTTGCTGCATTCACCTCAGTGCTCCTATTAATTTGCTTAAGTCATTTATAAAAGGCAGAACCTTTTTTTGCCTTAAGCCTTTAACTGGATTGTTATTGGTCCAGGAAAACCTTAATTTCATACTCGACTGAGCACACAGAACAGCAAAGATAAAGCGGTGACAGGCTCATAAATCTCCTCAAATGAACTTTACTAAACATAACATGGTGGCACGACATCTGAAAGCATCACTCCCTTCTCCAAAGCCAGCATCCACAACAAGCCTTCAGGACCCCAGAAATAAGCAGTTCTCTCACTTCACAGTAGGAATCCCATTAAGCTGTGACCGTCGTCCTGGGTTCCCAAGCAATGCACCCATATCTATTTGTTTTAACAAGCATTTAACCAAAACCAGTATGCAAGGGTTACATTTGTGTAGCTAAGTAAAATCACACTGAATAGACCTCCGACTATTAGTAAAGTGGTTTCCATGTGTAAAGTAATTGTTACATTCAATCTGTGAAGCAATAAGTTTTTATTTTTTTCCCTCATGTCACTTTTGTTGTACTATAATAATAAACTTGAATCGGACCTTTGAACTGTAACAAATATGGGAATACATGTTTATTAGTACCATATCTCTAAATTATGTGTTATTGGGCCACTTTTATTTTCACTGCTGTGGCATAACACAGATTGCATGCAACAATTAACTTTACATAGGGAAACAAATCTCCTAATAATCTGGAAGTCTCTTCCTTGAGATTTTACCTTGCTGCACAAACGTAACTGCTTGCATCCTGGTTTTAGTTAGCTTTTGTTAAAACACACATTCATGAAAATGCTCTGACGTAACCATTTCTGCAGATGTGCAGAGTGTAATGTGCTATTGCCATTGTTGAGGAAGGGGAGAGGCATAATGACTGTTGAGGCTTAGTCTCTTGTGAGTCAGGGCCTCTTCCCCCACACTCAACAGTAGTAATAAATAGCATATTACACACTGCACATCTGAATAAATACAAATTATATGGAACACAAAGCTAAGCATTCTGGGTAGTTCCCGGATGTAGGTAAAGAGGTGTTATTGTTGATGGAGCACATATAGAACCAAGGGATTCTAGGGAGATTGAACCTCTAGTTAGAAGTGCTCTGGGAGCCTACGCACGGACAAGGGTATCACGTTTTTATGACTTGAATGAATATTCCCATGATGTTGAACTTGTAAGTAACTGTTCCATCTGCCATGAGATCATGAATATGCTCACCCTATTTTAATTGCAATAACATTGCAAAGGCCTTTGATACGAAAATATTAAACATGTAGACCAATAATGCAAACACAAAAGACCATTAAGACCTAGCATGCTCTCATCTCTTGCCTACCCTGCAAACTGCTAATACACAACTCCCTGTCTTTCCTTCTCCTAGACCTAAACAAACTTTGGAAAGCTGCAGTTAAAATTGCATCCTGCAACCAGCTGGCAAACCTTTGCTTAGTGCCCTGCTTCACAGAATTCTTGCACACAGCTTCAGAGAGGTTTTGAATGCTTTATTCCTCTAGTGCCTAGTTCCTTAAACCTATGATCAATGCGATAGTCTCCTCTTCCAGGAAAAAAACAAATGGCAGATTGCAAAAGCGTATCTATTCCTCTTCCCCCCCCCCAACCAAATTTACTTCAGCAAGATCTCAGAGTTTGGTAACCAGACCATTACAAAGCCTACTCTGTGCTCACCAGTGAGGTTTGAGACTTTTGAATGGAATTAAGATCACACTCATGGCCGTCAGAGAAGACTTTCTTGTCTCTCTACACATTATTTAACAGCGTGTTAATACTTCTTGGCCTTTCTTCAGCTTATGAAGCTGTGGTAAATGACTGACAAGATTGCAACGCTTGGTGGTGATCTGACTCCCCTTGAATGGATCAAATCCTTCCTTGAGAATCACCGGCACCTTAAATCATCCAAGAAAAGTTACACCAGTTTCTCCTTCCTGTCCCCTCTTCTATTAACCAACATGACTGATCTGCTGCGCAAGCGTCAGTTGGCAAGAAAGCTTAAGATGCCCATTTCAGATATCTAGGTGTATCCAGCAAATTTACCTTCCAGTACTTGTAAATAGCTTAGATAATTAGTTAATCTGTTCACATGTCTGTGACTATTGTAATGCACACCTAGCTACATAACAAGGACTGCTGCACAGGATGGGGGTGTATGGGTGGGTAGTGCAGAGGGAAAGAGCCATACATACAGCACCGTTGATGCTGGTTTGCGGTGGAGAGACAAAGATTGCTGTGTTGAGACAGCAAGAGAAGTAGCAGACCTGCAGGCATAAAAGGATGGGTGACACGAGATGGGAGAAATTAATGGTTCAGCTCCAACATCAGAGGTGCCTGAATAACTTCTAGCATTATTTTGCGGAAAGTCACTCTGACAGTGGAGGAAAACAGAGGTTATAATACGTTATTGTTATTTGCATTTGAATTGCACACCTAAGTATTGCAGTGCTTTCAGTGATCTGAAAGTGGATTGTTCAGTTCATAAAACTTTATTCGGTTTTTGATCAACCATGAAGGTGGATTGCAATGAACACATGAGAACCATTTGGAAAGTCAGTCTGATCGGGCCATAAGGCAAATTGTATAAATAGTATAATGCCTAGCATATAGGAGCTATGACATTTGTTTTCTGTATCTTGGCCACCGAAAGTGCTAATATCTTATGGTTTTTATGTGTACATCCTAATTTTAACTGTCCTGTTTACCTGCCTGTAATAAATGTCTATTTCGTTTTTGTAGGTAACACCCTAACTGTATATTGAAATTATCAACTTGTTTACTGTGTCATTGAGACAACAGTTCTTAACTCCCAGCTTCTCCTACAGTAGGAGATACTGAAGGTATACCTACTAGAATTTTTAACATTTCCAATTTACTCAACATAGTGAACACGCCATTTTAGAGACATTCCTCTAATTCCGTATGCACACTTTTAATGCAGTCTCCATTGCATACTTTATTTAAAATGTGATCCTCTTGTTGGTGTCCAGGTGGAATGTTATTCTGGGGGGATGCATTAAGCCTGTGATTCTTAGTACAAATTTTACCAAAGGTAAATGTTGTTCCTCTCCTTCTGATGCAGGATGATCATCGTCACCTGAACCAGTTCATTGCTCATGCTGCTCTCGATCTAGTTGATGAGAATATGTGGCTGTCCAACAATATGTACTTGAAGACTGTGGATAAGTTCAATGAATGGTTTGTCTCAGCTTTTGTCACCGCAGGGCATATCCTTTTACCATAAGTAATGACGATCAAGAGTAACACTAAGTACATCCTTTAAAAAACAGTTAGAATTTTGGTTGAACTTCTTGACATTTTTAATTGTTTTCAACATATATTTTGAACACTGTAGTCTAAACTGCTGCTGTGATTGTTGTCCCTGTGTTAATTGTTTCTTTGTATGCGTTAGTTGACCTGTTTATTCTTTCTAAATCGTACAGTGAGTGTGTAAGATTTGATTTTCTAGTTCAGATGTCACGTTTTTGTGATGTCATTTGAAAACAAAAAGACCTATTGATTGTAGTGAAAGCACTTACTACATTGGGGCGTAACTTGCCCTGGCCCCTTCTGGTTTTCTTCTGTCCTTTCCTAATAATGACAGCAGTGAGGCAGTAATCGCACAATTTGAATTTTTAGAATTAAATAAGCATAATTTATGCATACACAAACTGTTTTTTTTTGTATTGGCAGAGAAAATTAAAACTCTCTCCTCGTTAAAGAGAATGTCTATGTAAATGCAACATTTTGTATTTGTTTTTCTAATTCAATGAAACATAAACTAGGAGGTTTCAGAAAATCTCATACAGTATTATTCAAAGTTTAATTAGTGGTTGAAAAGGCACCTTTTTCTCTTTCCCTGCATAGAGTAGGACCTTATTGCAACGTCTTTCTTATTGGTGATCTGCGGGTTTTTTACTGGCTACTAGTCTGCTTTTTAATCTACAGTGGGGCCTTACTCCTGTTAACTGACTATCACAGGTGTTCGTGTTAAAAAGAGGTTGTTAAGGAATTGTGATGGCATCTCATAGGCATAGAGGCAAATGAACAGTCACTGCTTCGTTGGGCTACTTCTAGTAGTATGCGTTACTAAGGCTCACCAGGAGTATTGCACTCTACAGCATGAAAACACAGGTTTTCCTGCTTTACTTGAATGTTTGTGCAAATGCAGAGTGGGATTTTTTCAGACGAAATTGCTCTATCATCTCATGTCCTAGCAGCAAAGCTGACTCTACTGGGTATGCATATTTCAGGCTCTATTCCATCCTATTCTTATGTCTACTGATTGCATTTTTATGACTCTCCCACCTCCTTAGAAAAGGATGAGATTGCAACTCTTTTCATTGGTTATGAATAGTATTGAAGGCTACCCCCTCCGGGAAAGTGCAGAAGGTTATACGCAGCAGGGTGAGCTGCCTACAGGGGGTTTGTTGTAAGGCCCAGTCAGAGACGATGCTCTGCAGCCAACCCCTGCTGCACACGCCCAAAGGCTAGGCCCTGTGTGGAATTAAATGCGTAAAAACCCAAACATATTCGCTGAAAAAACATAGGGCCACATGTATCAAGCTTTTTCCGGTCGCAACCAGGCCGATTCACAGAATCGGCCCGATTGCGACAGCAAAAAATCATTTTTGTATGCATCAAACCAAAACTGCAATTCGGTAGCATGTTACCGAATAGCAATTCAGGTATGCCACCATATGCCGATTAGGTATTTGAAAGAGGCGTCGCTCCCAAATACCGAATCGGAATGGTATGTATTAATGTTTTGTGACCGAATTCCGGTCGCTAAACATTAATAATTTACCGACTACCCTTTCCATTTGTGAATGTAAAAAACAAAGTTTATCTAAGAGAAGGCAGTGGTCCATGGGACCACGGTGTCTTCTTAAACAAACAAAAGGAAAAAGACTTTCCTTTTTAAACGCATCGCGTTTTCTTTTAAGGAACATAGGTTGCATTTAAAAAAAGAAAAAAGACTGCTTTGTTTAAAGCAATCGCAGACGTGGTGGTCTGCTGACCTCAGCAGGCCACCTTCCATGTGTTGGCGTCAATTCCTAGTGGGTCTTAAATTGCAACCTGCTTCATTAATATTTATGAGGTAGGTCGATTTGCGACCCACTAGGAATCGCTAAATGAAACTCTGAGTTTCATACATTAGGAATAGCGATTTCCTAATTGCGATTCGCAGGAAATCGCAATTAGGTAATCGCTATTCCTAATATTGTTACATGTGCCCCATAGTTAGTTATGTTCCTGTCTCAAACCACTAAAATGTACCACTTATGGTTGCTGCACAAGCAATAACTTGTGCCCCCTTGAGCAGCGTACATGACCGCATTGATGACATAAGTGACATTGATGACAACACTTATGACATCACCACAGACATCACTGATGACTCACTGCACCTAACAATATATGCAACAAAAAAAACGAAAAATAGACAGATTTGTTTGAGCAGGGCTACAGACCATTCTACCAACCCCAGCTGCACACAGCCATGCACTGTGGGTTTGCCCACTCGCAGTGGGTTGGACACAGGACCTGAACACTGGCAAAAGCCTGTACCCAACCTCCACTTCTCATTCCACAGTCAGCTAGGCTTTGCTAACCCAGAGCGAATAAGGCAAAGGACCTGGTCTCCTGCCAGGTCCTGCTCGCAGCCAGCACTGGACAGTCAAAATCTGATGAAAGCAGTGGTTGGTAATAAAGCATGTAATAAGAAAAAAAATGGGAAAACAGAAAAAAACATAGATGCCAATTAAAAATGTTGCTGATTCAGACTGCAAAGGAAATATGAAACAATCATCAACAACATCATTAAAAACAAAACACAAAAAGATTAGACTTCTGCTGTCAATCCTCAAACACTGAAAATTAAAATGTTTTACAATTAACATGGATACTAAAACAAAACTGACATTGTGCTAATTGCACAAAAACACAAACGAAAAAACATGATTGAATAGAGAGGAAAGAAATTGTTAAAAAATGACAAAAAATACAAAACAAAAGTAGAAAAGAGAAAACCCAAAACAAAAGGCATGAACCAAGACACCATGTTTAAAAGAAAAAAAAACTAACACAAATCCGTAGAGCGATGATATCCTGTGTGTGATGTCATGTAAAGTGCAAGAGGTGGCACGAGTTATTTTTTGCACAGCGAATCAATTTCAATGGTTTGTAGCGCTTGAGCCAGAACCATAACTCACTTTATAACTGTGGTTTTTTATCCAGTGTATGTGTATATGTAAAATTGCACAGTGGCAGTCGCCGCTGTGTAGATGTAGTCGGAGTTTTCCTAGGAAGAGTGTTTTTTGTTTTTCTAATAACTTTGGCACCATTTGACGAATCTGCACAAATCTTTCCCCCAAAAAATAGTTAATCCACCACTGCTCCTTCTTGGAAAGTTTTACACTGATCCATCAAGTGTGGGGCAAGAATAAGGAGTATGTCCCAAAAGTGCAATTTTCCCATGTTCATTCCCATAGGAAATTTTGCTGTCTGTATCAAGAAAATATGGCATAAAAGAATTTGAAAAAAGTCAGAACTTTACCCAGAAAGCATACTTTAAGTGATATGGTGTAAATCCGGTCAGACGTTTTTGAGAAATTGGCATTTAAAGAGGGACTGGGTAGGCATGAAGGTGTTAAAAGGTTATGCATATCTTAACGGTAAGTTTTCAGATATGCTCGGATTGTCCACTTTATAGGGGACTAGTCAGTCCAAATCGGCTGACCACAACATGGACAATATGTTGTGGCAGCCATTACAGGACTCGGGGGCATGGTCCCTGTGTCATGAAAATGAATAAAAAAATGTATATGGGGGCATTTTGAGCACAATCTGGACTCCCCCAGTGACAGATGGCAGGTGGTCCCTTTGGGACCCCACCTTGATAGGCTGGCCACACCCTGGACAATGTGTTGTGGCAGTCATAGCAGGAATCCGAGACATGGTCCCCATTAAAATGCATTGTAGTGAATACCTGGTTTTAAGGACCTAAAAAAGGAGCACTCTAAAAGGGTGATGACAAATTTTAATCCCAATCGAAATCATTTGCTGCTGGTGTTCTACTCGGTTTATGAATTTTGGTGATTTGACCTTGTAAAAAATGCTGACCCTGTCCTGGGATTTGATGAACCATGTTTGAGACAACTTTTTTTCTTTTAATGATTTCTCATAGAGATTATGGAAGGTGCTCCAGAAGCTAAAAATAGAGCACTTTTTCTATAAGTTCACGCTTTCTTCCTTGGTAAAAGTGAGAATATCAGGCTTTTATTGTGAGTAAAACATGCACTTCCAACAGCAGCAGCAAGCCTGTCGGTTGATTACTCCAGTGTTCTACTGCAGCTTTCTACAGTGTTCTAATGAACAATAAAAACACTAACATTATGTATTTACGACTTGTGTGGCATGCCATTTTGATCGAATCAAAGCTGTAAAACGTGAATATTTTGCTTTACAATTGAACACAATGAGGGGATTCATTTTGTCATAGATGAATGGTTAGCACTCTAGAAAACTAAAGTGAGTATTTTTTTAAGAGTTTTCAAATATCTTCCTCATCCATTTCAGTAAAACATTGACATGCAGAGTGAAACTGCTTCCAACACCAGCCACAGTTTGTCAGTTATCTTTTTAGTAATCCACTGCAGCATTATCACAGAGTTCTATTGAACAACTAGAGCGCTTTTATATTGAAGACAAAAGTGAGACACACCTAATGGCATTTTACTGGAATAGTTATTGAATGTAAAGCCTTTCCTGTGGATCAGGCTGAACTAAATGAGCATTGAGATGTTAATGCAAACATGAAACCAGCTGCTTAAAAATGTGAGGGGAGATATGGGCTTTTAGTAATTTGAGGTATAATGTATTTTTAAAAGGGCAAAGAAAAATTTATTTGAGAGAAGTATGCATAAGTACAGCATCCCCATAATGTTTAAAAAATAAATAAATAACTGGAATGCATCAGTTATATTTTAGTGAACCCCCATCACGCACTGCTTATGACTTCGTATATTACATCACTCATGACATGTTAAATGACAGCTGATTATATTGAAATAACGTTGTTGAAATTAGGAATGAGATCAACCAATGGTTCTGACAGTGTCCTATAGGCTTTGTATATGAGGAGTAATACGACAAACTAAATCTATGGTTTGACTCTTATAAGTTTGACTGTAAGCTTTCAAAAGATGCAAAAAACATTGGACATTTGAAAAGCGAAACACTTTTGATGGGTATAGGTCACTTGCTGAGATCAACCTTTTCTGTGAAGGGCTGAAGGCTGAGCAAATAGGGTGTTAGGGTGTTAGGTTGTTATGAGGGGTTGGGCGCAGAGGCGAGGCCCAGCAAACAACACCCCTTTGAGCATGGCTGAAGGCCTTGCACACCGGTGATTGCCTACATGCGGAATGGTTGGCTACATGCAGGTGGTTGGCTACATGCGCGTGGTTGGCTACATGCGCATGGTTGGCTGCATGCGCGTGGTTGGCTGCAGGGTCTGGACATAGGGCAAGCCCACTGCCCAAACCCTATTGTATACCGGAAGCAGAGCCTGGTGCTGCAACTCTTATTGTGTATGTCCAAAGTCTGTGCATTGTGAGGGTTGATCACTTGTGGAGAAATGAGTGCAGACCCTGGCCACAGGCTAGTTCCAGGGTCACTTGTGTCCTACCTATAGTTGAAAATTGTGTTCAGTAGAAGTTTGATGCTTGCAGATGGTTGGGTGCAGTGCCTTGATGGAGTCTAGACGCTGAGCCCAAGTCCTGATGCAGTTTGGGTGCAGGGAGGCTATGACTGAAATTTCATGAGTGGTTTCAGCATTTATGTCCTTTAACATGTCCTGAGTGATGTAATATGTGAGAACATAAGCAGTGCATGATGGGGTGCAAAATATAGTTTTGCAAAACTACAACCTGCTTATTTCAGGGATTTTCGTTTTTTAATACTGTGTATCAATATAGAAAGAATGCATATGACAGAAAAGTAGGATTACAGATGAGTAATTTTACCTTACTGATAAGCTGGTTGTCCATTTTTCTTCCTAACATTTGTAAATTGAGAGGGCTTAGAAGTTGGATTACAGTAGTTATTACCATGTGCAGGGAAGCTGTAACTTTTAATGAGGTGCGCTGACTGCTAATGAAATTGCTAGTTCTGTTTTTGGTAAAAGCTGAAGCAATTCTTAAATGTTTTGTTCCCCAATGGAACAGTTTTTCTTAAGTTTAAATTGCATTCATACTACAACTTGTCTCACTTGCATGTTAAAAAATGAAAATTTATTATATGTTCAATATAGATGTGTTTGTATGTACACTGATGCAAAAAGATGGCACACTCTTAAGATTCTATGGTTTTAATATATATATCTGACAATTCCTTGGTCCTTACCAAGTCACAACTGTTGATAAATTTAACTTCATGATGCAACACACAAATTGTATTTACTAAACAAAATAATCGGGAAGCATGTGCGAAAGGGAGTGCATCCTTACTGCTTCCTTATCACTCAAGAAGATAATAAGAAACAGCTGCTGCTATTGCACTCAATTTCTCGATCATCCAGTAGTGATTCCGCTTGCATATATAATCAGAAACTTTATCGGTTTGGCCCGGAGCATTCAGGTTTGATGTAGCATCATACCTAGGCCTGTGACAGTCTCCTAGAAAGAATTGTTGCTGCTCATCAGTTTTGGTAAGGGTTATAAAGCCATTTCAGAATATGACGTGCATCTTTCCACATTAAGAAAGATGGAGAAGTTGGAGGTTGGCGTCATAGCTAAGTGATCTGATGAATGTGCTCCATGAGTCCATATTTGATCTTATGGTCAGAGGTTCAAATCTGGCATACCCACTCTGCCTTTCCTCCTTAAAATGAGAACCATTAAGTTAGGTACAAATAGACTTCTGTTGTTCAGTGCCAAAATATGCCCTAAGGGCTAAATGCCCTTTACAAATACATCTTATCGTATATTATTTAAAAAACATGTTGGGCCACATCTTTAATTTACAACACATACCTAGTATATCAATAGTAATTTTATTCATAATGCTTTTGCCATTGTGAAGTAATCGGTTACTTCAAAGTTGAGGTCATGAGCACCGTATTTGGTGCCTGAGATATGGTTTACATGGCGAGCTATAGGGATTTTCAGGGGGTTTTGAGTTTTCTTAAACTCAAAATCCCTTAAACTGCGGCTATATATAGGAATGTGCTGTCTTCTCTCTGTCACAACATCTTGACCTCTCTGTCACAACATCTTAACTCCCCCTGAAGAGCTCTCAGATGCCCTTGATCTTATAAATCACTACACTGGCTCCATGAAATCTGTTCTTGACTCAGTTGCCCCATTCCAACTAAAAAGAATACCCACCAAAATCTCCAAACAATGGTAGTCTCAACACAGAAAGACGTAACCTAAGACTAGCCGAACGTCAATGGAGATTTGACTCGTCCAATGAACATCTCAAGCAACTGAGATTAGTTAGGAACAGTTACTACAAAAACATCAGAACTTCTAAAGCAAATTTCTTCAGAAACCAACTTGATCAAGCCAGTAACCAACCCAAAAAAATACTTGATCTCATAAAAGCACAATCAAACTGCGTCCCCAATCAGTCATTGTTGGGAACCAATTAGCTACCAAACGGTGAGGAATTTGCCGCCCCCTTTCTGCAGAGGGCAGAATCCATTAGAAATGATCTGCAGCTGGCCATGAAACAATTTCCTATCCCCCTCAGCCTTGCCCATCCCCTACCAGGCCTTGTGTCCCGATATGCTTGCCCAGCCTTTCCTCCCCAAAAACAACGCTGCATGGAACTCTTTTAGAACCTTTGATGAAGACAACATTCATAAAATCTTAACTAAACTGAAACCCTCAAACCATTTCAATGACCCTTTTCCCTCGAAATACTTCAAGGAACTCACACCCGGCATGCTCCCAATCTGGACCAAGATGGTTAATGCCTCCCTTCTTCAAGGCTCCATCCCTGATTGCTTAAAGTCCGGTCGAGTTATCCCCATTCTAAAAAAAACAAAAGTGTAACAAACTGGCCTTAACAACTACCGACCTATTTCCAATATCCCTACCCTGGCTAAACTCCTGGAAAAATGTGTTCACATTAGACTCTGCAACCACATCGATCATTTTCATCTATTAGACCAATTTCAACTGGCTTCCGTGCTGGACACAGCACCAAATCTGCTCTGATTCACATTGTAGATGATGCACTAAAAATGCTGCACCAGAACCAAGCCTGTCTTTTTGCCCTCCTTGACCCATCACGGGCATTTGATACAGTTCAGCAAGCAAATCTCCTAGACCTCTGGGGCACCGTATGGGCCTTACAGGTCTAGTCCTTAAATGATTCTCCTCATACTTCCTCTACAGATCTCAAAGAGTCAAGCTTAATCTCTCTCTATCACAGTCCACGCTGATCACTCTTGGGGTCCCACAGGGTTCATCTCTTTCGCCCACCCTCTTCAGCCTTTTCATGGAGCCCCTAACAGAAATTCTGAGCTCATCTAACATTCAATACCACATGCACGTTGATGATAGCTAGCTATACCTAAAAGTCTCCTACCCAGATGACCTCACCTCCATCAACACAACACTAATGTAAACTCAAAACTGGCTAACAACTAATCACCTCAAACTAAATACTTAAAAAACCGAACTCCTTCTAATCGCCCCACCCAACCAGGCACTGATCAATAAAGAATGGCTCAAATAGCTTACTGCCCTAAACTGCGGAGGCAATGATTTGTGGAGTGCAAAGTCACTGGGCGTTACTCTTGACAAGAATCTCTACATGCAGAAACACATCAGTGCCTCCACCAAAGCAGCAAGTCACCAAATTAGTATTTTAAGAAAAGTAAAACCTTTCATCCCCCCAATGATTTCAAACATGCTGTACAAACCTTGGTGATCCCTAGGCTGGAGTATGGTAGTAAAACCTTATCTGGATTGCTCAGATCCAAACTTGCTCCTCTAAGGACCTCGCTCAACTCTGCCGCTGGACTCATCACTGCCTCAAAAAGATACAACTACGTCACCCCGGATCTCAAAGACCTCAACTGGCTCCCTTATGAAGCTAGAATCCAGCTAAAAATTGTGTGCATGACGCATAAAGCCCTCCACCAGAATACCCCTAACGATCTTGTCCAGAAACTCAAACTCTCGAGTGGCTCCAGAGCATCCAGAAGCTCCAACACCCTTCTTATGAAACATCAGAGATTCCACAAGAAGAAAACCTACAATCTGGCCTTCTCTGGGATTGCCCCAAGAATTACCTCATAAAATCAGAACAAATCCCTCAGCCATATCAATCAAGAAAGAAGTCAAAGAATTCCTTATCAACAAATTTCTTCTCTAGATCACATGACTCGTATCTCCCCAGTCGCTCACATGATTAAATACTCTCTGGCTACTTGCTCTTCGGCACAGTACCGACTTGTCCCCCCTGCTTCTCAACACTGTCTGGTACCTGCACTGGCATGAACTATGACAAAAGGTTGGTATAAACGAAGGTTCTATTTTATCCTACTGTTAGTGAATTTTCAGTCAATACTGTCTTTCTACTCCGCACGCTGTAATTCTGTAAAGCGTTCTGATACCCGCATGGGTAATGTTCTTCCTATAAAAAAGTGTGTCTGTCTTATTTGTAACCAATGAAAACCCAGAATTTGTGAACACTGAATTGATGTTTTATATTGCGACACTCGTTTAAAGTGCTTGCATTTTTCCATAGTTTCTCCTTTTATTGTTTCCTTAACTATCTTACATATGAGATTCCTCATGCTTCATGATGTACGACAGGAAGATGGCATCAAAAACTTCTTTAATGACGTCTATGATTTGTACATAAAGGTAGGAAGTTATGTTTTCATATTTATATTCTTGACTTAAAGAGGATGTGAAACAGTTTGACAATATAGGTATTTTATGCTATTTTGCTGCCTAACCGTATAGATTCTTCATTGTTTACCTTTTCCGCACATAATCTTTAATCTCCTGCCTCAATTTTGGTTCTGAATTTCTATATCATCCTTTTCTAATTCCAAAAAGGTTTATATTAATCAGCATTGCATTTTATTTGGAGATTATTGCAGCAGCTTGATCGTAGCCAGAGCCAGCTCATTGTTTGCTAGTTTACTGACAAAATCCCATCTTTGTAGATATTTAAAAAATAATTATTTGGGCTGGGCAAACTTTTCTTGCAAGGTGCCTATGGTGCAAACTGACCCATTGCTGTATATATCGCCCAACAATGAAATACCTTCTTTTACCCATAAATTGTAATAATTATCTCTGAAAAGTTTGGGAAATAATTTAGAGTTCCATACGTTATATACTTATTATACTTCTTAATGTGTAGAATCTTGGCCTAATTTTTCCATAGCCTACCAACGAATAACAGGATCTTAACGCATATTTTTTTTTATAGAAGTTGTATTAAAAAAACCTTACAAAAAAGCCATTACCATTTTTACCCAGGTATAGCTAAAAAATGGGCAACCCAACACACAACTGCTACATATTGAATCTAGTTTCCCAATCCAGGTTGATGTTACAGGAGAGAAATAGACCTAAAAAGATGTACAACATGGACAAAACTATAATTTTTATAACTTTAAAACTACCTATAATGGTTAGATGTAAAGTATTTAATCTTTTTAGCCTACTCTCTGTTTGTATCAGTAACTGATTCTAATTCACAGAGATTATTTTATTAACCTCCAGTGACAATTTTATCCCCAAGTATGTGAGAAGTGTGGCTCAATGTGTGGCTCAATGGTTAGAGCGGCAGACCCTGATGCAGAGATCTGGCCCGGGACCAGGGTTCAATTCCCGCCTCGGCGGGTCTTGGGCTCAATTTCCTCGGACCTGATAATTCTCGCCTCGGTGCCTATTCTAATCATGGGTCCCACTCTGCAACTCTGGGCAATAGCTTGCTTAATCTCCACAACGGCCCCAACAGCGCTGGGATGCCTGGCTTCACCCTGGGGGTGCCCAGGAGTGGACATTTCACAGGGAAAAGCCAGGAAGGGTTCCACAGCGGTATGCGTACAGCGCCAGGACACCCCTTTGGGGGTATAAGTGCGCTTTACAAGTACAAATTTCATTTCATTTCATTTCAAGTATGTAGCTTCATTAGTTGTCCTGTGGTCCAGTATTTTCCATAAAATAGTTAGATAATAATATTTGTGTTTTACTTTTATTCAGCAAATAGCCATTAACCATACCAAATCTGTCTGCCTCGGCTTCTATCTCTACCATTGTAACATCTGGTGATGTTGCCATAAGGGAGATATGCGCATTTGGGAGCAGTTTTGTAATATGGTCATTAATGAAACCTGCTTGATCTTCTCATTTTCCATTAATTTGAGTATGAATGGTTCGATATATATTGCACAGAGCAATGGTGATCAGGGGCAGCCCTGTGGACTCCCTCTTGAAATTTCTTTTTTTTCTTTACAATTCTAGACCCATAATTAGCAGTTTTGCTTGAGGTTGTCTGTAAAGAATCTGAACAGCATTCATAAATGATGTGCCAAATCGCATATGTTTCATTGTCTCTGACAAATAAGTACAGGGGACGCTGCTGAAGGGTTTTTCCACGTCGAGCAGAATCATTGGCAGTGGTGTCCTTTTACCCGCCACCGGATCCAAAAGCCAACAGCCCTATTGACATGATCAGTAGAACCTCTTTCTTGTACAAACTCATGTTGCCATAGAGAAACTAGCCTGGCAAATGTCCTGCTCAGATGCGTAGCCAATACCTTAGAACAGATATTAAAATCATTATTTATAAAAGTTATTGGTCGATATAACCCTAGACTCATTACTAATTTATTTATTTTTTCAAGAAAAAAAAAATATTTGTTATTTACCAATATTGTGGAGGATTTTGACCGGCTTGAACTGCTTCAAATAAAGTTAGTAATGGCCCTGATATAAAAGAAAAATGTTTTTTTAAACTCGAGGAATACTGTCTGTCGTTTTTCCAGCTCGCTGCAATTCTATGACATTTTAATCTCTTTCAAAGTGATGTGTATATCCAGAGCCTCTGTCTTCATCAGTTATAGATGTAATTCTGATTGATACATCTGCCTCTGGATTCCTCACCTTTTGAATTCCCCAATGCGCAGCATTCCACTGAAACTTTTCTCCTCTGCTCTCCCACGTCGATGAGGACGTCACAATGGAACGGCTCCACACGCGACTCTGCATGACATCATCGGAGCCATAAGAAGACCTTGTCGGCGTGCTGACGTCAGTTCCCTTTTTTCCGCGCCGTCGGCGTGTAATGGCTTTTTCCCAGGCCCTCCATTTCTGGGAGTTTCTTTTTTGCTGTTGTCGCGACTTTGTAGCCATCGAAGATGACTACGCCGAGAAAATCAGATTTCAAGCCGTGCAGAGAATGTGACTCATGAAGATTGTTTATGGTGTCTTTCGTCGGACCATGACGTCGAGACATGCACTTTGTGCAAGCACATGAATCCAAAAGCGCTGTAGGAGAGGGAGGACAAATTATTCATGGCCAAAGCCAAAAAACAGAAAAGAGGTCGCAGAAGGTCAAGGACCTGCTCGAAGTCGCCAACTCCACACACTTCGAGGTCTTCGAAGAAACATAAGAAGAAGCGGCGCCATGGTTCTCGGTGTCGCTCTTTGGGGGATGCAGCTCCGAAGTCGGTGTCCCCGAGTCTCAGACGTCATCGCAGAGATGAGAACTCTCTGACTCCTTCACCTGGGGTGACTCCGGTCCCGTCTCCGAGAGCAGTGACTCCACCGGCTCCGAGAAATGCAACACCTCCACCGTTGCCGAAGTCGACCACTCCACCTCTGGCTCCGGGGTCTCCGGTGCCACAACCGGAGCCGAATTTAGTGCCTCCCTGAGCGGCTTCAGAGTCTGTGGTACCGGATCCAACATATCTTGCTTTCCCGACTCCGGGATCGGATCTGTCGTATTTTTTAAATGCGATGTTTGGCTTATTCGCCAGAGCAGCAAACCTTACTGGTGCGCCTGTTGGCCCCATGGGTCCTTTGGCATATTCCCTGGGAGGTTTGCCATCTCACTTTCACCAGGCACCGCTCATGCCTTTCATGCCTATGGCTCCAGGGAGTTGGCCTCTTCCGACGCCGAGATTTTCAATGCCTTTGCAGTCTTTGAAGCGACTAACCCCTTTAGATGGTTCATCCCCAGCACCGTCTGGTTCTGAACCGGCGGCGACTCAACCTCAATCGGCTTCGACTCGTGTTCCTGTGGACCTCCCTTCTACGCCAATCCCCAAGTCACTGGAGCTGCGTCTGATGCCACCGAAGCCGGTTCCAAGGATAAGGTCTCGGAGAGAGGCGCAAAGACTGTTGGAGGAAGAAGAGTACCAGGAGGAACATGGAGGGCTGAGGAAGTAGAGATCCTGACCCGGATTTTGAGGGTTTACAGGAGGCTAGTGGCCTGGGCGCCTCTCCTGAGGGGGAGCTTTCATCATCACAGGGCTTGCAGACGCAGGAGGTGACCACATATTACACTGTGATCAGACAGGTTGCGGACCTCTTGCAGTTGCCTCTTCCTACAGCGGAGTTGAGGTCTAATATTCTGACGGAGGTGCTCCATTCTCCTTCCTCTATTTCAGAGCCTTTACTTCCCTTCAATGAGGCGCTGACAGAGCCCATTCTTGATGTCTGGCAGAAGCCAATGTCCACTCCTGCAGTTTCGAGGACCATGGCAAGTAGGTACAAAGTGGCTCCGGGGGATCCTGCTTTTCTGCCCACCCATCCTTCGCTGGAAAGCTTGGTGGTCCAGGCTTCGTGCTCTTCGAGGCAGTCTGCAGGTTCCTTGCCATCAACGTTAACCACAAATGAGGCTGCTCCCAGATTAGAGTGACCAGTAGTGCTCAAGAAGTCAAATTCATACTGTGAGTGTTGGCATCTCACAAAAAGTGAAGGACTGGCCTCACACACCACCTGGTGTCATGCTTCATCATTGGCCGTCCTCGCCCTCTAAAAACTTGGTTTGATAGAGGGCGGGCATACACCTGACGACAGGGTTGCACTTCTAAACTAAGTGGGGCCCGTGAATAGTGAATGTGATTTTAAAAACCATTACAGTTGTCTAATTAATTTTAATAAGGTGGGCAACTGTACGGTATTAAAACAGTGATGCGGTGAATAGAGGAATTTATTATCCCCTCACCGCGGTGTATAGGGTCGACATGTTTCTGCCCAGTGTCCCAGTAGGTTACGTGGCATTCATCAGGGCCTGTTATTTAAGAGCGGGCACCGGCCTTACCAATTTCGTGATAAGGGAAAACCACTATGTGGGGTGACCTTTTGTCACTCCACCCGTTGAGGGGGCTCCACGTCAGCCTGTTGATAAATGAAATAAAGCACAAAAGAACCTTAAGAGATTTCTTTGGTCATGACAATAAACTCATCCGTAACCACAGCAGTTATCGCGCGTGGTTTAAGGTGCGTGACATGTGTCAGTCATCTGTGTACACACATACTAATATTTGAGAGAAAACATCTCTCATATCTTACCCAAATTTCTTAGCCTATGTACTCCATGGAAGGAGTGGAGGGAAGGCCCCTATAGTCACACTCTAGAGGGAGAGATAAACCAGATAGATCGACAAGAAAAAATCTTAGAATATGCAGATTCCATTTCAGTTAGTGCATAGCGTCTCATCGTGCCAAATTGGTATCACCCTTGGGATCAAGAACTGTGTTTTACTTAACATCATAAACATATATAAGAGTAACATTCATTTCATGCATGCCAAGCGAGTCTCTACTCATGCCGCAGCTCCCTCACACACTCTTACTTCGTCAAGGTGCGCCTTACGCTGAGAACACCTAGCTCTGTCCATCTCTCCTTCCCGTAGATGATAAGACCGGGAACTGGCGGGGTTTAAATAGTGTATCTAAATTGGATAATTGGCCTCAGGCTTTCGTGATTGTTTACACCCCTCCTATATCCGATGTCACAATGTGCGCCATGTATATTATGTGCCTGACCGCCTGACTCGATAAACATGCGGAAAAAGGATGCCGTTACCACTTCCTTATTGTATCCGGTGTCACGAATTGTGCCATGTAATCGTCGTGCCTGGTTCGTTCTGTTTAGAGAGGAAACTTATGTTGTCCTCCGTATTTGTCCACATCCGGAGTCCCAATAAAAGGGGGCCGTCTGTAGGTCAGGTCAGAACCTGGTCTGGGGCGTAATTGGGGCGGGGCTCGAGAAGGGAACGTGACGTCCCGTGGGTAACTCCGCCCTTGCGTCTCGGTAGTACTAGAACCTCTGACCTTGATGGTTAACAAAGGAGAGAGATGTGCTGACATTCAGCTGTTTGACGGCTGCAAATTACGTAGTTCATGTCTGTACTAAAAGTAAAAATAAATAAACGGTTTGAAGTTCAGCCGGAAAAAAGGATGGCATCGCTCGCCCATGTTGGATCTGTACTTGATGGAATGTTTATTAAGATATTCCTTATGTGGAAAGTCAGTATTTTCATAAAGGCACCCGCACACGATGTATGGTTACTCTTGATCGTTTGTGTTGGTGTAATGTGCATCACTATAATCTTCACAGTTAGGCTGAGGGATTAAGTGATAGCCTAATGGTAAATATTATCGTAAAATCACCCGTACCCGATGTGTGGTATCTCGTGGTTGTTTGTATTGGTGTAGGGTGCATCACTATAATCTACACAGTTAAACTGAGGGATTAAATGATAGCATAATGGTAGATTTCAAATGCTCCTCATGTTTTCCTAACAAAGAAACACCGATGTCAAGAGAACAAATGACGCCCAGTGTTGTTTTAACAAATGACGCCCAGTATTGGTTTAGCAGTAGTAGGGGTGGGGATGTCTAGTGTATACATTTCATCCCATCTGGAGCCATGGAATTTCGTCATTTAGACCATTAGCCCATGTGCGTAGGCGGTATACCCATCGTTGTTCCCTGATATGTAGGCTTCTGGTGATAACTGTTTTTTGTTTTTTCATAACTTCCAAAACCACCCATTTCAGGTCAGAATCTTTATGGTTTTGTTCCAAGAAGTGTTTTGTCAATCTTGTGTTTGATTTTTTTGCTGCGGATTGTACTCCGGTGCTCGTTGATTCGGGTTTTTACTTTACTCGTGGTCATTCCCACATACATGAGATTGCAAGGGCATTTTAATAAATAGACCACATTCTCGGTTGCAGTTGCTAAAGTCCTTCAGCTTACATGGGTTGTTTGTGCCTATATCAACTTATTTAGTAGTGTATGTAAATGTGCAGGCCACGCAGCTCCCACATGGGAAATGTCCCGAAGGTCTCTGATGGTTCCAAAGTGTTGCTTGTTCTACTGTTTCCTGTGTCTTCGAATGGACCAACTCATCACGTAGGTTCCTGCTCCTCTTGAATGCAAAAAGCAGTTGTTCCCATTGCTTCTGTGCACTGTTCAGGATATGCCATTTCTTCCTTATAATGTTCTGGACTTTATTTTTGCCGGGGTATATGTGGTCACACATACCACACGATCAGTTTTCTCTCTTGCGGTGGATTCCAAAAGGGCTTCCCGGTTGTTATTTCTGGCCCTTTTCCTTGCTTTTTTAATCATCTTCTTCGGATAATGTCGTTCCTGGAGTTTCACTTCGAGTTGTTCTGCTTGTTCGTTGTATGTTTCTATGTTGGAGCAGTTCCTCCGTACCCTAAGGAATTGCCCTACTGGTAGGTTCTGCCGTAATGCCCTCGGGTGATAGCTTTCGTATAGGAGTAGGCTGTTCTTGTCGGTGGGTTTATTATGCACTTTAGTACAGATGCCTTCTGTGGTCATTGTGATGTCAAGGTCCAAGAAGATGGTGTGGTCCTTGCTAATGGAATGGGTGAATCTGAGGTGTTCGTCCTTTGTATTAACCCACTGGACAAATGCTGTTGCGTCTTCTGGTGTCCCGTGCCATATGATGAAAATGTCATCTATATAGCGCTTCCACGTTTTCAGTTGCGCCGCATATGGGTTGCTCTGATTGAAGATATGGTCTTCCTCAAATTGGTGTACATAGAGGCACGCCATGCTCGGGGCGAAGGTGTTGCCCATGGACGTGCCTTTGATCTGGTGGTATATGACCTCTTCAAATTCAAAATAATTTTCGGTCAGTGCCACCTCTGCGCATTCCATAATGAAGTGTCTTGGAGTCATAAACTCCCAATCCAGGTTCAGCAGGATCTGTTCGACGACAGCCATGGTTCGTCTTTGGGGGATACTCTTGTAGAGCGCCTCGATGTCCATTGTTATAAACAGGGGGAGGCTCCCCGGGCCCGAGGGACCCCATCCGGGGCATCCAGCCACACGGCTGGCCCGGGGATGGACCCCAGGCTGGGGCAGCATCCTGGCCCGTCCAGCTGACGGCTGAGGACCGCTAGGCCGAGATGGGTTCCGGAGTACCCTGTCCCTAGTAATCCGGAGGAAGGCTACCCCCCTTTCTGGTAACCCGTGTCTCATAGTTGGCACAGGACATCTTTTGTGTCTTTCAGGTATGAGGGAGATCTTTGTGCTATACGTCTCAGGAACCAATCGCAGAATTGCGAGAGGGGTTCCAAGATGGACCCGATCCCTGAGACGATTGGTCGTCCTGGGGGAGGCGTTTTGTTCTTGTGTATTTTTGGTAGAGTGTAAAACCTCGGTGTCCTCAGGTTGTTGTTTATGAGGAATTCCGCTTCATGTCTGGTAATCCAGTCATTTGTCAATCCCTCATCGACCATGCTTCTTATTTTGTTCATAATCCGGGTCGTCAGGTCACTCCGATGTACCTCATAGCTGGTTGTATCTGACAGTAGTCGGTTACACTCACCTTGGTACATTGTCTGATTCATTAGGACAATGGCCCCACCTTTATCCGCCGGTTTGATCACCAAGTCGGTATTGGTTTTGAGTCTCTCCAGTGCTATTCTCTCTCCTCTTGGTTTTTAAAATCACATTCACTATTCATGGGCCCCACTTAGTTTAGAAGTGCATCCCTGTTGTCGGGTGTATGCCCGCCCTCTATCAAACCAAGTTTTTAGAGGGCGAGGACGGCCAATGATGAAGCATGACACCAAGTGGTGTATGAGGCCAGTCCTTCACTTTTTGTGAGATGCCAACACTCACAGTATGAATTTGACTTCTTGAGCACTACGGGTCACTCTAATCTGGGAGCAGCCTCATTTGTGTGTAACATTGAATGTTGGAGGCTGGCTAGCTCCTGGCGCCCTGTGCCTCTAGTTCCCTCCCCCAGCTATCTGCCGGGGCTATTGTGGTTTAATTCCTTGCCATCAACGCCTGCGTATAGGGAGTACGCATGGAGCAATCGGCAAAGGTGTTCTCGTCTGCGAGTATGGCCCTTAAATCCACAAATGCCACATGCCTTTTGGGTCGCTACATTCACGCCCTCATGGACTCCGCCAGGGAGGTTGTTCCAAAATTGCCTGAGGAGGTACAAGGGCATTTCTCAGAGGTGTTGTCGGATGCCCAAGCTGCTGCCCAAGCTGCTGCCCACTAAGTGATACAATCTGGTTTGGACACGCCCGATTCGGTAGCCAGGGCGATAGGATCATCTGTGGCTTCTAGGAGACACACATGGTTGCGTGGTTCTGGATTCTCTCCTGATGTCCAGGCTCCTTTACTGGATTTGCCCTTCGATGGATCTCGCCTGTTTGAGGCTAAAGCAGGACTTAGCACAGCAGCGCTTTAGGGACAGTAAAGCCACAGCAAGGTCTTTGGGACTTCAATCTCAGTCTAGGAGCTTTGGGCAGTTCCGAAAGGTTCGTGGCTTTGGAAGAAACTTGTCCTTTTGTGCCAGGCAACAGCAGCAGCAGGCAAATCCCTTGTATAGATTCTACAGGGGAAAGGGCAGAGGTCGTCTGCGGGGTCCTCTCCTTCCTCCTCCTCCTCTTCATCTTCCTCTTCCTTCCTCCTTCTTCCTCCCTCCTTCTTCCTTCTTCTTCCTCCCTCCTTCTTCCTTCTTCTTCCTCCTCCCCCTCCCTCCTTCTTCTTCCCCCTCCCTCCTTCTTCTTCCCCCTCCCTCCTTCTTCCCCACCTCCTTCTTCCCCACTCCTCCTTCTTCCTCCCTCCTCCTTCCTCCCTCCTTCCTCCTCCCTCCTTCTTCCTCCTTCTTCCTTTCCTTCTTCTTCCTTCCTCTTCCTTCCTCCTTCTTCTTCCTCCCTCCCTTCTTCTTCCTTCCTCCTCCTTCTTCCTCCCTCTTCCCCCTTCTTCTTCCTCCCTCCCTCCTTCTCTTTCTTCTTCTCCCATTTTCTACAGCATTTGAGGTCTGTTACCACATATCTCTGGGTTTTGAACATAGTAGAGAATGGGTATGCCCTACCTTTCCGGGAGTTTCCCCCCTCCTTTCCCTCCCCGTCAGGGCTGTTGCTCAGAAGAGCATCTTCTGCTTCTCCAGCAGGAGGTTCTGTCATTGCTACAAACGTGTGCACTCGAGGTGGTTCCGGAGCAGGAAAGGGGTCATGGGTGCTACTCTCTGTACTTCCTGATCCCTAAAAAGGACGGTTGTTTACAACCGATCCTCGACCTTGGGGTTTTTAATTTTTACCTCAAAGAGGAGAAATTCAAAATGTTGACCCTGGCACAGGTTCTTCTCGTGCTGGAGAAGGAAGACTGGATGGTGGTGTTCGATTTCCTGGATGCATATTTTCACATTCCCATCCTGAAGTCGCATAGGAAGTACCTTCTTTTTTTACGGTGGGGTCTCAACATTACCAGTTTGCGGTCCTTCCGTTCGGCCTTACTTTCACACCGCAAGTCTTCACAAAGGTGATGGCGGTGGTGGCAACTCATCTCAGAAGGTCGAGGATTCCCGTTTTTCCATACCTGGACGACTGGCTGCTCAAAGCAAAGTCGCCAGAGATGGTGCTGCATAATTTGCGGGTAACAACACAACTGTTGTTCGAGTTTGGGTTTTCGATAATTGTACCCAAATCTCACCTGGTGCCCTCTCAGCACAACCTGTTCATAGGGGCAGTACTGGACACTACTGTGAGTCGTGCAATCCCGCCTCCACAGACGGTTCAAGACATCCAGGCTATGATTCCACTTTTTCAGAATGGAGCGGCTGTGGTGGACGTTATATTATCAGCCAGAAGACAATCCACCAAATCTGCATATTCTGGTAGGTGGACCAAGTATGTTAAATGCTGTGGAGAGAGATCGATTGATCCTTTACAGGACCATTTGTCTGATGTTCTGAGTTTCTCTCTAGTGCAACAGGGTTGTGCAGTGACTTCTGTTAAGGGCTACTTGTCTGCCTTGTAGGCTTTTCTCTGTTTACCAGCTCAACGCTCGTTGTTTAACTCTCCCATAGTTATGAGATACATTAAGGGTCTCACTAATAGGCTTCCTCCCAATCCTTTTATCATGCCTCAGTGGGATTTGAATTTGGTTCTCACATCTTAATGGGTTCACCCTTTGAACCATTACATAGTATTCCGTTATTGTTTCTAGCATTTAAAACTATATGTTTAGTTGCAATCACTTCCGCTAGAAGGGTGAGAGAATTGCAGGCTCTTAGCTCCAGGCCTCCTTTTACATCATTCTATGTGGAAAATATGGTTCTTAGAACCAGAGCTGCTTTCCTGCCTAAGGTGGTCACTCCTTTCCACTTGGGGCAGTCCATCACCTTACTCACTTTCTACCCTCCCCCTTCAAAGAAGGAGGAGAGACTTCATTGCCTGGACCCCAAGAGGGCGGTCAGCTTCTACTTGGACAGAACCAAGGACTTCAGGTTGGACGATCAACTCTTCATCAGATATGTGGGCAAGATGAAGGGAAAGGCTGTCCACAAAAGAACGCTGTCCAGGTGGATCATCCTGTGTATCAAGATCTGCTGCATCTTGGCCAAGAAGGAGCCTCCTGAGGGTATTTGCGCTCATTCTACTGGAGCTAAGTCTTCTTCTTCGCTTTGGCTAGAAGTGTCCCTGTGGTAGACATCTGCAAGGCCGCAACTTGGGCATCCCTCCACACTTTTGTGAAGCACTATTGCTTGGATTCTGAGGTGAGTAGGGACGGCCATTTTGCTCATTCTGTGCTGCAAGATTTTTTGGTGCAGGCAGGCACCCTCCTCCGGGAGCGGGACTGCTTGGGGAATCGATTCAAAAGGTGAGGAATCTACAGGTGGATGTATCAATCAAAAGAACAAGTTACTTACCTTTGGTAACACTTTTTCTGGTGGATACAGTATCTGCCTGTGGATGCCTCACTGACCCACCCGCCTCCCTGTTGCCTGTCGGCTTATACCGAAAAATAATCAATGTGAATTATTCTTGGAATCATGTGATACTTGGCACAAGGAAATGTCTATGATGAAGAATTTCCAGTTTGGGGTTGTGTTTGTATACTGTGTATACTTGTATAAATGTTGTCGGTTCACCCATTCGCCTCTAAGGCACGGAAAAAAATGGGTGGAACTGACGTGAGCACGCCGACGAGGTCTTCTTATGGCTCTGATGATGTCACGTGGAGTCGCATGCAGAGCTGTTCCATTGTGACGTCCTCGTGGGAGAGCTGAGGAGAAAAGTTTCTGTGGAATGATGCGGATTGGGTAATTCAAAAGTGAGGAATCCACAGGCAGATACTGTATCCACCAGAAAAAGCGTTACCAAAGGTAAGTAACTTGTTCGTTTGACACTATCCAAATATGAATTGATTGTTAGTAGAGAGGATTATTGTCTTGCGTATAAAGCGTTTGATAATATTTATGAAAAAGCTGGACCATTTCCTGACTATCGTATGCAAGATCTCCTTCATCATCAATGATTGTTCCTTACTGAATTATGTCTTAGTTAAGAGCGAATAATTTACCAATACTCTCACAGTGTTCATAGCTTTGTGATATGGAGACCGTATACTTTTTGTCCAGTTGATAGCTATACCACCTATGAGTATTGGCTTTAATCACAGTGATTTTTGTTCAGCTGACTCATATTTTTGCAATGACTATCATATGCTTCCTCTCTAAATTTGAACGTTCAACATACGTCTTAAGCATCTGTTCGTTGGTACATTTCTGTTGATAGAATGAGTATCCTTTAGTCATGCTTCTAATCCCGGCTTTAAAGATGTCCCATACTACATCAGACTCGGAAAAGCCTTCATTGAACATGAAAAAATCTGAGATCCAGTTTGTTACATAACTAATCTGGCTTAAGAATTTCTAAACTCTTCCCTTAAAATCAACCTTTTTTTAGTTTACTCCTGTTTATTTAGATTTTTCTAAATTTATTCATACTTCCCGTGTCTGATATACCACAAAAGACCACTCCTGTGTTTTAATAAAGAATATTTTCCTTCATTTTCCTAATTTTTCAGAGGAGCCCTGAAGCTGGCATTCTGCTTGCGTCCTGGTTAGCACAGCTGACTTCATCCAAACCATGTAGGCCTCAGGCCCCGGCACTAGCCTGGTTGTAACAAGTAGGTCATTGTCCAGTGAGTGGCAGCCATAACTCTGTTTCTCTCAAACTTCTTCACCGACCACGGCTGTCTTGCCATTGATTTCTCCCTCAACACTGGCAAGTGGGTGCTCCATGTAGTCCCCGCTGGCTACAAGGCTATTGCAAGTGGTACCAGGCAGAATCTCCATAAGTGTGAGGTACCACCTCTCAACCATAGTCCAGTAGGGGAAACAGCATTTGCAACACAGTGTAAACCACAATGTACCTTCACAACGAAGTGTTAACCACGCTTTCGTTTTTACCACACAGGTTTTTACAATGCATGTCTTTACCACTAGTGTCATTACCACGCATGACTTTACAATGTTTTTTTACATCTAGACTTTTAGCACTACCACTAGTGTTTTTACTACGCATATTTTTACCACTAGTGTCATTACCACGAATGTCTTTACCACGCATCAATATGTAAGTATATGGATAAGTATATAAGAGAGGATGTAGCCTTTCGGCTAGAGCGGTCAACCTCTAAGCTGGGGAACCGGGTTAGAGTCTCTGCAACGACGCTCACATCCTGTGATTCTGGGCACATCGCTTAATCTTCCTGTGCCTAACAAAAATGAATGTGTCCATCTGTAATGAAACTGGTGCTCATGTAAAACGCTCTGATACCCGATGTCTCGGTCTAGTTCGCGCTATATAAAACTAAGTATACGTTATAGATATTTGGACAATATTTTATAATTATTAACTTTTAGAAACGGGATGTAAGGGATATAGGGGTATTGGGTGGGGATGTATATTAATACTGTGGTATTAATTTAATACTTTTGTATTTATATTTTGATGTAATTTGTTCTTTCAGGTTAATGTTAATAGTTAAAAGAAATTGTATCAACTGTAATACAATATGTTAGGGATGGGATGCAAGGGATATAGGGGTTTTGGGTGGGGAAGTCTATTAATACTAAGGTATTATTTGTAATGCTTGAGTATTAATTAAGCAATGTTAATGTTGTACATTAATAATAATACATTTTAAAATATTTATAAAACAATTGCAACATTACTATTTAGGGGTGGGATACTATGGATTTATGGGTTTTGGGTGGGGAAGTGTATTAATACTGAGGTATTCATTTTAATACTTTAGTATTAATATTAAAGAATTGTAATTGTTGTAAAGTAATAATATTAAATTTGAAATTATTTTAAAAAAATGTAACCACTATATGCAAGGGATATAGGGGTATTGGTTGTGGAAGTGTATTAATAGTCGGGTATTCGTTTTAATACTTCTATTTGCATTTATAAAGCACATAGCGACGCGTAGGCATCCCAGCGCTGGCAATCCGACCCAGCGTCCACGGAAGTGACCGGGCAGAAATTAGTTCTCAAATAGCCACGTTTGTGGAAGTTTCTGAAAGTTGAGTTTGTTGTCCGTAAGTCTCATTGTGAGGGGATGGTGTTTCATAATTTGTACCCGAGGACCACCCTCCACTTCTCGCTCTTTTTATCAGTGGAACAGTGAGAATGCAGGCGCTGGTGGAGCGGAGGGCTCTGTTGGGCATGTGATGGGATACCAAAGGTCTGTGTATAGTGTGGCCTTTTGCTTGGAGTGCCCTGTGAGCTATACAGAGGGCTTTGAATTTTACCCTTTGTTCAGTCGGTAGCCAGTGGAAGGTGGCTAAGGTTGTGTTTGGGAATGTTCATCAGAACTGGAGCAGATGCATTCCGCACCGCTTGAAGTTTTTTGATGACTGATTTTGGGGCTCCCAGATAGAGAGAGTTCCCGTAGTCCAGACGAGAAAGGACAAGTGCCTGGACCACAAGTCTTCTGTAATGTAGAGAGAGTAGGTGCAGAAAGTTTGGTAGCCTGGGCCTTAATGCCTAAGGATTTGTCCAACCATACCACCATGCTTTTATTAACTGCCTTGGAGGCACGGGGGCACCTAAGCAATTGGGCCAATCAAAGGTGAGGTGGGTATTGAGGTTATTACCCAGCACCATGTGCTCTGTCTTCTCTCCATTTAGTTTGAGGCAGGAGTCTGCCATCCACGAAGCTACTCTCTCCAGGCAAGTTCCTAATGTGAGAGAATGGGAGCCATCTCCCTGGGTTAGAGCGAACACCAGTTGGGTGTCATTTGCATATGACACCAAGGATTTCCCAAATGACTGTACTATGTCTGCTAATTGATGCATATATAGGTTGAAAAGGGTCTTCTCAGGGATAAGCGCTGTGGGACTCCGCACCTAAGGGGAAAGATGTCCGAAGAACAGGATATATCAAAGACTTGGAAGGACGTATCTTTCAAGAAGGAGGTGAGCCAATTTAGTGCTGGTGCCATGACACCTGCACTGGAAGTTCTATTATTGAGGATTTCATGGTTCACTGCGTTGAATACTGCATTGAGATCGAGGAGGATAATGGCTGCCGTACCTCCTCTACCAAGCATTATTTTTGACTCCTCTACTACTGCCAGAAGAGCAGTCTCCGTGCAATGCTTAGGGCGAAACCCAGTCTGCGTGGGATGCAGGAGGTTGTTTGATTCAAGAAGCTCCGAGAGCTGTTTGTTTACATGTTTCTCTACCACTTTACTCGGACCAGGTAGTAAGTATATGGGTCTGTAGTTCCCTAGGCAGAGAGGATCCAGGTTAGGTTTTTTAAGCAGGACCTTGACCATCGCATATTTCCATGAGGGCGGCATTATCCCTGTTGCTAAGGATATGTTGGCAATTTCCAGCATCACTGGGAAGGTAAGTTCAGCCACTTTAGCGAGAAGGTGCGGGGGATGAAGGGGAGACCCTGATGTGGCTTTGTTAAATGTAAGTGTGAAACTGTATCGGCTAAATTTGGGAAAGTCCATTAGGAAGCTTTTCTCCACAGTTGGACTGGGACAAAGGTCCTTGCTAGGCTCGGGAAATGTGAGATAAAATCTGTTATCTTTTTTTAAGAAAAAGCTTGCAAGGTCATCACAACGTGCTGCAGATGGCTCAGGGGTGGGGCAATAGGGTGTGGATTACATCAGTGTTTTTACAATCTGGAACATTTCGCACGGAGCATTGGAGGCGAGGTTGATCCTTGCCTTGTAGTATGCTACCTGGGCCTTTTTTATTTCAGAGTGGTAAGCCCTCATGACTTCTCTATTCTCTGATTTGCTGGATTTTCCATAATCTCTTCTCCATTTCCTTTCAGACTTTTTACATGCCTTTTTCAATGCCAGGAGAAGAGAGGTGTACCAAGGAGCAGTTTTGTTCCTGCTATGCCGGGTTTATAGGGATGATATGGCCCAGTGAGTTTTTTTAATCCAATCCGTAATCTTTGCATTCGCTATCTGAGGGCCCGTGCCTACGTCTGGTCTAGATCTCCCTAAGGGTCTGCCTCCACATTTCGCAGCTACGTTTTGATCAGCTACGGTCTCTCCAAGTGATTGATCTGGGAGGTGGGCTGCCACTTAGAGTATTCACCATGAAGGAGATCAGATGGTGATCTGACATTTAGATGAGGGTCAGTAGTAAAGAATTGGGTCAAGTAGATGCCCCTTCTCGTATGCGGGCCCAGTCACTTTTTGGGACATTTGTAAGGAATAAAAATCACCCAGAAGCCCTGCGGCTTGTGGGCCAGTCGTGTTTTCCAAAGGAATGTTGAAATCGCCCAGTACTGTAAAGTTTCCCTTGTTGAGTGACTGGCTGGCAATTATGTCTGGAAGGGCCTGGGCGAAATGACTGCATGAGACAGGGAGCCTATAGAGGAGTATTCCAGAGAAGATGTAAGTAGGGGTCAAGGAGATGGCAAATGCCATACTTTCACAATCTGGGAGGGGTGTCGATTCAAAGCAACATTTGAAACCATCTTTAAAAATAATGGCAAACCCCCATACACCCCTTTTTCTTTCAGGTCTGTCCCTTCAGCAGACTACTTTAGTAGTGATGTTTACATAATGTAATTTGTTACTTTAGATGAACATTAATAGGTTAAAAACGTTTTAGTACTTATAATATAAACATTTATGTATGGGATGTAAGGGATATATCCCATGCTCTGTGTCACGGACTTCCCCAGGGCTCTTTCCTGAGTCCCACTCTGTTCAATATTTACATTCAACCCCTGGCTCAGGTCATCTAAACCTTGGGGTTTACGCTGGTGTCGTATGCAGACGACACCCAGCTCGTGCTTTCCTTTTCTGATAATCATTTGTCAGTCCTTTCCAGATTTCAGAAGGGAATATCTGCCATTGCAAAGTGGATAAATACTAATTGCTTATGTATGAACCCAAGCAAAACAGAAATCCTCCTCTTAGGAAAATATATGAATTCTTGGTACGACCACTGGTGGCCTCCTTCCTTAGGGCCCCCTGCTGCTCCTAAGACAACCATTAAAAACGTAGGAGTCTGGGTGGATAGTACTCTATCCTTTAAAGCACAGACCGGTAGCAGGCATGTGTTTTGGGATCTTGAGAGGGCGTAAACCTATTCTGTGTTTCTTCGCACTGACATTCGTCAAACTATCATTCAGGCAGTTATCCTATCCCGGTTGGATTACTGCAATATTGTGTACGTGGGAGTCAATAAATCAGTCACTAGAAAACTCCAGCTGGCACAAAATGCTGTGGCCAGGTTGATGTTCTCCCTTCCAAACTTTTTCTCAACTTCTGGTCTTCTCTGCAAAATTAAAGTAGATTTAAAAAGTTGATCAATAAAATATTACTACTTTTTTAAACCTATCTGAAACAAAAGCAACCTTTTTTATTTTTTTGGCTACATGTTTTTTAGGACGAAGATCACGTGGCTGCAGGAGGAAGATGGATGTTGTTAATCCACTACTACAACGTTGGTTTTGGGATATTTTTAAATTGGAAACAATGAAAACATAACCATAAAAATGAACACTAACAGTTTCTCATACAGATGTTACTTTTTTGTATTGCTTCCATCCACGTGTATGTATTATAACTGGCTTTTTTTGGATATCATTTCTTTTTGGAAAATTGTTTTTTTCTCTGGCTATTGATAAAAAAAAACTTTTTCTCCAATTTTTGTTTTTAAAACTCTGTTTTTTGTACTCAAATTGCATACATTTCTAATAATTGGGTTGTAGGTGATGGTTTTACATTTAAAACCAAGTGTTTTCGGGAGTTGAATTTTTCTGTGGATGTTGATTTGTCGTTATGGATTATTGGAGTATAGTTGAATCTTGGTGAAACATTGTTTGAAAAAGTCACCAAGAGTTCAAGGAAGAAAACCGCTACATGTAAAAACCCCCAAATTCCTTTAATTTTGGTTTAAAAAAATGCTAATTGAATTATGTAGAATTGTTAAAACAGGCAAGTCATTTATGGAAATATTAGTGAGCATTAGTAATGTATATGTATGCAATACTGTCCAGGGTGTCTGAAGCCACCAACAACGAAAATTGTTGAATTTGAGCCAATAGTCTCTCAGACATTTCTTTAATTTTATTTTTTAGATACATGGTTTCAGGCTACCTGACAGTGACTGCGCAAGTCTAATTTCTTGGGAACTTTGTTCCTTCTTCAAAATTTCCCAAAAATGATATAGGTTCGTGTGAAGTTTGCCAATTGATTTACTGAAGGAATTGTGCCTTTGCTCAATGGCATTGTTAGTCTTTGCACCTCCCTCTAAGCAAGTCGTGTAACAGTTCCACCATTCTTTGGGAAACCTTGGCTTCCTCCTGTGACCCATCCTGCTTAGATGGCCAATCCATGTATCTTCAAAATAATTTAGTAGGGGGCGGTGCAGCAATTTCTCTTAATTTTGAGTAAAATATTCAGAAACTGCTGTGCAGTACTCGTTAAACACTGTCAGGAGGTACAAAGCATAAGGCAGGTCGTTTTTTTTTACAATTCATAATGAAGTTCACAGTTTGAAAAGTAGTCCTTAACTAAGGATAATTTTTGAATTTTTCGCCAGTATGCCTATGAAAAGTGAAGAAACGTCCTTGAATTTGGGTGGTAGGGTATATTTTTGTAATTGTATTAATCATTGATAATTCAAAGTCAATTATTACATTTCTAGGACTTTTATTCATTATTTTGGATTTTACAACTGTTAATAATTCAGTGTATGTTGAGGATTTCTTGTCAGGTAGTAAACTATACACTGATGGGACAGTTGTGTTATTTATGTTAGCGTGACTAAAGTAAAATTTGGCGAATGGACGGGTGTTGATTTAAAAGTACCATCCATCATCAAAATTTTCGCTATTCTCAATGCTTAAAAGATTATGGATTGTGCTAAATATTATTTTTCTTTTTTGAGGGTTTTCGTTGTCATGCAATAGGAAAGGTTCATCAGAGAAAGTAACAGTTAATTCAGGGTGGATGTTAATGTCAGAATAAGTTTGAAGGTTACTCGTTGGGGATTACTTGCCTGTTTTTGTCTTTGCACCATTCTCCTAACTTTGGGAATTGTGGGTATATTACTAGCTCCATGCATGGAAATGGTTTTGGATACCTGTCTCGAAATTGAGCCACAGGGCTCATTGGAGGTGGATGCAAGTTCTTTAGTTTTTGTATGTTTTCACGTTCTTCAATCTCCATTGCAGAGGCAGGGTAGTTCTGCTCAGTTGTCCTAACTATGGTGTCTTCCAGAGTAACCCCTCTGCCTGTGCAATGGGATGAAAATTACTCTACACACCTCCAATGACACCTGGGCTCAGTTAACCTGTCCTTACAATAAAAGTAGCCAGCATACTTTAAGAATGTGTTGCCTGTCTGGGATTTGACATAACTTGCTTAATTAGGTGATACCATTGATGTTGGTTCTGTGAAAAAAAGAGAAATAGAAAAAAAGTATGTTAATGTTTTTACTGTTTTATGCAGTTATGTTTTCTGTTTATTTGCCTGGTAAAAGAATGAAAAAATGTTTTGTTTATTTTTTATTTCTGTGGTGAAAGAAAAATGTTTAGATGCTCTGTTGAAAATAGAATATTAGTTTGTTAATTTTTTACCTGGAATTTTTTGGGGTTGTTAGAAAAAATGTGATGTTTAGTTAACCTGGAAATTGGTGTGTTTGTTTTTGAAGGAGGCAGTTGGTAGTAGGTGTGTCTACTTTGGAGTGTTCTTTTGGAAAAAAATTCTTTCTTCAGTTATGTTATCTGTTAAAAAAGAGAAACATTCAATTTAATATCTATTGTCTTTGAGATTTATGGTGTTTTTCTTATGGTTTTTACAATACTTACATAGAAATTGATTTTTTTAGGCAGGATGTGTTTTCCAGTTTGATGTATTTGAAGATTGTTTGTAGATAGATGTATTGGTTTTAATAAGAAAGAAAAGACATGTTGGTTTTTTGTATGTGTTTTTTAGTATTTATTTTAGCAACCTGTCCATTGTTGAGCAACTACTGTGAGTTAAGTATTTGGTGACGTTAAACTACTAAATTTGCACCCTAGTTAAAGACCAGCACCTGCCCTGAGGTAAGTAGTTGGTGGAGTTAGAATAGTAATTTTGCCCCCCAGCCACTGTCCATCACCTTCCGTGATGTAAGTATATGGTGGAGTTAGAATTGTAATTTATCCCCTACTCACTGTCCAGCACCTTCCCTGAGGTAAGTACCCGGTGGAGTTAGAATAGTAATTTTGCTCCAGTCTCTGTCCTGCACCTGCCTTGAGGTAAGTACTTGAAGTTAAAATAGTAATTTTCCTTCCCAGCTACTGTCCAGCATCTTTCTTGAGGTAAGTACCCGGTGGAGTTAGAATAGTAATTTTGCCCCCTTGCTCACTTTGCCACTGGATTCAAGATAGCCTGGCTGATGAGGGTTTTGAACCCGAAACCGGTCCCAGGATGCTTGTTTCCGGTCCAGGGAAGACATGGCTTGGCAGTTCGGGCTGGACTGTTCCCATGAGGCACAGGGTCAGACTGATTTGCATATGGCCATGTCTGAACTGGGGTGGTGGAGTGAGCTAAAGAATGATGATGGATTAAACCCAGATCAGTTGACTGGGGGAGAGTGTTTGATTTGCTCTAACGCTCCGTCCATCATCCCCTTTGGTATCGCCTAGTCACTATCCGGCACCTGCCCTGAGGTAAGTAGCTGGTAGAGTTAGAATAGTAGCTTTGCAGCACAGTCGCTGTTAAGCATCTACTTTGAGGGAAGTGCTTGGTTCAGTTAGGATAGTAATTTTAACCCCCATACACTGTCCAGCACTTTCTCTGAGGTAAGTATCTGGTGGAGTAAGAATAGTAATTTTGTCCTATAGTCCCTGTTTAGCATGTATCCGGAGGGAAGTATTTGGTGGTGTTACAATAGTAAGTTCCCATCCCAGTCATTGTCCAACACCTGACCTGAGGGAAGTAGGCACCAGAATCTCTTAAAACAGGAACCTTTCTCACATTCTTACCTACTTCACTGACAAACCTCATACTGTTTGAGTGGATGTGCATTAGGGCATCGGGTTTCCTTTCACTAATTTTTATAGTGATTAGGTTGAGTGTCACTGGAACTTATCCCTTTGATTTGATGTATATTTTATAAAGCTCTCTGTTACCCATCTGGGTGTCCTGACACTATAGACCACAGATACAGTGTGAATAAGGAAGAAGGTTATAAAGTGAATAAATATGTTTTCAGTTTCCTAAACTCCAAGCGAGAGACAGTGCAGTATAGAGAGATTGATAATGCACTTGAGGCAGTTACTGTTAGGAGACCAAACGCATGGCCACCTAACCTGGTTTTCCTGATACATGGAATGAATAGTAGGAATGGAGAAGCGGAGTGCAGTGTGCAAGCAGCATTAAATCTCTGAAAAATGTAATGCCGACTCAACCAGCCCCAAGCCCAACTCCATCATTCTCTGACCACGAGCCATGGTCAGTCCACTCTAGGCCTATGCAGTGGTGGCTGCTGGCAACAGAAAGTGCTGGGGCAGCGCGGTGGGGTAATAATAATTTTAAAAAACAACACTGCTCCTGGTGGCCAGACAGCACAGGCTCCCAGACTCCCGACCCAATCTAGACGCTTCTCTCATGCTGTTACCCAGCATGAGAGCAGCGCCGGGATTGGCCTCAGCAGGCTTGTTTAATGCTCGCTCAGGCAGTCTGTGCCTTTTCTCCACCTGGCTGTACAACACAGCAATCTAAGTGTGCATGTCGGTTTGGCCGTCCTAAGACAGCCGGCCAGACTGACATGCACACTTACAGTGCTACCACTACTCCTCCCTTCTGTCTGTGGAAGATGGCCCGGCCTGGCCCCGCCCCACACTGAAGCCATCAGCTCACTCAGTCAGGGAATGAAAAATAAAATAATAAAATTGTTTTATTATTTTATTTTTCAATTTGCTGGTGCTGAACAGTGGGGCAACGCTTCTCTGCCATTACGGAGGAGCCGCCGCTGGGCCTATGTTGTGCTAAAAGTTTGCAAATGGAAAACCAGTCAATTTGCAACCAAACTCTAATGCTTGTTCCCTGCCTCGATGTCAGTACCATGAGAAGCTGAAGGCTTTATTGGCACTCAAGGCACTAATGATGATGTGGAGGCAGACAACCTTCTTTCCCCTCATTATAGTGATAATAGGCCATACATAGATTTACAAAATTCTAGTGGATTAGATTCATCTCCAGAGACCGAGGTGAACTCACTACCTGAGCAACCACGGCAGAAAGGGCCTCTTTCTCATAAGCTTTACGAAGGGCAGCAGAACTGCTAGATTTACAGTTGTCTGAGGTTGTGACTAAGGAAAAATTGTTAACTGAGATGCTTCTACAGTCCCACCTCTTCTGAGTCGCTGTTGCCATTTAACAAGGCCCTCACAGATCCTCCTACGGCCTCGTGGTCTCAGCTGTTCTTGGGTCCCCCAGTCAATTGGCCTGTCGGCTGATGACATAATCCAGCTCCTGATGATCCCAGTTTTTGACACTGCATACTCTACCTGCAACCATAGTGGAACAGACGTTGACAAGTAAAGTCACTCCTAATGCGTTTCCAACTAATCCTTTGGGTAGAGAGTTCAAATGTGTTGATTCCTTCAAAGAGAGAATGCTCTCTTTGGCTAGTTTATCCTTAAGATCATTGAATGCAGTGTGCTTTCTGGGCAGGTACACCAATGCTTTATGGACAGCTTTCCTGAAAGATGTCAGAGCCTCTTTGGCTCAAATTGGTGGCCAGGATGCAGTGAAGTATGTCTTTCACACTGATTTGGACACCACAAATGCTGTTGGCACAGTTATCGCCACCAATGTATTGCTTAGAAGCCATTCGCTTTGACTGCTTTACCACAGGTTTGGAGTGTTGACATTTTCATTCCCTTTGGCATCTCCAAACTGTTTGGAGAGAAGGCTGATTCGGGGCTTGATCGGTTTCAGGACAGTGGAGCCAAAAGGATGGTCCTTGGGATTCTTCTCTCTCATTAACCAGTTGAACCTATAGTACAGGAAGTTTAGGGGTGATTCATGGGGCAAGCATTAAGACAGCACCGGACCTCTCAACCTGTGCAGCAACAGCAGGCCCAGTACTTTCGGGGTAGACGGGTCGCTGTGAGGATGCCTCTGAGGCTTCTTTGCTTTCTAGCCACAGGCATCTTCCTCGTTCTAAACACCAGATGGTATATGCGGGCGCTGCAGAGGAAGCTCAGGTTTCAGTGGGCCCAGCATAAGGGCTGCTTCTATGACTCCATCCAGATTTTGCAAGAGCCAGCTGAGGATGCTCTCTAGGAGTAGATAAACGCCAGCCTGGCCTGGGACAGGCCACTCTTCCATTTCCCACTCAGAACTTCAAATGTATGGCAGATGCACTGCTGCTGGGTTGCTGCTGGGTTTGCGGTTTATGAAGAGGGAGTTGGCGATCGGAGACCCCTGGTATTCAGCGGAGAGGCATCTCCAAATCAGTCTCTGGAGCTTCTGTATCAGGTCCTGAAAGCCTTCCAGCCATTCATCAAGGGGAGGCTGGTACAGATCCTCGCAGACAACACTGCACCCACGTGGTACTGCAACAAGCAGATTGTTGGGGGGCACTCGATCCTGTTCCAGGAGGCCCTTCATTTCAGAAGGTGGCTGGACCAGCAGAACAACTTTCTGGTAGCCAGCCATCTAGCAGGATCTCTGAATCCCTGAACAGATAGTGGCTGGTCGATCACATGTGGCATCTCCATTCAGGGGTTGCAAGAGACATCTTTGATCAGAAGTAAATGCCCTGGTTAGATCTGTTTGCCATCGACAAGAATGCACAGTGTCAAAATTACTACGCACTGGACTTTCCTTCAAGAAAGTCACTAGGAGATACATTCCGGCTGCTATGGAATACGGTTCTCCTCTAGGTACTTGTCACTCTCTTGCCTTGAGTTCTGAGGAAAGTTAGGATGGAGTGAGCCAGGAGAATATGGTACAGGGTTTCTGAGAAAGAGCACTTGCCTTCCAATCCAACTACCATTTCAAGAAGACCTTCTGTCTCAGCAACAGTGGAGGGGTCACACACCAGAGTCTCCGCAACTTAGCTCTCCATGCGTGAAGATTGAGTGGCAGCAGTTAAATGCATTGAATTTGCTGATTGCAGTAGTCAGTCATCCTTGCTGGCCAACAACCTTCAACAAAGTCTGTATCTGCTTGGAGAAGTTTGTTACCTGGCTTGGTGTTTGTCATTCAGATGTCTGTGTTCATGCAACAGCATTATGGTATCCCCAATTGTGAGGTTTGCATTGTATGTTGTCTTATTCCACAAATGTTTGAGTTTTTAATTTTTTTCTCTTCAGGTACGTAAGATCATGGGGGAACAATTTGTTGACTGCTTTCATGACAGATAAGTGATTGCTGAATGAGAGGGAAGTGACTGTTAATTATCATGAAGGGTATTCAGTTCTGGTGTAGCCACGCTGAGCTGCTCTACTGACATTACACACTGACTAGAACATGGCTCTGAGTCGATTGCTGCTGATTGTTGAGGGGTCTAATGACCGGCTATGTGAACTGGTTCTAGACTTGGCGATTGTACAACAGTGTAGAGAAGTGCATGATCAGGCCAGAGGTATGAGCTCTTGGTTGACTTGGTTTAAGGTCCAAGAGAAGACCAAGTCATTTGTGTGCACATTGGTGTGTTCTTCATGTTTACCATGAGATGAAGCTTGTTTGCTTGTTGTTCATTTCTACGCAGCAATTTGTGTTCCCCATGATCATAATGGGCCAAGAAAATTGAACACCCGAGTTTTGAGCTGGGTGAACACTTCGAGGCAGTGTCTTTGTGAAAGGAAAAAGTGCGGAATATACCAAATTCATTGTCAGGTGTGACGTGGGTTGGCCATAGACCTTTCAGATAAGGGCTTCGGGGGTTGGAAATGGTTAGCTGAGGGGGTTTAGTGCAAATAGTCAGCCAGGATAGGACTTTGACGATGTGGTTATGTGTCCTATGTGAACATGATGAAAAGTGCGTTCCTAAACAATAGCAAAACTCTGCAATTCCCAGGGCATTAATTATCTTAAGGTAGAACATGATAAAAATGTATTGTAGTTACCTCTCAGTGGATACCCGAGATTGTCGACTTCTAGGAAAATGATGTTTGTGTTGAAAACGATTTGCGAGTGCCCTCTTTATGTGAGAGGGCATTACTGTCCTCTGATGCACGTCTGTTTCTGACAAATATCGATTTCTTGTTTTTTTCCAGTTCGCAATGAACCCATTTTATGAGCCAAATTCTCCAGTCCGGTCAAGTGCGTTTGACAGAAAAGTTCAGTTCCTCGGAAAGAAACACCTTCTGAGCTAAATGAAGAAAAAAAAATGTATATGCGCTCGTTTGTTTTACATTCATGAATATTTACATTAAATCAGCACGCTGAATGATGGACAGACTGCCGTTACAACTGGTCGCTATTATGACTGCTTTAATAATATCGTAAACAGATTATTTGTCTGCCATTTGTTTGGTTTGATCTTATCGTGTTTTTGCCTTCCTTGTTCCAGTCATGATAGTATTGTTGACATGTTCACTCCCTTCGAGGGATGTTTAAAGCAACCTGAAAAAAATAAGTTATTTATCTGTTAAATTTATGATTTTTTTAATTGCAATAGTTTCGTTGAAATGTAACCACAATTAAAAGAAGATATACTGCACATTCATGAAACTGTGCATATATATTTTCAGGGCACGTTTCCTACAAAAATAAACCTGGTACAAGTTCGGATAGCTAGTGTGAAAGTGATGGCTCCTAGACGGCTTATTTTGCAGCAGCTGCTGATTGGTAACGAGGAGAGGAAATGCTCTTTCATGAGATGAACATCAAATGTTATTTGTTCATAAAAGGAAAAAAACAAACCGATATCGGGTGTGAGTAGTATGCTTTTGTGTAAATACACAACATTTCTGGAAAACGTGAAATGCATATCTTTCATTTTGCTCAATGTGAGGGCGAAATGTATCCGTATGTCTATTTTTGACGTGAGGATGTTTTTTGTGCTAAGAAAATAGCGTGACAAACCTCGGTTGCCTAAAACAACAGTGGCTCACTCACTGGTTGTTTTGTGTTGTTCTTGCACTATGGTTTTGCAGCGAACGACTGAGTAATTAAGCGGCTGGCATAATTACAGGAATTTTGCGTAACAAGAAGCGTAATGTGAAATTCCCAAAATTATGAAAAATACACTGGTGTAATTTAAATTTCGCCTGGGCCACTCTGGAACATAATCTGACGTGTCTCCTATTAATTTTTTGCTTCATTAGTCCATGGGTCTCGCAGAGTGCTAGGGTCGACAGTAGAATCCATACCAGTATGGCTCCACAGGTGAACCAGCATGTTGAAAAGAAGGAATTGTCGGTCTGCATTTTTAATGCAATGAACACACATGATTGCTTGCTCTTTAAATGTGGATGATTCAAGTATGGCTGCTTCTAGGTATCAATTTCTTTCTGTGTGGTCCTCCTGCCAGATTACAAGCCCTGTACGTTTGACTTTCTAAACAAAACGATTTTGCTTTGGTTTGTTTTAAATGACACACAATCTAGAAATATGCTGCTTGACAGATAAGTATAGCTGCCAGCCTAGTGCATACACAAAAATAGAGAGATGGGAGTCTAAAGTGTCACAACAAAATCAGTAATTTCCGACTGTACTAAGGAGAAGAGCCCAGCTTGTATAAACCAATGATTGCTCAATCAATAGTAAAATGTAGTCCTAGACACTCCTAGCCCTCTCTTCAATCCATCAAACAATAAAAATAAAAATCTACAAACCCTCTTACCAGTTTGGGGATTCTGCCGGCTTATGCTAGTACCTGCTTGATTTAGCTATAGAGACTGTCATGCACTGCTAATCTGTTCACCTTTCTCCAATACTTGGTGTATGCATGTGTGTGTGTATTAATATATATATATATATATATATATATACACACATACATATATACACATACATACACACACATACATACACACACCCCCCCCCCACATCCCACCGTATTGGAGAACAGATGTATTGTGCATGACAGTCTCTATAGCGTAGATGATGCTCGTTGCACCTCTTAGAGGGATTGTATCAGTCGGTGGGGGGGCAGGATTTGTTGAGTACGGGGGTATTTCCTGAGTATGTAGGAGGAGAGCCTGCATCAGTGGCAGAGTAATCAGCGCCTAGTGCAGGAGAGCCAGTGTCACTGAAGACTCCTGTTGAGATCAGACCTTGTCTCTCCACATGCAAAGACGTACACATGAACATCACTAAATTCAAATTGTCATATTGAAAATGGAAACTGCTAAAGTTCATAGAGTCATCCCTTGAGGGAAATCAGGGCTCACTGTGTTCTGGGCAGCGAGCAAAGCATATCTGAGAGACAAAATAATGAGTGGCTATGCACTGTCGCGTAGGAAAGCCTAGGAAAAACAGATGAATTTGGAAAGGAAGATACTTGCCATGAGGAGAAAGTATGCATGGAGGCCCTGTAAATCATTGTTGCATGGCCTGGATTCTGCGAAATATAAGCTCCTCTTTTTGTCACAATCTAAGTATAAATTATCAGGCTTTCATTTGAGCCACCATGAAGATGGCGAGAAAGCAAAGATTACTAGCCACCCAACTAAAGACAGAGTAGGGAATGTCAGCAGTTTTGGCAATATACAACAAGGGATAGTTGCTAATACATCCTCTAGTTATTACAAAGGAATTAGCAAATTTCTTTAGGAACAAACTCGGACTATCGTGATAGGTTAACTTATTGGAACCACTCACTTTCTCCTGTCCGATAGGTGACGTTCATCGCTCACTAGGTGGTAGCATCACAACGGAGGAGATTAGCAAAGTTATAAAGGACTTGTCCACCAGGATACCCCTCCTCAAAAGTGGATTCTACATTGAACACAGAAAAATACACTCTTCACGATATTGCAGTTTTTTTTAAGACACTTCAGTCCCTTACTCGCTGAACTTGGAATTTTGTAGGACGATCATCTTCGAAAGACCTGCTGCAATGTGCCAGCTGTCACCAGATATCTTTAGTCAGTACTGACTGACAAAAAGATTCGGGAAAAGATCCTAGCCTTCCTACTTCATAAGTTTATTTCCAGTCTGATATACAACTCACAGGTGGGATTCATGCTTGGTTGCTCATCCAAGAAAACATGACTACGCTGCTACTTCTCGTGTGATTATTTAAGGATGACCCAAATTAAAAGATTGTTTTTTACCTTGGATGTGGCGAAAGAGTTTGTATGTGGAAAATAGCAACTTCCCTAAGGGCAGGGACAATGGCATCAGACTGATGATTTTCTGAAATGTAGGCAGCAGGTCTAAATGTAAAGAGTATTCTACAGCAGGCAGGGGACCATTGAAAAGCCCCCTTTATGTCTTCACGCTAGACTGCGTTTCAGTTCAAGTTACAAGGACCAGTACCAGGTAAGAATATGGCATGCTCAGCTAGTGGTAGTTCGCCATTTTCAAGTGTCTCTTGTACCATTAGCTAACTAGACTAATGAATGAGCATTATATTCTCAGTTCCTTCAAGCAGAGTACAGAAAACAGCAAGGCATTAAAGCAGACAGCCCGTTCTCCATCCGGTGTGAAATATGGTGGACTGCATCAGTGGGCTTTGTCCCTGCTCTTTTAGGAAAAATACAAATCAAGTTTTTTTTTTTTTTTTTTAATAACAAACTTTATTGGATTTCTTAGAAAAAGGATGGGCGTCCGCCCTACAAAGACCTGTAGGAGGAAATAGCAAGCCTTACTTTTCAATCCATCATTTTGTATAAATAGAACATCTGCAAAACGTGCAGAATAAACAATACATACAACTTGCAGACACCACCAGATCTTACAGTTTGCATGTGCAATACAAGGCGAGGAATTTTGCTGCTTTATTGGCAATGAGGCCCTCGAATGGTACCAAGTGCAAACAGGGTGTCGATCAGGGGTCCGCGGGCGGCAGCGGGGGAAGCTCAATACCCCGATATGTCGCCCATCGTGTCCAAATTTTTCTGTGCTTTTTGGGGCAGCCTCGGGCTATAAAAACCGCCATCTCGGCCCCCATGCATTTATCCAGCTCTAGCTTCCATTTGCCAAGTGACGGTGGGGATGTACCCTTCCAACACTGTGCTATGTCTCTTTTAGCGACTGCCAGGGCTAAGAACAATAGATGTTGCTTATATATGTTCCCCCCTATGTCCTCCGTGGTATGGAGGAGGAAGAGTTGCGGGTTCAGAGGGAGCTCCCATGCCAGCACCTCCTGGAGGCACGACCTAATTTTGTTCCAATAGGGCTGCAGCGCCGTACATCCCCACACTGTGTGTAAGAATGTCCCCTCTTCGCGGTCGCATCGCAAACACACGGGGGACCGGATTACTCCCATCCTCCAGAGTCTGACCCGTGTAAAGTATGCCCTGTGTAGGTACTTAAATTGTATTAAACGGTATCTTGTGGAGACCGCAGCCCCCCGCGGGCTGGCAACGGCCTCTGCCCAGTCATCGTCCGTCAGGTCGGGGATGTCTGCTGCCCAGGCCACACGTGTCCTACCAATCGTTGTCTTAGTATGAGTAGTCAGGGTCTGGTATATTTGTTTGATTTTGTGTGGGCCTAGGTCCCCGGTAAGTAGGCGACCCTCTAATGGGTTGTTTTTTTTTTTTTAACAGTCATGTGCTTTGTAAGGCAAACATGAACAAGTTATGCCTTCTATGCAAAATAATCGCTCCGCTCCTTCATTTTACTTGCCACAAATCTGTCATCTAAGCAGCTTTCTCTGCCTAAAAGAACTATGGTATTTTGTGTATCAAGGTCTCCCGAAATAAATCGCTGATCTAGAACTAATCTGGAATGCTGCGGTGCTCCTAACCATGAACTGTTTCGGAGAGGTCCTATATTGCACCATCTTGCTGGGCTTCATTGTCTCTCTCTCTAGTCAAGTGGGATTATTTATTACGATGATTGACAGTGCAAGTTTAGGACCCACTGTCATTCGAAAAGTCAGCTTGAGGCACAGGGGGGGGGGGGGGGGGCCACAATCCAGTGTTGCCTATTATCCCCTCTACTTTTTCTACTAAGCCCTCTTGCAGCAGCTCTAAGACAGCATTCCATCATCTAAGGCATTGAAACTAGAGCTGGAGAAGAAAAATGATGCTGCATGCAGATCATAATCCTACTCCCTCTTGATATCCCAAAGTCTTTAGTCCCCAAATTGATGTCACCAATCACCCCGTTTTCACCCTTTTTGAGGTATAAACTGAATTTGGACAATAGTAATGGTTTGCCCACAAAGAACCCCACTACAAGTGAAACCCAAGGTCGTACCAAATCACGTGGGTTCCCCAGAACCGCCAATATTTTGAAAGTAATGTTAACCAATACCTACTTGAGAAAACCACAAACTGTCAAAGTTGATTTGTTTGCCCTGGAAAAGGGTTCCGCATATTAAAATCCTTTCAGAAATAAATGTGCTACCCCTTCAGATACCACAGAAATTTCTGTGAAACATTAACACTTTCATCAAGACATTTATTTGGGCACATATGAAACAAAAACTCAAAGCCTCAAAACACAAGACACCCATGCGATCACTGACCAGAAACTTGATATTTTATTCTATGCTAAATCTGTGGCTATGCACACACTGGAAACTGAAAACCTAGATTCTTCCAAGGTGATGCACCCTTGTGGACCAAGAGTGCTCGTAGACAAGAAATCTATAGCCTGCAACTGAAGGTGCTTCAAAGGGATTCTGAAGCTTCAAAACTTTGGGCATGAAGGACATATCTGTTCCTTTGAAGACCTGTAATATGTATACCTTATTGAATATTCATAACAGAGGGATATCCTATTGAAGCACAAGTTACTAACTTGTGTAACGATATATCTGTAAGAGACAGTAGTTAGTGACAGATTCCTTACCTTAGAATATCCCCAGGCGTCAGGCTGGATCCGGAAAGTTTTTTGCGTAGCAGTACCCTTGCGCGTCGGTAGGCGGCGTCGTGCGGCTCCGCGTCCGTCGTCGGCGTTGTGATCGCCGGGATGACGTCGCGGGCAGTACTTAGGCGCCGCCCCTGCGCGCTGACGTCAGTTCTGTACACGACTTTCCGCGCCAGGAACGCAGAGCCATGCAAGAAGCTGACACAGGTGTCTGAAAAATACTAGGGCCCTGAAAGGGATGTCCTTAACCCTAGAAATCAGTTCGCAGAACGGGGAGGATGGGTGGGCGGTAAGGAATCTGTCACTAACTACTGTCTCTTACAGATATATCGTTACACAAGTTAGTAACTTGTGCATCTGAAAGAGACACGTTAGTGACAGATTCCTTACCTTAGAATAGATACCCCAGCAATACCAACCCCGGTGGTGGGTCTGCGAACAAAGATCAGACAAGGAAGTCCTGGAGGACAGAACGGCCAAAGAAGCCGTCCCTCCGGACCTGACTGTCAAGGCAGTAATGCTTTGTAAACGTGTGCAGCGAGGCCCACGTAGCTGCCTGACAGATAACCGGCAGCGGAACACCGCGGCCTAAGGCCGTGGTAGCAGCCGTTGCCCTGGTGGAATGGGCACGCAGCCCAACAGGAGGCTCCTTCTTAGCCAAAGAATAGCAGGTCTTGATGCACAAGGTAACCCAGCGGGAGATGGTCCTCTTGTGCACCGCCCGACCTTTTTGGCGCCCACGTAGCCAACAAAGAGCTGGTCATCCACCCGGAAGTGTTTTGTGCGGTCAATATAGAAGGAGAGCGCACGTTTTGGGTCCAGACGGTGGAGCCTCTCTTCCTCTCTGGAAGGATGCGGAGGCGGAAAGAAGGTGGGCAAAGTGATGGTCTCCCCAATGTGGAAAGCAGTAACCACCTTTGGCAAGAAGGACGGACGCGTCCGAAGAACAACCTTGTCTGGATGAACAGACAGAAAGGGAGGTTTGCAAGATAGAGCCTGGAGCTCACTCACCCGCCGAGCGGAGGTGATGGCCACCAGAAAGGCTGTCTTCAGAGTCAGAAGACGAAGAGGACAGTTATGTAGAGGCTCAAAGGGAGCGCACATTAAAAAGGTAAGAACCAAGTTCAAGTCCCACTGAGGCATCACAAACGGAACAGGAGGGAAGAGGTGTGTTATGCCTTTTAAGAACCTGTTAACAACAGGGGACTTGAAAAGGGAGGGCTGATCAGGGAGCCTGAGGAAGGCCGAGATAGCACAAAGATAACCCTTGATGGTACCCAGGGCAGAACCCTGTTGGGCCAGAGAGAGAAGGAACAACAGAAGGACCTCAGAAAGAGGGGCAGAAAGGGGATTCACAGCCTTTGCTGTGCACCATGCCACAAATTTGTTCCACCTGCAGGCGTATACCACCTTAGTGGAGGGACGCCTGGCTGCCAGAATCACATCACAAACTTCGGGAGGCAAGTCGAAAGGAATCAACTGCCGCCGCTCAATCTCCACGCAAGCAGGTGTAGACTGGACAGGTTCGGGTGGAGGACCGTCCCCTGCTGCTGCGACAGAAGATCCTCCCGAAGAGGCAGACGGATCGGGGGATCTATGCTCATATTGAGTAGCTCGGGATACCAAACTCTTCGAGCCCAGTCCGGAGCCACAAGAATGACTTGGGCCCGGTCGTGCCGAATCTTCTTCAACACTCTGGGTAGAAGTGGTATAGGCGGAAAGGCGTACAACAGACCGCAACTCCACTCGTGACGAAAAGCGTCGCCGAGCGAGTGCCGCCTTGGAAATTCCAACACGCAGAACTGATGACATTGCGCGTTCTCTTCGGTGGCGAATAGATCTAACCAAGGCTCTCCCCACTGTAGAAAGAGTCCTTGCGCCACTTCCGAGTGAAGACGCCATTCGTGATCCATCATGCACCTGCGGCTGAGGTTCGTCCGCCCTGGCGTTCAGCGAACCTGCCAGGTGTTGAACCATCAGGAACATGCCCTGATGTTCCAGCCATGTCCAGAGGCGCAGAGCCTCCTGACAAAGGGTCCACGACCCCACCCCGCCTTGTTTGTTGCAGTACCACATGGCGGTGGTGTTGTCTGTGAACACCTGCACTACCTTCCCTTTGACAGAGGGAAGGAATGCCTTGAGTGCAAGTCGGATCGCCCGGAGCTCCAGAATGTTGATATGGAGCCGGGACTCCGCCGGAGACCAGAGGCCTCTGATCTCCGCCTCTCCCATGTGACCGCCCCATCCCAGAAGGGACGCGTCCGTCACAACTGTGTGCTCTGGCTGGGGAAGGGAGAGGGATCTGCCCATGACCCATTGCCGGTTCGAGAGCCACCACTGCAACTGTTTTGCAGTCCCCTCCGAGATCTGGACGTGATCGGACAGGTTGCCCTGGTGCTGCGCCCACTGGAACTTCAGGTCCCACTGCAGAGCCCGCATATGCCATCTGGCATGATTGACCAGCAGGATGCAGGAGGCCATGAGGCCCAGCAGCCTCAGGGTCATCCGTACCGAAACCCAGGATAAAGGCTGAAAGATCGGAATCATAGCCTGAATATCCCGGACTCGCCGTTCGGGAGGATAGGCCCGAAACTGCGTCGTGTCCAGAACTGCTCCGATGAAAAGGAGCTGTGGAGAAGGAATCAGATGCGACTTCGGCACATTGATGGAGAACCCCAGCGAGTGCAGGAGTTCGGCTGTAGTCTGGAGGTGGGAGACGACTGCCTGGGACGAGCCCGCCTTCAGCAGCCAGTCGTCGAGGTAGGGGAAGACTGAAACCCCTGCCCGGCGCAGATGAGCTGCGACCACCGCCAACACTTTCGTGAACACCCGAGGGGCACTGGTAAGGCCAAAGGGGAGCACGGTGAACTGAAAATGCTCGGGGCCTACCGTGAACCGAAGGTAACGCCGGTGGGCCGGCAGGACGGGGATGTGGAAAAATGCGTCCTGCAAGTCCAACGCTACCAACCAGTCTCCAGGGTCGAGGGCAGTCAAGACCTGAGCTAGGGTGAGCATCTTGAACTTCTCCTTCCGGAGGAAGCGATTGACGTTCCGGAGGTCCAAGATAGGACGCATGTCCTCCTTGTCCTTTTTGGGCACCAGGAAGTAGTGGGAGTAGCAACCACGCCCTACTTCTGGGGTCGGAACATGCTCGATGGCCCTCTTGGCCAAGAGGGCCGTGACTTCCTTCTGCAGAAGCACCAAGTGATCCCCTGACATGCGGTGGAATTGAGGTGGCATGGCTGGGGGTGGACTCGAAGGGGAGGGAGTAGCCCCTTCGGACAATGTCCAAGACCCACCTGTCCGAGGTGATGGTACGCCAGTGGGGAAGGTGGTGGCGGACCCTGCCCCTACTGGCGTGCTGTGCACCTGAAAGGAGGGACTAGGAGGGTTTGGAGGCAACGGACGGGTTGGAGGTGGTGGCCTGACCCGCACGCTGGTTGCCCGATCCGCCACGGCGGAATCCACGTCCTCGGCCACGCGAAGACGCCTGCTGCGCGGGCCGGTGGCTGGGCTGCTGACGTGAAGGGGCGCCCCTACCGTGGCCACGATAGGGGCGAAAAGCAGAAGTCAGCGGAGGGCGTGTAGCAGAAAGGCCCAGGGACTTTGCAGTAGTCCGTGAGTCCTTAAAGCGCTCCAACGCATGGTCTGCTTTGGACCCAAAAAGACCGACTCCATCAAAGGGCATGTCCATGAGAGTATTCTGGACATCCCCTGAAAAACCAGTGGTTCTCAGCCAGGCGTGGCGTCGTAGTGCCACCGTCGTTGCAATAGACCTGCCCAGCGAGTCGGCGGTATCAAGGCCACATCGAATTGTATATTTGGCCGCATCCCTTCCTTCCGCAATGGCGCGGGAAAGCAGTGTCTGGACCTCCTCAGAACACTGGGGCAAAACATCCGCCACCGAATCCCACAAGGAGTGGGTATATCGGCCCAAAAGGCAAGCGGTGTTGACAGACCGCAAGCCATCACTGGAGGAAGAAAAACCCTTCTTCCCAAATTGATCCAGGCGTTTGGATTCCCTATCCGGAGGGGCGGTAGGGAAGGCGGTTTGGGAAGCGGAGGCTTGGACAACCAAGCTCTCAGGGGTGGGGTGGACAGAGAGAAACAGGGGGTCGCCCGGAGCTGGGCGATGGCGTCGGGACACGTTCCTATCCACAGGAGCCCCTGTGTTGGGCTTGGACCAGGCGCCCAAAAGAACGTCAGTGAGGGCGTCGTTAAACGGCAGCACAGTCTCCGAAGAGGAGGCTGCCGGCTGAAGCACCTCTGTCAAGATATTAGTCTTGACCGCCACAGTAGGGAGTTGGAGACGTAAAGCCCCAGCCGCCCTACGCAACACCGTTGCAAAATTGGCTCCCTCCTCCGTAGCCACGGGAGGAGACAGCATGCCAGTGTCACGGGAAGTATCTAGACCACTAGCATCCCCTAGACCCTCTGTCCAGTCCTCATCGTACTGACACTGTCGTGTCAGAGGGTCATCAGACCCCTCCCAGTCCTCCTCAGGTTCAAAATAAGGGGGAGGAGGGACATTTGGGATCCAAGGCCCCATCGGCGCCGGAACCGGCGTCGAGCGACGTCGGTCCGGGTCCATGTCCGGAGCCGGAAGGAACTGGGGAACAACGCCGCTCGGAGCCCCAGGCGGCGTCGAGAACGGCACCGGAGACATCGGCGCCGGCGGAGGTGTCGTTAGGTCGACCGGCGTCGATGGGGGTTGTGGAGCCGGGATCGAGGCCGGGGCCGAAGCCGGAGCCGGGATCGAGGCTGGAGGCACGGGCGACGCCGGGGCCGGAGCAACCCCATCAGGGCCCGCGGGGCCCGAAGGTGCACTGGAGGGACCTTGAGGCCCGAAGAGGCGGGCCATGGCCGACAGGAATTCCTGCACTTTGGCCGGATCCGCCCCCGAACCCGGGAAGGGCGGGTATGGCGGGGGCGACTCCACAGGCATGTCCGGGGCCGCGGGGGCAGGGACGGTGCCGGGAGGGGCCTCAGCCGAGTCGCGAGACCGGCGAGGCGAAGTCCTAGAGCGATGATGCTTTTTGGACTTTTTGTGTTTCGACTTACCGGACGAAGAAGACTTCGATGCCGACGACCGGTGTGGACTCCGCGATCGACCCCTGGACCTCTCACGCGACCGGGGCTTCCGCGGAGCCGAATGCCGGGCCTCGAGGAGCTTTCGAGACCGCTCTCGCAAAGCTTTCGGGTGGAGGGCCTGGCAGTCGGCACAAGACTCCGTGTCGTGGCCTGGCCGAGGCAGAAGAGACACTCCCAATGCGGGTCGGTGACGGACATCATCCGAGCACAGGCGCCGCAACGTTTGAAACCGGGCATCCCTACGACACCTTGTTCGAAAAACAGTGAAAAAATTCACCAAAAAGTATGGTCAAAAAATGACCAGGGCACTGCTCTTCCCGGATCTGCGCTTGCTGGCGCGGAAAAAGAAGAACTGACGTCAGCGCGCAGGGGCGGCGCCTAAGTACTGCCCGCGACGTCATCCCGGCGATCACGACGCCGACGACGGACGCGGAGCCGCACGACGCCGCCTACCGACGCGCAAGGGTACTGCTACGCAAAAAACTTTCCGGATCCAGCCTGACGCCTGGGGATATTCTAAGGTAAGGAATCTGTCACTAACGTGTCTCTTTCAGATACACTGTTTATGGAGCTTGCACAGGAGCACTCCCCACATAATTCGTATTTCTCCAGTCTACACAGTTTTAACAACTTAGGTGTGACATACAGGAATGGTCCCAGGTACAGGGGACTGATATCTGATTTTTTTGCTCCTAGCAAACCAAAGCAGCACTATGTACATCATGGCAATCCTCCACATGGACGCATAAATAGATGGATACATTTGATGGTTTTGTGCTCTTGTTCCTCACAGAATATCCCCCAGGTGTCCAACTGGATCCAGAGATTTTTCGTAGCAGTGCTCCTACCCTGCCTCTAGGTGATATTGTGCAGTTCTACTTTAGCTCTATACCATCCTGGAAGTCACTGCGGAGACACATATAAACGCCACCCTTGCATGCTGACATCAGTTGCCTATCTTTTCCTTTTCTGGGCTCTCACATAAGGAGTGTGAACAATCGTTGGTAACAGTGTGCTAATTAGTAACTTGGGACCTTTTCAGATGTTAAATAGAGGCTTCTCCAAGGGAGGTGTGTGAGGATTCTGCAATTAGATAGAGTATCCACTAGAAAGTGAGCTCCCAAAGATAATATGGTACTTCTAACTGGAGTGTCTTCATCTTGGAGATGCCAAAGCAGTACCTTTGCAAGGTGGGGAGGGTCTGTGGAGTGAGCTCAGACCAAAATGTGTTGCTCCTGCCAGCCCAGGCTGTCAAGGCAGTAGCTTGCTTTATAAACATGGGCTCTGATGCCCATGTCCAAGCCTGGCAGATATCAAGAACAGGCACTCTGTGTGCCAACATAGTAGTAGTGGACTTAGTCCTAGCGGAATGGGCCCCCAGACCCACTCTGGGCTGCTTCTTGACCAGTGCATAGCAGATCTTTATGCAGAAGACTATCCACCTTGACAAAGGCCTCTTCTGCACAGCCTTCCCTCTTTATTCCAGAAAAACCAACAAGCGGTTGATAGTCTACTCAGTGGTCTTTGGTACAATCAGTGTAATAACTTACAGCCCTTTTGGGGTCCAACCGACCTTTCGAGAGGGTAAGAGGAGCAAAGAACGCTGTGTTGCCCAATGTGGAAAGGACTCACGACTTTTGGTAAGATGGCCGCCCGAGTCCTCTGCACCATGTGTCGAGGAAAAAACATTGTGTAGGGTGGGGTCCACTGACAATTCCTGCAGTTCATTCACGCAGTTGCTATAATCGCAATGAGGAAAACGGTCTTTAAAGTAAGGAGCTGCAGAGAACACCTATACTTAAGCTTGAAGGGCATACACGTGAGCAAAGTCGAGGCCAAGTTAAGGTCCCACTGTTGCATCACAAAAGCAAACCTTTAACATCATATAAACATTATCTGAACAAGGACTGTTGGTCCAGCAAATGTGGAAAAAGACGGAAGGACTCACAAATGACATTTTAATGTGCCCCACGGTATGTGCCTTGCTAGGTGAAAGACAACGCAAACAAAAGGACATCTGACACCTGTGCCTGTAATAGGGCAATGTCTCAAGCACCGCACAAGTTTACAAATTCATCCCAGCACAAATGGATTTCTTAAAAGGGCTTCTGGCGAAAAGGATGACATCCACCACTTCAGGCAGCAAGTCGAATACAGCCTATTGCTACCTCTAAATCTCCATGCATGGAGGTATAGATTGTGCAGATTCGGAGAGAGAGGGCCTTGCCCTGTTGCTGAGACAGGAGATCTTTGTGAAGTGGTATTCTGCTCAGAGGACAGACGCTTGGGCCCAATCATTCTTCAAAATGTAGGACTGGACAAGTAGTGGGAAGGTAGACTGGAGTCCCATGTTCCATGCATCTCCTATCGAGTGCTCTTGCAGAAACTCCAATGCACAGATTTGTTGATATTGCACATAAGACACTCCAATCACCTCCAAATGCAAAGTCTCCTGGTACATTACCCATTTAGATGGCCCTGATTTCCTCAAGAACCCTCACTAACCTCTGCTTAATGGATGATGGAAAGACCCTCGGGCCAGGCAAATGGCCTGTAGCTCCAGCTGACTGATGTGGAGCCGGCTCACCAGTGGAGACCAGAGTCCTCTGATCTCCATCTCTCGCAGGTGACCCCCACCCAATCCAGCAGTGACACATCCATCACCACTATCTGCTCTGGTTGGGAAGGGAGAGGAGCCTGCTGCTGGTCTAATAGAGGCCAATCAGTCACCATTGCAGACCTCGAGCTGTCTCTTTCGAGACCTGAATGGTGTTAGAAAGGCAAGCTCCATGCTGAGGCATTGGGATTTCAGGTTCTACTGTGAAGCTCACATGTGCTACCTGATGTAGTCAACAAGGATGATGCACAAGGCTAAGAAGCCTCAGAGTCATTGTCACTGTAATCTAGGATTGAGACTGAAACATCAGGATCATAGCCCCAATGTCCTGGACTTGCTATTGTGTAGGAAAAGGCCTGAACTCCAGTGTCCAGGATCACCCCAATGAAAGAAAGCTTCTCTGTGAAAGAATCAAGTGGGACGTCAGCTTGTTTATAAATAAACCCAATGTTTTTAAAAGGTCCACCATCATATGGAGGTGGTCCACAACTGACTAGCAAGCTTGCCTTCAGCAGCCAGCCGTCGAGGTGAACAAGTTACTTACCTTCAGTAACGCTCTTTCTGGTAGAGACTAACTTCACATTCCTCACCTTTTGAATATTCACCAGGTGTCAGACTGGATCTGGAAACTTCTCAACAGTACCTCTGTAGGCCGGTAGGTTGCGCCATGCCACTCCGGAAATGGCATGTGGGGCCCATATAGGTGCCACTCCTGCGCTCTGACGTCAGTTGCTTTTGAAGCTGTCCGTGTCCCCAGATGCAGAGCCCCAACAGCAAATTGGCTTTGACCAGTGTGCAGATTCCTAAACTTGAGATCTTATTTCTGGGTAGAGCCCAATTCACAGAACAGGGAGACTGGGATGGCCAAAGAGGAATCTGCAGTTAGATAGAGTGTCTACCAAAAAGTGTGATCCTGAAAGTAGGTAACTTGTTCTTCTGATAGAGACTGGTAACCACAGGTTCCTCTCCTAGATAACAGCACAGTACCTATCAGGGGTTGGGTCTGTGAATTGGTCAAACCAAACATCCTGTAGGACCAAGTTGGCGAAATGCCCTTCTCGGCAAACCTGGCAGTCCAGACAGTGGGGCTTTGTGAATGTATGGAGTGAGTCACACATAGAGTTCTTGGACACCTTCCAGGCAGCTGTTTGTAGACTTAGTGGTAGCAGCTTTGGACCTTGTGGAAAGAGCTTACAGTCCTGGAGGCTGCTTTTTCGCCAATGCGTAGCAAATCTTGATGCAGAGTATGATCCAGCTGGAGATGGTCCTTTTCTGTATGGCCTTGCCTTTTTTTTTTTTTTGCTCCAGCGAATTCCACAGAGCTGATCGTGCACCCAGTGTTCTCTGGTACGATTGATATAAAAAGCTCAGTGTTCTTTTCCGGTCCAAGCAATGGAGTTTCTCCACCTCCTTAGAGTGGTGAGGATGAGCACAGAATTCCGGAAGGGTGATAATTTGGCCCACTTGGTGTGGAGTCACAACTTTAGGCAAGATGGATGCTCGCATGCGCAGAACCACATAGTATTGGAAGAAGTTAGTGTACGGCGAATTAACACAGGGCTTGAAACTCACTCACTCACCAACGTTATGGTGACAAGGAACACCGTCTTGAGGGTAAGAAGCCTCAAAGGGCAGCTGCGAAGCGGCTCAAAGGGAGTACACATCAAATATATGAGGACCAAGTTAAGGTTCCACTGTGGAATGACGAAAGGAGGGTGTGGTCAACAGGTGTTGAAGACCTCTCAAAAAACACATCATAATTGGTGGTTTAAATAATAAAGGTGTTCTGGCAACCATAAAAAGTCCGGAAGAGTCTAAAGGTACTCCTTAACATTGTCCCAGGCAAAGCCTTTCCCATCAAGAGGCAAAAGAAACAAGACGTCAGATAACATGGCCTGGAGGGGTTCAATCTGTCATTAGTTGCACCAAACCACAAATTTCTCCCAATGACACTCTTATTTAGTTTTTGTTGTGAGACACCTGCCTGCCAAGATGGCATTGGCCACCTTGACGGAAAGGTTGAAGGTATTCAGCTGTCACCGCTCAATCTCCATGGATGAAAGTGGAGATTGTAAAGGCCTGGGTGCAGAACCCCACCATGTTGCTGCAACAGCAGGTCCTCCCGGAGGGACAGACTGATTGGAGGACTGGTGCTCAAGCCCAGGAGCTAACACTGTACATGCCCAGTCCGGAGCAACTAGGAAGACTTGGGCCCGTTCGGTCTTGATATTTTTTCCAGAACTCAGGGCAGGAGAAGTATTTGTTGGGAGGCATATAGGAGTCTCGAGTTCCACTTGAGGCGAAATGCGTCTCCTAGCGAGACGTCTTAGAAACTCCAACATGCTGACATTGCATATTATTGGTGGTGACAAATAGATTGAGCCAAGGTTCTCCCCATTCTTGGGTGTAGCTGCCACTTGTGATCCCATAGGCATTGACAGCTGAGCCAGTCAGGTGGTCACCACCAGAAAAAAACCTTCATGGTCTAGTCATTTCCAGAGGCATAACACCTCCTGGCACAGGGCCCAAAACCCCACCCTGCCCTGCTCGCTGCAATACCACAAGGTGATTGTGTTTTCTGTAAGCACCTGTACCAGCTCTCCTTGATAGACGGATAGAAAGAAGGCTTTCAATGGCAAGCAAAGGGCCCTCAGCTCTAGGAGGCTGATTGGAGCTGGGACTCCACCAGAGACCTCTGATCTCCACTTTTCCCAAGTAGCCACCTCAACCTAGAAGTGAGTATCGGTCTCCATTTTCGGCTGTGGTTGGGGTAGGGAGAGGGGTCTGCTGCTGACCCAATCATAGTCTAGTAACCATCACTGCAGAACTTGTGCAGTCTCCTCTGAGATCTGGACATGGTCAGAGAGGTACCCTTGATGTTGGGCCCGCTTAAACTTCAGATCCCGCATGTGCTACCTGGCGTGCTTGACCTGCAGGAGGTCATCAGACCCCGCAGCCTCAGAGTTGACCTCACCAAATTCCAGGACAGAGGCTGAAAGATTGGGATCATAGCTTGAATGTCTTGGACTCTCTTTTCCGGTGGTAAAGGCATGAAGCCAAACCGTGCCCATATGGCTGGGATGAAAGGGAGCTTCTGAGATGAAGTCAGGTTTTACTTTGACATGTTGGTAGTGAATCCTAAAGAAGACAGGAGGTTCGCTGTAGTCTGGAGGTGGTTGACGACTGACTGGGATAGGCCCTCTTACAACAGCCAGTCATCGAGGTAGGGGTAAACTGGGTCCCCTGACCTGCAAAGATGAGCTACCACCACCGCCATCACTTTCATGAACACCCGACGGACACTGGTCTGACCAGAGGGGAGCATAGTGAACTGAAAATGCTCCGGTCCCACCATGAACCCTAGGTAGCGCCAATGGGCCTGCAGGACGGGTATATGGAAATAAGCACCCTGCAGGTCCAAAGCAACTATCCAATCTCCAGGGTCAAGGAAAGACAAAACCTAAGCTAGAGTGAGCATCCTGAATTTGTCTTCCTGAAGAAGGTGTTGTGAGGGTGCAGGTCTAAAACAGGACAAAGGCCTCATTCCTTCTTTGGCATAAAAGTGATGGGAGTAACAAACAAAACCCACTTCCGATGCAGGCACCCACTTGATAGCCCCTTTTGCCAAAAGGGCTTGTACTTTCTGCTGTGAAACAGATATATAATCCTCTGTCTGAAGTTTTGGGATGGAGGAAGGTTCAGCGGAGTGGCCAAAAAGGGTTGAGCATACCCCTTCTGAATTTTCTGCAGGACCCACTTGGCCAATGTTATGGCTTGCCAACCCAGCAAGAACTGTTGGATACTGCCTCCAAACAATTGGCTGTGCTCCACTAAGGGCACACTAAAGGGGTTTGTCAGGTGGGGGGGCAGTAGTATGACTGGCTCTGTAACCCTGCCCGTGGGGTCTGTGGTTGCCACAGCCGTGAAATAGCTGGGCATTGTGCTGAGACTAGTGGTTGCTGGTATGGGGTGCCTCTGCTGAAAACGCAAAAGGTACGATAGGGCTGATGTGGCTGGTGTGTGGGCCAGTTAAGCCCAGGGGCGTGCTGTGGCCTTGCTCTCATGGAACTGCTCCAGAGCGGAATCTGTCTAGTCCCCAAAAAAGGAGAGTCCTGTCAAAGCGCATGTCCATTAGGAATGACTGGACATCACCTGGAAAGCCCTTCGACCACAACCAGGCAGAAGCAAGGATGCGACACTGGCACCAATGGCTCACCCAATGGAATCTATGTCTATTCCACAGTGAGTTGTACATTTGGCTGTTTCGCAACCGTCTGTATACCTTGGGTTAGGATAGGTCAAAGGTCTTCCTGGACACCGAGGAGGAGTTGAGCCACTGAATCACAAAGAGCTTGGGAATAACAGCACAGCAGACAACTGGCATTGATGGGCCTGAGTGCGAAACTGGTGAAAGAAAATACCCTCTTCCCAAAGGTTTCAACTCTTTCGGACTCCAAGCAGGGGGAATAGTTGGGAAAGTATTTTAACAGGTAGAGTCTTGCATAACTAGGGCCTCTGGAGAAGGGGGCTGAGACAGAAAGGCAGGATCCCCTGGGGGCAGGTTGGTGGCAGAGAATAGCCTCACTAAACTCTTTAATCTGCCTCCATGTCGCAGATGGCCCCACAAATACTGAGGTTGTGCCTGAACAAGGTGAGGGATGGACTCGGATGTCAGCCGACTTCAGGAGCGAGATCGAGAGGCATGGGATCGGTGGTGCGCCCTCTCAAGAGTTTGAGAGTAGTGGGAAGGGACTTAATCCAGTTTGTATTTTTTGCGTTTCTTCTTTGAATTACCAGAAGATTTGGAGCACGAAGACGAATGACCTCGGGATTAACACCTGCAGCTCCTGGACCTGGAACGGCATTGAGACCAACCCATGGACTTGGACGGTCAAGACCTGGAATCTTCTGCGGTTTTACTTAGAGCTTCAACCTGTGTTCCCATATGGCCTTTGGGTTCATCAACGTACAGTCACTGCAGGCCTTGGAATCCTGGTTCAACCACAGGCGAACCTGGTGAAGATCTGTCACAAACATTTGCTTGTGACAGTCCTTACAGGGTTGGCACCCTGTCATTTTGAAAAGGGGCATGTCCCTGCACACTGGATTTAGTAATATTTAGAGGTAAGAAAGTTTATGAAAAGACAAGAGCTAGATCCAGATCCGCGCCCAGTGGCGCGGAAATAAAGGAAGTGACGTCAACGTGCAGGAGTGGTGCCTATATGCGCCTTGCATGGCATTTCCAGAGTGGCACTGCGTCAGTGCAGAGCTGCACGCTGCCACCTACCGGTGCGCAGAGGTACTGTTGAAAACTTTCCAGATCCAGTGTGTCGTCTAGGGAATAATTAAAAGGTTAGGAATCTGCAGGTATATGTCTCTATCAGAAAAGGGAATGTAGGAACTCCCGACCTCCAATATTGGCCAATAACCACTGCCATTACTTTCATGAACAATCGAGGGGCGCTGGTGAGGCCAAAGGGTAGCATGGCAAACTGAAAATGCTCCTTGCTCACCTTGAATAGCAGGTTACTCTTGTGGAACAACAGAATAAATATACAAAACTATGCATCCTGTAAGTCTAGGAGCACCATTGAGTCACCAGGGCCCAAAGCAGATAAAATCTGGGCAAATGTGTGCAATCTTAAATTTTCACTCCATAGAAAGTCCTTCAGAGTTCGGAGGCGAATAACAATCTCCCCGCCCTTCTCTGAGTACAGTATTAATACGAATTCTGGAGAATACCTCCAGATCTGCAGGGATGGGATCTCAGACCCACGGTGCAGGAACTCAGTTCAGTGCACATGCTGAGTTAGAGATGCCCAATGGGCCACAGTCCTAACATGAGCCCACCAAGCTGTTCTTTGCGCAGGCAGTGTTTTCAGGTTACTTATCAGCAGTCCTATTAAACGGGTTCAGAGAGACAGTGGTAATCAAAACAATTTGTCTTGCAGGTAACACATTAAAGCATTGCAGTAAGAAATCAGGACTTGTCCTTTTAAAACTCTTGATCTTGTGCAAATGAAATTAACTGTAATGACACAGAGTGAGAATACGATTACAGTTAAAATAGTTACTATTAATGAGAACAATAGAAACATTTCATGCATGTTTGCAAGTTAGATAGCATCCTAGACCCTAATGCTATTTCTAAACCCTACACTAATTTAGTAGGCGTAAACATTAGGGGCCATATGTATCAAACCCATGTTTTGCGATTCTCAAATAGCGATTTTTTGCGAATCGCTATTTGAGAATCGCAAAACGCAATGTATGTAGGATTTGCAAAAAGTTTTGCGAATCCTACATATTCCTTATTTGCGAATCGCAAACTGCGATTCGCAATTAAGGAAACCCTCCCCATTCATTCCTATAGGAATGAATGGGAAGACATTCTCAATTTGCGATTAGCAATTAGAGAATCGCAAATTGAGAATGCAATTTCAAGGGTGCAAGGGTGTCAAAAGGGCACCCTGTTGCACCCCTGAAATAAGCATGGGTGCACATGTGGCACACATACATGCACTAAGGGCATGTATGTGCGCCACATTGCACTTTGAAAAATGCAAAAAAGTGCATTTTTCAAAGAAATCGCAAATTACCACCAACTTTAAGTTGGCGGTAATTTGCGATTCCTAAGGCCAAATTGCACTTTTTTGTGCTTCTTACATTGCATTTAAGGAATCGCAATTTGCGATTCCTTAAATGCATTCGCAAAATAGGGAATCGCAAATTTTGCGAGGCAGTTTTGCCTCCATACATACCACTTAGCCAAATTGCAATCGCAAACGCTGAAATTCTGCGAATTTCAGCGTTTGCGATCGCAATTTTGGTTGATACATATGGCCCTAGATTGCATCCCTTGCTTTCGAGCATTTGGAATGGATCGCACAGCATACCTTTCGAAACAGCAAGTCTGGCACTTTATCAGAGTTCTTCCACAGAAGGGCAGGCTCGTGCTTCAGTCAAGGAAGGGAGTCCCAGCACGGCTGCTCCTGCAGCTGGCTCTCAATGTTTCTCTCCGATCGAGATTGGAGTCTTGATCAGGAATCAGCAAATTGGCATGACTTCTGGTGATCATCTGTAGAGTGAAGACATCTCCTAATTAGTGGTTAAAAATACAGACTTTTATAGAAACTTGGCCACTGATTCGATCTTATGTTTTCAAAACAAATCGGAATTTGAGACCGTGTTGTCTCCTTAGTCTGAACTATTACAGCTTAATATATGCAAGCTTAACTGCACATATTTACACCAAAGGACAGAGCCATGTTAGCCTTGAGCACTCAGAGCTGCTGTGATGACAGGTGTGTAATTATACATAATCAAGTATGTTGTCAGTCTAGAAAGAAGAGTTTCATTGTGAAGATAAAAATAGAAACAAGAAATGTCTGCCTGCACTGGAGGCACGCATGTTTAGCAGCTGTTTGCATGGATAAGGAATCTCACACTTTGTAATACAGATGCCAGCAGGACTGAAAGCAAAGCAAGCTTAGAAAATAAACAGTTCTAAATAGGTACTATTGTGGTGTTCTCAACAGTATCATCGCTATGGCACCCTTTGAGAGTGACAGGCGTACCTCCTGCAGTCAGATACACAAGTGCTCTGCTGAAAACTGACATGGGCGGAATATTGGATTGAGAGGTGAGAAATAGCAGAGCATAGCCTTTTTTAAACAATTTGCAAGAACCACCTGTCAGACATACTGGATCTACAACCTGGGAGGAAGTGCTGGATCCTACCTTCCACTGGGTGGATATGCGCCACTAAGGGCAAACTCAAGTGGTTTGTTGGCTGTGGTAGCAAGGGAAAACGACTTGGAGGTCTGAGGTCCCTATTGGCCTGCATGCGGTCTACTGGTTCCACATCCACAGCCTGAAAAGGATGGAGTTGTCTGTTTCATCACTTACTGAGAAGTTTGTCTCTGCCTATATGCCAGTCCATTGGAGTAGCCACTAAAGTTTCTGGACTAGTGGGACTCTGGCAGGGTTAACAGCCCCAAAGAGCGGGATGTAGCTCTAATGTCATTAAAGCATTCCAAAGTGAAGTCCCCCTTCTCTACAAAGAGAAGAGACCCATCAAAGAGCATATTCATTAGCAAATTATTGCCGGTGAAACTAGTATCCCTCATCCAGGCATGCCTGCAGAGGACAATGCTGACGCTGACACCGTCCCCGTCAATACAGTTCATAGTATCCAGACCCGCAAACATACCTTACTTGACCACATCATGTATCATCTGAGCCAAAGGGACCCAAAGGTCCTTTAAAAATGCTGGCAATAATTTGCTGGACACGTCCCAAAGGATGTGTGTTGCAGCCCAACAGGCATACCACGTTTATATGTCGCAGTGCCAGGCTGGTAGAGAAAAACATATGTTTGCCAAAGGCATCAATCCGTTTGGATACTCTGTCCAAAGAATTTTATGGTTCACTTCACTGGTCACTTCGTGTATATAAGACTCTCAGGAGTAAGGTGCTTAGTGAGAAAGTCCGATCACCTGTCACTGGTCTATGACGCCGGGCTACCTTCCTGCTAACAAGTGGACAAGAGCCTGGTTTCAAGTAAGTAGCCTCCAATGGCTATCGGTGAGGGCATCATTAAATGAAGGGCTTGTATGTTGCTGGCTCAGGCTGCAGAATTTTCATCAAAACATTTGTTTTAGACTTAATGGATGCAGCTGTTCTAGTAATTTGCGTGCTATCCGTAACACCACCTCATATGAGGTTCTTTTTTCTGTTGGTGTGAGTCCACCTCCATCTTAAGGGAGGTATCAAGCCTACTGGCATTTTGTAGATCAAGGTATAAGGCATCAGTGTGATGAGGGAGGGATGTAAGTAATCTTCCCCACCATCATCATCCATATCATGGCGTGCACCCCACTTTGGCACTGAATCAGAGTCAAAAAGATAATGGAGTCTCTCTTGATGGTTACTATGTGGTAGAAGCAAAGGATTAGAGTTGGTGCATGACGCTGGATCATTTGGCAGTATTGGAAACCGGCGTGGAACATGGGGCCAAAGGGAAAGTATACCCAAGTCAGAATGAGCCCGGTAACACCACCGGGGAGGCACCCGCCAGTGGTAAACCAAATGGTGGCCCCAGTGGTTCCATGTGGCCGGAAGGCATAACAAAGAGATGCGGAAGAACACTGAAAATGTTCAGAATGGCCTTCTTGAAGGGCTCCATCTGCAGCAGAGGCGACGATGGCTTAAGGAACATTGGGTGCTTCAGAATGAGCTTTGTGGCCGGTAACCTCAATGAAGTGTGTCTGCCATATAGATACCCTTGCACCTTCTCTTTGGAGTCAGAGTGGTGTTGATCCGGTCAAGACCTGTGTCGATTTTTAATGCTTGCATTTTGCCTAGGACTTAGACCAGAAGTGGAGCTTTCATGGAAAAAGCCCCCTGACCAGGCTTGAAACCAGGCCTGCAACTTGGAAAAAGAATGGGGATCTGCACTGTGATTTCTCCTTGTTTTTGGGGACATACAACTTCGTGACCAGGTCCCAAATAATTTTCGGGTGCATTAGGCCACACTTGTCACACAACTTTGGTGCCTGGGCTCAAGATACAACTCAAAGGAAATCCTCGTGTGGATCTGTGATTGACATCTGCTTCCTGCAGTCCCAGCATGCTTGGATTCTGTAATTTTTGGTAGGACCTTGCTCCCTAGAACACTGTGGCAAAGTTTGGAGTCGTCGAAAAAGCGTTAAAGTCCGGAGTGGAGCTCGAGTTCTGCTTTGGAAGGCATGGTAAGAAAGGAACTGGCATCAGTATGCCAGAATGGTGCTTTTTTGTGTCTCTGCTCTGTTACTTGTGGAGTGGGATGGAGTTAATGCAGAGCCACACAGCGCTACCTAGCGGCGCATGTAAGCAGTGCTACAAAAAAAACCTCTGAATTCAGTCTGGCACCTAGGGGGGTATTTCTAAGATGGGGAATCTGCATTTAGAAGTATCCTTCACATTCAACAGTATTAAAAACTGGTATTAGAGGACTGTTGACTTCACCCCCCCCCCCCCCCAATTATCCCTGTAACTCTCTGGTGGCCCATATGTTTTGTAGGAAGGTGCCCGCCTTCACCCCACACTTTAGGCATGTAATACCCGGACCCAAGCCCATTTTCTGGTCTACCTCTTTTGTAATAGGCTTGAATCGCCACATCCCTTAGGTGCATCAGCACTACCACCCAGCGTGCTTCCTCCAGGTTGGCCACCATCCTCTTTCCATTTACTTCGAAGCGTGGCCAGGCATACAGGTTTTATATTATGTTAGGAAACCAACCCTTTACCCTTTCCATTCGTGTTTTGGACTCAAGATGGGTCAACTTCAGGAGACTAGTCCGGTCAAAAACAGAAGTTGCCAGCACTTGTTGAACCTGTAGGTATTTATAACTTTGTAAATGGGCAAGCTAATACTCTTCCTGAAGATGGGCAAATGTTTTGAGATTGTCCCTGCAATGTCACCAAAGGAAGAAATCTGTATGATATTTTAGTGTCTACATTACAGCATCTGGATTACACCAATCAATCATCTATATAGTGCAGCATCTCACCCGTTAGGGTCTCGGGTGCTAGTGGCTGCTGTTGGTCGTATCTCATTCGAACAACCAGGTCTTGAGGTCTCTTCTGAATTGCAGGAGCGATGGGGGAGATCCTTAGGTGTAAGGGAAAGGAGTTTCATGTCTTGGCTGTCAGGTGAGCGAAGGATCGTCCTCCGCTGTTGGTTTGGCAGATCGGGTGTGTGTCTGCGAGGGATCGGGAGGCAGACCGGGGGTGTCTGGTTGGTTTGTGGAAGGTCAGTCGTTTATTGAGATATGCTGGTCCTTAGTTGTGTAGGGCTTTATAGACGTGGGTCATCATCTTGAAAAGGCATCTTTTCGGTATCAGGAGCCAGTGTAGTTTCTTGAGGTGGGGTGTGATGTGGATCCTTCTAGGTAGGTCGAGGATAAGTCTTGCTACTGCATTTTGTATTATCTGTAGTCTCTTCAGGAGGCATGCTTTGATTCCTATGTAGAGTGTTTCTGTAGTCCAGCCTGCTGGTGACGAGGGCCTGTGTGACGGTCTGTCTGGTGTTGACTGGGAGTCACCTGAAGATTTTGCGAAGCATGCAGAGGATGTGAAAACAGGCGGATTAGACTGCGTTGACTTGGTTTTCCATCAAGAGCTTGCTGTCCAGGATGATGCCGAAGTTGCAAGCATGGTCTGTTGGGGCCGGTGGTGGGCTGGGACTGGCTGGCCACCCTGTGTCGTTCCAGATCGAGGTGTTCTTCCGAAGAGGATGACTTCCGTCTTGTCATTGTTGTTTCAGACAGTTGTCTCTCATCCATTTGGTGACATGCATCATGCAGGAGTGGAAGGTAGCTTTGGAGGTGGAAGTGTCTTCGGTCAGCAAGATGATAGCTGGGTGTTGTCTGCGTATGAGATGATGTTGAGTCCATGTGATCAGAGGGTGGGTTGAGTGATGACCCGTGGGGAACTCCAAAGATTATCTTCTTGGGTTCTGACATGAATGGGGGGAGACGGATCCTCTGGGTCCTTCCGGAGAGAAATTAGGCTATCCATTTGAGGGCGTTTCCCTGGATCCTGATGTGGAGGAGTCTGCTGATCAGTGTGCGGTGGAAGACTGTGTTGAATGTGGCTGATGGGTCCAGGAGGTGAGTGATGCCATTTCGCCGCAGTCTAGGAAGGCTCTGATGTCATCGGTTGCTGCTATCAGGGCCATTTCGGTGCTGTGGTTGGCTCAAAATCCAGATTGGGAGTGGTCCAGGAGGTTGAGGTGCTCCAGGTGGTGGGTGAGTTGCTTGTTGATAGCTTTCTCAAGGATATTTGCTGGAAATGGGAGCAGGGAAATGGGCCGATAGTTCTTAGGCTCTGTGGGATCGGCTGAGGGTTTCTTCAGGAAGGGCCTCACTTCCGTGTGTTTGCAGTCTTCGGGGAAGGAGGCCGATGTGACTGAGGTGTTCAGGACATTTCTGAGTTCATCTCAGATTGTCTTGCTTCCAAGGTTTAAGAAGTGGTGAGGGCAGGGGTCTGTGGGTGCCCCTGAATGTACAGAGTTCATGATGGAGATGGTGTCTTGCGTAGTGAGGAGGTCCCATTGGGTGCGGTGGTGTTCCGGGTTTGACGTTTTTGTAGATGGTCGAGATCTTGAGATGGCCCCTAATCTCACAAAATCGTATGTAATGGAGATGGGGAAAAAGTCAGTTAAATCATATAAATATCTTATAGGATCTCAAGTTCTAGGCAAAATTCCAGCTTTTGCTTACCTGGGTATTTTATTTGATGGGCAGTTAAATTTTAAACACCTGCTTGAAGAAAAATCTCTGTCATTGATTAGATCTACAGGTGCGATTGCGAATTTCGCACATAGACTTGGGCTATGGACCCCGGATGTGATTTTAAAATTGTACAATTCAATCTGTTGCGCCAAGGTGTTGTATAGTAGCGAGATATGGGGATTTGCGAAAATCACTAACCTACAAATGGAAGAAAACAAATATATGAGGCGCTTATTGAGGGTTCCCCATAGTACCCCGGCATTTATAGCCCATGAAGAACTAGGAGCCAGTTATATCTCGGACCTAGTGGCGGTCAGGCCTATAATTCACTGGTTAAAGATCTGGTTAAATGAAGAGATAGGCCTGACAAGGCTTGTTGTCCTGGATTGTTTGTCCTTGGACAACGCTATGAAAATTCCATGGCTAAAATATGTGCGGGATTGTCTATATAAAATGGGACGGCATGCACTGTTCGATAAGCCAGATACCATAAGACAGAAGGATAAAATAGATATCAAAGTGTTGTTTTTAAAGTCTAGTTCGGCTCAACGCGAGAACAATGAACTGGTTAAACCGACAGTGAGAGATCACGTCTTAGTGAAATCATCCCAGAGGATAGAACCATACTTAACCATAATGACAAGTGCACGACAGATTTTTAATCACGCGTTTTAGACTCAATTTTATTCATCACATCTTGGCTGTCCCAGCAGGTTTTAGTATAAACCCAGGCGAAAGGGGGCCCTGCGGCTGCGACAACGTGTCTCCGCAGGATACCCTCCATTTCCTTTTTACTTGTTCATTTTACGCCCTCCCCAGGAAAAGGTTTTTGAAGACACTATTGCGGAATTCTGGGATCAGACAGGCACGGGTGGCGTTGTTGTTTTTAAAACTTTCATCCGATGTTTTAACCTTGTGTGGTGTGGTTAATTTTTTAAGAATGGCCCAAAAATTAAGAACCACGAGAGAGGTCTGTAATTTTTAGATATATGAGGACTTTTTAGTGTTTTCAGGTATGTTAGGGGATGTTTCTGATGGGATATGTGCAATCTTTGTATTATGAAATCTCTGTATTATGAAATGTTCGGTAGGAGCAATCTTGGCATGTATTTTAATGTTAATGCTTTTATGATTTGTGTATCAAATCGAATAAAGTAAATATTGATTGATTGACTAGAAGGTATAGGTGCAGCAGACAACTAACTTGGCTTCTTATAAATCTTTAATAACTTCCTTCAGAACGGGGTAGGAGGGAAGGGTCAGTGAGGAATCTGTTGGTAGATAAGAGTATCCACCAGAAAGATTGCTACAGAGGGTAAAGTTTTTTGCTGATAGATCCTTCTACATGAAGATTCCTAACTTTTGAATAGATTCCCACTCAATACTCCCCAGGGAGGTGGATCTGAAGGAAACTCTGATGCTGCCTCTTACACCTTCATGTGTGGATATTAAGTAAGGCTATCTGAAATCTTTTAAATATCCACCAGAGATGTTTGACATGATATTTTCTACACATCACCCCTCAACAAAATCTGCCTACACAGAGATGGAAGAGATTTTCCAGCTGGTGTTCAGAAAACCGTATTGTTCCTTGGAAGAAGATGCTGGCAAATATTTTACAATTTTCTGTATTCCTTGGTGCAGCAATGTTGTGCATTTACTTCCGTTAAAGAATACACTGCAGTCCTGTCGCCCTGTTTAATGTTTTTCCGGCCGCCCTTCCTCGTTCAAGTCTTATTGGTAGTCAGATTTTTCAAAGGGTTGACCAACAGGTTTCTGCCAATACCCTTTATTACGCCACAGTGGAAATTGAATTTGGTATTGACTTTTTTTATTTGTTTACAATTGTTTTGAGTGCTTTGTTTGTTTGTGCCCCAGCATAGCTGCCAGTTGAGACTACTTATGTTTAAGACCGCATTTTTGGTTGCTATAACTTGGACTTGCAGAGTGAGCAAGCATAAAGCTTTGAGTATCTGCCCTCTTTCATGAGCTTCTTCCCAGATAAGGTAGTCCTGCAAAGTAAGGCGGCCTTCTTCCTTAAGGTGGTGTCAACATTCCATCTTGGCCAATCTATAACCTTGCCCACTTTTTAATCACAACCCAATCCAACAAAAGAGAGGGTTCAGTTGCACAAGTTGGACCACAAGCGTGTAGTGAGATTTTACATCAGCTTCACGAAGGAGATCAGGTCTGACGAGCTGCTCTTTGATGGATACATAGGCTACAAAAAAGGCAAGGCAGTTCAACAATTTCTCACTCGGTTTTTCTGAGCATTAAGATCTGCTATGTGCTACCAAAGTAAAATCCACCAGAAGAGATCCAATCACATTCCACGAGGGCAAAGTATTCCTCTGCAGCCTTCGTTGGGAGCGTGCCAGTGGTGGACATATGTAAGGCGCCAATGTGGGCTTCCCACCAAACTTTCACTAAGCACTACTATATAGATAGGGATGCGTGCATGGATGACCACTGCGCACATCATCTTACAGGATTGTCTGAGTTTCCTTCAGACCCACTTCCTAAGGGAATATTGATTGGGAATCTATTCAAAGGTAAAGAATCTGCACTTAAGAGTATTCCTCAGAAGAAAGTTACTTTCAGTAACAATCTTTCTGGAAGATACTCTATCTACATGCAGATTCATCATCGACCCTCTCCTCCTCACCGATCTGAAGAAAATTCTTTCATATTAATACGAGGCCAAGTTAGTTGTCCGCTTCACCTTGATCTTCTAGTTCTTCTCTTTCCACCTCAAAGGTCGCAGTAAAATACAGATGAGAAATGACATCAGGGTCCTGGGGTGGGTGCTTCATGGTTCCGGTGACATCACAGAGACTCCACTTCCAGCATGGAGATGGAACCAGTACTCCATGCCAGAGAGCTACGTCAGAAGTTTCAGGATCCAGACACACACCTAGGACAATCAAAAGTTAGGAATCTGCAGTTAGCTAGAGTATCCACAATAGAAAAGGAAAATGCTACTTACCCAGTAGGCATCTGTTCTTGGCATATAGAGCTGTAGAGTCATATGGTATGCATAGATCGCCATCTAATGTTGGGTCCCGATGTTTGCACTTTGTTTTTCTTCGAAGAAGTCTTTCCAGTCACGAGGTAGGCGACTCCTCCTTTCGGTCATAGTGCGCATGGGCATCGACTCCATAGTTAGATTGTTTTCCCGCAGAGGGTGATAATGGAGATAGTAGGAGTAGTAAAAGGAGATGTCCATGAATGCATGCATCTAAGTAAGATGTTACTGCAACTGGTATAGGTACCCGGGGAGGTGGGTGGGCGCATATGACTCTACAGCTCTATATGCCAAGAACAGATGCCTACTGGGTAAGTAGCATTTTCCGTTCGAGGCATATGAGCTGTAGATCATATGCTATGCATAGACTATATAGCAGTTATCTCCCAAAGCGGTGGCTAACCTGTATCTGTTGCAGTGGTCTGAAATAGTGTACGTAAAACTGCCTGGCCCACTCTAGCTTGTTGTCTTGCTAACACATCTACACAATAGTGTTTTGTGAATGTGTGAGGTGTAGACCATGTTGCAGCTGTGCATATGTCATCTATGGGTATGTTTCCTAAGAATGCCATAGAAGCCCCCAGTTTGCTTGTAGAGTGTGCTCTAGGGGGAACTGTTAATGTTCGTTTTGCTTTTGCGTAGCAGATTTGAATGCACTTGACTATCCACCTTGCAATTCCTGATTTTGATATGGGATTGCCTTTATGTGGTGGAGCAAAAGCAACATAGAGTTGATTTGTGTTACGGAAAGGTTTTGTCCTTTCTATGTAATACAGCAATGCTCTCTTTACAACTAATGTGTGTAGGGCACGTTCTGCTACTGAATCTGGTTGAGGGAAGAACACGGGTAACTCAACAGATTGATTGATGTGAAAAGCAGAAATGACTTTAGGTAAGAATTTAGGATTAGTCCGAAGAACTACTTTATTTTGGTGCATTTGTAAAAAAGGTTCTTCTATAGTTAATGCCTGAAGCTCACCCACTCTTCTGAGTGATGTGATAGCCACCAGGAAAGCAGTTTTCCATGTGAGAAATTGCAGTTCTCATTTGTGCAATGGCTCAAAGGGTGGACCCATTAGTCTGGTGAGGACAATGTTGAGATTCCATATTGGAGCAGGTGGACGTCTCCGGGGGGGGGGGGAATAACTCTTTTGAGTCCTTCCATAAATTGGAACGATGTAGATGTAACAAATAGCATATAATGTTTTGAACAGAAGCGTCAAGCGGGTTGATGTGGTTGTTATTACAGTAAATCACAAACCGCTTCCACTTTGCTGCATAGCAGGCTCTTGCGGTAGGACGTCTAGCTTCCTTGATAATATTTATACAGTCTGGCGGTAGATTAAGATAGCCAAACTCTAAGACTTCAGGTGCCAGATCACCAGATTGAGCTGACTGGGGTCTGGGTGTCTTATGTCTCCATGGCTCTGTGTGAGGAGATTGGGTGTAAGAAGTAGTTTTTGATGAGGAACTACCGAGAGTTCCAATAGGGTTGTGAACCATGGCTGACGTGCCCATGTGGGAGCAACTAGGATTAGTGTCAGGGACGCTTGTTTGAGTTTCCGAACCACTAATGGAATGAGTGGGAGAGGCGGAAAAGCGTAAGCAAATATCCCTGACCAGTTCATCCATAGTGCATTGCCTTTGGACAATGGGTGTGGATACCTGGTCGTGAAGTTTGGGCATTTTGCGTTTAGGTGCGTGGCGAACAGGTCTATGTCTGGAAAGCCCCACATTTGAAAGAATGGGAGGAGAACTTGAGGGTGTAGTTCCCATTCATGGATTTGCTGTGTCTGACGACTTAGCAGACCTGCCATTTGATTGTCTACTCCTGGGAGGTGTTCTGCTAGGAGATAGATTTTGTGGTGAATGGCCCATTTCCAGATGTCCTGGGCTAGGTGGGACAGTTGGAGGGAGTGTGTTTCCCCCCCTGTTTTTGTATGTAATACATAGCTGTCATGTTGTCAGTACGAACCAGGACAGCTTTGCCAGTTAGATGGGTTTGAAAAGGTTTGAGGGCTAGAAATATGGCCATGAGCTCTAAATGGTTGATGTGGAGCAACTTTTGTTGGTGACTCCACAGGCCTTGTATTGTGTGTTGCTGTAGATGAGCACCCCAGCCAGTTAGATACGCGTCCGCTGTTAGTACTGTCTGTGGAACAGAGTCTATGAAGGGCCGTCCTTTTGACAGATTTTGTGTGTTCCACCACTGCAGAGAGCGATGAGTACAGCCGCTTACCAACACTAGATCGGTTAATAGACCGTGGGACTGGTTCCACTGACTGGCTAAGCATTCCTGAAGCGGACGCATGTGGAGCCTGGCATACGGGACGATCATGATGCCAGATGCCATCATCCCCAGCAGTTGCATGCAAGCCCAAGCTGGAAGTGATTGATTGGGTTGAAACTGGAGAACCAAAGCCTGAATGTTGCGAATTCTGGCTGCGTTGGGAAACGCCAGAGCCTTTTGAGTATTTAAAGTGGCTCCTAGGTAGTTCTGAATATTGGCTGGCTGAAGATGTGACTTTGGCACATTGACTGTGAACCCTAGTCGATGCAGTAACTTGATGGTTATGGAAGTGTATTTGAGACACTGTTGGTACGTGCTGGCTTTGATGAGTCAGTCGTCTAAGTATGGGAAGACATGGACGCTTTGTCTCCTGAGATGAGCAGCTACTACCGCCAGACATTTTGTGAAGACTCTGGGGGCAATGGTGACTCCGAATGGGAGTACCTTGAACTGGTAATGTTGGCCCGCTATCACAAACCTAAGAAATTTGCGATGAGCAGGGTGGATTGGAACATGAAAGTAGGCGTCCTTTAAGTCTAGAGTGGACAGTCTTTTTGTAAAAGAGGTAGTACCTGTTGAAGTGTTACCATGTGAAAATGGTCTGACTGTATGTAAAAATTTAGTTCTCTGAGACCTAAGATTGGTCTGAGAGACTCGCCCTTTTTTGGTATTAGGAAGTAAAAGGAGTACACGCCCGCCCCTTGGTATTGTAGCGGTACGGGCTCTATAGCTCCTTTTAAAAGTAGAGACTGTACCTCTTGTTTGAGGAGGTGTAGATGATCCGGTGAGAGTTTGTGTGACTTTGGGGGAATGTTTGGAGGAGTGTTGATGAACTCCAGGCAGTAACCAGAACAGATAATTTGTAGAACCCACTTGTCTGTTGTTATTGACTGCCAAGCTGGTAAGAAATTTGACAGTCTTCCCGAGACAGGTGTTAGGTGGTCGGGGGGGGGGGGAGGAGAGGTGAGTCACTGTTTTGTATTGGAGGGGGAGGTGCGTGTGTTTGAACCTCTACCTCTTCCCTTACCGTTATTTCCTCTGTAACCCCCTCGGAAGTAGTCGGAAGTAGAGCCAGAGGGTTGGTTATTACCCTTGTAGGTGGAGGTGTTTTCTGAGGAAGAATTCTTGGACCCCGCTCGATAGAAAGAGCGCCGAAAGGAACCACAGCCTTGTGGTGACTGAAGCGCCCCCATGGATTTGGCCACCTCAGTGTCTTTCTTCATCTTTTCCAGTGAAGAGTCTACCAGTGGGCCGAAAAGGTGTTCCTTATCAAAAGGTGTGTTTAAGATAGAGGTTTGAACCTCGGGTTTGAATCCAGAGATAAGTAGCCAGGCGTGCCTTCTTAAAAGGACACTGGTATTTACTACTCTGGCAGCTCTGTCTGCAGCATCGAGGGAGCACCTGATTTGATTGTTGGAAATAAGTTCTCCCTCATCAGGTCTTCAGCTTTAGATTTATATTCCTGAGGTAGGTATTGGAGCAACTGTTCCATCTCGTCCCAATGCGCACTGTCGTATCTAGCTAGCAACGCTTGTATGTTGGATATGCGCCAGAAGTTTGCTGCCTGAGATGTGACTCTCTTCCCCGAAGCATCAAGAAGCTTAGACTCTTTATCTGGGGATGGAGCATCTCTTGTGGTTTGGGAGTTAGCCCTTTTGTGTGCGTTAGACACTGCTAGCGAGTCCAACGGTAATTGTCCCCTAATGTAAGCTGGATCAGATGGTGCTGACTTATATTTTTTGTCTACTCTAGGGGTAATGATACATGCCCTGACAGGATCACTAAAGATATCGTCCACATGTCTAATCATACCCTTGAGCATTGGTAAAGTGTGTGATGACGTTTGAGTAGTGCTAAGGGTCTCGAAAAGGAAATCCTCTTCGAGTGAATCTTTGTGGAGCTGCACCCCGTGGTAATTGGCAGCCCTACCCAGCAATTCAATGTAACCTACACTGTCGTCTGGTGGAGAGGGTTTGGTAGGATATAAGTCAGGATCATTGCCTGTGGGCGAGTTAGTGTTGTAGTCATCCCATGGGTCTGCAGGTATTGGCTGACTATCGTCATCCCCATCCCCATTATCATCCCGGTTGTCAGATGTATGTGGTGAATCCTGAGGTGAAGTAGGCACAGGTATAGACTGTGGAGAAGGAGGAGATGGGATAGGAGGAGGAGGGGAAGGGTTAGTCCCGACAGTTCTCTTCTTCAAGGGAATGTGATATTCCTCTTCAAGCTCAGTCCTTCTCTTTAGAGTCACTGTGGTGGTGATATGCCCAGTTTTTGGCTGATTTGGGTCCGGTTTATCGATCAGATCGTCCAAACGGTGCTTTTTTGGTGATTTCGGTGCTTGCGGTTGTTTCGGCGCCGAAGGTTTCGGTGACGATGGTTTAGGGGCTGGTGTTTTCGGATCCGAAGTGTGTCTCGGTGCCGATGGTTGAGGGTCGGAGCCGGACTTAGATTTCGATTCCGAAGGTTTCGGCTCGGTCCCCGTCTTGGATTGGGGCTTTCCGGAGCCGGAAGGCTTTTTGGTAGGCTTTGGTGCCGAGCCCGAAGGCGGGGCGTTGGAAGCGTGATCTCGGGGCCTGAGGGCGCGGGTTGGTCCTGAGCCTTCTTTTTGGGTTGAGGTGGATGTCGGGGTGAGGGAGTTTCTGTACTCGCAGTACGTTGTCCCTGCAGGATGTCATCATCCTGGTCAGAGCCGCACTCGGAAACGGAGATAGGTTCCTGCTCTTCCTCTGCCCCGATAGCGTCCTCCACTTCTTCATCTTATTGAGGTCCGGGATGGGGGCTGTGCATTGACTCTACATGTCGCGACGTCGAGCCCGACGGTCGTGAAGTGTCTTCTTGGAGCGGCACGCCTAGCACGCGTCGCAATCCTGTTCTCTGTGCTCAGGGGACAAGCACAGGTTACACACTCCGTGTGAGTTGGTGCGCGGGTATTTTGCGTGGCACCGAGGGCAGAATTTAAAGGGAGTTCATTCCATTGACCGCTAGTCGAACCGACGCGGGTAGGCCCGACTGCCCACCATGAACTTTCCCAATCAAAAGAGAGTTTTAACCAGAAAATCCGACACGCGAAGAATAGTATACGTGATCGGAAACAATACCGTCGAGGTTGAGTGTCTTGCGCACCGAGGGAAACCGAAGGAACGGTGTCGAAACCGGAGCGCAGCGAGTAACATCCGAACCCGATGGCGGAAAAAAACAATCTAACTATGGAGTCGATGCCCATGCGCACTATCACCGAAAGGAGGAGTCACCTACCTCGTGACTGGAAAGACTTCTTCGAAGAAAAACAAAGTGCAAACATCCGGACCCAACACTAGATGGCGATCTATGCATAGCATATGATCTACAGCTCATATGCCTCGAACAGATATTTACCAAAAGTAAGCAACTTTTTCATTTAGTTTTGTGGGTGACCTACCATTGCAGAGGACCCATATGTTAGTTCATATTCTATCTTGCTAAAGAGTTTGTGACAGCACTCATGCAGGATTGTTTTCTTTTTTGTTTGCTATTATATCTTTATTTTTCACTTTTGATTAACAAGTCAGGCATGCAGACACAGGAAGTATCGTTTAGCAAAAAGTGGTATCATGAGACCTCTTCATGAGTGCTAGTCAGAGGAATATGCGCAGATCTGATAGTGCAGCAATTATCACATGTAAAGTATAAAATCACAGAGCATTAGACCCACATCTCTCTCAAAACACCTGTTCCAGTCTATTGGACTAAGTCCACTTCCCGCTGCAGGAAATGTTGTTGATAGCCATTAAATTGGCATGCTGGGGAGAGCAGATATCCCTGGGTCTGGAGGTGGGCAGGGAGTGGGGGGGTTGGCGAGGGTACAGAGGAGGAGTTCACTGTAAACATCCACCAGTTTTGGGCATGTGGTAAAGTTGTGATTCCACTGTGCAAATCTGGGAACAGTCTGATTTCCAGTGCATGGTCCTCCTATGTTTGCCAAGCAAGAGAGCCAAAGCTACAAATTTGCAACAAGGTTTGGGTAAATTTTTGACACAGCCCATCAAGGACATCATTGGAGTTATGTCCAGTTCAGGAGAGCTCGTCTCTCAAAGTTCATGAACACGTTTCTGCCAGTGGGAGTTACATCCAGGGCATAACCAATCCATGTGGAAGAGTTCTGCAGCTGGAGCAGCACATCACCAGCATGCCGACTACAGAAAGAGGCCATTGCGCAGCATAGTCACAGGAGTATAGAACGCCCTATGATTGAATCAGAGGTGAATGAATCTAAAACATCTGTTTGTGATCTGTTCACAATACGTCCATTGTACATTTGTTATGGCGTGTCCCAGCCGAAGCTCCCACCCTTCCTTTATAGAGGGTGTTAGGTTTGGCAGTGCTAGTGCAGCGGCATTGTACATACATTTGATCAGTCTGTTCTGCAGGGGGTTAGTGATGAGCATTGTGAGCAGTGGACATTCAGGAGGTTTTGCTGGGAACGATGGCTAAAGGTCTTTTAGAGAGTGGCATAGGCGATGATAGAGTAAAGCTTGTAGAGAATCGTGGGGGGCCCTTCAAGAAGTCGGTGTCGGGGATAAAGTGTTTTTCAAAAAATAAATCACCAATAATACTCGGTGATTCCACTTGTTGCGGACGCTGTACACCTGCTTCAGACGTGAGTGGCAGTAGAGGATTATTGTGTAGTGTAATATGTGGGGAGTATCTTTCATGGAACTTAGCGAGGCCAGCAAGTCTGGACCAGGCCCACCATGTGCATTTAACAGTATGTACTTCTTCCTTAGGGTGTGAATGGTGTAAATAGAACTGCATGTCATAGGGCGACAGGTGCAACCAGACCAGCTTCCAGGTTCAGGTACAGGATGTATTGTGTGTTATGTATGCAGAGATGGGCAAACTGGGCCTAGACCACCAGGGAGTATAACTCAAAGTTGAGGGCAGCAAACCCTTCTAGTTTAATAGGCAATTACATCTTGGACCAGGCTATTCTAGGCTGACCACCGGCCTACGCCGGTTAAATCATAAGGAGTTTGAGTTACGCAAAGAATGACTTTCTTTAGGGGAATTGTGATGTTTTGAAATAGATACAGGAGTTTAGGCAGGAATACCATCTCCATGAGCCCGAGCCCGCCCACCACTGAGATTGGAGTGTGATCCATCTTCGAAAAGGTTGGAAATGTTGAAGATACAGCGGCTGCACTTTTACTGAAGTATAGTGGTAAGGTCTGTGAGGTATCAGATGTCCAGGGCAAGACAGTCTGTCAGTCTTTCAAACACAGCTCATGCAACCTGTCTATGCAGATTGCTGTTTGAATTTGCTGCTGTCGTGCTGCACCATTTGCAGTCACACAGTAGAGTCCTCTGGCTGCGGGAGCAGCATTGCAGTAGTAGCCCTGACTCTCCAGTCAAACGAGAGTTGCTGCATGGAACATTGGATGTCTTTTCTTTTGCTTTGGGCTGTTGGGAAAATCCTCGGCTGCAGCATGGTGATGTCTGGATGCACAGCTCGTCAGTGGCACCAGGCAGGCTTCTCAGGTCGCGGCGGCGAAGTGGACACCAAGCTTGTACTTACAATTGATGATGCTTCCAGTAGATTGGGAAATAAACCAAATAAATAGGATGGGTGACCCCTCAAACTGGGTGGAAAACATGTCGACAATGAAGTGTGAGGCCTCTGAACTTGGCTGTCATAAGCCTTCCTCAAGTAGCAATCAAGGATAGAAAAAAGGGCAAGCCCTGCCTAGAAATGTCCTCACCTTTAACAGAATCGGATGACTTACCCACTAACCTCTACCACCCAAACAAATGGCAGTGCTTAGCAAGGACTAATTTTCAATCGTCTTCATAGCATTTTTAACAGTAACCCTGTCCTCATGCTCCCTTACTCCAGCGTTTCGTCTCCACCCTCCTGCCACAGGAATGTAGGAAATACACTTCAACGTCTGGAGAAGCTCCATCCTCCTCTATCATGAGCCATGCTAAACCAGGAGCAACCCAAAGAGTGGCCCACTGGCTTCAGCCACCATAATCTCAGCGGATCTGGATTCTTGCAACCATACATGTGACGCACATCCACAAGGCATACACACACACACACAACAGCCCAAATGGCAGCAGAAGGATCTGTGCGTTACATCTCAGCAAACCTTTACATAAGTGAGGCAGGTAGGCTGCTCTCCCTCTGAAACAAACTAAAAAAATAGTGTGCTTAGGACTATGAATCTCCAAAAATGATCATGCTGTCACCACCGCTGTATGTGAACAACCACTGACATGGATGGTAGTCCCAGGCCATTATAGTGGGCATGCTTGATTGCACCCCTCCATGTCACAGATCAGGCCTTGGACCTTGGCTGAACCATGGATAGGCCTAGGCCTCAGGGCACTTGAAAACAGAAACACAGAATACACTGGCAATGGGTCAGGGTTACACCGTCATTGGAACTAGGAAGTAATGTACACACTAGGGCAGGAAATAAACACTTGGAAAGAGTAAACAATGGAAAAAGGAATAAACTAAGAGAGCAACATTTACTTTTGAGACAGGGCTGGGGCACAGAGCTGGATAAAGGAACAAGCACAGTGGGACTTGGGATTAAAAAAAAATACAGTAACAAACACCGAACACACTAACACAGGACAGTGGACACAAAGACCAGAATTTGGAAAGAAGTGCACTGAAAGGGGGGGGCGAAGGGGTGACAGGGACATGCTCACACAGCGGACAGTAAAACTATCAACAGAGAGGAATACACTACGTCAAGGAATACACCAACACTAGGACTAAGAACTTGATAACACTATGACACACTCACTGGGCTTAAGGGGAAAGTGATACACACGTTACCTTATCATACTAAGGCAGGAGGAGAGCAATACACACACTGAGGCGGAGATAGACTCGCCCAGCAACCCACCCATTGGTGCATAGACACCAACAAGCTCACCATAACTGAAACACACTGGTCGCAATAAGAAGAATTTGGTGCAAGGTTACAGGTAGAAACGTCTGCAAACCCCATGCCACTGGGAAAATCAGAATCAGATAGACCCTAATCAACATACTGAAAGTCCCAAGAGCATCAATAGGACAGTCAATTTGAAAGTGATGCGCTTTACGCAAAGAAACCTGTAACACAAAGCTTTGACATCATCTCAGTCTTGCAGCAAGTTACTAACAACCCACATTATACATGATCCCTTGAAACATCTCTATGCCTGCTTGACAACAAAACATAAATATAGCAACAAAAAAACAGACAAATTCAAGTACATCTACCATTTACACATTGTCGGAACAAATTTACATAATTTTTATTTCATACATCTCAAGGAGAACTGGCCAAAACATTGTATCGTTTTGAAATGTAAGTGTTCCTCTCGAAAAGTAACTATTTCGACACACTTATTTCTGCATTAGCCAACCTCTACCCCCACACATTTAGCATACATTGCATAAGTCGTTACACAATCCGTGTTATGTGAAAATGTAAACGTTCATGCTTTCAGTCCTAAGGAATGAACAATGGCTTGGCAATTTAAGGAAGGTAACATTAAAAATAATTATTATTCTAAAGACTAAAATAAGCATCTGTGGTATTGTGTTTGTCTGGGTCAAGAAGTTCAGTTCAGATGAATGTCAACAGGTTCACGTGGCTATTTAGTAAAATAGATGAGATATGTAGATAACGCGCTGTCCGTCTTGCACCGCTTGCAATCACATCTTTTGTTTTTATGCCTCCTTTTTCTGAGATTGTGAAAGGTATTACAGTGTGTTTGTTTGAAATACAGCATATAACAAGTTTTTCCACAGCTGAAGGAAGTGCCCAGTCAGAATCTGTATCAAGAAGAGAGCGTTCATTGAGAAATAACTGAAATCCACCCTGTGCACTTCCAACTTTATGCTCAGATCTAAATAGTTCTCTTTATTTTAAGAAGCCAGCTAACGTTTGAGGAACATAGTCTCCAGTCCTTCAATACATTCTAATGACGAGCAAGCATGTGAAATGAAGCACACTGTGTTGTAAACAAGAATGCCAGAGACCGCGCTTGGGGGAAATAGAGTACATTTAAAGAAAATGTGTACGTTCCGCAAGCCACCCAGGCTACACTGAGTTACCATCCGGCACAAATTTGAAGCACAGGTTCTAGTCAATTATTTACTTTGCGGTGTTGGTCATTCGAATTAAGTTATTACCAACATGTATGCTAAACACCGTTCTTGACGAGAGGTACACTCATTCTTAATTGCAAGCATACCCTCTTAGATTGAAAATCCTGCGCCATTTTGGCACTTTTGTAAGTACTCACAAGATTCCACGCAATATCGAGAACGAAATCAGATTTCAAGTCCATTTGTGAACATTTTGTGATCCGAGGAAAAAAAGCGCTCCCTGGGCTGCCCTTATGCCTGTGCAATTTGTTCTCTCCAAACAAGACCCTTGTGTTAGAAATAAACCGCGAATCTTTGTACATTAATTTTGTTACATCAATAAGCATTTTAACAGAATTATACATATTCGCCAATAAATGGAATTATGTTGCGTATGCTGTGCCAACGATACAGCAGTTGTTATGCTAAAATTGTGTTTTGTTTCACCGAAACAGACTTTCTGATAAACAGAATATTAAATTGCTCCACACTGGCCCTGCGGCATTCGAGTGGTTTCTTACGTTCCAACCAGAATATCTAAAAACCAGCAGGTTCATCTGAGTGTAGGAAGATCTGACACTTTGATAGTCACCCGAATACTCCTCTTATGGGTCCATTTTACCACCACCGTGGGCGAAGCCAAGTAGCCTGAAATTCTACCATTAAAACATGTCAATTCCGAACATGGCCAGTGACTATGGATGCATGGCAAGCTCATGCTAATGAGGATTAATACACATTTCAAAACCAAATTCTGAAGTTATAGTAATTTAAACATTACTGTAATGGGAATGATGATATTTTTCTATTGTAGTTTCTGACTTTTATAACACAAAATTATTAAAAAATAAGATGTACCTCTTAAATCAAAGGAATGTTAAAATTAAAACAACTAGATCCATCTCAGGCATTATTACTTTCAAAACTAGCTTTCCACTGATCCAAGAAACGGAATGGATCTCAGAAAAAATGTATACTCACACACACAAACATACTTATGTATGTAGTAGAAGCTTGCTCTGCATTGGATTCACACAAAATCCCCTTACCCCCCCAAAGTAGTGCGTTTAGAACTTTCAAGTTTTTCTTTAGAATTATAAGCTAAAGTACTTCAATAATTTCAGCTGTGGTATCACAACTTACCCCATTCATTAATCAAGCAAGGTTATATCAGAATATTTATGTTCACCATTTAAAAGCGGAAGATGCTACCATTTTAGGAAGAGGTTAACTCATTGAATGGTATTTCACCAAAGAATATAGCCATACAATTTCATGTTCCAATTGGAACATAACCGAAGGGAGTTATTCGACATTAAACATAGCAGTCAGCAACAGGATGAGCTAGGCTTGGGCCTCGGCCTTCGATGCAGATTCACTGTGTCTGTCTCAATCATATGATCAGTTCGATCCTCAATTGCTAAAACCCTCCGAACGGCATCCTCAAAGGCTGCAGCAACATTAATGGCATCTTTTGCACTGGTTTCGAAATAGGGATGGTTGCCGTTTTCTCTACACCAAGCCTGAGCTTCTTCTGAAGGCACTTGTCGGTCACTGATGTCGATTTTGTTACCTAAAACAACAAAAGGGAAACTCTCTGGCTCTTTCACATCTGCATAGTAGATGAATTCCTTCTTCCAGTTACTCAGATTTTGGAAGCTCTGGGAATCATCTACACTGAAAGTAAGGAGGCAACAGTCAGATCCCCTATAGAAGGGAGTCCTCAGGCTTCGGAACCGTTCTTGACCTGCTGTGTCCCAAATCTGCATGGTGACAAAATGGCCATCCACCTCTAATTCTTTATTTAAAAACTCTACACCGATTGTGTGGAACAGCTGAGTGTCAAACTTGTTGGTGACGTATCTATTCATGAGTGAGCTTTTTCCAACACCGCCATCTCCCAGCAAGATCACTTTGAGGAGAGAAGATTTCGCAGCCATTGTTCACAGAATGGGTTCTCTTACAATGTCCGAGTCCTGTAAAACAGTTAATACACAAATCAGTGGATACAAAGAACAGCAAATCATGCGAATTTAATCAAAACAGTACATCATTAGTTATTCACTGCTGGTATGCTTAGCAACATAAAACTTGCAAGGGTTTCTGGAAAATTACTTAAAACATTGAGATAGTAGCAGACAGCAATTCTGGACTATCCAAGAAGTCCTCTCAGAACTTGGGCCAAAGAGGTAATTTATCATTAAAGGGGCTCAATCCAGCAGAACCCCCATTCCATGGAGGAAGCAGATCAGCATAGTGCTGGTTTATTTCGATACAGAGATTGACTGATCTTCAACTCATCTGCAACAAATATATTAACACAGCTATAACATATTGTGTAGTGAAAGTGGGAAACAAACTGTGGTCACAAACCTCGCCCCATGTTATGGAATATGGAGCCCTGCGGGGGAAGTAGACCCGGAGCAGGGAATGGAATCGTGAGACAGAGGGAGATGCTGAGGTACAAGACTGGAAAGGCACAGAGACGTGTAAAAAAAAAAAAAAAAAAAAAAACATTGCAGGAGCTGTGCAGGCACCTCTCGATTGACAACATAGCAGCAAAATAGGTGTTTTTCCCTACCCCATCACAACTTCACCCTTCTTATGATTACACAACATGTCAAGAGTTCCCAAGCACAGGGCCGAGTTTGAACTTTCAAGCAACCACTGTTTTAGTGTAAGTAAAGAATTTGTAACTTCAACCAGCATCATGCAATGAGAGGGACTGAGGCACCCCTCTTATTGGAGACACGCCCAGGGCCGGACTGACTGTAGCGGGCATCGGGGCGTTTGCCCAGGAGGCTGGAAGGACGGTCCGATTTTGGAGCAGTGCTGCAATATCGTCTCCCAGTAACAAAAGCAACAGTGCTGGGGGCCGGTTTTGTTAAGCAGCAGTGCTTCAGGTTGCCACCCACGCCATGCAAACTGCCAATGCAGGCTGCGTGAAATGAAAACAAGACATGGCACACACCCTGTGTCAGTCGGGCAATTCCACGTTTTCCGATTTGCCGAGTCCGAGTGCGAGGAGGAGCAGGTCGAGCGGGCTGAGAACGGGTTGAGAATTCAGCAGCAACCAAGATAAAATGCTGAGTTGCGGACAGGGTTGGTCCCCGTTCCCGTCCCCTGCTCCCTGCAAGCCTGCAAAGCCAGCGAAACGAAGCTCGCATAGCCCAGCCGAGTCCGTCCCAGTTTGGGTTGGCTCTGATCCCTCTCCAGCAGCAGCAAGCAGGCAATCTGTGCTGTAGCTGGTGGGTGGGGGGGGGGGGAGGGGCAAGCAGGCAGAGCGCGGCTGTGGGGGTGAACGGCCGAGCTGAGGCTGTGCTTTAAAGAGTTCTCCTGCCCACGGCTTCCTGGATTCTGTAACAGTCTGCGGTCTTTCCACTGGACTACCATGCCGGACTACTGGACCCTCAGGACTTTCAGGAGCAAAGGCGCTGAAACAGCTAGGAGTACTGTTTTCTCCTATCCAGCAACATATCAGCATATCCATCAACACAGAGAGTTACAGACGACTGGTGAGCGTGCGTTGTGGGAGAAAGTGTGAGTGCAGCTCTCCGTTAGGGAGGCTGCCAAGTGAGAGCTTGGCAACTCCGCAAAGGCGGCCCGGCTAGGTCCGGGTGCGGCTTGCTTGACAGTCCCGCTCACCTTCTCTCCCCGCTTGCCCCACTTGCCTCGCTCACCCCGCTCCTGACCTTCAACCCTTAATTCATAAAACCTCACAAAACCTCTTACATCCCTCATCTCCGATAGCCTTTTTCCGCTATTCCTGCTATAGGCTAAGCACCTGCAAGCTTCCCTTGGAAATCACTCTACAAGCATCACAACAGGCTAGCCCTAGTCGGCAAAATCCCGCTAAGAGCACCTTGAGGTCCACACCGAGGCAGCGCAGCTTTTCACAAGTTAATCATCGGTTGTTAAGTGGTTGGGCAGTGGGCACGACACAACGACATCCACAACCGTACAACTACAAAAAAGAGGCCATGAGGTCCGGCAGAGTAAGAAAGACTCCAATAAGTTCAAGACAACAGTCAAAAACAACAAAGAGAAAAAACGAGAGTGAGAGCGGGAGCAAGGACAATGGTCCTCTTGGCTTTGACCTAGACAGTCAAAAAATAAAACGTGAAAAGCTCGAAGGAACAAACGACATACCGACGGTTAACAAGATCTTCAACCTCCCTAATAGTCTCCCCATTAACATCTCAACTCACAAAAGCTCTTTTAACCAGGATAGGATATCACCAAAAGAATCAGAAACAGAACCTACAGTTTACTCGAGGCCAGGCTTGGACGCTCAAGATCTAATAAGTATAGAGCGGTCACCCCAACGGAGAAATCCTTGCTCCTTTCAGCCCAAGATATATACAAAATTTTCCTTTCTGAAAGATCCCGGTACAGCAAGATTCTCCAAAACCGGCGAAATTAAAGGGCTGCAAACTCCTCTGCAACCTAGAAGTTTCTATCTAGCCTTACAACCCTCAATAAAACCTCAAATAAATCAAACCGTTGTATTAATTCACTCAAATGAACTTCCTTACCACAAAACGAATGGAAATTTTAGGAGGAATCTGAATACTACTCGGCGAAACCAAAAAGTAATGGTAAATGTTGAAGCAATTAGAGGGTCAAACACAAATGTGGAGCATGGCGGTGTCTGTCACGAAGTCCAACTAAGGGTCACCGATAACGAGCAAACACAAGAACTGCAGGATGGCTCAGTGGTCAGCATGCTCACCGCATACAACTCCCAACAATCTTCTCAATCCCCCCAAGGCTGTTGCTGAGAGAAAATTAGAGCCAGTCACTCCAAAATCACACCAGCAAGGGGGGCTAAAAACTGGACCAGACCCTAAGCCTAATCAGTTTTTCTCTCAGGCAGTGGAGACTCATCCTGCCATTGATACTCAAATTTCACCACAACAATTGGTTTCAACTACTGTGCTTGATTCCAGGCTCCATCAAGTTACCCATAATGAAATAGTTCAGCGGGCAGAACAAAAACCAAAGGATCGAAAATCGCAATCTACAAACTCTTCCCCTCAACATTTGCCAACCACCCAACTGGAAGACTCAACGGCCTTGACGGCCCCCGGCAAATCCCCAGAAAACACATCGTCAAGGCTTAGTCAGGTGATCCCCCAAGAAGATCACCATACTTCTAACGGCGATATGTCTTTTTTAGCATCCCAAGAGTGGGAGGAACTAGTAGCCTCGTATAGTCATGACCCTAAAATTTCTTCAAACAGTGCGTGCTCAGAGAGCAGTGACAAAAGCCATATGATTAAAGACTCGATCTGGGTAACAATATTAAGAACGATGCAATATTCAACTGCGGCGTTACAATATCAATCCCACAAATTGGATCTTTAGCTCACAGTGCTTCAAACCTTAGCAGACTTCACTGCAGGGATTGATAGGAAGCTAGCCGATTTGAACGGTCTAATAAAGAGAGGGCAAGAAGCGGCCCTTAATGGTAAATTATAGCAATAAGAATGCACTTGTGCTCCAATAGTGGACAAATTACTTACGCTACCATCAATACTGGGTGACTTATTATCCGTCCTGAAACCAAAAATTGAAACCGCAGTGATGCATCTACAGAGGGGGAAATAATATCAGAACCCCAACCCATGGAGACGATACTAACAAACTGTGTTCACCTACCAGGTGGGAGTGGGCCCTTGCAAAACATCAAAGTGGCATCACCCGATAAGGCGGGATTACCCGATAAAAATACAACACTAGCGAATACCCGTCGCAAGCAAAAAAGGAAAGGAAGGAATAGGAAAATAACCTTTCAGGTCCAACACCCGGCCAACCAGTTTCAGCTAAGTTTAACTGCAATAAAAATAGTTTAAGCTCCCCACCTCCATCCATGGAAGAAAGCACAAAGGTCTCATTTATAAAAACAAAAACCCATCAGATGCTGTCAGGGGATCCCCACCCCTCAATAAAAACCCAAAAAAGCGAGGCATGGTCCCATGAATCAACGAAGAGAACATCTGTTAGCGAACAAACAAAAAGCTCTTTATCTCAGAGCAATAAGCAGGAGAACGTACATCTAACATGCGTGTCAGCCAAGTCACCTCAAGTTTGTAGTGTGCCCACTGAAGATCCCAAACCACAAAATTGAAGCAGGGCAGCGGCCCGCAGGACAGTCACAATGAGTCACAGCGACCACTGAGGATAACTCTCGAGCAAAGCATTGACATGCAAGACAAAACTTGGATACCAAATGACCTACTGTCAACTCCTCAAAATAGCACTGATTGTAGATCAAACAACTCTAACAACTCCAGGCCTTTTGCACACATAGCCATCAATAGTGATCGCTTTCAGCCTTCGAATTGGGAATCTTCAAAGGAAGAGGAAACGGATACCATCATTTTTTCCCCTCACTACAAATCACAAGGTCGAGTAGATATTTTAAACAGAGGGAACGTGCTACGGCTCCTGCAATCCATCCCAAACCTAGCTAATATTAACACCTCTGATCTACTTTCTATAGAATTCTTGCCAAATAACAGCCAGCCAAGCTCCGAAGTGTCCAAAACAAGATGGAAAACGCCTGAGACAGCAAGCAGAATCATACAAGAAAAAAAATAGATTCCATAGCTGGGGGATTATTTTGAAACCACTGCCAAAACCACCATATCCAGCACCTTTTTTAAGCACAGAAATTAACAGTCAAAATAGAAAGTCTATCTCAGTGCTAAAGGGAGCAAGGGACTGCACTCCAACGCAAGGCCAATCCCTCTCGATGCATTCTCCATTAACGAATAACTGGCTGTGCATACAGGGTACAATAACATCAGCGCAACCAAATTGACAACGGATGCCCAAATTACCGGATCCCCTACCGGCTCACAACGAAATCAACATATGCATTTGGAATATTAACGGCTTAGCCTCCAAATCCAGTGATAAAGAGGTCTTAAACTACTTAAAATCCTTTGACATGATCCTGCTTCAGGAGACCTGGGAAGATAAACCCTTTGAACTACAAGGCTACACCTCTAGTTTTATCCCGGCTATTAAGAGATCTGACTTCGGTCGCCGTTCGGGGGGTCTACTGTTCCTAGCTTCAATAATACAAATTGGCGAAATTTTTCCTCTAAAGATCTACATTGCACCTCCAAGTTGCATCCAGGCATCAATAGTAATGCTGAACCTTAATCAGACAGTTCAAAAGGTAATAATAATAAATATTTACGTACACCCTAAACAAAAATTAAAAGCAGCCAAGGAGCGGATTATGGAACTAAAAAGAGTAATGGAAGAAGAGGACACAGACTACATCATCCTGGCTGGTGATTTTAATATGCACCTCCTAGGGCGTGACCAGGATGATGACTCTACACAAGATCTTGCAGGTGCATGGGGAATTCCGGCACAAGGTCCCTCAAAAAAAGCAAAACCAGCGAGATGCTCGAAGTACCTCCTCCTGGAACTAGAGCACCTAAACCTGAGAGCAGTAAATGGTTGTTTCAAGGGGGACAACCCACCTGCACCCACATATCACTCAGTCAAAATATCCTCTCACTTAGACTTTACTTTTACAACTTTCACTCTGTTTAATAAAATAACCTTTTTTAAAATAGGTAACAACGAATTTAGCGAATACATGCCACAAGAACTGAAACTTAAAGCAAATCCAATCTTATCACCAGAGGCCAACAAAACCATCGTTTCTGCTGAAACAATAAATCTCAAACGAATAAGATGTAATTCAACAAATATAGAAGTAGTATCAACTACTGCAAAAGATTTATTTAATCAAGTAAAGGACAACTTAATCCAGCCGCTGGAAAGTTGGGATAAATTTGTTACGTCTCTCGGTGATAAATTTACAACTAAGACAGGTCCGAAACAGAGGAACAGAGCAGTCATCCCAATAACGATGGTAAGGAGCCCAGTCTCTAAAAAACTGAAACAGACCACAAATCATACCCTAAGGCAACTCCGCAAATTACCGCAAAACCAGAGTTTGCAGCACTCCCTCCGCGAATCGAAGGCATTTTTAAAGCAAAGGAGATGCTACAACAAAAGAACCAAGAACAATGAATTATGGGCTAACTTCTCCACGACGCAAATCAGAATAATAGTGCCAAGTTTTGGCAATCTGTTAATAGACTACAGCGGCCTAACCATCCCGGCATAAACTCCAATATTACCGAAGCGGCCTGGGTTGACTTCCTTTTTCCCCACTTTAACGATGCAGAGCAAAAAGCAGCTTCCCCCGCTCACTTGGGAAATGAAAGCACCATCAGACCCGCAAAGGAAGCAACATATCAAAACACTGCCCCCACAGAGGAAAGTGGCTACCTAGTGCCAATCAAACAGCAACGGGAGACGGAACCGAGATTAGGCCAAAGCTGCTCACTTAGCACAATAGAGGAGCTCAACAGCCCCGTAGCACCACAGATAAGGAAACAAATAGCAAGGGGTAGACTGGCAGGAGCTCCTGGCCCTAACGGAATTCAGCCAATGCTGTACAAAAATGATCCGGAATTTTGGAGCAATGCATTAGTACCAGTTTTTAAACATGCACTTAGAACGTCTACAATCCCAGAGTCATGGAGAGGCTCAATCATAAGCCCAATTTACAAACAAGGCGAGAGGTCCGCTCCAAAAAACTACCGCCTGATAGCCCTCATAGACACAGAGGCCAAATATTATGCGGGGCTTATCTCAAACGATCTAGCCACTTGGGCTTCCGGGAATCATATAATCCCAACAACGCAAACAGGGTTCCGGCAAGGACAAGGTACAACAACAAACATTATGGCTTTAACCTTGCCTATGGACGCAGCGAAGCAGGGAAAATATCCCCTATTCCTCTGTTTTATAGACTTTACAGCCGCCTTCGACCACATAGACCAAACAAAACTCTGGCAAAAACTGGACGGCTGGGGGATACCCTCTTCTCTCTTAGACCAACTCAGGAACCTGCATACTAACACCTGGATCAGGATAAAGCTAGGTGCTGGGACACACAAATCGAAAAAGATATCAACCTCAAAAGGGCTGAAACAAGGGTGCTTCCTTGCCCCGTTGCTTTTTAACCTTTTCCTAGCGGATCTTCCGGGGGAACTGGATAGATGTACAGCCCATGCCCCGAAGCTAGGAACCAAGTCATTGTCAAATTTGCTATACGCCGATGATTTAGTTTTGATAAGCCGGACTCCCATCGGACTCCAACATCTCTTGGAAGTGACCCACAGCTTCTCACAACGGAATGCCTTAAAAATAAATTTTAACAAAACAAAAATTATGGCAGTAAATTACTATAAGAAGAACATTTTTAATTGGTTCCTGGATGCTCATCGCTTAGACTAAGTAGCAAGCTACAAATACCTGGGATTAATTCTAGACCAAAATAACTCCTTTAAACCGCAGATGGAATCTCTGCGGAGAAAGGGGGTAATGACTTACTTAGCCATAAAACCCTTGAAGAAGTTGTTGCCGGACCCAACGCTTGACCCTCTGCTAACGGTCTTGCGAGCTAAACTACAGCCCACAATAACATACGGGAGTGAATCACTGAAAGGAAAAGATGCAACAGTCCTTGACAACATAATAACTAATTCATATCGAGCGATCTTCCAACTCCCCAAATATGTTTCCCCGGCCCAAATACGGTTGGAGTTTGGGCTCCAAAAACAGTCAATTAAAGAAGGGGACCATACGTAAAATGCTGGCATAAAATTAAAGGAGTTGTGGAAGGATCCTTGAATAACTATCTCTGGACTGAGTTGTTTCGCCCTGGAAAATCGCCAGCCAGAGAGTATCTGCAGGAATCCATCAAACTTTTAGGTCTGACAGACCTTTGGAACATTTCAATTAATCATTCCGCATTCAAAAAAGCTGTTACAAAGGCAACTCGTCTAATATCTGCCTTAGAGGACACAAAAGCATTAGCCAAACGCGCTCACGGCTGGGTAGTACTTAACACCTACAAAGCCCTTAAACCCCAACCTTACTTGAAAACGGGAATAAAAACCACCATCAAGGAAAAATTCTTAAAACTCCGCTTGGGGGTCGGCCCTATCAACCCGTTTCTACCTCCTTGGGAGAGAAGAGGAGGTGACCAGCTCTGTCGCTTGTGCGGCCGTGGTGTGGAGGACCTCATTCACGTCATTTGTTTCTGTAACAACCTAAGGGATATAAGGATAACCTTACTAAAACCAATGTTCAGACAGCATGGAGTTAGGACCTGCAGACAGGCGGTAATGCTGTGCTTCAATCCAGAGATAGTACAGCTAAACTGCCGGCTTACAAATTTTTTTGATATAACTGCAAAGAGATTGTAAATCTCGTCCATGCTGGCTATGACTCAACCTATTACATCAGAATAGCCACTATCTGAAACAGTCTTCAAACTTATAAGAACATGGTGCAGAAGGATTTAATAACTTTGAGCCCATCCCTTAATGATATTTTTTAAAATTGTTTATTGGTGGTAAAAACGTGGGTCTTTTAATAGTGCCTTTTTATTGTATACGAGCAAGGTATTTCTATTTTTTAATGTTTTCAATGTATGCAATGGTTTTAATTAATCAAGCATAATAAATAAATGTACTAATTTACTGTGTGCCATGCCCACAGATACTGCATGCAATCTATGTAAGTAACCCCTACAACAGGCCTTATAGTCCTATGGCAGGGTGCATTATGTTACATGCGAGGACATATCTGCATGAGCAGACATGCACCGGGGCTGTTTAATTCAATTGCTAGATAGTACAAGTGAACAGGGAAGCCGTCTTAAGTATATGTACTGAGCACTGGTCAGTTTGAGTTCCCCAACTACATGATGGCTTCACTGAAACCTATGGTGTTTGGTATCAAACACCTTGTCTTAAATCCATACTGAAGCCAGTAGTGGATTTATTAAGATATGCGCCCAGAGGGGATCTTAGAGGTGCCCCTTGAAAACCTACCAGCTTCTTGGTGTGCTGGCTGACTGGTATCGGTCAGCCTGCCACCACAATCATGTTTCTGACCCCCTGCAGGTAAAAGCCCATGCTCGTTGAAGCCAGTAACAAAGGCCTGCTCCGGAAGAAGGTGTTCACACCTGCTCCTGCTGGAAGGCTAGTGAATCTGCATACCAAGACTAGGGACTTCAAAGCCCCTGCCGCCTTTGATATGCGACCCCGGCTTCCCCCAGACCTATTAGATGCCACCCCCTGCCCTGATGCCCATTTGGCACCAGGACAGGTGGGAAATTAGCTATGCAAGGAGGAGTGGTGCACTACCAGGGCAATCACACCCCTAAGGTGGGCTGCCTGATGTGTCTCCTAAAAGAACGATTCTACCATCTTGTTTTTGATGAAATTTGGAACTCTGGGATAAGGTAATGCCCACTCCCCACAGGAGGTGGTCATATAGGGGGTGTAGTGACCACAAGGGTAAGTAGCCCATTGATACCTATCCTTCTCTCCCCTTAACACCCCTAAATTCAGTATTTAGGTGGTCCCTGACAATAGGAACTCAGATTCCCCTGACACAGAAGAAGGACCAAAAAGAGCCGAAGAAGCAAGAACTGCGGACTACTGGTGGACTTTGGCACCAAGCCCTGCCCGCCTGCTCCTGACAATCTGACTCATCCTGCAGCTCTGCATCCTCCAAAAGCCTTGGAGGGCCTCCAGCACTTCACCAAGCCGTCATCATCGCCCTTGAAGTGGAGAAGCCACTTCCCTGCAACCTGCAGGCACAGACTGCAACGTCCTGTTCACCGTTCTACTGACCACTGGGTCAACTGACGCAGCAGCCACCCAGGAGGAGGTCACCATGCTCCAAGAGGCCAGATCCGTCTCCCCACCAAGTGTGAAGGTGCCAGGACCAACTGGAGCCGCCCTGCACCAATACACGGGGTACTGGACACCTTGCAGCAACCAAAGCTTGTTTGAGTCCAATCCAGACCTCAAAGCTGCAATGCCGACCAGCAGACGGGGAATGTCAGCATCGCAGAGGCCAGCACTGAGAGTGGCCCAACTGCCCTGTTTTGTGCTCCTTTGCAGGTCTAAACGAGAACAGTGGGTGGCTTTCAAGCACGGGCACCAGGCAGCCAAAACCCTCTGCACCCGAGCTCCCCAGCCCAAGACCACGACAACCGACTATGCTCCCAGGACCCACACAAAACCCCCCCCTGCACCCACCCCGCCCCCCTCCCATTGGGAGCTCCCGGACTTGTCCCCAGGTCCCCCTCGCAGCCTGTTTCTAGGTGCCCCCCCTTTCTTTGCCCATGGTGTAGCGTGCATGTCTACCAACCTGTCAAACACCTCTACACCCAGACACTTCAGTGCAGGTAAACTCGAACTGCTGGTGGTACTTTGGACCTTTGCCCCAGCACCTTATGTCCTAAAGGAGACCCCCGGAGCACGATTGCAAGTACCTGTATGCAGTATAGGTTTCTTTCTCCATAGGAAAGCGTTACCGCCTAAAACGCATTTGTGTTACATTTTTACTTACCTGTAATAATTGATATCTCGAAAAGTTATTACCCAATTACGAAGTTCTTGGTGTTATATATAATATATATAAAAAATACTTGCTATTTTTCTACAATTGGTCTCGAGTTTCTTCTGGAGTGTGTGTCTCATTTATTGACTGTGTGTTCAACAAATGCTTAACACTACCCTCTGATAAGCGTACACTGCTTGCCCACACTAAAACAAAAGAGAGCATTTAGGATTATTAATTAAAGCCAATAAGGATCATCTGGACTTTCTACAAAGTGAACCTCGTTTTGGTTTACTGATTAAAAAGCCAGCTTCCTATATATCCAAGGGGCTCCTTTATTACATTTGACGAACCCCAAGAGGCCTTTAGAGAGGGGAGGAGGTCCACTCAGTTCCTCCAATACACTACATTGGCAGGAATTGCTAGAGACATCTGGATGAGTTTCCAGGAGGTACCCGAGGTGTCTCAAACAATGGAGGCCATACTAACCTTAGGACAGGCATACAGAGAAATCTCACTCCTTGAAAAGCATTAAAGGGAGATAGGAAAATAATATGTCCCTAAAAGTGAAACAATATTGGAAAAATGACATACCGGTCCAATGATGGATGTGAAATGTAGAAAGATGTGCTTTCAGGTGTGGAAGGTCTTGAGTAATGCAAGATTTAAATTAATCCATTTTAACAACCTGCATTGTAATTATCTGAATCTGTTGAAAATCGAATAAAATCTATCCACAAAAATCTTCCTGTTCTAGATGTGGTGTAATGGAGGCATCATTCTTCCACATGACATGCTCTTATGCTGCATTGGTTGACTATCAGGAGAGGTTGGCGTTGAGGCTCCGCCAGACAACAGCATTGTGCTTGCAATGTACTCTCAAACAATGTCTGCTGAGCATAATCCCAAAGCCTGAAAAACCTATATTTGCAATTTTGGGTCTAGTGCTGATGAAGCTTCACATAGCCATTAACTAGCTTTAGCACACACGCTCACAGGAGGGTGTTTGACAAAAAAAAGAGAGTGGGCGCTAGGTGAGAAAGTGTGTCTGAAGGCACTCAGGAAGAATGCAAAGGCAGCAACAGACCACGACAACCGACTATGCTCCCAGGACCCACACGACCCCCCCCCCACCAATGGGAGCTCCCAGACTTGTCCCCAAGTACCCCTCGCAGCCTGTTTCTAGGTGCCCCCCCTTTCTTTGCCCACGGTGTAGAGTGCATGGCTACCAACCCGTCAAACACCTCTGCACCGGACACTCCAGTGCAGGTAAACTCGAACTGCTGGTGGTACTTTGGACCTTTGCTCCCAGCACCTTATGTCCTAAAGGAGACCCCCGGAGCACGATTGCAAGTACCTGTATGCAGTATAGGTTTCTTTCTCCATAGGAAAGCGTTACCGCCTCTCACATAGCCATTAACTAGCTTTAGCACACACGCTCACAGGAGGGAGTTGAACAAAAAAAAGAGAGTGGGCACTAGGTGAGAAAGTGTGTCTGAAGGCACTCAGGAAGAATGCAAAGGCAGCAACAGATATTGCTCAGTGGGCGGACATGAATAATGATTTTATCACGAATTCAGTGGATGACAAACTGACAATAAGGACTGTGATTTGATTTTTGAAAGCTGAAAGAGGATTTAGACTTTGTTCTTTAAGATAAATGTATATTCTAAGTATTACTGAAATTCAACCCCTGATAAGCTGCTTGAAATAGGTGATTTTGCTGTCGTTCGATGTGATCCTGACTTCACCCTGGCGTATGGGCAACGTTCGGCTGCATAGGCATCTCGGAGTGTGCACCAGTGATCGGTTGTGACACAACTCAGTGTTGCCCCCAGTACTACCAAGCTTTCCACCAAGATCAAGAGCAAATGTCCTGAAAGAACAAATCTTCTGTTAGGGAGGCCAGTAAAAACAAGTGATCACCCACTTCAAGTTGCTGAGGGCTCTTCCTCCTACCAACAAACTCCTGAGCATTCAATCTAAATTTGCAAAGCCGGTAATAATAACCCATTTAGGAGTACCATGTAAGAGATAACATTACAATACAATCATTCAGGTCAGGGGTAGTCAGCATCTATGTAGTGCAAGCAGAACAGATCATGGAGGGCTGTTTTGGGGTTTTGACATGAGGGCCATTGCTGGAATCAGGATAGGCAGAGGCTAAGAGAAAGATGCTCAGGAACTGAAATAAAAAAAGAAAAGCAGTAAAGGACATCAGATCACCTCAAGCAGAAGAGGAATGTGTCGTGAGGGCTGGTGGGTTTGTGAGGCCTATAGGATTATGCGCCCACTTCCGAAACATTAACTCTTCATCTTCTAATTATGTACAGGTGTATTCACCTTGCAGGAGCAGATCTTCCAGGGTGGGCAAAAAGGGTATAAAAAAAAGCAAATTTGTGATCGCTGAGCAGATGTTTGCATGAGCAAATAAAAAATAACAACACATGTATTTGTAAAGCGTACATTGACTCTAAGGTCTCTTGATAACAAAATAACAGATGTATTGGTACCCAACTCAGTGGTATCCATTTTAACAACCTTGGAGGATAAAAAACTGAGTGGACCCCTGGGATTCAAGCCTGTGACTAGTACATAAAGTTTTCCTTTTTAGGCATTTAGGAGCTATTCTCACGTTTATAATGTCACTTTAGGACAAGGATGTTTTGTTTTTGGAGAAAAAAAAAAACGTGAAGGCAGAGGTGTCGTCTTTTGGTAGTTGAAGGACATTTCACTGCTATGCCCAAGGTGAAATTGGCTTCTATGAGGCAAAAAAAGTAAGTACTTCACCAGCACAAACGCAATGCACTATGGACACTGTGGGGTGTGGATGGCTTGTTATTAAACTAATGACATTACAAAACATGAGAATAGCTCCTAAATGTCAAAAAAGGAAAACTTTATGTAAGCTTAAGGAGCCACAGACCACACTTGTTTGCTTTCAAAATGTGATTGAAAAACATATTGAATTGGAACTCACTTGAGAGGAAGTCTTTCTACAATCAATACGTGTGCGATATGCTTTAAAAGACGAATGAGCAACTACCCTGTAAGAGCCTTGTAAATGCGAGAGATCAAACCCAGAGTCGAACCGGGATACAATATTACTTGCAATGTCTGCGACTCCTCCGGTTCAGCAGGAAAGTCAGTCCAAATCTCACAAAACGTTACGAGATACTTTAGCATACTGCAAAAATTGGCCATGTTGAAGGTCAATGGTATCTTGTGCCTCAACCAATGTGAGGAAGGTGCAATTAAGGTAGAGATCACCTGCGGTGTTGCAGCCACCTTCAAACCATTGTGATATGTCCATCACGGACTGTATAGCACGAATGGGTTTCAACCATCGGAGGGGCCAAAGTTTGGCAAAGGGCGCCCGACTACTTACTCGGACAACTGTTTGGTCCCAGGCCACTACCACCTGTCTGACAATGAAGGGGTGATCACCCGGAATACCCATTCCCAGCATGAGGCAATGAGGGAGATTTGCATCCACCCCCCACGTCCCCAGGAGTTTCTTCTTGATGTTGGTGCCTTCCATGCACCACTGAGCTGCATACTGCAAAAGGCCCGTGAGGTAATATAACTGCATATTCGGCAATTCCAGACCCCCTAGTTCAGTATCCAGTTTTAGGATGTCTAGTTTAACTCTGCTTCGCTTACCAGCCCATACAAGGGATACTAGGAGACTACTGAGTTTAGCAAATGTGGATTTTGGGACATCACACATGGCATTTTGGAGAGCATACAAACAACGAGGCAATAGAACTATTTTACTCAACACAACTCTGCCCATCACCGACAGGGGTAGGCAAACCCAAAAGTGAATCGATTCCTCCAGTGCTTCGACGACTCTGCCCATATTAAGGCGATAACAGGCCTCTGGGTTATTTGCCATATGTATACCCAGGTACCGTAAGTGATCACCTTCCCAGCTAAGCTCAGTCACCGGAAGCTCTGTCTGTCGCACGCCCGCCCGCCAGTGCGGCTATGGGGAACAGTACTGTTTTTGGACATGATCCGCAGTAACGCCGCAAATGATCGTTCATGGTGCGTGACATAGACAAGGGCGTCGTCGGCATATATGGATACAACATGCGTGATGCCCCCTACTTCAATGCCCCACTCTGCCATATCGCGGTGAAGCCTAATCCCAAGAGGCTCCATCGATAAGGTGAAAAGGAGCGGTGACAGGGAGCACCCATATCCGATGCCTCTCTTCTTAGGGAAGCAACCTGACACCACCCTCCCAGTGCGTACTTGTGCCACAGTACAGCATACAGCAGCCAAATTCAGAACATAAACACTGGACCCAGCCCCATTCTAAGGAGGACCTCCAAAAGATATTACCAATTAAGGATATTGAGTGTTTTTTCGCGGTCTAAAGTTAATAATGCCGCTTCCAGTTCCCTGTCAGCAACAGCATACAGTATATGGGACAATCTCCTTAGATTCAGGAGTCCCTCTACCTGGCATAAAGCCACTTCATGTACCAGTTGGGTAACCACACCTTGTAGTCTGGTCACATGGGCCTTTGCAAGTATTTTTGTGTCAACCCCTAACATAGAGAGGGGCCTATAAAAACCGGGGTCAAAATGGTCCCTCACCGGTTTCGGGAGCATAACGATCTGGGTTTCGTGCACTGTTTGCGGAGTTATACCACAACCATGTGCCTACTGAAGTGTTTCCAACAAGAAGGAGCTCAGAGTATGATTGGTAGTATTCCACCAGGAAACAATCTGGTCCCCAGTGCCTTACAGCGAGCCAATTCCCGGACCGCCTCCATAAATTCCTCTATGAGGAGCTCCCTCTCCAGTTCCCCAGTCTGTTCCACTGTAAGCCGAGGGAGGGGTATGTGGTCTAGACAACTGCAGATATCAGCTGGTTGGCTATCCTCTGTCTCCTCATAAACAGTCACTAGGTGGTCCCATAGTGGTATGTTGATTGCAGCCTGTGATCCCACAATGGTGCCCTTCTGACGTCTAAGAGAAATAATCACAGATGGCGGGCATTCCTTTTTCAGAAATGATGCTAGAAGGCGTCCCGATTTGTCACCCTCCAGATGAAGTAGTTGACGGTAGTCCAGTCGAACCAGTCGGTCTAGTCTGTCCCATGTCTCCCCCACTGTCCTCTGGCTGTCGGTATTGCCCCCTGCTGGCTCCCCGATATAGAGGCGGCCCACTTAAGGGTCACCAGTTGTTGCTCTTCCTCTAGTAACTGCGTCTGCAAATGGCGTCTATTGCCACTAATACGTGACAGGCATTCATTCCCCTGTTTCTCCGCCTTAAGGGTGTCTCACTCCACTCCCCTACTCGCTGCTGTGGACCAGTTGGTGTTAAAGTAACCAACCGTCACTTCTCTAAGCTCCTCACGGAACTGGGCATCACTAAGCACCTCAGGATGTAAACGCAACAGCGGCATTCTGGGTCTATCTCCACACCTACCCCCACTCTAGGAGCACTGAAGCATGATCTGAGAGAAATCTGTTCAATACCTGAACATCTGCTATTTCAGTGGTGATGTCTTCCATCACTAAGAATCTATCAAGGTGACTATATGTGTTATGGTTTGGGGCATGGCATGTGTATTCTCTGGATTCGGGGTGCGTTGTGCGCCAAACAACCAAATAGCCCATGCGTGCCATCACACCTCTCAGTGCATCTACCATGTGCGGCTTTGTGTCCTGCCACGGGGGCGGGGGGGGTCGGTGATCCCCACTACCATCCTGCCCACAGTAGGGGAGTCCCAACATATGGGAGGAGCTCACTTTCAACGTAGAAAGCCCCATCATCAGTACAGGGTGCATACACATTCAACAGGCACACCTTCCGACCATCCAGTAGGTCACACAGCAGTATGTCTGCCATTGTTATCTACCTTAAAACTCAGTACCCGAAAAGGGACCTGCGGTGCAATCCATATGGAGACTCTGCGTACATACTTAGAGTACGTAGCGAAGTAGAGTTGTCCTCTCCATTTCCTATGCAATTTCTGGCTCTCTTCTTCGGTCAGAAGTGTCTCCTACAGCAAAGCAATCTGAATGCCCCGCCGCGGAAGGGAGGAGTGTATCCTATATCGTTTAACATAGGAGTTAATTTTACGCACATTCCATGTTGCTACTTCAATAGGAGTAGCCATAGCACCTCGCAATCCGCATGACTCCACTCCTCCACGTCCCCTATATCCGCGCTGCAGAACAAAAACATATCTAACATGAACATCCCATCCCTCCCACCAGGTAAACACAACTGAACAACCCATGTTTCCCCAAACATCTTAATCTCTCTACACCCACCCTAGCAAATACTTACTCTACGATAGAAGCAAATCTCTCAAACCTCCCCGCTCTTCCACAATCCACAAGCAGTCCGCAATGTCAATAAAATAAAAATCGGAGTGGAGGCTGCTCCCGGGGGACCGCAACTTAGTCACCACCCCCAGGTACTGCCTAGCCCTGCATACCCGCTTTTCCCACACCAGCCACACTACCACACAACACATACACTCACTTTCGTTCAATACCTCTCTGCCAAATAAGATCTCCTTCAGAGACTCCAGGTTCTATAACTGTACCAACTAACAACCTACGGGGGGCAGAAGGCAGCCTTCCTGCATTACGCAGAACATGCCACCCATTCACCTACTCTTATCTGTACCTAGATCATGCCAATCACTTTGTCAGTCTCCAGAGGTTCCCCATAATTAAGCATCTCAGCAAAATAATGGATCACAAGCACTGCTCGTCAGGAGATCACATCATCATATAACAAAACATAAGATCAGCTGTGGTGTCTGAGTTATAACCAATGTCAGGTTCACTCTGCTCCGGGGTCTCCTCCACCACATCTCCTGCACTTGGGTCCGAGTTGGAGGATGTCACCATGTCCACCAGCGCTATTGTTGCCTCCCTCTCCGACTGCTGCTACTCCAGATCCAGGATCCCATCTTGTCTGATAATCACTCGAAAGGTGGGTCACGAGGCTCCCCTAACCAGTCGTCTCCGCTTTCCCGATGGCCACGAGTGACCGGAGTTCCCAGTCCATCTGTCCAAGCCGCAGTGGGGGTCGGCGGTAAGATCCAACCGCCCGTAAATCTCCAGCCAATCCCATACCGCCTTGGGAGTGGTAAAGAAGTGTGACCGGTCAGTATGGAGCACTTTTAATGTTGCGGGGTATAGGAGCATGTAGCGAAGTCGCATAGCTCTAAACTTTTGTTTGACCGCTCCAAAGATCTGTTGCAGCTGCTGCACCTATGCCATCCCGGTCCCTGTAGTTAAGTATTTTTGCTATCCTAGTATAAGGGGGCACCCCCACAGGAGGCTTTGGCAGCAAGGCGCGATGAGCTCTCTCGGTCACAAAGAAGGGAGACAGTTGAGCTGAAGAGATCACCTTTTTTACCCTGTGTTTAAGGAACAGTTCCGGATCCCTCCCCTCCGCCCCCTCCGAGAAAACTATGAAGCGGAGGTTAAAATGGCGACAACAACCTTCTGAGTACTCAGCTCTTGCCTCCAGTGTGTTCATCCTGGCCGACAGGGCATTTAGTTCAGCCCCCAAAGAGGCAACCTCTCTCTGCATCTTGGAGACAGCCTGTTCCGTGGCCAGGGAACGTTCAGCCACCCTATGGAGGTCCAGTCTGAAGAGGCCAACATCCTGGGAGACAACTTCAATTTTGGCCTATACAGTCGCACTCGAGTCTCTATCTCTGCCAATATCTGAGCCCCTGCAGTCCCTGCACAGCGTCTGGATACTCCTGCGGTGGGTTAGTTCGTCACTGCATTAGACCCCAGGGCCGTAAACCGGTCTTAGTCTGCTGCTCTCCTCTCTGTGCTCTATCCTTCCCCATGATGGGCTCCACCATGTGAGTACAGTCAGTAAATGCACCCCCAATCACCCACCATATCGTTCACAGGTACTTACAGCTCCAGCCGACAGGTCACCCTCTCAGGGAGACATGGCCTGATGCACAGATTCAAAGCAAATGGTTTCCCCATCCAAGCTTCGCCAGCAGTAGCAGTTTGCAACGGGCTTTCAGAAGCAGGGGCCCTGGCACCAGGACACCCAAGCCAATTTGGCGCTGTTGGGCCAGGTCTTGACCCCCAATTAGGACGCGGGCTGGGACGCAAGGTGTTTGAGGAGATGTGGGTTACCCCTCCGGAGCAGTTCCTCCCAGAAAATGAGGGCTAGCAGCACTTGGCCCCACCTGGGCTCCGGGGTCAGACCCGTTCACTCCCACGTATGCCGTACCTATGAGCTCAGCCCTTTGGCGGTTTTGTTGAGCCTCACCCTGCCACAGGGTCATGGCCTTATCCTCCAGCGTAGTCACCCGCCCACAATCCTCACCTTCCACGTCTTCTATGGGGCGGGCACAGCTCCCAAACCAGAGTCGGCTCAATCTGTCTCCTCACTGATGTCGTCCCAGCCATCAAAGTAAGTGAACGAAGGCAGCTAGGCCCTGATCCCAGGGCCCACCACGTTGTCAGTCAGTGCCAGGGAGGAGAAGGAAGAAATCCACTATTTACAGCTCTGTCCAGTGCTGCAAGTCTCCAGTGTCTGTTTTCTCTCCCCATTTTCCCTTCTGTGCCCCTCGCTGCCCCATTTGTACTGTGCCCGTATTTGTGTCTGTTTTCTCTCCCCATTTTCCCTTCTGTGCCCCTCGCTGCCCCATTTGTACTGTGCCCGTATTTCTGTCTGTTTTTTTCTCCCCTTTTTTCCTTCTGTGCCCCCGCTGCCTCTCGCCATTCCCGCCGCTGCGTCCTGCGGCCCCGCCCCCTGACTGCCCATTCGCTGCCCCTGCCTCCCGCCTCCCAGCTGCTCCTCCCTCCCACCTCCCCATAAATGGCGGCCGCTGCGCGTGAGGAGAGCGACCCTTGACCTTGCCAGATAGGTCGCTCCCCACCACACAGCTCCGCCTGTGTTGTCCGCCCGCTGCTGCTGCTGGTAAGATCGCCCTTCCGCTTGTGGCCTCGGTGCCCGTATTTCTTTGCTCGTCTCCCCTTTTTCCCTTCTGTGCCCCTCGCTGCCCCATTTGTACTGTGCCCGTATTTGTGTCTGTTTTCTCTCCCCATTTTCCCTTCTGTGCCCCTCGCTGCCCCATTTGTACTGTGCCCGTATTTGCGTCTGTTTTCTCTCCCCATTTTCCCTTCTGTGCCCTTCGCTGCCCCATTTGTACTGTGCCCGTATTTGTGTCTGTTTTCTCTCCCCATTTTCCCTTCTGTGCCCTTCGCTGCCCCATTTGTACTGTGCCCGTATTTGTGTCTGTTTTCTCTCCCCATTTTCCCTTCTGTGCCCCTCGCTGCCCCATTTGTACTGTGCCCGTGTTTGTGTCTGTTTTCTCTCCCCATTTTCCCTTCTGTGCCCTTCGCTGCCCCATTTGTACTGTGCCCGTATTTGTGTCTGTTTTCTCTCCCCATTTTCCCTTCGCTGCCCCATTTGTACTGTGCCCGTATTTCTGTCTGTTTTTTCTCCCCTTTTTTCCTTCTGTGCCCCCGCTGCCTCTCGCCATTCCCGCCGCTGCGTCCCCGCCCCCTGACTGCCCATTCGCTGCCCCTGCCTCCCGCCTCCCAGCTGCTCCTCCCTCCCACCTCCCCATAAATGGCGGCCGCTGCGCGGTGAGGAGAGCGACCCTTGACCTTGCCAGGTAGGTCGCTCCCCACCACACAGCTCCGCCTGTGTTGTCCGCCCGCTGCTGCTGCTGGTAAGATCGCCCTTCCGCTTGTGGCCTCGGTGCCGTATTTCTTTGCTTGTCTCCCCTTTTTCCCTTCTGTGCCCCTCGCTGCCCCATTTGTACTGTGCCCGTATTTGTGTCTGTTTTCTCTCCCCATTTTCCCTTCTGTGCCCCTCGCTGCCCCATTTGTACTGTGCCCGTATTTGTGTCTGTTTTCTCTCCCCATTTTCCCTTCTGTGCCCCTCGCTGCCCCATTTGTACTGTGCCCGTATTTCTGTCTGTTTTTTCTCCCCTTTTTCCCTTCTGTGCCCCTCGCTGCCCCATTTGTACTGTGCCCGTATTTGTGTCTGTTTTCTCTCCCCATTTTCCCTTCTGTGCCCCTCGCTGCCCCATTTGTACTGTGCCCGTATTTGTGTCTGTTTTCTCTCCCCATTTTCCCTTCTGTGCCCCTCGCTGCCCCATTTGTACTGTGCCCGTATTTGTGTCTGTTTTCTCTCCCCATTTTCCCTTCTGTGCCCTTCGCTGCCCCATTTGTACTGTGCCCGTATTTGTGTCTGTTTTCTCTCCCCATTTTCCCTTCTGTGCCCTTCGCTGCCCCATTTGTACTGTGCCCGTATTTGTGTCTGTTTTCTCTCCCCATTTTCCCTTCTGTGCCCCTCGCTGCCCCATTTGTACTGTGCCCGTATTTGTGTCTGTTTTCTCTCCCCATTTTCCCTTCTGTGCCCTTCGCTGCCCCATTTGTACTGTGCCCGTATTTGTGTCTGTTTTCTCTCCCCATTTTCCCTTCTGTGCCCCTCGCTGCCCCATTTGTACTGTGCCCGTATTTCTGTCTGTTTTTCTCCCCTTTTTTCCTTCTGTGCCCCCGCTGCCTCTCGCCATTCCCGCCGCTGCGTCCCCTGCGGCCCCGCCCCCCTGACTGCCCACTCGCTGCCCCTGCCTCCCGCCTCCCAGCTGCTCCTCCCTCCCTCCTCCCCATAAATGGCGGCCGCTGTGCGGCCGCGCAGCGGACGTGCGCAGCGGGCGCGCCGCTGGCGCGCCGAAGGCAAGCCCGTCTGCGCCCGTCCGCGACTGGACCGCGCCCAGCGCCAGAACCCCTGGACCGCGCGCCCCCGCTCCAGCCTCGAGGACCGACGCCGATGCGATGCCACCACACTCCACGCTCTCAACCCCGGACGGACGCACAACTGCTTCAAGGCCGCCCGAAACGCACCCATGGTCCCTTCACCTGCCGGAATTGCAGCTACACCAGCCTCAGAGCCACCGAGGCGCCCGCCAAGAAGGACCTCAACCACCTCCGGTGCATCCTGCTGAACACCCGCTCCGCCCGCAAACACGCCGTCGAGCTCTGGGACCTGCTCGACACATCATCACCAGACGTCGCCTTCCTGACAGAGACCTGGATGAACGACTCCTCCGCACCCGACATCGCCATAGCCATCCCAGACGGCTATAAGATCACCCGCAGAGACCGCGTCAACGCAGTAGGAGGAGGAATCGCCATCGTCCACAAGAACACCATCAGGGTCTCGACCAGCACCGACGACACTCTCAGCACCGCCGAACACATGCACTTCCAGATCCACACGGACCCCAACACCACCCTTAGAGGCACCCTTGTCTACAGACCCCCTGGGCCCCGACCCCAGTTCAGCGACTCCATCGCCGACTTCATCAGCACGCACGCCCTGACCTCTACCGACTACATCCTCCTCGGAGACCTGAACTTTCACCTGGAGAACAACAAAGACAGCAACTCCACCACCCTGATCGACAGCCTCGCCAACCTCGGCCTGAGCCAGCTCGTCACAACACCGACCCACTGCGCCGGCCACACGCTTGACCCCATCTTCTCCTCAAGCTCCCACGTCTCCTTCAGCCACACCACGGAACTCCCCTGGACCGACCACCGCTGCATCCATTTCACCTTCCAGAAACCCACCACACACCACCGCACCCAACAGATCCCACGCCGCTGCTGGAGCAAAGTCACCGAAGACCAACTCCAGGCAACCCTCGCTCTCAGCCCTCCCTCCGACCCATCCAACACCGACGACGCTGCCTGCAACCTCAGACGATGGATGGACGACTGTGCCAACACCCTCGCCCCGCTGAAAAGCTCACCTACAGCGACACCACCAAAAGAGCCAGCTGGTTCACCTCGGAACTCCTAGCTTCCAAGCGCACCTGCCGGAAACTAGAGAAGAAATGGCACAGCGATAAGACACCGGACAGCCACACAGCCCACAAAGACGCCATCCGTAACCACCACCACCTCATCAGGTCCGCCAAGAGAATCTCCTTCAAAGACCGCCTCGACAACAACGCACACAACAGCAAGGAGCTTTTCAACATCGTGAAGGAACTCTCCAACCCCAGCTCCAACACCAACGACAACCCGCCGTCGCAACCCCTGTGCGATTCCCTCGCCACCTTCTTTCACCGCAAGATCGCCGACATCCACGACAGCTTCGACACCCAGACAACCCCAACTAAGATCGACCCGCTACACACCATCGACCACGACCCCCTGCCAGCCTGGGCCAGCGTGAACATCGAGGACACCATCAAGACCATGAGCACAATACACTCCGGCTCCCCGTCAGACCCTTTCCCGCACCACATCTTCAACAAAGCCAGCAGCTCCATCGCACCCCACCTGTGCAACATCATCAACCTCTCCTTCGAGACCGCGACCTTCCCAGAGAGCTGGAAACACGCAGAGATCAACGCCCTACTCAAAAAACCCAAGGCGGACCCGAGAGACCTCAAGAACTTCCGGCCCATCTCTCTGCTTCCGTTCCCAGCCAAGGTCATCGAGAAGATCGTCAACAAACAGCTAACCCGATACCTCGAAGAAAACAGCATCCTGGACCCATCCCAATCAGGGTTCCGCAGCAACCACAGCACTGAGACTGCCCTCATCGCCGCCACCGACGACATCAGGATCCTGCTGGACAATGGTGAGACCGCAGCCCTCATCCTGCTGGACCTCTCCGCCGCCTTCGACACTGTCTGCCATCGCACTCTACGCGCACGCCTCCACGACGCAGGGATCCGAGACAAGGCCCTGGAATGGACCATCTCCTTCCTCGACGGCAGAACCCAGAGAGTCCGCCTCCCACCCTTCCCGATCCGAAGCCTCCGAGATCATCTGCGGCGTACCCCAGGGATCGTCCCTCAGCCCAACACTGTTCAACATCTACATGGCCCCGCTCGCACGCATCGCCAGACAACACGACCTCAACATTATCTCCTACGCCGACGACACTCAACTGATCCTCTCCCTCACCAAGGACCCCCTCGCCGCCAAAGCCAAACTCCATGAAGGAATGAAGGCCGTCGCCGATTGGATGAAGATCAGCCGACTAAAGCTGAACACGGACAAAACGGAGGTCCTCATCCTCGGCTCCAACATCTCAGCCTGGGACGACTCCTGGTGGCCAACGACGCTGGGAGCAGCCCCGACACCCACCGACCACGCACGCAACCTGGGAGTCATCCTCGACTCAACGCTCTCCATGACCAAGCAAGTCAACGCAGTCTCCTCCTCCTGCTTCAACACCCTCCGCATGCTTCGCAAGATCTACAGGTGGATCCCGACAGACACAAGAAGAACAGTCACCCAGGCCCTCGTCAGTAGCAGACTGGACTATGGGAACGCCCTCTACGCGGAGCCCCGGCCAAGCTCATCAAGCGACTGCAACGCATACAAAACGCCTCTGCACGACTGATCCTCGACGTACCACGCCACAGCCACATCACCCCCACTTGAGGAACCTGCACTGGCTCCCCGTCGACAGGAGGATCACCTTCAAACTCCTCACCCACGCACACAAGGCACTCCACAAAACTGGCCCAGCCTACCTCAACAGACGGCTCTTCTTCTACGTCCCCAACCGCCAGCTCCGCTCCGCCCGACCTCTCCCTCGCCACCGTCCCCCGCATTCGAAGAACAACCACCGGCGGCAGATCCTTCTCACACCTCGCCGCCAAGACCTGGAACACCCTTCCACTAAGCCTACGAAAGACCCAAGACCTGCTGACCTTCAGGAGGCTACTCAAGACCTGGCTGTTCGACCAGTAGCAGCATCCCCCCCCCTTCCCTCTCCCCAGCGCCTTGAGTCCCTCGCGGGTAAGTAGTGCGCTCTACAAATTCTGTGATTGATTGATTGATTGAGTGTCTGCTGCCCTCCCCAAGTCCCTCTTGCTGCAAGGAGGTAGCAGGGTTAGAAAGGGGTCCCCAGCCGGGGCGTCATTCAAGCTCAGTGTTTCAGCCAAAAAAGGTAGGGTGGGTGTCTTGCCCTCAGCATACACCCCCCCTCCAGCCAAGCACACTGCCAGTGCCGAAGCTGAACAGCATATTTCAAGGATGCCCCCCTGCGTATCACTTTTGCGGATTATCAGATCATTGATAGCACATCTGGGTTGTTGGGGGGAAACCGCTACCCTTCTGCCTCTGTTACACCGCTCTGCTGTGAACCAGGACAACCTTGCCTCCCGATCTGAAGAACGATTGGTCTCTCCTGGTGATGTCTTCCCCACCACCTCTATGGCTTATCAGTGCACATCCGCGGGGCCCCCTCAAAACTGGTGCCGCCTGGGCAGTGACTCATCCAGCGGTCCACCGCGCTGTCTTCACTGCAATCAGTCCCCTCCAAGCAGTCTGGGCTTCCCGCAGGGCACACACACCTCGGCTGCGGGCCTGCCTGTGATACAGCGTGTTGTGCAGGTAATCAGTGCTCAAGGATGGCTCACGGGCAACAGGAGTTGGGTGTCCAGACTGTAGCTACTGCTAATGGAATTAATAAAGGAGGGAGCCTTCTGTAGAAGGAAGCAGTGGTTGGTTAATACAGGAAGGGTAATAGAAGAAATACCGACAATATTGCGGCATGCCATCATCCTTGGGACACAAACTACTACATTTCAAATCCATACATTGAATCTACCAGATGTCAGACAAGCTACATAAATGGACCCAACAGTCAGCCAACAATGTCAAAGATGTAGAGCCCCTCTTGCCACATTTATATATCTATCCAGGCAATGCCCTTCAGGGAGGAAGTTTTGGGAAAATTCCTGTGATTATTCCTTGCCAATTGCACTTCTGCCCACACTCATTAGATCCTACAGTAAACTGTTATGCACTCTAGACATGTTTGATGACACTACCACAGGCCGGCTAGAAAGAAAGCCATTAGAACTCTTGATCAACAGCTCATGTGTCTGCATCAATGGTAATGCAGGAGTACCACCACCATCCTTCATCTCCAAGTTTCCCATAGCTTGGGAATAGTCTCTCTACCACATCAGCCTGTGCATGTTGTTGACCCAGGAACTCAGACAATGTTTCCTCTATAGCCTCACTTAAAGGAGTGCTTCTCCGCAAGTAGTCTAGGATCTCAAGCCATTCATCTATTTTCACAAGGAAGCAACAGTATTTGACATGAAAAATAACATGTCATACCAGCAGAGGTCCCTACTACCTTTCCCTCCAATGCTTCTGTCGTCCTCTCAAACCTTTCATGTTTCTGCTCAACAAGAAGAACCCTACCAATCACGTCCTTCAGTTTCTGCTCAGTTCCCTGTACTACACCCCCCCCCCCCCAATCACACCCGTAGTATTGACCTGATCAGGGTTTTTTCACCTTGTGAAATCTCAAATTGGACGAGGTCAGAGCAGTCATACTCCTCTGTCATGCAATAGACAATGGCCATAATGGTGCTAAGAAATTCTCTTTTTTTCACAGTAATGCAGCCTAATGGTAGGTCTTGTGGAATAAACAATCCGTGCAAGGAGTTAATTTTCGTAACTGGATGTTTGCTTCTTCCCCACCCCCACACTTCCCCAGCAGCATGCAGCTCGAAACCACATGCTTGCTGAGTGGCTCCCATTGCACCTCTGTCCCCATCCATCCACAGGGAAGTACATGGCCACTGAGGATTTTTATCTGCCTGCACACTGCTGCAGAGGCTCGTGTGCCCTTCTCAACCATGGCTAAGAGATAACTGATGCACCTTGGACTGGTTACAGTCACTCACTTCGGGAGTATCCAACTGGCACCAAACACCATCATCGGGCTCCACTGTGATGCTATCATGTCAATGTTCAAATGCATATATTTGGTGTATGTAAAGGCACACTATTCAGTAATGTATGCATGGAAGGAGAAAGGGGTTTGTGGATGGGTGTGCTTTTTGCCTCTATATCACAGGACCTTTATTGGGAGAGCGGGGTCTCTGCACACATTCAAATGACTCAGCTGTAGTTTATAACTTGTGATTTAATGTGGTAAATCATTTTGCTAATTATGTCGGCATTGTTTAATAGGAACCATAATCTGGTACATAATTTAAATAAGTACATTTTTGTGGAAAAGGGATTTTACCTGTCCAGTTACAACTGTGTTACTCAGTGTAATACTGCAGGAGATCGGTGGTCAGATTTTCCAGGATCTATTTAAAGACAATAGACAAATTAGCTAAACGTTAGGTCAGAAGCTTCCTTATGGTTTGTTTTTAGAAGCACAACCTTAATCTTTTGTTGACTACATAATTCCAGGGCCACTTTATATCAATCAACATGCTGTACCAGCAGAAAAAAGTAAATCTGACAAGCATGTTTAGGTTTGATTTTTTTAAAGTTATTTTTTTTCCTCAACAAGAAAAAAAACATCCAATAACATACCAAATATGGTCTGGCTTACACCAATAAAATGGAAGGGTTTTGATAAACTTTCTTCCAAGTTCATTAGCAGGTCATCACACAGAATCCTTAGAACATATTTTCCATAACCTCAAAGTTTATATTTGTAAATTAACCCTTGCCAACTAAGGGGTTTCAGTCGCTCAGGCCTCTCCAGAAGTGTCCAGATATCCCGCCCGGTAACTCGCCCCTTGCAGTTACTGACTCCAAGGGTACCCATAACTTTGGGAGAATACTGGAGGCGTCATGTACACAGTTCAATGGAATGCATGTGGGACCCAGAGGTTCTCCTTAGGAATCATCAGGGAAATTAGAAATTTCAGGCCACGTTCAACAAATGATTCCTCTTTTTGGACAATGAGGCAAGGTTTTTCACAGGAACGCTACTAGAGGAGCTCCAGGCATGGGCCAAAGAGAAATCTGTAATTCCACCAAATCAGACTGGTTTCGCAAAAACAGTTGGAACGGCAATAAATATTCTAACCATGGTAATGTTAATGGACAAGGCGGAAGTAGCAAAGATGCCAATACACTTATGATTTATAGATTACAAGGCCGCCTTCGATCATGTTAATCGTAACAGCTTATGGTCCAAAGTGAGTGGCTGGGGGATCCCACAGCCCCTGTTAAACCTGCTGATCAATCTGCATACGGACACATGGGTTCAGATAAAGCTGGGCGATGGGTCACTACTGTCAAGATGCATACCAACTGAAAAAGGGCTCAAACAAGGATGCGTCTTAGCTCCTACGCTGTTTAACTTGTTTCTAGCAGACCTTGACCCGCTTTTAAACCGCTGTACTTCACACGCCCCAAGATTAGGAGGATTAACATTACCATGTCTCCTTTATGCGGATGACATAGTCTTGATCAGCCACACACATGTAGGCTTACAACATCTTTTGAACGCTACACAGGAGTGCGCTAAAACAAACAGACTAACCATAAATCTTGAGAAAACAAGAACTATCATGATCAGTAAAAAAAGGAAAAAACCCGTAGCTTGGTTCTGGGACAGGATCCGAATTGAGGACACATCTGAATACAAATATCTTGGAGTGAAGATAGATAAAGGTGGCCATTTCACTGCACAGAAAAACAGCATCAGACGTAAAGGCCTTGCCAATCTCATTAAAAGCACTAAATATCAAATTGAATGGCCCATCGATTCTGCCCTTGGTACAAGTGGCCCGTGCCAAGATTCTGCCCACAATTGCCTACGGCAGAGAAGCACAGAGAGGAAGAGATGCAAGAACACTTGACATCACAGTTACAGCATCATACAGGGTAATTTTTGGTCTACCGAAATATACTCACCAGCGCAAATCAGGATAGAATTTGGTATACAGAAATAGTCTTTTGCACCTGGGACAAAGTGTGGAAATCCGCACAAGGATCTCTATATGAATATCTGTGGAAGGAGCTACAACAACAAACAGCCTCACCCGCCGCTAAATACCTCAATAGTAGCCTGCATAATATGGGGCTGAACCAGCTCTGGGCCACTCCCACAAATACCATCACATTAAAAAAAAATTGGTCTGCAAGACGGTCAAATATCTTTCGTGGATTGAGGACAAGGCATCTCTCTCGAAAAGGGCACATGGATGGATGACTCTGAATACCTACATGGCGCCAGCTGCTCAAAATTACTTTTATTTGGGCTACGCTAAAGCCACTAATATCAAGTTCTTGCAGCACAGACTTGGTCTGCTACATTGTATACAGCATCTTCCGCACTGGTTAAAGGAAAAAGCGGGCTCTACCTGCCACTTATGCGGTTCAGCGCTAGAAGATCTGCTGCATCTATTATGTACATGTAAAGAACTTTCAGAAGAACGAAAACAACTGTTAAAATGCCATTTTAATCAGCGAGGGGTAAGTACCAGGAGACAAGCAGTGTTGGCATGTTTTGCACCTAACGACCCACAACTGAACTGCTGTCTAGTGAAATTCTTGAGGTTAGTTGAAAAGAAAAAGCCAACACAACAGTTATAACCCATTTTAGTCGCCGTGAACAAGTGCAATGTTAGTACGGAGATCGAATGGGAAGCTCCCATTTTATTACATCAGTTGTGGCACTAACGCACTTTACCAATGTCTAATGCACTTTCTTTTTGCACTTTTTTCTGAAGCCTGGTATAAGGAGTGAAGGGAAGCAATGGACTGGAACTAAGTACCATCGACCCTCAACAACCGGGAACAAGTGCAATGTCAGTACGGAGGTTCGATGGGAAGGTTCCAAGTATCCACACCAGTCATGGCACTAATGCACTTTACCAATGTCTGAAGCACTTTTCACACTTTGTAATTGTAGATTTGTTTTAACTTGACGTTATTTGTATTGCAATGGTTTTAATTAACTATGCAAATAAAATAAACTTAAGCTCTTTTTGTCTGAGGGTTCCACCAGCTGCCTAAATCTTTAGGTGAAACTAAAGATATCTGCGCTCTTTCTGCAGATCTCATAATTCTGAAATGGGCAGTAATTGTTCTCACTGGCTCGAATGAAAATAAAAGGGACCAGGGAGTGAGACCATAGCAAAGAGAATTTTCTATATTTTATTGAGCATACGGACCCAACAATAAACCCTTTTTAAACTGTAAAATACTGAAACTACATGTTTTGTTTGTTTGAGACAGCGGGGTTTCTCTTAACTAGTTTGTCAAAGTATCAAAATGTGTCTTTTCAAAGAATTTCAGTCAATTGTTCTGTGATTTTTTTGATGTGCATAGCACCAGTAAAAGTGTGACATCTTTAAGCGGTGTTGCATCTGCTAACATTTCCACTGAGGGAGACATGTAAACCAACACAATCTCATGTGCATATCATCATGAGCTGTGGAAAATTAATTTCGAGGCTAGCTACACAATTCTTGACTGCTTATCAATAGCCAGTTACTTCGCAAAAAGAAGAAGGAAAATGGTGAGAACCTACAAATCTGCACAATATTAAAATTTAGGCTACACTTTAAATTCATAAAGGGTTCACTGTCAATTTCTGCAAAAACATTCATAATTCACAAAACCAGATTAAAATCAAAGATATCCTAAAAACAGTGTAACATTTAACACCACTAATGTTGTCTCATCAAATTAGCACTTCATTAAATGCTTGTTTGATATGTAGCTGCAAGGAAACCTTTTTTTAATATAGGGTTACTATACAACCCCATTAAGCCACACATTTTCCAGTCCTGAGCTTTCATTTTAAAAACAACTGTTTTCAGTTGCTATAGTACAGGTTGTTCAATTGACACAAACAGACTACTTTGCCATATTGTACTAGTTTGGTAAATGAACGCTAAGGACTGGCACCGTGATTTTGGCACATATTGTGCAGTCTGGCAAACCTAAATTGACTAAAATCATCAAGCATTAACCTTAAGTGTAACTTCTAACAGAAGCCATACACTTAGGGGCCGATTCCGATCTCGGCCGGTAGTGCTCCGAATCGGATTCGGATTCACCGGATCCGATTCGGAGCCCTGTTTCCCGACCGCATCGTACGCGGGTCCGGCCGAGCGAGTACGATGCAAGCACCCGCGAAATCGCCGACCGACTCGAACGCGGCTTCAACACGCTCCGACCGACTCGCATGGACAAGACTCGCACCGCGCTATGGAGACGTTTCCCGGCCGGGTAAGTACGATGCGCGCCGCGAGCAGTCCGACTGACTCGCGCCGTCCGGTTCGAAAAAGCTGTCGGAGCCGGACTTTGGGGGTCCGCGTCGGACCCCCTGTGCGCGTGTGGCGCGCGAGTCGCACACAGGGGGACCCATGGGACCCCCTACCTGTGCATGTATGCCGCGATGCGCATGGACGCGTACACGCTGTAGAGGGCGCCCTTGTCCGCCTCGCACCCATTGAGTCAATGGGAGCCCGCGTACGCGTTGTACGACCGGCTCCCATTGACTTCAATGGGAGTCCGACCGACTCGAGTCCGATAGCATGCGAATGCATCGTACTCGTCCGGTCGGACTGCTAGGGTCCGATTCGGTCGGAATTCTCTCCGGGTCCGGCTCGGTCGGAGAGATTTGCGGCCGGAATCGGAATCGGCCCCTTAATTGTTCCTGGTGTTGACAAATTTATCTTGTTTTCTTTTCTATTGGCATTTTGCAACAGTTTGATGTGAAGAGTGACCATCTTACAATAAGAACTCTTCATTTGCTTGCTTTTTTATCACCCGCTGATATCAAGGGTTTATTCAAGGGGGAAAAAAACAATTCTAAATGACTTTTTTCAGGTAGCCAAGTATACGTATTTGATTTTTCTGTATTCCATTTAAGAGAGGGAAATTACAAATGAGCTCCAGATAACAAAATCCACAACTTCATACTATGGCAAGTAATCTAATTATCACACTCAGAACTATCAGCAGGAATTTATAACAGGAACTTATTTAGACATCTGCTGCACAATGCGGGAAGGGCAGAAGATAACACCGATTTATTTATTTTTTGCAGAAAAATTTCAATAAAAGCAGCATACCTCCGAGACTACGATCTCTGGGTAAGATTTGCCATTTCTAGCTCCTCCAGCAAATATTCAGTGTGTCTAATACTCAAAGGGCGCACAGATGTAGAACTCGGCCTTCCAACACTTTCATTTAAGTGAGTGTATTACTATAAAGGGTATTTTAAGCAGCTGAATGTCTTAACATTTGCCATGCTGCCCGATACTCATCCATGACTGAGGTTTGCCTAATCTCAGTGAGTTCAAGTGTGCTGCGGATGACTACTTATCTTCAAGGTGATCACAGAGTTTTGATTAATCTCTCCAAAGAGCTGTAGTCCATGCTACCATATAAAACTGGCAAAATACAGAGCTCTTAAAAAATGTTTGAGGTTAGTGTTTGTTTGTTTTTTTAATTTAAGAAGTATTACAACAGTATGCCTTGTTTCTCCTTTAGGTGTTTAAGTGAGTAGTGTTTGATGGAAAGTTGCTGCTGCTGCAAAACGGAAGCAAAATCCTACTGAAAACATAAATGTCAGATACAGGGTACAGTAAAAGATGTATATTGTCATCAAACTTGGGAAATCCCCAGTCGGGAGGAATAAGCCTACTGCTAAGTTCTGTTTCTGATGTGAAAGGACCACACTGGAATTAGGCAACATGCTGATGTTTTCGATCTTTTAGAGGACAACTCACTTGACCTGTTATTTTTAACTGAAACCTGGCTGAATCCCTCCTCAGATCCAATTGTAACTCTTGCCACACCATTGGGCTACAAGATTTCTAGAGCTGATCGCTTGGAGGGGAGAGGGGGTGGCGTTGCCATTATTTATAAAAATAAGTGGGATCTCTGCAGGGGAGATGCCACTTTGTGGGGCGGATGCGAGGCCCTTGATTTCAGTATCCGCTTCTCAGCCCATTTCACACTAGGTGGCTTCTTTGATCTATAGACCCCCCGGCCCAGTGGGACCTTTTCTCCAGGCCTGGGGAGACGCTGTTATCACCAGGGCGGTTAGATTTACTCACTATATGGTCCTGGGTGACCTTAACATCCATCTGGATCAAGCGGACAGCATGGATACACGTGACCTGCTGGATATTTTACACCTGGCTAAGCTTGACCAGCATGTGAGTCTCCCCACTCATCAAGCTGGACATATACTCGACCCCATTTGCACCAACTTCCCCATTTCATTAGGGGACCCCTGCCCTGTCACCTGGTCAGATCATTTTTTAACCCACTTCTCGTGGGTGGTGTCGAATGTTGAACCTTTACCGCGCTCAGGCTATAAATCGGTCTATGGCAAAATTGACCCACTTGAACTTAATATAGCCTTGGAAGCTTCTAGGCCTAGCCTGGTGGGGGAGCTTGAGGAACGCTTGGTGGGGTTTTCTAGCTGGGTATCAAATGCAGTAGCTACGGTGGCCTCTCGTCGTCCAACTAGGTTGGCTAGGGAATCACCGTCCAAGCCCTGGTTCAACCCCACCCTTAAAGCCTTGAAGCATGACTGCAAGATCCTTGAGCGGGCCTGGCGGAGGAGTGGCTATTGCCCGGTAGACAAGCGGAAGCTCAGAGACGAGCAAAAATTATACTATGCAGCCATCACGCTGGCTAAAGGGCAATTTTACTCGACCCGTATCGAATTAGCCAGTAACAACTCTAAGGAAATTTTAGCGATTGTTCAGAGCTTCACGTCCCAGTTGGCCAAAGCAAGTGCGTCTTCATCCTCACCTTCCTGGTGTTACACTCTCTCTTGCTGTTTTAGGGATAAGATCCGGGCTATTCAAGCGGCATTTACTCCCCACGACATCATAACGGAGGCACCTTTGGAGTGTCATTTTGCTGGTCCAGCCCATTCCTGGTCTTTATTTAGGCCAGTTGACCCATTGGATTGTCTTAAAATTCTTAAGGGTCTAAAGTCTGGCTCGCCCTCGGACCCATGTCCTACGAGGACACTGGCAGTAGTTGCCGAGGTCGCAAATACAGAGGTGAATACCATCATCAATATGTCCCTCCAGAAAGGGGTGGTACCACAGGCTTGGAAGGAGGCTAAGATCTTACCACTCCTAAAAAAGCCGTCTTTGGATCCCCTCTGCCCAGTGAATTACCGGCCTATCTCCCTCCTTCCTGCTTTGGCGAAGGTGTGTGAGAAGGTGGTTAATAAACAGCTTACGGACTTTGTGGAAAGAGAGACGCTTCTGCACCCTGCTCAATCAGGGTTCAGAGCGTCCCATAGTACAGAAACAGTGCTGGTGGAGGTGGCGGAGGCCCTCCGGGAGTGCTTGGACGCCGGCGGGAGAGGGGCATTAATTTTGCTCGACCTCTCGGCGGCGTTTGACACGGTCCCGCACTCACTTCTCCTGTCACATCTGGCTAGGATTGGTCTGTCGGGTGCCGTGTGGGGCTGGTTCCGGTCCTTCTTGGAAGAGCGGTTGAGCAGATCTGGATTCCACCGTCCTCCTCCTCCCCTCAGCCTGTATCAACAGGAGTCCCCCAGGGATCCTCCCTTAGCCCCCTTCTTTTTAATATCTACGTTACTCCGCTGATAAATTTGGCGGAGGAGTTGGGGGCTAAGGTGATGGCATACGCAGACGACACTCAGTTGCTTTTTACCTGGGACAAAGATGCGGACTCTGTACTATTGGTTCACCACTGCCTTTCTTCTATCTTTAAATGGCTGGCGGAGGCGCAGCTTAAGTGTAATGAAGAAAAGTCAGAGGTCCTGCTATTTGGTAAATTCCCCCTCAACTTTAGAGAGCAGCTCTGGCCTCCTGAGTTTCCATCACCTACCTCATCAGGGAAGCCAGCTAAAAACCTGGGGGTATGGTTTGATGAATGTCTTTCCTTCTCGACACACATTAAGAAGCTGGCTGGATGTTGCTTCGGCCTGCTTAAAACTCTCATAAGATTCTTCCCCCTCCTACCTCAGGCGGCGAGGAAGACGGTCACATGTGCGCTGATTCTGTCACGGCTGGACTATGCCAATGCCCTTTACGCTGGTATCCCCGGGTACCTGCTGAAGAAGCCGCAGGTGGTTCAAAACACGGCAGCCAGACTTCTATTGGGCATCTCGGCTAGGAACAGTGTCCGTCAACAGCTGCGTTCTCTCCACTGGCTCCCCATGGTGGATAGAGTTAAATTTAAATTATTGACTTTGGCCCACCGTGCTCAGTGCTCTTCATGGTTGCGGTCCTCTTTACCTGCAGAGGCGTCTCTCTTTTTATGTTCCCGCACGCCCCCTGCGGTCTTCGTCCCTTTGTTATGCTCAGGTCCCTCGTTTCAAGTTACAGAGAATAGGGGGCAGCTCTTTTACAGTGAAGGCGGTGGCTGCCTGGAACGCCCTTCCTCTTGCCCTGTGTACCATCCATGACCCAGTTGCGTTCAAGAGGAAACTGAAGACACACCTATTCTCTTGAAAGCACACAGTCCTTACCCCGCTAGGCACCGCGCCGGGATACTCATGAGTAGCTGTGCGCGTTATAAACTCATATAACATAACATAACAGTTTTCATTGCTGAATTCTGGAATAAAAGCAGCTTGGTTTGCACTGACGATGCATGCAACGATTGTCTAATTCACAAATTAAAAATTTATCATTTTACCTTGGTAGTTTAATTCAAAGCATTCTTCAGCATCTGTAAAAAGATAAACAAAATGTTTAAGCTAGATTGTTTAGGACAAACACCAAGTTTAGAGTACAATAAATATCTTCTCTTATTGTGCACCATAGTGTGTAAGTTGCTCTAAGCTAAATAATTTTCAACCAAGACTACACAGTTGCCTTTAATAAGAAGCGAAAAAGCAAACGGAAGTGAAAAAGCAAATGGATGTGCTTTTTTAGTGTATGTGTTCCTTAATGTACATATTTGGGTGAACAAGTGGAATGAGGTGTTTTCCGACTGTCTCCATTTATATTGGTTTTGCATGCATGGATTTATATATGGTTGTTGAACGGGTGGAAGTATGTATGGTAGCAGAAATGTATCCTCTTGAGTAATAGGTACTCTGGGCCTGATTCACAAACTGCACTTTTTAGTAGCTTACACTTTTGTAGTACCTCTATATTTTTGTACTAAGTCCAGCACTACACATGGCAAACCACTGGTACTGCAAAACCCTCCCATAGAAAATAATGTGAAATTAAGTTAGGTTATTTAAAATAGTTAAATTTATTAATTAATATTTGTCAAAAATATATAAAAATAGTACATATTTATTATATAATTATAAAATATTTAGTAACCTATTTTTATTTTAATACAATGTAACATTTTTAAAAATTAATGTAACTAATTTCAATTAATTCTATGCATCACTTTTAATTATTAATGCACATTAAACGTTTTTTTCCCTTCAGTTGGGAATTAATTTTTTATTTAAACTTAAAAAATAATTTTAATTAATATATTTCCATTAAAGTTTTAATTCAAAATTAATTTAATGGTGCTGTAGCATTTATTCTAGTCTACATGTAAAGTAAATATATACAATGAATTTACATGAAAATAAAAATATTTTGATGTTAAAGTTAAATTTTTTGTTTGTTTTTATTCCCTATTCTTAAGCATGCGGAGAGCTCTGTACCAACTGAGGAGTCTCCATTTGGTAAAATATAGTGAAAAATTAAAAAATTATTTTTCCGAAGTTTAAATTGAAATATAAATTTCCACCGGATGAAAAAAAAAAGCATTTTTTAATATGTAACAATTTATTAAAAGTGATCTATAGAATAAATTAAAATAATGTAATTATTTAAGAAGGATTTATAATTAAATATGTACTATTTTGTATATATTTTTAAACATTATATTGTATTTTTAACTATTTAAAATAATGTAATTTAACATTATTTCCAATGGGTGATTACGTTCCTACCTCTATTTTGTATGGGAGGCGGTTGCAGTGGTTGGTCATGTGTAGAACTGGAATTACTTACAAAAGTATAAGTTACTACAAAAGTTTAATTTACTACAAAACTCCAGTTCATGAATACCGAGAAGTAGTAAACTCACTCAAAAATGTACTTCATCTTGATTAATTAGGTCCTAAAATAATATTCTAGATATTGGAATATTTTGCGGATTACTCTTGGCACAAGCAACATGTCAATAGAACAGTGATATTGATAGATACACCCAGCACCATCATGTTCCTATTGGAAGAAAGACTACCATCTGTTCTAGAAGGCAGCTTTCCCACTATTTCTACTGCAAAGCAAGACAGCTCACTTCTAAATTAATCAAGAGGCTTCTGAAAGATTTGGCTCCAGGCTTGATTAGCAGTTAAATGTGTAACCAGAGGGTTTAAGATTATTTTCTTTCTGAATGCCAATTTCTTTCTTGTGTGTATGGTACTGTGAGTTTGAGCAAAGAGTGGGTCCAGGAGTGATTTGTCAGCTCCGAACACTTAACACTAACACACACAAAATAGTCTTTCATGTCTTTAGCCAATGAGTGACCTAGCAGCGCACAGAGAATCATGCTGGATTTATTCTTATTTGTTAAGAATGATAGAACAGGACGATCTTTCTACAGATCCTCTCAGTGGCGCGTGTGCTTCCTGGGCTATCCTGTAAAATACTTTAGCCATTTCAAATTGGGAGTGGTGCACTGAGGCAAATCGTTTCTTCCATGCCTGGGACAAACACACTCCTAAACGCCATTTTCCATGTAAGCCCCGTCTCCGATTTAGTATTTTCCTACAGAACTACTTCCCACAACAACCACTTTAAATTGAGTCCCAGTACTCAAGCAGAGATTCTTGGAATTCCTTCAATAAGAATCCCTCCATCATTCTCTATCCAAAATGCAGTTTCCATCCTACTTGCAAACGTTGGCGGGTCCACCCAAAAGTCACCTTGAATCATTATGGTGGGAGGACACAAACTGTAGAAGATAATCATTATAAACTACAGTTGCCTCACACACTTGCTACTATGAATCTGCCAAAATATGAAATAGTCTATGTACAAAACCTCTTGTTTTCACATTAAAGCCACAGGTTTTTGGTCCAGTCCCATTATACATCAGTTAACTCATAAATAGGTAGGTTTAAAAAGAGGAAGCATGACTAAATACACTATACGAAGGACAAAAGCACTTGTAAAAACAGGGATACTAATTTCACATTTGGTACATCTCCAGTGTAGGTTTGAAAATGTCAACCTGTTTCTACTGAATGTTGATGATCTAGACTGGACAGAAATAGGAAACCTACTGCCTTACTATGAGGACTCCATTATCTACACTGATAACTTTGCCCCTTCACCCCCCAGAGTAGTCAGTACTGGGGAATTGTTAACTCTGGTGGAAGGATTGGGAAACAAATAGTGATCAATTGCTCAACTGGAGCCCACTGCTACTATGTCTAGATACAAGCTAACATCTTTGGCATAAATTCAGAGTTTATGCATTCACTTGGAAGAGCTTTGCACTCCTGTGCCAAAAAACACAAAGCGGAGACCAGAAGCAGGAATCTTTGGCCATCGCACTTGAAGTGGTGTGCATTACATTACACTGAGGTTTAAAGGAGTATTGGCCTCTACCCATATTTAGGCCTACAGAGCTTCAACCACTAGGTTGTGCAAACATTTGGGGTAATATGGACTGTACCATTCTGTTTAATAAACTTTTTAACTGCAATATTTTTGAGATCTTGTTACTCTTCTATTTATGTAAAGCCCAGTCTGAATTAGAAATGTATATGAAATGTTATTCTAGCTATTCATTTTACTCTTTACCTTTCACTGGTAATTTTTGGAAACGTCACAACATTGCGATTCAGATTTAAGGAATCAAATGAACTACTTCCCGACTTGGGGAAAGTTTTATATATATTTTTATAAGATTATGCACAACAATCAATACATATGACAGTGATTAGCCCTGGCTTCTCCAGCAAGTAGCTTACGAGCTACTGGTAGCTCTCCAGCTACCTGGAAGTAGCTCTCCTGTGTGCTTCCTAGTCTACGAGCTTTGTTGTTTTTAATAGGTTAAATTAGTATATGAACACCGACATTTTAAAAATGTATATTGGAGACAAAAATGTGTCTATTTTCAGATCTCAAACAGAATTTTCTAGAAAAAAGGTTCAATTTCGAAAATAAATTTAAAGCTAATATTTGAGAGATAAATCATGGGGCATTGGGGGACATACTACTAATAATATTACATTGGTACCATGAGCTTTGTAGCTCTGGCTGATATGTATTACGAATGTAAAAGCATTTCATATTGACAAAGTCTTTTTTACATTACTGCTGTCCAACCTGCCTGATGCACGGCGGTGATCACTGCTAGTAATCTTGCATAGTATGGCCACTAATGTAATTGTGTCCGATGTGGTTACTGTTACAACACTAAATATATTAATAGCTCAGGATGATTCTCATTGAACATAAGTAGCTCTTGTGACACAAAAGGTTAGGGAGCTATTAGCTCATATGATATAGGTGTATTATGTTAAGCGGGTCTTCATAGAGTTCAGTGAACAAAGGCAAGAAGCTACAGGTTATGGAAATCCAAAGTGACATGCAATACCCTTATAATGTACAGTTTGGGCTAACTTATTCTTTGTAAAATGTGGGATCTTGTATCCCTGCTAAGCACATTGGCAGAAGAAGCAAGAACTCCCAATTGCAATTGAATGATCTTACAGGCTGCACAGAGGCACCTTGCAAGAAGCATACCAGTTTCTGAATGTGGTGAGTTCTGGAACACTCCAGTAGGGGAAGAGCGGGTCAGTTCTACCATGAAAAACACCTGTGTCCCTTCCTATGGGCACTCCTCTCTATTTTCCAAATATCTTCTGTACCCCTCCTGACTCAAGCTAGAACATGTTCCTACTGCTCCGTCCAATAGGCATGTCCATCATACCCCACACAGGCACTACACTCACTCTGCATCAACAGTCCAACCTCTTGAACTCCTACAGTGAAGCAGGTAGGGTCTATCTTGGCACATTTCCCCATATCAAGAATGTACCAAGATGAGAGCTCAGGCCCTCGTTGGGCAAACAGCACTGGGCCTACACTGGATCAGCAGATGGCTGTGGTTTGAGTGCAGGCAATGCTAGAGAGGGAAGATTTATCAGGTTCCTACTACCTACGGATTATCCTGGGCCTAGTATACCCGAAGCAGGCTACCTTTATTTTTTAATCAAATGGCAGGCCCAAATTCTCCTTGCAAAACACACTCAAGAAAAAATGCATTTACTCAACTAACTTACATATTCATTGTATTTCCTTCTCTTCTCTTATTACCCTTCCTTTTCCCAGCCTTACATCGTCTGCTTCTACCTTCCTGTTCATTCACCCATTCATGTTCATATTTCATTGGAAACAGAACCCTTTACAGTCATTTTTGGATTCACAAGTGAGAACGTTATACTGCATGGCATGCTAACTTCTCATAACATCCCAGTTAGAAACATCAAAGTGAAATAGGCACCACTCTTTAGATTAATAGCAGAAATACGCAAAGCATATTGAACCAAACTTTATATGGCTCTGTGGAATCATAATAAATTCCATAATGTTTGGGGCACAATCGTCCCTGAACTGTGAATTCTTTCCTCCCTCACTCTGGTTTTTGTCTGCCCTTTCAATAAGTAGATGATTTGCTGTGTTGTACAGAAGTGATATGTTATCAGGATAACAATAAACAGTTTCAATAAAGATAAAGAACAAGATACTTTGGTAATGCCTTATCTGGTAGAGACTCTATCTAGTCGTAGATTCCTTAACTTAGAATTTTTCCCAGGCATCAGACTGGATCCAGACATTTTTTGTGTGCCTTATCCCTATGCACCAGTAGGTGGCGTAATTTGGGCTCCGCGTGGCGTCATTCGTGCCGGAAGTGACGTGCACGGTGCCTATATAGGTGCCACACCAGCGCAAGGACATCAGATTCTTTTTGTGACTTTCAACGCCAGAAGCGCAGAACCACAAAGAACACAGACCACTGGTGTGTGAAGCTAGGGCCCTTAAAAGGGGAACGACCCTGAATCCAAAATTCGCTCGCGGGGAGGATTGGTGGGTCGATAAGAAATCTGCGGCTAGACAGAGTCTCTGCCAGATACGGCGTTACTGAAAATAAGTAACTTGTTCATCTGATAGAGACTTCAAGCCGCAGATTCCTTTCCATACAATATATACCCAAGCAATACCTCCCCAGAGGTGGGTCTGCGAAACAGATTCACACTAGCAGTCCTGTCGGACCAAACAGGCAAAGTGTCCGTACCGATGGACCTGACAGTCCAGGCAGTAGTGTTTGGTAAACGTGTGCAAAAACGCCCACGTTGCAGCATGGCAGATGTCCAGGACCAGAACTCTGCACGCTAACGCAGTGGTCACAGTCTTGGCTTTGGTGGAATGACCATAAAAGCCCTCAGGGTGTTTCTTCTTGGCCAATGCGTAGCAGATTTTGATGCAGAGCACAATCCAGCGTGAGATGGTCTGTTTCTGCACTGCCTTCTCTATCTGGGTTCCAACATACCCCACAAAGAGTTGATGATCTACCCGTAACTCTTTTGTGCAGTCAAGGTAGAGCAACGTTCTTTTTGGGTGCAGCTGGTGGATTCACTCTTCTTCTTTAAATTGATGAGGCAGAGCGTAAAAGGTAGGCAGGGTAATAGACTGTCCTACATGGAACGGGGTCACCACCTTCGGTAAGAAGGATGTTCGAGTCCGAAGGACAAGCTTGTCTGGGTAGAATGTTATGTGAGGAGGGTGCGCCGATAGCGCCTTCAACTGAACTAACCCTCATGGCAGATGTTATTGCTGCAAAAAAAGGCTGTCTTGATGGGAAATAGTCTGACTGGACAGTTATGGAGCGGCTCGAAGGGGGCGCACATCAGGAAGGTAAGAACCAAGTTGAGGTCCCACTGAGGCATAATGAAGGGGACTGGAGGAACAGATGTTGAAGACCTTTCAGAAACCTATTTACAATAGGGGATTTGAAAAAAGAAGGTTGATCTTGCAACCGCAGAAATGCTATTATGGCTGAAAAGTAACCCATCAATGTGGCCAATGCAGAGCCCTGCTGGGCCAGGGTAAGGATAAATAAGAGAACTTGTGAAAAAGGAGCAGATGGAGGGTCACAACCTGTTTTTCTGCACACCATGCCACAAACTTGCCCCATATATATACCGTTTTGGTGGAGGGACTCCTAGCTGCCAAAATGGCACTACAGACTTCGGGTGGAAGGTCCAAGGTTGTCGACTGTTGCTGCTCAATCTCCACGCATGGTAGGCGGAACGTTGACAGGTTCAAGTGCAGGGCTCACCCCTGCTGCTGAGACCGACTATCCTCCCGAAGAGGCAGCCTGATCGAAGACTGATGGACATGCTCAACAGCCTATCATACCACTCTCGCCGTGCCCAATTCGGAGCCCCAAGAATTTCTAGAGCCTGGTCGTTCCTGATCTTTTTGAAAACTCTAGGCAGGAGTGGTATTGGCGGAAAGGCGTACAGAAGGCCAGAGCTCCGCTCGTGACACCAAACGAGAGTTGCCTTGGATACTCCAGGTCACAGAACTGCTGACCTTGCGCATTCTCAGAAGTAGTTAACAGAACTAACCAAGGCTCTCCCCATTCTAGGAAGAGACCTTGCACCACCTTCAGATGGAGATACCACTCGCGATCTGCTAAGCATCGATGGCTGAGGTAGTCCACCCTGGTGTTCAGAGAGCCCGCCAGGTTTTGAACCACCAGGGCAATGCCGTGGCGTTCCAACCATGTCCAGAGATTCAGGGCCTCTTGACAAAGGGTCCACAACCCCACTCTGCCCTGTTTGTTGCAGTACCACATAGTGGTGGTGTTGTCCATGAACACCTGCACTAGCCTTCCCTTGATGATGGGTGGAAAGGCTTTCAATGCTAATCTGACACCCGAAGCGCCAACAGGTTGATGTGGAGCAATAATTCCGCCGGAGACCAAGATTCTCAAATCTCCACCTCTTGCAGATGGCCGCCCCAGCCCAGGAGTGACACGCAGTTAGATCTGGCTGGGGAAAAGGAGGGGTCTGCCGCTAACCTGACTGCGGTTAGTCAGCCACCAGTGCAGATCTTTTGCAGTTTCCGCAGAGATCTGGACCATGTCAGAGGAATTCCCCGGATGCTTAATTCAATAGGAATAAGGCAATGGCTCCGATCTAGGGGATCTGCCCAGTTTGGCGCCAGAGCAGTGAAGCACTGAGCCCTAAGTGAGAGGCGAGGCAGGTTAAACCAGCCCCCCAAGGTGGTCTACAGAAGCAGTTCTTCGCCTGTGGTCCGAGGACCCCCAAGCCTACTGAGGGGTTCCGCTACTGCTTAGAAAATGAAATAATATTAGCAGATTAATAAAGTGTATATGGGAGAAACTGGGTTATTGGTTGACTGGGGTGTGAGCCCTGGTCAAACAACAGCCACAATCCCTTGCAGGGTGAACCACATTAAGTCACTAAATTAACCTGTGCTTAACCCTGTGAAGCTTGGCACAAACAGCAGTCAGGCTTAACTTAGAGACAATGTGAAAAGCATTTATGCAGCACACAAACAGTAATAAAGTGAAAACACCACAAGAAAAATCCCAAACCAAATTTAGGAAAATAAAGTACATTTTAATAAAGAATTTGATACCAAAATGACAAAAATCCAATCAGTAGAACCGGAGTTATGAATTTTTTTTAACTTTTATCATCTAAAAGTTCAAGGCACCAACCGTAGACATCTAGTCGTGCAAGACCGGGTCAAAGATGAAGAATATGGCCAACCGCGATGGAACACGGTTTGGATATATGAAGTGCATTGGGCCTGGTCAGCGCTTACCTGCAGACTTTGAAAATTTTTCTGAGAAGGTAAAGTTCAGCAGGATAAGTTTGCAGGAGGTGGCGAGGAGGGAGCGTAGTCTTCGGATGGACTTGAGTCAAAGCCGCTGTGAATATTTCTACGTTCAGACTTGCTTTCTTTTTTGAAAGCCCAAAATCTCCAGCGGGATGAGGCAGAGGGATGTAGCCAAAGACAGTTCCACAAGGTTGGATACCCTTTTGACGAAGTACCATTGAAAGGGATTTACTGATGCGGAGAAGAACGTAGCAGGAGAAGCAGCAAAGTCCATCCGACCGGCAATGCACCTCGGGCAGATAGGCGACCAGGTGAATGTATGACATTACAACGCAAACATTTACAACGCATGCTTTTACAACGCGGTTTTTACATCGCAGCATCCATTACAACGCGTGATTTTACAACGCGTGATTTTACAACGCATGCCATCACAACGCATTTTTAGAAACTACACTTACAACGCATTCCATTACAACGCATTCCATTACAACGCATTCCATTACAACGCATAATACTTTTAGGGCAACAGTAGGGTAAGTGTGGCTTAAAAATACTATTCCCACTCCAGTGAGTGCAACAGTAGGGTAAGTGTTGGATAGTGTAGGGGTAAAAATTACTATTCCCATGTACCCCAAAACCCATACCCACCCTAAAACTTTAAAAAATCCCCATTACTTACCTTATAATGCGTTGTAATGGCATGCGTTGTAATGACATCCGTTGTAATGGCATGCATTGTAGTGACATGCGTTGTAGTGACATGCGTTGTAATGGCTGCGTTGTAATGGCTGCGTTGTAATGGCTGTTGCGAGGTAACAGCCGCGTTGTAAAGGTAGTGCGTTGTAATGACTGCGTTGTAATGGATGTTTCCCGACCAGGTTGGTCTTGGTCTCCTCTTGGTTCTCAGAGCAGTTTTTAGCAAAAGTTCCATCTTATAGATTTTGGCTACCTGGCCACCTTTAGCATCACTTAGGGTCCAGGACTGCAGGGGCACCACTAGGAGGGTCAGGACTCAGTCTGGGTCCAGGTGCAGATTCAAGATGGAGAAAGAATTTTAGGTCCTGTGGCTCTGAACAGGAGGCCAGCAAACTAGCCCTTGCGAGTCACTCTGTAGGTCCTCGGACAGTTGACGATCCAGTCCTTGTACACAGACAGAAGGTAGAAGAGCAGCAGGACAACAGGGCAGCAATCCAGCAGGGCAGTAGTCCTTCAGAGCATCCGTCCAGCACAGTGGCAGTTATTCCAGCAGCACAGCAGTCCTTTCTGGCAGAGAATCCACAGGTTCAGAATGTACTTAAGAGTTTGCGTCTGAGGTTACTTTTTTAGGTCCCGCTTAGGCAGCGCTTGCGCTGTCTCCGAGACATGCTGTATTCAGATATGGACTTGAAGCTCTGCCCACATCCGCCCATCTTTTCAATTGGCTCTTCCTACTGTCCTTTGTGAATGGTGGCTCTGATTTGTGAATAGGCTTAGCAGTCCTTCTTTAGTACTGCCTATTCTCATTTTCTAACCTCCCAGGAGGACTGCCCCTGCCACATGTGTTGTTACTCTGTATGTTTTATTTACAGTCTGTGTGCACTATTTTATTAATGACTTTCTCCTAGCAGCTGTTGTAAAAACGACAAACTTTACCGCTTCCACCGCCCTGGGATCTACCTGCACCATGACTCTGCACACAACCTATTTTTAAGCAGCGAGGCACGCCGCCTTCATCTTTAACAATGGTGGGCGCGCTTTTCTTTTCTTCAGCGCAGCTCGCCCAACTTCCTTCTCTCCCTTTCTCGCGCCGGGAAGAGAGGGTAAAAGTGTACTTCTAGGTCTCGTAACTGCCGACAGACCTCACCGGATCCCTCGTGGTCCAGTCCATTTCCTCCCTGGGGAAGTTCTGTTCTGTCCAACAGCTTTACCCCTGCCCTCAACTGGCTGTCCGCCTTCCTCCTCTTGCTGTCTTTGTAACCTCTACCCCCCAACTCCTTAACGCACAAACTAATTCTAATAATATATTATCGCGTGCACTTTTTTTTTAGTGAACTAATCACTCCACTGCATACCCAAAAATGTAAATAAAAAACAATATAATATATAACGCCAATAGCTTTAACTTTTACAAATGCGAGATCTATTGCATTGCAAATGCTTGTTAAACCCTGGAGCCCTGGTTCTGGAAGGAGGGAGAAGCTTCTAGACAGTGGCTTTGAAGTGCAAGGAATTTCCTCCTCCTCTACCCTGCCTCCTAGCTGGCTGCAGTGACAATGTGGGGTTAAGGCACAGGCTATACAGTTGCAATTGGGGCTGTGCTCAGCTCCACCCCCCCACCCCACCTGCCAGCAGATGGCCCATTCAGGCCCACCGAATCCCTCTATTGTGAGACTGCCTGGGAGGAATTCACATACTTTGTCAGTACAAGACAAAACAAATTATCAGTTCACATTATTAACAAATCCAGATGACAGCTTAAGAATAATAACAGGTATAATTCTGAATGTGTATTAATACTTGTATGATTCGAAAAACACTATTGTAATCCAGGGTTTCATTAGATGTTAATGATCTGTTTTCTTTATAAATCATAACCTGGGTGTGAAAATCATGCTTCTCCACAGGTGCCTTGTCCATTGATACGAGAGCAACTGAATCAATGGTTAAATCACATTCAGAATTATACCTGTGATTACTCTTAAGCTCGCATCTGGATTGTAGGAAGGTGGAATCTGACTGCATAGTTACCCCCACTTTTTTCCTGGTGTTTTGCTGGTTTTCGACTTAGTCTGACTGGGATTCTGCTATTCAGGACCCCAGTCTATCTGCTTTCTCCCTAAATTGGTTGTTTATGTACTTTAGGTACACTCCAGATTGGATTCTGGGGTACCCTTATACGTCCCTAGTATATGGTATACTATGTACCCAGGGCATAGGTACCCCAGGGGCCTCCCAGGGGCTGCAGCATGTATTATGCCACCCCTGAGAGACCATTTAAAATGACACCACAGGCTACTGCAGCCTGTGTAAGGTGGTGCATGCACCCCTTACTTAGATATAGGTTCACTATATCTATCCTAATCCCTGCACATATAAACCTATCAGTCACCCCTATGGCAGGCCTTACCAATCCTGAAGGCCGGGTGCTGGGTTTTATATGAGAGGGTGCCCATGCATGAGCAGAGCCCCTCTGCAGCCTTCGGAACCTATTCTCTGGGGTTGTTTGTGATGCAGCCAACCATATATACTTAAGTGCATTATAACCTCGCGGTAAATGCTAACTTTAATATGGCTGCATGGAGACATGTCGTGTTTGGTGTCAAACACCTTGGAATCATACCTCCACACCAGTAACTGGTGTGAGAGGTATGATTCCACCCTCCTAGAGGGAGAAATATGACAACACCGGTACACCCGGTACCAGCTTCACAGAACCCTGGCATCACAAAATGGATGCTGCCAGCCACAGACACGAGTCTGCCCTCCTGCTGCTGGACGAAACTCCGGCAGGGGAATTCTTGACAATAGGTTTCCTGTCACAGGGAGGTGTGACCACCTCCCAGACAGGCTTTAGTGTATTGGGGCTGGGTGGGTGCACTCTCAGAGTGCTTTGATGTCTGCACTGGGGGCACATTTGGTGTCCCTGTGCATAGTCCAGCTCAAACCGGTTGCAGGAGCCATTTGCTCCTGCTCTGGCGTGAAACTGGACAAAGGACATGGGTGTAGCCACCCCTCTGTCCTGACCCTCCCATAGGTGGGTCCCCAGAGTTTGTCCCACCCCTTCCTTGGGTATAAAGTAGGAACCCCTGACTACAGGACTTTAGATATTACCTGGACTAAACTCTGCTACAGAAACCAAGTATCCTTCGACGATCTACGCTTTGCTGGACAACTGAAGAATCTCCCTTGGAGTAAAGGAGTTACTCCCCTGCTGAGCAGGCACTTAAACGCATCTGACCGGTTTGCATCTACGAAGCTCACGAAGGACTCCGAAGATTTCTGCAACACAGGAGGTGGGTTCCCGAGGTCTCCGAGGTCGATCTGCGCTCTCAGCAATTCTGAGGCCCGTATCCCTCGTGGGGAACGTGAAACCCATACCCCTGGGCACCGTGTACATTTGCAGCAGCATATGCTTTTCGGCGACCCCTGAAGCTGTGCTTTGGGCTACTTGTAGTCCTGACCCCGAGCAGTAATTCCACCGAAGATTTCCGGCCTACACTCCACGAATGTTCAGTGGGCTGGTATTTAGTGATTCAGCTCGAGGTCCCTTCGCGATCCCTGGTCCGTTGGCCTGTGGGTCCCTGAGAAGGCAACTATAACTTTCAGTGGGCTTCCCTGGTTGCTCCAGACGTGCCCTGACTCTCCATCGCTTGGGGAGTCCCCAGGACCTTGCTGGTCCTCACAGAAGCATCTTTCCTCTGACCGCGTGGGTTGCAGTTGCCAAGGCTTGTTGGTGTTCAATCCGGACACTGACCCCCCCAGCACTCGACATCCTTCGTGGGACAGCTCGAATCCGGACTGTGGTCGTCGCAGACGTCTCCTGGTCCCCGTGGCTGCAGAGTCGAGCTTCACCTCATCTCACCTGAAGCACCCGACATCGGTGGGCATTCGATTGCTCCGCTCCTGGTCACGTGAAGTGACCCAGACTTTGTCCCCTCTGCTTTCAGGTTCTTCTCATCTCCGATCCAGGCTTGGATCACACCGGACACTTCTTCTCCACGGCAGCAGTACTTTGTCGCATCACGCCATTGAAAACGACGAGGGTTTCCAACACCACTTGACCCCTATGCACCCGGCTCCTCTGGGATAGGTAACACGGGTACCTCGGTACTCTCAAGGGTGCTGGCCTTAGAACCTTCTATGTTTAGCTGGGTTTGCTTAAAGTCCTCTCCTAAGTGTCCTTAATCTTTAAATTTCCAACCGCGATTTTCCCATAGAGTTGTACGGAGCTCGCGTCTGTGTTCCCACACTGCACCCGTCCTCCGTGGGTCCCCTGTGTCACTACCTTGGGTGGTTCCTTGGGGTCCCAGCGATTCTACGTGCTCTAGGCACTGTGTCTAGTCAAGTCGTGGTTCTTATACCACTTTCTTAGTATATGGTTCGGTCTCCCCTGGAGCCCGCTGTGTATTGTGCTATTTACTGTCGTTCTAGTGATTTAATATTGTGTGTCTTGTTCTCTAATCTCATAAAGAGGTTAGTAGAGAGTGTTTAGTAATAAATACATATATTTTATATACACCTGGTGTGGTTCTCCTTTCATTTGGTCATTCAGGAGGTTATATACTGGTAAAACAAGCTGCTTTACATTCCTTCGAGACTTAGCCTGAAGGCTGCTCTCCATAGCTACCACTAGGATAGCTTTCAATAAAGGTTGTCTTTAACCTAATCAATAAGGGTCGTTTGGACTGGTGCAAGGTGCCCACTTTAATTAGTGGACAGCATACACCAAGCCAACTTCTCACATGGATTTGTTAATAATGTGAACTGATAATTTCTTTTGTCTTGTAGTGAAAATTAGTTTTGTCTTGTATGTTGTCATATTTGGTTGTGTCTAAATTGTGTTTATGTTCATTGTACTGTTGAGATTTATGTCGTTGGGAGGGATTACCACATTTGAATATATTTTGTATGTGATTTTCTGTGTTTGATAATTATTTTGCATAATGTTTATATACATAATTGAAAAAACGAATGCTGACCGCTTTTATTGATTAAAGCAGCCACGAATTAATCAAAATTGAAAAGAACAGTCAGTGCGGCATTGTTTGATAAAACTTTCTTAAAGTGGCATTTTCAAAATTGTAATCAAAACCCAGACTTTACCATTAAATAGGGGGTTTTCATTACAATTCCAAAGATGCCAGACATGACACAGCTACCAAATCCCATTTGTAAATTACAGCTTATTAAATGTAATAAGTAATGCCCATGTTATCCTATGAGAGTGGTAGGCCTCCCAGTAGTGAAAACGAATTAAGGCATTTTTCACTACCAGGACATGTAAAACTTAAAAGTACATGTCTAGCCTTTTAATTACATAGCACCCTGCCCTATGGGCTACCTAGGCCCTACCTTAGGGGTGAAATGTGTAATAAAAAGGGAGTTTAAGGCTTGGCAAGGGGGTTTGAATGCCAATTCAATATGGCAGTTTAAAACTGAATTCTGGCTGCAATGGCAGGCCAGGGACATGTTTTAAAGGGCTACTTAAGTGGGTGGTACAATAAGTGCTGCAGACCCACTGGTAGCATTTAATTTACAGGCCCTGGGTATACGGTATACCACTCTAAAAGGGACTTATACACAATTGGCACATTTAATTTACATATAAGCCAATGTAACCATGTTTGAGGGGAGTGGGCACAAACACTTTAGCACTGGTTAGCAGTGGTAAAGTGCACAGAGCCCTAAGGCCAAGAAAAAAAGTACCTTAAAATGGAGGAGGCGAGGCAAAATGTTTTGGGGAAGACCACGCTAAGGCTGACATCTAACAGTATATAAAGAAGAAAAATGTGGAGTTTAATTTTTTTTTAACTCTCTAAATTTGAAGGAATTTGAAATTGAATGGTAAAATTTAAGTTAGTATCCTCAGATTGATTCATGGGAGCAGTGCATCAAACAGAAGAACAAAGGGACGATGGCTTCAAAGGAATTCAGACAAGTGCCAACCTTCTCCTTAAAATAAACAAAAATAGGATTTTTTAAATATCGGTTTGTGAATTAAATAAAAAAGGTCATCATTTGTGAATTTGCAGAATGCTTGTTTTATTTTGTGGTGTATTGTTTTGCGGTTCAGGTTATTGAAAAAGGTTAGATCGGTGTCCCCGACTTCCATTATTGACTCAACAGGGGTCCCCGGATTCCAATTATGATTCAGTGGGGCTCACTGAGTGCCAGTAATGATTAAGAGGGGGGGGGGGGGAATCCACAGAATTCAAAAGGCTAAGAACCAGTGGTCTACAGAGTTGGTGAAACATGCGTTTTCAGATTCATGAAAGGACTGAGTATCAGCCCGAAAATGTTCATGTTGGCTTGAGACAGCAACACACAATAATCTGTCAAGCTTTGAATGGGCCAAATTGATTAGTTTTGGTTATGCATTGAGCTGCAACAGACAAAAAAATCTGTTGTTTAATAAGATAAAGGCAACATAGTACTCCGGTTCCAGGGGAGTTTTATGGTTGGTGAAAATCGGATATTGATCCGAAATTTAACACCCAACAATGAACATAATTCATTTGTTCAAACTGCAGATGAAATAAAACTGCTACGTTAAACGTCGACATTCAAACTTCTCAACAGACCCGCCCAGGATATAGCAGCATAGATTTGCGGCACAAAAATGTAAATTTTGCGGCATTATTGTGGCACTTTCTTTACTCTTAATCATTCCTTTTCAGCCTTAAATCAATGTGTTTGCTATACTCTTTCCCGGTTAGAAATCACCCAGTGTCTCACCGCCCTCTCCCGCCACCGCACCACAGACATATCCTCACTAACACGGCTAAAGGGAACAGCACCGAAATAATGACGTCCCTGGCTAAGGCCGACCTCTTCAAGACTCTGGTCACCACTCGCTCCCATACCTTCTCAGCCAGTCGTATCAGATAGGGCACATCAGTCGACGTCCGTGACCCTCCCATAAGTAGTGGTTTCCGAGATGCTCTGGGGAGAGGAAAGCAGTCCCCGCCAGGTGATTGGGAGACAGAGCAGAAGAGGGGAGAGAAGAGACTGTTGCAGGCTCTTTGAGGGAAAGCACACTTGTGTACCAGACTTGTGAAGAAGTGGTGCTGCTGAAGGGCTACATCACACCTCTCTCACCTGCACTTCCTGGAGGGCCCCGTCTGCAACACTCAGGTCTGGAGGAGACTGGCAAAGGCAGAGCACTTGTCCTGTTTCCCCTGTGCAAACTGAGGTCTTTCATCACAGAAGGTGCAGGCCTGTCACACTACTCTTATGTTTTTAGGCAGCTGATTGTGGGGTGGAAGGGGCACTAGTGCCTTGGTTGGGGGTAAGGTGATGGTGGGCTGGAGTGCCATCGGTGGGGGACTGGTGAACAAATATTCTTAGTTTTACTATACCTCCAGTGACCACCACATGCGGCACGGGCCAACATTCATTTCTTCTCATAATACCCCCCAGGGCCTAAATATTACCTCCAGGGCCCACCGCATGCAGCATGTGCAGTGGGACCAAATTTTTTTTTTTTTTTTTAAACTTACTAAACTAATATTTAAGTGCAATTAAAAGTATAAGCATATGCTCGCAACATCAGAAACACCCTCTAAACTAGAAAATACAGAGTTCTTGCTGAGTTAGCACTTGCTCTAGCGGAGGAAGTGGACAAATTTCTTAGTCTACCCCAGGATCACTTAATGCTATTCACCACCTTAAGAGAATTTATATGACCTGTGTTTCTGAGTATTACACAAATGAATTTGAAACTCAATACATGCAACCACAGCGGCAGGGCAGAGATAGCCAGCTAAATGCCAGACATACCAGGTTTGCATCGTCACAGTTAGTGGGGACCCTAGGAAACTGGACAAGCATGACACTCTAAAGACTACATTACATGATCATTTATGGGTGCCAGCCAGTAATGTTTACGTTTTGAGCAAAATAAATAGTTCCAAGCCAAGGCTGCAACTAGTGAAACCACTACAAGTACAAAATGATACACTCCCGCAGCCAGCACAAAACATTAGCATTCTTAATGTCCATTCTGAAGAAGAGAAGTATTCCTTACCCTAACTTCCTGGTACCGCCGCTACGGCTTTTACTATGAGGAACTATTTCTTTAAAGGTTTACAATTACTGATCCGCATATAGCCACAAGATGGCAGAAAGGGCACATATGTTCATCTGTGAAGACTGCCAAGCAGCAGAATGGGTACCACAAGTGCAGACGCTGAGCAGGATTTTTACAAAAATGCAGATATCGTTTTAGTTTTTTTTGCAAATCGTAAAATCGCGATATCCTTGGGGGGGTGAGGGGGTGTCTGTATTAATAAGTGTGAGAGCAGTCGTATTTGTTGACTCCTTAAAAACGGCAACAATTATAAAGATAAGCTCAGAAATAACATATTTTGCCTTCCAAACTTAAGCAAAAGAGTCAGAGAGCTATACATGTAAGAGGTGAATAAAAGCAATATAAATACCTATCCGTAAACCCTAGTAAATGGCAGCAGGCCCAAAAGCTATGCACACAGGGCTTAAACACGCAGTTCCTTCATCGTTCAGTCACAAAAATGTGCTCAAGGAATGTTCATGACGTAAATAAAATATTGGCAAGCAGGGAGGTTAGCAGACAAATGGTAGACGCTGATGCTTTGGGAAAAAAATGAAAAACAGCCCGTATTTGCGCTCAGCACACTGTATGCCCCTACCCACACACTGCTCCGAGGAAAACACCTTTACAAATTCTTCTGCTAGAGCCAATGCTAGTTTGTAAAGCCCGCCCATAAACCCCTGAGCCCTGCATTTTCGTATGGAATTCAGATTTTACGTTTTAAAAATAATGAACTTGTATTATGTTTTCTGACATCTTATCCATGAGCATGGAGCTCTCTTCCGTAAAGACTGGGCTATTGAGGCATATAGACAGGGAATCAGTGCTTAATTTGTAAAATATTAAGTGCCAGGGTTCTGACCAGGAGGCCACTTCAGCTTGCACCACCCATCGCCCTTCTCAGCGCTGCCAAAACAACTACTAATCATCTCTCTCGCATGTAAATGCGACAGTTCAGATTACTCCAGGTCCCCAAAGCTAAAGGAATGGCTGGGGAGGCAGGTATTTGCAATTTTAATGTATATTGTATTCCTAAACAACCGTTGTTCTGCTCATCTCTAAATTAGATGAGCAGCGCCACCATGTGGTAGACTATTCTATGTATGGTGTTGACAATTAAGTGCCGGTGCCGAGCACCGGAAAGCCCCGGCTCAAATTAAGCACTGCAGGGAATGCAAAAATCCAGAATCTAAAACTGAACATATTACTTTTAATTCAAATCGATGAACAGATGAGGCTTTCTGGCACCATAAAAGAAATTATTTTGCCACGTCGGCTGCCCGCCAAATAAATACCTCCCAGTTCCACAAGGGCTTGGTATTCGATCATACAGTATCCAATAGTTCAATCTAGTGGTTTTGTTAAAATGTAAAACCTGACCTCTTCTCGTTGCTGTGTTGACCTATGCGTCATCCATTTTATCTCTGTCCTCTTTGCCAGCCCCTGCTCTGTCCTTGGCACTCCCCTTGCACAATCGTGTGTAAAGAAACTAGATTGGGGTATTGCAAAATATGTATACAAGCAGAGGCAGCACAAAAGAACAGCTGGCGTCTGCTCGGAGTTTCCTGACAATGGTTAATCCATAAATAAAGTGTACATAGATAGCGTATCTTGTTATGCAGCCCCAAGACTCAAAGTTGCTTAAACACCAAGGCTGTTGGTGTTTATATTACCTCATTGTGTGTGTCTTTCTCAAGCTCTATTTACACCATTGGGCGTCCCCTGTTTGTGATCTTTTCCTATAAAAGCCCGTGTAATCATTGCTCAGTGTGCTTCCTCCTTGAGTATCCCTTGGTGCTTGTTGGACGAGGCCCCCGCTCATGAGTGTTAATAAATGATCTGATCTTTACTTCACTCCACTGTCGATTCTCCTTATTTGTTTGAACCCGTGGACCAAGGGTGACCCTGCACCAGTGTGTCTGGCAGAAGGCACACTTCCACAAATTGGCGCCCGAACGTGGGGCCCCATCAAAGGCCTGCAGTTGGACCGGGGAAGGAGATCGTGTCCGTGAGAAGAACTTCACTATGGAGCGCACCACCTGAGGAGGCTGGTTCTCGTGGCCAAGGTGATTCTTTCGGCTTCCTGACTCTGATCTTCCCGGCGGCTGCTGACCTTGACTGGGGCTTCCGGACGGCTATTTGGAATTGATCATTTGATCACGGAGGATCGACAGGTGGGAGTTGAAGACTATGAATAGGTAGGATTGTATTGAACCGGTTTTTTGTTTGTTTGGTATTTGTTTAATTAACATTTGCAAATGTTAATACCACAGGTAATGTGAGAGACTTCTCTCGTAATTTCTGTCTGAAGAGTTATTATTTATATAATATAACCATGCCTGTGTTTAGTAAACTATGGAAGTTTTGTTGTTGCTGCTGCGATAAGCAGCGCATTTTTAGAAGAAAGTCAGCTGGCGCCCCCAGAAGGTATGCCGAATTTTAAAACGTATGTTAAACATGGTATTTATTTGTCCCATCATGTATAGTGCATTGTGGAACAAATATACAAAAGGGGATCCCCAATTTCAGTGGCCATTAGAGGGGACGATGGACCCTCATAAACTCGAGTACTTGGAAAAAGAATTGTTTGCTAGGAAAGTTAGACCAGCTATGTTTGACAGTTTGCGTAAGTACAGGAAGGAAGTGAAGGAGCGGCAGCTCAAGGCAGAGAAAGTGAGAAAGAAACAGGAAAGGAAGACAGTTTATCAAAAGTTTAAGGAATTGAAGGATAAGGAAGTTCAGGAAAATATAGAATGTTTAGACCCAGAACATAGATTGACAACATCTAAAGAATATATCGTTAGGCCAGCGGCGACAGCCCAGACTCACCATGATGATGTTGACTCAGAAACTGACAGATTATTGATTGAACGACCCCACCCCCATACGCACCTTTGCCACCCCCTCCCCCTGGACCACCAAATCCTGTACTTCCTGTGCCGCAGCCCCCACCTCCTCCTCCAATGATTGTACAACCCCCTACTTTTCCACCTGTGCAGATTCGTCCCTTATCCCCCCAATCCCAAGTTGACGCACCTGGACCGGCAGCTGGTCCCGTACCTATCCCAGCTCCCCGAATTCTCTGCTCTGCCATACCTCAACCACGCCAAGATTTAAAAAGACAGATAGTATTGAGTTGGCTAAATGATCCGGAAATGGAGACAGGAGAAATGATAGACCAGATACAAGATTTTTCTGAAGGCGAGCTCCTTTGTCTCATAAACAAACTTTCTTACCAGTTTTTAGCCCAATGGGAGATTATTACAGGGGAAAATGGTCCAGATGATGTTAGAGCCATTAACTGGCAGTGCCAGGTAGGGGCCTTCCCTGTAGGCAGGGTTAATACCGCCATAGCAATAATAATGCGGCACCGTGACAAACTTTTTGCCTCTCCCCGGATAAGACCTATGAGGGAAGCAGTTTACCCCCGGAGAGGGAACACCAACAATGATGATCCTAACAGCCCCGGTGCTAGAGCCCATTTCATGTATAATTAGGATATATACCCCCTGGAAAAGGACGGATGTTCTCACTCTTAAAGCCTCTTTACCTGATATTCGAAAGAACCCCAGAGGTTTTTATGATGAAGTACAGGCAGCCATTGACTCTTGCGTTATGATGCTAGCTGACATTGATATGCTTTTCGGCATGATCTTACCGCCGGATATGTGGCGACTCACCCATAAACAGGATCATGTTGTTGAGTTAGGAGGAGATTGGACTGCAATAATAGCAGCTGAAGCTGATAGGAAGCCTGGTAAAAAACCTAATCAGCTCATACTGGACCTCCCTGGCAACATACTAACTTATATAAAGACGATAATTCTGGCACGGAAAATAGATTGGATGCTCCTTACTACTTGTAAGCAAAGACAGGGCGAGTCCGTCTCCGATTTCTTTACTCGCTTTGAGGAAGTTTCCTCTAATGTATGTAATAGCCCTATTCTTCCTGTCCTTAAAAGAGGGGATGGAATACAGGATAAAAGTTTTTCGATTTGTGATTGATTTGAGAGACAGTAACAAGATAGTAGTCCCTCTATATCCTGTTGTTTCTCAGGTAAAGTTAATACACCTGTGGGATTTTCCGGCATCCCTGTTCAAAGCCCTATTTCACAACGACTGAATGTTTGTACAAGGGTCTCCAACATTTTCTGCAACAAAAGTCACTAGTGATGAAAAAGTGACCACCCCATCCAAGAGTGTCAGTAGTGATCACATTGGTGCATTAGCCAGGGTTTTCAGCAGTAATGAAAAAAAGAAAAGGCTTCAACAATTTGAACTGAAATATTAAATGGGTACTAGATACAAACAATAGCTGCAATACTCCCTTGCGCCAAGATATAATTATGAGTAATAAATATCTCCAACTGAAATAATAGCTGTAAGTACATTTTCAAAATGTCAACTATTTTTCTGTAGACATCAGTTTACGAGTTGTGAAAATACAAAAAAAATGTCTTGAATGCATGAGTTTTATTTTTAAAATACAGGTTGGTCTGCACACAGGAGAGCTACTCACAGGTACCTGGTGATCTACTGGTAGCTCACGAGCCACTCATTGGAGACATAGCAATGCAGCAGAAGGTTGCAAACAGACTACAGTGAAATTATTGCATCACTTAGCCTCCTTGGGACAAAGTATCTCTTTTCCAATTACAGTATGTTCAACAGAAGGTTACCTATTTAGGTCTCCTCCTGTCGAAGGGGGGTAAGACGCTACACCAACATAGGATATAATTGGTGCACAACTTGCAGAAACCACTGACTCAATCTAATATCTGTGTGTTTATTCCTAAATTTTTCACTAATTACAAAACCCCTGCTTGCTTTAACATTAAAGCACGTATGCATGCCGCTTCCTTGGACTAATCAGCGTGAAGCTGTCTTTTTGCAATTGAAAAATGCTTTATGTAATGCTCCTGCTTTAGGTAAAACCTGATTATTACAAATTTGTGCATGCAAAAGATGGTTGCAGCTTGGCACGGTCCCATGTAGGAAGGAATAGGTCATGCGCATATTTCTCCTCCACATTGGACCCCACTGCGATAAAGCAATCTGAAATGTATATTTAAGGTCACAATTTGACAGTTATGGTACCACATTTAGTGGATATCTAAAAAAAATAATTCAGACCCAGCACCTGACCAGTGCGATATTAACAGGGTATGAGTTAACACTTTTTGCTCCAAACATCACTCTGAAATGCTGTAACATTTTGAATCCAGCCACTGTACTGCCCCTTTCTGAGTCCCAACAAGATGAGAAGCATGATTGCATATTTATTACTGAGAAGGAGACTAAGGGACGGGTAGACCTGACAGATACCCCTATATCTGACCCACTAGGGGAACTGTTCGTGGATGGTTCATGTTACAAACTACCTGATGGCTCTAGTACAGCGGCCTATACAGTTACTCCCTTGAAATCAGTGGTTGAGTTATGTAAAATACAACAAATGTCAGCGCAATCTGTGGAGCTGACAGCTTTGACTAGAGCATGTGAATTAAGTAAAGATTTGACTGTAAATATCAATATATATGCCTTTGGAGTTGCCCACTCATTCGGACGACTCTGGAAAAAAAAAAAAAGGGCTTTTTGACTTTGCATGGTGATAAGATACAGTATGGGGAATGAATAGTAAAGTTACTGGATACCTTGATGTTACCAAAAAGAGTTCTATTGTTAAATGTTTTGTCCACAAGAAAATTATAGATTAGGTAATACAGGGAAATACTTTTGCCAATGAAACAGCTAAACGAACAGCCTATTTAGAGTATAGTTTAATGTATATTGTAGGGACAGCTAGATGGACACCAGAAGTGCCTATGTTTAATCAGACTCTAGATTGCATTAGGGAAGTACAGGAAGAAGCTACGGAGGAAGAGAAGGAACAGTGTAAAAGATATGGGTGTCAGGATGCGACAGGATGTTGGATAGATTTGTCAGGAAAGCAAAGATGAATGCTTCCAAATTGTTATGTGAATGTTATTGTTACCATGGCCCACAGTTCAGCCCACATCAGTGCTAAAGGAATAGTGGCCACGTCAGATCATGTATGGTTCAATAATCTGATTCCCAGGGTGGCAGAGTTCTATGTCAAGAGGTGCATGATGTGCCATACTTATAACACAGGATAGGTACCCCGTTTCAACAGGATATTTTGCACCCCCAGATCTGTCCTTCGAGGTCTTGCAACCAGTTGAGGTGGTTACGGGGAGGCCAGCAAATGTATAGGGTGTACCAAGATCAAGGACAATCTGACATTGAATTTACCTTTCTTGTTGATTACTGTGCTGACTAAAGATTTGCATTTGATCCATTCACAGGTGAAGGCCAGTCTCTCTCCCAGTCTTAAAGATCCAGTTCACAAGCGGAGGCCTAGAGACTGTGTCTTTACCCAACAGTTTCAGAGGAAGTCCAGCCTTGAGCCATGTTAGAAGGGTCCAGGGCAAGTTCTCTTCACCACTCAGACTGCTGTTAAGTGCACAGGGCACAGACACTGGATTCATGCCAGTGATGTGGAGAAAGCAAGCGCCACTCCCTTTGCCATATGATGAGTGGATAACAAGAGGAATACCTGATTTTGAATGTGATCAGATCTCTCAGCAAGTGCCTTTTGGGGATGGTGATCTTTTTGAAACATGGTGAAGTGGTGTCATTGGAACAATAACTTGCTGCCATCATGCCTGACCCAGATGAACAGATTCTGTTTGAAAATCCTGACATTGTTCAGCCCCGATACAAAATGCGGCCAAGGGCCGAAAAGAACTATAGACTTTGATTGAAGAAACTATCTCTGGAGAGGTAGCAACCCATGCCGGTGGTCAAGACCGCCAACGTCCGGACCGGTACATAAGCTTGCCAGTGAGGCTTTGAAGCAAAGGACACTTGGGACTTAATGCTCTGTGATAGTGTAGTGAGGGAATTTTGGGAGAATTGAGATTACATTGCTCTGTTTCTGGCTGAACGTTACGCTACTCTTTGTTACCTTGGCAATCAAACAACAAATACTACAGTAAGAGGAAGGAAGGTTAAGAAACATACAGGTTGAATATAAAAGATCAGTATAGGGAATAGTGTTAGGTGTTCTTCTGAAATAGGTATTTGTATATAGATTAGGTTGAAATGGGTAGAGTTGTCGATCTGCCATTAAGGCCCTTTGGGAAGGTGTTTTTACCTATTAGGAGGAATAGAAGTACTTGCCCCGAATGCCCCCGCTAAAAGCTGACAGTTTTGGATTAAAAGGAGAAAAATAGGGATACTTGTATGTTTTCTATTGTTAGTATTGGGATTTTTGGGTCTATTTTGGAGGCCCTGTTCATAGCCTAGTGCCCCTACACCTACCGCATCTGAACATTATCACTTCACCTTGTCCTCTCTTAAGGATTCACACTGCCAAATATATAAGCACAATACATTTGTTCAATATTAACATAAAACGCCCTTAATGTTAATTGAGCCACACAAAAGCTTCACCAAATATCTGCAGAAATACACCAGGAAAAAGGAACATGGACTTGGTCAGAATAGTTTTGGGGTATGTTTTCTACTTGGGGCTGGAAAATATTGATGGTAATAGTGATAATAGGAGCCATCTTTCTTACTTGCTGTTGTTCCATTCAGTGTGCCCCTATGATATGTACAGTTTGCATGTCCGCCTGTAACAATATCAAGCCTCTCCCAGTTAACGTCCATGCATTGAATAAACAAATGACGGTACAACAGGACATTGATGAACTTATGATGGTTGATATCCAGGACTAATATATGTACCTTGAAAAATTGATTAGCATAGGCTAAAAAGGAGGGACTGTTAAAATGTAAAACCTGACCTCTTCTCGTTGCTGTGTTGACCTATGCGTCATCCATTTTATCTCTGTCCTCTTTGCCAGCCCCTGCTCAGTCCTGGGCACTCCCCTTGCACAATCGTGTGTAAAGAAACTAGATTGGGGTATTGCAAAATATGTATACAAGCAGAGGCAGCACAAAAGAACAGCTGGCGTCTGCTCGGAGTTTCTTGACAATGGTTAATCCATAAATAAAGTGTACATAGATAGCGTATCTTGTTATGCAGCCCCAAGACTCATAGTTGCTTAAACACCAAAGCTGTTGGTGTTTATATTACCTCATTGTGTGCGTCTTTCTCAAGCTCTATTTACACCATTGGGCGTCCCCGGTTTGTGATCTCTTCCTATAAAAGCCCATGTAATCATTGCTCAGTGTGCTTCTTCCTTGAGTATCCCATGGTGCTTGTTGGACGAGGCCCCCGCTCATGAGTGTTAATAAATGATTTGATCTTTACTTCACTCCAGTGTCGATTCTCCTTATTTGTTTGAACCCGTGGACCAAGGGTGACCCTGCACCAGTGTGTCTGGCAGAAGGCACACTTCCACAGTTTAATGACCCATCATTGGTGGTGCTCTGACCTCCCCTCCCCCCTTGCACTAGAAACCCACGCAGTGCTTAATTTGGGCCAGTGGTTGCAGGTGGTGGGAACCAGAACTTATTTTTCATCATTAGACTTTGATGCAGAAATACACAGAAAGGCTGATTGCAAATAGTGACAAATCGAGAAGGCAGGTATGAGAAGGAACCCGAAAGAGCGAGCTAGAGACAGGAAGTGTAGGTTGGTGGAAGGAAGGCATGAGGTGGAATTAAGACAAGGTACCCTTACTATTACACAGCATTGGTATTGAGCAACCCCAGTATTTGACAGTAATGGCGGCCAACTTGTAAGAACAAGCATTGGCAATGCCAATCGTTCTTGCTTACCTTTATATAAAAGCAAGAACAATTGGGATTGCCAATGCTTGTTTATGATAATCTTCAAATGTCTTTCAAGATTGATTTTGTATCTTTCACATTTCTGCTTCAGTTTTTCAAGTGACCACTAGGGTGCAAAGAAATGCAGGAAACTGGAATTTAAACTTGGCTATGTTTTCTTGGATGCAGTGTGGCTGTTGGAGCAAGACAAATAACATGTCTACTGATGGCTAAATCGAACAGCTCCTGATAATACATAAACAAAAAAAGACTGAGTAATAGAATATTTACAGGTGCAAGTCCTAGTGAAAAAGTTACTTACCATTGGTAACACTTTTTCTGGTAGGGACTATCTAACCGCAGATCCTAATCTTCGAATATTCCCCAGGTGACAGACTGGATCCGTTCTGTGCCTTAGAATACTTACATAAACCATTAACAATACCTCCCAGAAGAATGGGTGTGCGAACGGTCTCAAACCGGAAAGTTCTGGAGGACAGAGCGGCCAAAATGCTCATTTTGACAGAACTGGCTGTCCAAGCAGTAGTGCTTTGTGAACATGTGGAGTGATGTCCACACAGCAGTTTAGCAGATGTCCACGACAGGTACCCCGCAAGTAGGAGCGATCTTGGTAGAATGGGCTTGTAAGCCCTCAGAGGGCTGCACCTTAGCTAGTGAATAGCAGATCTTAATACAGAGTACAATCCATCAAGAGATGGTCAGCCTTGACTTTTTTCGCTCCAGCGAACCCGATGACAAGCTGGTCTTTGGTGCGATCAACATAGAATGAAAGGGCGCTTTTTCAGGTCCAGGCAATTGAGTTTCTCTCCTCCTCCTTGGAAGGACGAGGTGGGGCAAAAAAGGTAGGAAAAGCGATGCATTGGCCAATATGAAATGGAGTAACAACTTTGGACGTGTGCCTCTTTTTTGCCTAAAGAACCAGTTTGTCAGGGAAAAAGCTTGTGTAAGAAGGATGGAAGAGCTACAGAGGGCACATGTGTAGTGGCTCGAAGGGGGACCATATCAGAAATGTGAGGACCAGATTGATGCCCCATTGGGACATCACAAAGAGGTAGGAGGGACAAGTGTTGCAAACCTTTCCAAAATCAAGTCACAACAGGCGACTTTAACAGGGATGAAAGTCCGAAATGACTGACAAGTAACCCCTTAACAGTGCCCAGGGTAAGGCCTGACAGGCCAAAGACAGAACAAACATCAACACCTCCGACAGTAGTGCAGAAATGCAGTCCACATGGCGTGTGGAACACCAGGTCACAAATTTTGCACAACAGTAAGCATATTTAGTTTTGGTGTAGGGATGCCTGGCTGTCAAGATCATATCACAGACCTCAAGAGGAAGATTCTCAACTGCTGCCACTCAAACTCTATGCATGAAGGTGGAGCGTGTGCAGGTTATAGTGTAGGACCTTGCCCTGCTGCTGCGTTAGGAGATCCTTCTGAAGGGGCAGGAGGATTGATACTCATGCTCAGGAGTTTGAGTACCGTACTCTCTGAGCCCAGTCCGGAGCCACTATGATGACTTGGGCCCTATCAGTCCTGATCTTCTTGAGAACTCTGGCAGGAGTGGTATCGGCAGAATGGCGCATAGGAATCCCGAGTTCCACTCTAAACTGAATGCGTCTCAGAGCGAGAACTGGTTTGAAATCTCCAACATGCAGAAGCGCGGACATTGCACGTTCTTGGCGGCGGCAAACAAATCGAGGCAAGTTTCTCCCTATTCCTGGAAGACGCCTAGTGCCACCTCCGGGTGTAATATCCTTCCGTTAAATCCAAGTCATCGACAGCTGAGTGTGTCCTGCCTGGCGTTCAAGGAGCCTGCCAAGTGCTGTACCACCAGGAAATATCCTGGCACTCCATTAAAGTCCAGAGCCTCCGGACACAGGGTCCACAACCATACCCTGCCCGTTTGTTGCAATATCACGTCAGTGGTGTCCATGGACACCTGAACCAGCCTCCCATTGATGGATGGAATGAAGGCTTTCCATGCCAAGTGGATCACTCTCAGCTCCTGACATTTGATGTGAAGCTAAGATACCACCGGGGAACAGAGCCCTCAGATCTCCACTTCACCCAGATGGCCGCCCCAACCCAGAAGTGATGCATCGGTCACCACTGTGAGCTCTGAATGGGGAAGAGAGAGGGGTGGGATCTGCCGCTGACCCAAATCACGGTTCATCAGCCACCAGGTCTTTTGCAGTCTCCTACGAAATCTGGACCAGGTCGGAGGTTCCCCTGGCACTGTGCCCACTGGGACTTCAGATCCCACTGCAGAGCCCACATATGCCATCTAGCGTGCTTTACCAGGAGGGTACAGGAGCCCATCAGACCCAGCAGCCTCCGAGTCAATCTGGCGTCGGGGCAGCCCTGGCTTGAAGCTAGAGATAAGGATAGGCTTGTTGTTCAGCAGCGTCGGCAGAGAGGGAGCAGGTGTGGGAGAAGGCACCCTTGTCGGCTTCAGTCCGGATCTGGGGGCAGATCCAAAGGGCCCAGCTGGTGCCTGGGAGCAGACCTGCCGGTAGTAACCCAGTCAGGACATCTTGCGACTTTTTTACATGGACGGGTGTAATTACTGCTCCAGGGAACTCAGGGTAGCGTGGAACGGGCCCTGAATGTGGCTTAGCAGGTAGATTGCGGGAGTAGGGCCTAGAAGCATGAAGTTTGGAGGGAGAAGTCGAAGAACACTTCAACCTCTTTTTCTTGTGCTTCTTTGACTTACCCAACTTGGAAGAAGAGGTCTTAGAGCACAAAGACGACCGCCTGCGGAAACAGTCCAGAGAACTGCATAGAGGGTTCTTCTGACATGCCACCAGGAGCCTCATCGCCTGCTCGTGAATCGTCTTGGGGTGCATTGACTTGCACGCTGCACAGCCCTTGGAGTCATGACTCTACCTCAAGCACCACAGTCAGACCGGAGGGGGTTGGAGAGGGATCAGATGCAGACATCTGCCTGTGACATTCCCCACAAAGTTTAAATCCAGTAGGTTTAGTAGGGAACATGTCCAAGCACACTGGGAGCAATTTGCTCAAATAAGGGTTGACAAAAGTGGTAAAACAGTGACAGAAGTAGCTCTTCGGATCCGCGCTGTTGGTGCAGAAAGAAAGGAACTGATGTCACCGCACCAGGATGGCACCTATATGGGCACCGTGACATCACTTCCTAAGCAGATAACGCCTATATGGAGCAGATGAACACCATCTACTGACAGGCAGAGATACTGCTCAATATGTTCCAGATCCAGTCGGACGCCTGGGGAATATTCAAAAGTCAGGAATATGCGTTTAGAAGTCTTGATCAAAGATATGCGTTTTCTAACGTAGTTCGTTGCAGACTCAACACTATTCTTATTCACCTTTGATCACAAGGAAAAAACACCTCTGTAGGAAGTTCAAAGCTTAATTTGATCGTATATGGGTCATCACTCTCCTTAGACATTGAAATCATTGAACAGCAAAATTACTTAAGAGTCAGCTTAACATTTTTGCAAAATTTTAATCAACCCGTCTTGAAAACCAAGTATCCAAGGTAAAAAGCCTCCCCTGGATCTTAATCTTTGATTACAGTGGACTCAAAAGACATTATTGCCCACATGGCCACCGCATCCATTTGGATACAAACAGACTTTCTTTACCCTACAAGTGGAACATGGACTTGTATAACAAAAAAAGTTTATATCAGAAGAAAACTTTGAGACATCTGGCAATGTTAGGCCCTAGATTGTCAACAGCTAAAACTTGCTCTTGGGCAAAAAACCAACTTCCCCAAAGTTGATACAGATTTTCAGGGTGGGTGTGATATGCATCAAATGAGAAGAAAACTGCAAACACAGAACTCAAAACCTAAGTTTCTATGTTTGTAAGCTGCAAGTGGAGAGGTGTGGTGCAGCGGCCAGGGCAGCTGACTTCGGAGCACAGGGTTCACGGTTCGATCCTGGCTCCGGCGGCAGCTCAGCACCATGTGACTCTGGGCAATAGCTCACTTAATTTCCATGACGGCCCCCAGCGCCTTGAGACCCGTAAGGGTGAGTAGCTGCGCTATATAAAAACAGACTTACTTACTTACAACCAGCTAGTTTCTTAAATATATTCATGCTCATCAATTCTGGGAATATGGGAAACGTCGTGGATTTGGGTACACCAAATCCATTAGATATCCTAAACTTAAAAAGAGCTGCATAGAACAGTTATTTGATGTAGGCCGTATGCTGCCTTTTATTACTTATACCCAGGCCCCTTTATAGCCTGTTGTGATGGAAATCCTGAAAGGCTCAATTTTTACTTGATTGAAACATCTCAATTCAGGGTAATACTTGGTATGTTCCCAGTCACCGTGCATAATACTTGGACAGTTTTGTACTCAGCACTGCTTCCCCCAGTGACCTCATTCTCATTTCATTTAAACTCTTACCCAACCTTTGCTTTCTTGCCCTAAGAAAATCCGCTCAGTACTGGGGTGAGGAAAACTACAACTGAAAATGAATACCTAGATTTTTAGGAGGTGTTCAATGGAAACTAAGCCAGCATCTTGCAGCCTGAGCTTTTGAATGTCTATCTGATCTGGAAACAAACTTTTATCTCCCTTAAAGTCACATTTGCAGTCAATGAACAAGAGAACAAATATACACCATTGGCATTATTTGGACCGAAATCTCACAAGCTCATTTGCCAGACACTCAAATAAGTTTGCCTTTATGATTGGTCTGAAAAAGAAAATGGAGTTGACAACCTGTTTTGACTATTGATAACTACAGCAGATTACCATAAAGAAGGGTACATACATGTTGGCCCTCCCCGATTTCAAAGTTTTTTGAGAGCGTCAACTTGGCACATATTTATACCATAATAGATCTGAATAGTGTTTGCACTCGTTTAGGCCTGTATGAGTACAAAGTAAAGCCTCTTGGTTTGTGCAACACCCTGGCAGCATTTTGGTTTTCATTCTAAAATAGGCATAGCGGGAATACAATTAAGGGTTTGTTATGATCCACTCTGACTATGTACTCATGTATTTCAATGACGAAGAGCCACAACCTATCATGTTAGAGCAGAGCAAAGAAAGCGGCGAGACGCGCAGTAAGCTTAGTTGAATATATATGTGAGCTTCAACTGGAGAACTCAAATTCTCAAGCTGTGTCTCATTACCCAAGTAATCCAGAAAGACAATAAGCAGAACCAAGACGTCCTGGATTGGCCTCTGTTTGACTGTGTGCAGGATGTCCAGCGTTTTCTTGTAACTGTTCATTTCTAGTATTGCTTTATCCAGGATTCCTCCATGCTATCACACCTATAACTCACAAACTGAGAAAAGAACATATAACATCTAGTCTACTGAAGACAAACAAACTTTCCAAGACCTTGAAGCAAACAGATTTTATGTTTGTCACTATACTCCTCCACACCCATAATGATTGGACTTTCCTGGTTGAGGGAAACACTTCCAGGAGTGCTGCAGGAGCAGTTTCATCACAGAAATAGTCTGAAACTGGCCAACATCATTCATTGGCATGCGCTCTGAATGGTGAACCCCAGCAGAGGCAATTTAAATTAGAAATAGAGAACTCGCTGGAAGCAACATGGCCCAGTCTTGGGTACCGTTCTCACTGTGAGCTGGGTGGAAGCTGAACGTCATCGATTTAGCCCAAAAAGGCCTAAAGAAGTCTGGAGTGGTTAGAGTTCCGGTTCAAAGGGGAGGTGACTCAGCAGTTTGAGATGGTCTGTTCCTATGGCAGTATTGCCAAGGCTGATTTAAAGATGATTGGTTCCCGTATTTACTGGCACAGTGAGGAAAACGAACCTAAATAGTGGACTTGCATTTACACTGAGTTGTATTCAAGTGGGTGAGATTAATTCAAGTAGTCCATGACACGTTTTTTCTTCTTTGAGGAATGGCACTAGTAGGAAGTGGCAAGCTCAGCAATCTCAAAAATATTAAATTCTTCAAATTTGTGAAGATCCTGACCCCCTTGTCTCTATTGCTAGAGTATTAAACCTTCATGCTCATACTCTGTGCTGGGGAAAATAGTTTATGCAAACATAAGAAATAATCATGCCAGTTGGTGATTCAATTAGTTGCACTGATCGATTCAGTGCTGCAGTGGACAACGATGCTTTAAGAATTCAGCAGCCAAGTGTTGAGCTAATTTGCAAAGGTTTTTACTTACTGAACTACAGGTTAAGGTTGTACAATTGTGCCAGCAAGCCAAAATGGCAGTGCATTTTGAAACACCAAGACATTAACTCTCCTGCTTCGCAATGTTTGATGGCCGAACACTGTTTGCATGTGCTGGATTAACACGAAGTGAAAAACATGCAGAAGCAAAAATTTGACGTGTCTTAATACCATTAAATTAATGTTCTCCCCTAACTTCTCTGGACCCGACAAATTCAAATAGACACATCAGTTCAAGTTCATCCATGGGAGACTGGACCTACCTGATCAACTGGGTGAATTTTGTCACAAGAAGCACTCTTGGAAGACTGAAAATTTTGTTTAGGTAAACCATCTTCGGCAACTTTTTGATATGTGCTTCACGAAGCAGCCATGCACTCAGGAGTCGGCCTTTCGTGGGGGGTGCGGTCACGATTGTGCCTACTCGCTCTACTGTGACCCACTCTCCTGCAGTGGGGATTAGCCCCACAGTGCTTTTTTGCCAGCTCCTTGTACAAGAATGGCTGTTGGGCCACTAGTCCATCGTAGAAACTGTCACAAACTGCTCAGAGGCTGCAACTCAAGGCACAGAGTGGGACATTTTGTGATGTGCTTATTGATCTACAGGTTTTCATCACTGTGCCTTAGGTTCGGGTATAGACTAAGGCCACGTCCACACTGCATTATGCTCCATGATCATTGTTTAAGCCTCCATCCAAGTAACCACTCTTCCAGCAGAGTTCACATGGCACCTCAGACAATTGAAAGGTTTGGAAATATTTCAGTACCCGGGTGATCATTTTAAACTACTCGATATAAAACAAGACACCCTGCAGGCATAAATTGCAGTTCCTTTCAGCTGCAGTAGGTGATTTGCGTTTAGGAATTCAGAAAGATCCACAGAAAACGTCTGACTGCTTACAGCAGATGTAGAAGATGTCTGGTCTAGCTTCATCTTTGCCATCAGACAGACCTTAAGTAACACTCTAGAATTGTCATAGTTGATCACTTTGAGCTGGTACTTTCCCAAAGACAGGCTGCTCTAAGATTATATCCCGAATGCTTTTGCCAGGAGCATAGAGGAAAGTTGAATGTATTCTGAATTTACTAAACTTGTAGATGCCTTAGTGAATTATATGGAAGGTGTTCAATGGCTTGCGACCTAAGTGTATTACTGTCTGATGAAAGAAAAAGTTTTGTTTTCTTGTACAAACGGTGTTCCTTATAACCTTCTGTAGGAGCTGGCCACTCCCACAAATTTCATCTTTTCCCTTTTCTTCCAGGGTCTATCATCCCTCCATGATCTTTGTGCCTGTGCAAGTAGGCTTCAAGTGTGATGTTAGAATATCTCTACATGCAACAGCGGAGATTTTTGAGCCTCGTCTGGAACATATACTGCTTCTACCCATAAAATTCATCTTACATTAGCCTCACATGGTCAAGAAATCTTGATCATGTACATTCTCTCTGCCTCTGTAATCCAGAGAAGCAAAAGGCCCCTTCCCAGAGTTCTCTACATTGTTTCTGCCTCTATACTCCAGAGAAGCAAAAGGCCCCTTCCCAGAGTTCTCTACATTGTTTCTGCAACTATAATCCAGAGAAGCAAAAGGCCCTTGCCAGAGTTCTCTACATTGCTCTGACTCTATAATCCAGAGAAGCAAAAGACCCCTTCCCAGAGTTCTCTACATTGTTTCTGCAGCTATAATCCAGAGAAGCAAAAAGCACCTTGCCAGAGTTCTCAACAAAAGGTGGAGAAGACAAGCAGACAGGACTATGCTTTTCAAAACAAGCCTTCCAATCTGACAATTATCTAATTGACAGATAGTGAATTTCATACAATATAATGACGAAGTTGTATAGATAGGTTCTATATTCTAACACATATATTGCATGTGACGGTTTGAATCAGAAGATTTATAAAGCGTGTTATTAGAAGACTGAAGTATAAAGTGGGATTAGAGTGGGTAAAACAATCCCATTCACTCTCACGAAAATGGAAATACCACCAGGGAAAATCCACCATGGAAAATCTACCGGATGTGCAAGGTTGAGATGGTTTTACAAACAAAGGATCAAATATGCCATGTGAAAGAAGTGAATATTTCTAAGTGTGACTTGAAAATCTGTACTGTGCAGAAGATCAACTAATTCAAATCACCTTTAATCAATAAAGCTGATGATGCTGCAAAGAATTCATTTTGGCAGCTGAGCAAACAGATCTATTTTGGATGAAGACGTGTGCAATAATTAGATCTCACCAAACCGAGAAGCACTTAAATAAGTAAAAAACGGAAATAAAATGAACTCAGTTTGTCATACAATTTGTCATAGTGATTACATATAACTGCGAGACCTCTATAAAGGTAGCTCAATTGTGATATATTATTTGAAGTACTAGGAAAAAGTTAATGAAAAGAAATAAAATATAAATAAATGGATTGTCTAGTCTTTTTTACTTCACTTGTCAGGTCTGTCAATGAGTTCACCGTTAAAACATTCACATAAGTTGTACAATAGGAAGGCAATAGATAAAATGTTCTTTTCACGCCTACTTTTTGGATAGCACATCTAGATCCTGAAAGCACGAGCGAGGTGTTTATTGATGCGTTTCTGATTTTAATTGAATAAATTCAAACCACGCCTCATATCGAAGTAAAGCGATACTAATGAGAGAAATTCCAAAGCGTCGGCTGGAGCTATTGCCCTGTTCTTTCAGTTCAGAGTCGATACAACGCAACCCAATGTTAACAAGCATTGGTAAAGACAATCGTCTCCCCTATAAGACCTATAGGCTTTGCTAATAGTTTTTAGCCATGCTGTACAGCATTCACAACACTAGAAAAATGCCACACCAATTTAGAACAATAGAGTAAAATGTAATAAAGTATTTGAGAACAAAATGACAAAAATCAAATCAGTAGAACCGGAGATATGCAATTTTAAAGAGCTAAGTGAAAATAGTGCCTAAAAGCACAAAGAGCCAACTGTGGTTATCTGGTCACTCTGGACTGGGGCAAAGTCACAAGTTCAAGTCAACCGCAATGGAGCGCAGGCGGGATACAGGGACCAAGTTAGGCCTGCTGAACAAAAGTACCTTAAATCATTGCTTACAGAGCGTTGTGAGATCCCGTGTTGAGAATGTGACGCGCACTGGTGGTTCCGAGGAACTGCGATGCAGAGTTGAGTATGCCGTCAACGAGGGGTTTGCGACACGAAAACCTGTGAAGAAGATGCGTCTCGCACCGGCAGTTCTGGAGAGCCAGCGGGGCTGGATGCAGAGTCCTGCATTGTCATCGAGGATGCCACTGGCAAAGGACTTGCGATGTGACGTCCTGTGTCGGGGATGCGTCGCACAGCGGCAGTTCCAAAGCAGCTGCGAGGAAATCCGTCACGCTGCAGGAGTCGTTTCTAATCACAGAAACACAGTTGGGCTGGCAAAGCACCTTCAGGCATACTTCAAAGAGTCCAGAACCGATGTGGCATCACTGGGGGGTTCGACTCACAGCAAGTAGAGTTCAGGCACTGGGTTCAAGTTAGTTCCAGCCTCTTCTGTCCCTGAGGCTCTGATCAATAGGCCACCCAACTAGCCCTTGGACTCACTCTGGTGGTCCTGGGTTCAAGATGCAGGTCCAGTCCTTCACTCAGCCATCAGGGCAGCCGAGTAGCAGTCCTTCTTGCAGAGCGGCACAGCTGGCCTTCAGAGTCTTCCACAGGTCAAGAGATGTACTAAGGTGTTGGGTCTGAGGGTCCATTATTTATACTTGGTGCTTTCTTTGAAGTAGGAGAAGTTTCTACAGAGTTCTTTTTGAAGTCTTTGAAGTTTCATTTCTCCCCTGTCCTGGCTCCAAGCTGGCTGCATGAACAATGCAGTAGTGACAAGTCCTTTTTGTAAAGGCAGCGCAGAGCCAGTTGCAGGTGGGACAGTGCCCAGCTCCGCTTCCCCATCCAGTCAGTTGATGGCCCAATTAGGCATACCCCAAATCCTTATATTGTGTAGTTGTCTGGGAGGAATAAACAAAGCCCAATTGCCAACTACACCCAGTCATGTGACCGAGGAACATGCTGCAGGCATCAAATGGCTAAGGCAGGAAAATGCAATTTATCTAAAAGTGGCACTTTCAAAATTGTAACTTAAAATCCGACAGTACCATCAAAGAAGATTTTTTAATTACAATTTCTCAGACACTAAACGTGAAATGTTTACCTGTTCCCAATCAAAAGTTAGCACTTATTAAATGTAATAAGGCAACCCATTGTTATCCTATGAGAGAGGTAGGCCTCAAAATAGTGAAAAATTAATTTAGGAGGTTTTCACTACCAGGACACGCAAAACTTAAAAGTACATGTTCAATTTTTTTTAAATACACTGTACCCGGCCCTATGGGCTGTTTAGGGCCTACCCTAAGTATGACATGCATGTATTAATAAATACTTGCAAAAGGCTTATTTTGTCGTCAAGTCGAAATGGCAGTTTAAAATTGCATACACATGCTGTAATGGCAGGCCTGAGACATGTTTGATAGGGCTACCCAAGTGGGTGGCACAATCAGTGCTGCAGGCCCACTAGTAGCATTTAATTTACAGACCCTGGGTACATGCAGTACCACTTTACTTGGGACTATAAGTACATTAAATGTGCCTATTGGGTGTAAGCCAACTTCAACCATGCACGTTAGCACTGGTCAGCAGTGGTAAAGTGTGCAGAGTCCTAAGAGGTTTGGGTGCTATTTTGTGCCCTGAATTAACCCTTACCCCCTCTGTGTCCTTTAGTCCGTGAGAGGACCCACTCGGAAACTTTGGGAATTCTTGACATAACCAAAGGTGGTCACTACGGACCAACCTTAAACAATAATTCATTAACAAGCGTGAGGCACTTTACATATCTCAAATCCCGGAAGCACACGCCGATTCACAGATTGTCGTTCATGTACATGATCTTTTTATCATTGTTATTATGGTGAAGCACACTCACACTCTGACACAGTAGGCAGCTTCACAACTACTGGCGTCCTGTCGCATGTACCACCTGGTAATGGGATAGAAACTTGGACCCCACTTCAGACACAGTTTCCATTTCATTTTATTATATCATTCTACAGAGCTTGATATCCCTTGATGAAGGGTGTCCAGCCCAGAATGCATTGGAATTGTTGAATTTCCAGTATTATTTTGTGTATCGATCTGCACATGAATGGATACATTTGAAATGCTTTAATTTCATTGGCATGCAAATGAAAAAGAAACTTGAATTGAGCATCAACCAAGCATTTTTTTAAAAATTCTTTTTGCTGAAATTGATAAATCTAAATACATCCCCTCCGGGATTATGGCAGTGCGACTAGGGGACGTTTTCCCTGGTGGGAAGCACTCTGTTCTTGTGTGGTAAGTGTACCATCATACTTATAGGGTTCTCCCACACCCAACACTAAAATCCAGTTTGAGGAAGCCACTGTACCCACAATAAACCCAGAGACAAAGGTCTAGAAGTACAAAAGCATAGTCCTTCAGCATCCAGACAGTGGAACAATAAGAACTGTCTTGGTATCTTGGTCTCTCTCAGCTCTCCAGTGTGCCCCTAGAGTTGTATGTAAACCCAACAGACCTGTTGATCAGGAATTGTCACTGGAGTGTCAAAAAGGATGCCCACAGCCGCCACTCTATATATTCGGAAGAGTTCAGAAGTGTCATCTCTGCCCATTCAGGTCAGCCTACTGTTTACTCCTGGGAGGCATTGGACGCCTATTCAAAGGTTAATTACTGGCTTGGAGCTGGCAGATGCTTTTGTTAATTAACTTTTTGATAGTTCAGGCAGGTAAAAGGTAACTTTCTAAAAGTTACTTTTCCTTAATATTTATTGAAAATCAGACTTCACCATTGAATTGGAGTTTAAATAACTATTAAAAATAGTGGTTTTAATTATTTTGTCTAGTCGGTCCCTATCCTGAGATACAGTATTACCATTTTAATCTTTACTCTGGTTTTCTACATAGGACAGCTAGGCCTGACACAGTAAAAATAGATTTTGGGAGCTAGACACTGTAATGACATGTTAACAATTACATTTCTATATGACTTTTAAATACCATTCACCTGTTCTTGTGGGCTACAAGGCCTACATGGGGTGACTTAGTAATGTTTAAAAAGGAGGCTGTTAACCTGTCAAAAGGTTTTATTTTGACAGGTTGAACTGCAGTTTTTACACAACTGCAGTCAGGCTAAATTGGTAGCCTGAAACCATATCTGTACTGCCACGGTAGTGAATGGCACAATAGGTTGTGTACACACTGTACCCCTAGAAGATCTATATAACAGTGGTACGCCCACAAGTTTGTGGTTCAGGGACGTTGTTAACCTCAGAAAACATGAGGCAATTTGTCCCCAGAGACAAGATTCAAAACAGCATTTCAAAGTACAGTCAATAAGGAAGGACTCAACACCGGAGTTTGAGATCAGAAATTTAGGGAAACCATACAGGTTTATTAAAAGATTAAAGTGCAATACAGAAATTAGGAAAATACAGATGCAGCAATAATCTCATTAAAATGTGTAAAGTCATTTGCCACAAAGACTTTCAGTAATAGGAAATAATACAGAATAATAATAAGCAAAGTCAGGGAAAGGTCCAAGTTTGAAATGTGCAGCAAAACAATAAAGAGAGAGAAAAAGAAAAAAATATACATATCGGACAGCATCCCCAGAGGCTCAGCAAAGGTCTCTGGCTCACTTCAACGCCAGAATGTTATGATCATTGCTGTAACAAATCACAATTTTCTATTTTTCCATTTTTAAAACATCACATAATTCTATTCCACCTCATGAATATGGAATAGCCTCTTCTGCCCTAATGTCATCCGGAGGTGTCAGTACAAACTAGTTAGATAAACAACAAAAACATTTGTGAAAGAATGCAATACTGTGCGCTAGCAGGAAGAACCTTAAACAAGCATTGGCATAGCCAATAGGTCTCGCCTTTGGGACCTTATAAGTATTTAGTTATGCAGTAGAATATCCTTGGCGCAACAACATCAACTGTTGCATGGCTAAACACTTATAAGGTCCCAAAGGCGAGACCTATTGGTTATGCCAATGCTTGTTTGTACTCGAGTTGTGTTGGTATAACACAGCGAGGGCAAGGAGAGGTGAGGTGAGGGAGAGGAAGTGCTTTGCACCGATGCACCTGCCTCTTGTCCTTTATCGGTTCTCTGTTTTGCGGATCAGTGCACTGCTACTGTTGCGTTAGGGAATCTTACATTGCTGTAGCTTTGATGCACGTTAGTGAAGCTTGCACAAACCTTTTCACAGTACAAAGTCACAATGGTTGCCTTGAGCAATGCTCATTCAACGCAGGGTTGGTTTTGGGGTGCAGTATCAGGTGTTTGTGTACATTTGGGAACCAAGAAGCTGATGGGGCAGATTATCCTGAATTCAGACAGAAAGCGGGGAGTTTAGTTTTAAGGACATCTTTGAATTTAGAGGCCCGGTGTAGCTCAGACCGAGTTGGGGGTGAGAATCTCAGAGGAACAACACCTCGAAGAGAACTGGTCAGTGTGGTTACAGTTAACAGGCTTGAGTTTTGATGAGCGTAGGGAGCTGGATGGGGTCTGGCAAACAGCCATTTGAGAGTTACAGGAGTGATGTGGGCGGGTTTTAACCCCGTCAGTGGAGTGCATGGACCCCTGTGTTTGGCAGACAGCCAAGCAGCGTGTGCCAAGGGGTTGCCGCCTCTGAAACACTGTAGGTAGCAAGAGAGCTGCAGCTCACATAAGGTCAGAAATCCTCTCCAAAGCTTAGACCTCAGAAGATATCCCTCCGCCTTACTGGACAACATGGGCAGTGAGACCTTCACAGTGATGTATGGATTTCTATGTAATAAGGACAAACTGAACACAGCATTTGTTATTGTAATAAGGTTGTCCGAACCTACTTTGATTCCACCTAAAACCCCAAGATGGACAAAAAGCGATAGCTTAAATAAATATAACAAATTGAAAGCAAACTAGGCTTTACGATTAAAAGTAGCCCAACCCGCAGTAACTTGAAGGGGAAAACAATGGTAATATTCAGAATGGAGGTTAAAGACAGTGCGGGATGGACACTGCGGGATGACTTCTCACTTCTCTTTACTTTAATAATCTCACGATCTCTGACAAAGTACAACACAGACGGCACGAACAAACGCAAAACGGAACAAACTGCTCAGCCAGAAAACACGGTGGCTAATCTGCGTAAAGAGCAGGAGCTCGGGCACAGTGTGTCAGAAAGCTACAAACAGTTGTGGTAAAGACTGTTACCTGCGCAGGGACTGGACTGTCTACAGGGGCTGCACGGTAGAGAGGTGCAGACGCAGTGTGTGATCGTGTGCACTTTTACAGCAGCGGTACAGCCGCAGATGCACAATCTGTCCATTCACACTGTGCAACAGACAAGTGTGTGTACCTGCAGTCAGACCTAGCATTTGCACAGAAAGCGCCGTGGGCGAAAGCAAGGTTGGCGCCTCCTCCCAGCTGCCGTTTTGAATTGTCTCAGTGTTGGAAAAATGGGAGGGCCGGGGGAAGGTGAGGGGGCAGGAGTTAGGAGAGCTGGCAGAGAAAAACTAGGAAGGACGGAATAGAGCGCCCAAGGCCGTGAGTGTGGCGGTAGGTAAACTAAAGTGTATTTAAAGTGGGGGAAGTGTGCCTGCAGAAAGCAAAAAAAAAAACAGCAGAAAAGGAAACGCATTGGGTGGAAAGAGTTAAGGCATGCCCCGGCCAAGAAAAAAATGCTGATACAAACCTTCACACTTTTCTCTCGGGCGTTTCTCGGGATCTCCTCACTGTGAGATGAACCCTGTTGAGAGCTACATGAACCCCTATTGCACTTTTTTCTTTCCTGCTTCCTGGCTTATTTATCCGCCACAAGAACCGAGGCTTTTGCAACCGATGGAAGCTCTCAACAACGTTAAACCAGCATGATTCAAAGCTCCGAATGGGAGAAAGAAGGCGAGGCCGGCACAGGGACAAAAATGGCGGCCGCGCGGTTTAAAAAAAATAAAATAAACAGTGGTGCACGCGCACCACAGAGGAGCGGAGGGGGAGGAGGGAGCGCGGCAGCCTGCTCAGCTGACCAGACGCTCGTGCGTCATGGGCTTTTGCCGGCATGTGTTTACAATTATCGCGCCCGCGTCTGGGCACGATAATTGGAAACACATGTTTGCACGCGTACCCATCCCAAAAAGGCCAGCCACGACGCACAAGCGTTTTTGGGACTGCTTTTCAAACTCGCTTACTAAAAGTCTTCGCGTCTAAGCAGCGCTTGCGCGCTACTCGAGGCTCGACCTAAAAACTAACTGAAGGCTTCTTCCAGCGAGTTGTTAAAGAACAATATGTTAAGCAAAATAAACAGTGCACATCTGGCTGCATGTATATGGCATCCATTTTAGACAAGACGGCCTTGAGGCCTAGTAAATTTAAGCCAGGAAAACACACTTAAAGACATAATAATCTTGTTTCAATTGCAATAGCTCTATATCAGTGCAGGAGTAAAATTTTTACGTACAGAAACCAACATTAACATCTTATTTTGTTCAAATGTAGAAAGCTCCCTCAAGTGGTGCAGTCCACTAGTGGCACTTAACTTCCAGGATAGGGTACACTTTATACCACAGACCAGGGACTTGAAGGCAAGTTGAGTACGCCTAATAGGAATATGCCAATTTGACCATGTTTAAAGGGGGAGCACAGGCATTTCAATACAGGTTAAGCAAACACAAGATTAACCCAGATCTGTGACTGGGGTGAGTGTCTGAAAAGTTTCAGCGCTCCGTCCATCATCTGCTTGTGTTTGCTTTGTCCGTCCTAAGTTGTCAGGTTATGCCCAGACGTGGGTCCCTTGCTCACTTTGGCACTGGATTCAAGCTAGCCTGGCTGATAAGGGTGTTACCCCGAAACTGGTCCCAGGATGCTGGTTTCCGGTCCAGGTAAGATCTGACTTGCCAGTTTGGGCTAGACTGTTCCCATGAGGCACAGGGTCAAGACTGATTTGCATATAGCTGGGTCTGAACTGGGGTGGTGAAGTGAGCTAAAGAACGATGATGGATTCAACTCCGATCTGTGACTGGGGGTGAGTGTCTGAAAAGTTTCAGTGCTCTGCCCATCATCTCCTTGTGTTTGCCGATTTCAATACAGGTTAGCAGAGGAACCTGCACAGACTTCTAAAGTCAGCAAAAGAGATAGGGCAAAAATCTGGGGGTACACCACGAAAAAGATGGCAATTTCCTACAGAGATTATAAGGCATGCCAGTCGGAGGCACATGGGCCTCAGTAGTGAGGACTTGAAACCAGCAAGACTGGAATCTAGACATTTAGAATGAAAGTTTACTTTCTGCTACTTAAAAATACATTTAAAAAACTACAGTTATCAGCTGTGTTAAACGACTCAAGGCATTCTGTTGCCTGGCACATCTGCAATATAAAACGTAGCCCGTTTTACAAGCTTTAAAATGAAGAGCTGTACACGTTACTTCTCCAAATGCAGATTATGTCACATGTGGTTTACATTTTACACTAAGTTGCCAGTGAACGAGACCATTTTTGTAACTTGTGTGTTAATTATACACTTAGTAGTCAAGGACAGTCACTGCGAAAACATGTCACAGGCGGCAAAGAAAACATCGTGCCTTCTATTTAGGCCATTTTCTTAACACCTCACAGTTTGAAAATGCAAATGCCAGCTGAATAATTTCAGACATGTATTTTTCAGGATGGAGATTAAATGTACGTCAGTCACAGAAACTTGAAGTTGATATAAGCATGTTCAGTTGATGATTTTCAAAAGTGTATTAATTAGTGAGACTGCATACAAGTAATAGGAGCAGTTGGATATTATGTAGATTGTATGAACTAAGTAGGCAAATGAAGTAAGATCATAGTCAAACTATGAAGGCCAACTGTAACAACAAATTCTTAGTATTATTAAAGCAAGACACCTTTTTGAATGGTTTGTGGCAGTACAAAAATATGAGATTAAGAGAAGTTTATAGACGTTGATGATTTTCTATAATATAAATTATTTGTTTTCATGTATATTTAATCATCTTTTAGGCAAAAAATAAATGTTAAAAAACGTTTTATTTCATATTTTATGATTCCAAAGAACGGGTATATTTTCTGAAAGATTTGAAGTGATGTCATGTTTGATTAAAAATGTATATCCAATGAAGGGTATATCCTTAAGTATTTCAAGTCACTACTTACATTATCATGAAAATCAGGGGTTTACTTTAATAAGCGCTGATTGAGATGTATTAAACTTTGATTATGTTTTCAATGTTTCCACTGCCTGCATGCGAGAAACATCGAGTGTTACCTTTTGGTGTGACACCAATGTAAAGATTCCAGGAAATGTGTGATGTTCTTACGTAAGGAACTAAATTAAGAAAGGTGTATCCCTAAAGCAAATTTATATATACAAAAAAAACCTCTACTCATTATTAATTCATCCCTCACCCATAACCTCTAAAGGGCTAAACTTTCACAGCCTCCAGCTAAAACAGTGAACATCAAACCAGCAACCAAGTCCATCACACCTACATTTACCACATCTAATCCTTACTCTCATCTCAAGAGGCTACTAAAGAGTACATTTAGGCAGTGCAGGAATACAAAAAAAAAAAGTCAACCACCTAAGCAATATGCTAACACAATCCAGTACATAAAACATCTCACTGATGCTTCTAAATGAAAGATCTGTACTTTCTCACTTCGCAGACTTAATACTCCCAGACGACCCTGGAATTGTCTCCAGGCTGAATGTTCCAAAGCCCACTCCACGCCCATCTTGTATTGTTTTGTAAAACATTTGTAATTAATAGACAACATGCATTTCCAGAATGAACAGATCCTGCTATTCTTATTCGATGCATGAGCTAGTTCAGCACTACAGGATAAAACTACAGAGATCTAATGTCCTTTTGTCCACCCACTGTGGGGCTTCAGCTACAAAGTTACATGTCATGCGTTTCAGAACAATCAAACGATCAACAGTAACAATGTTAACCTTGAAAATTACACTGCTGGGTGAGACTTTTTTTTTTTTAAGACACAATCAATCAAATATGGCAATATGAAAACATCAATCAAGGCATGCGCTATTGCAGATTTCATAACAGAAGTAACAAACAAGCACATAACAGAAGAGTGCATACAAGTTGAATGCAATCATTACTTCCATTAATGATCCACAGAGCAGGATGAACTACTAACATCAACATCACAGCTGCTAGCAGTGAGGATTATCCTTCCAGCTCCACCATTGACGGGTATATCCATAATAGTCTCTTCACACTCGTTTGACTTTTTAACCTCACTGCACCATTTTTTCCAACTCAGATCTGTTGCATGGCGAAGACAAGCGAAAGCACAAGTTCTATAAAGTTTAAACCTGCTTGTTACCTTGTTAGTCCTTGGAAACAACCCTAATATACATGTGCCGATGTAGTCGGAAAGTTCCTGTCTGTAGCTCTTTGAATAAACTGTATCACGCTTGCCCAGTAGACAACCAAATCAAGTGGCAGAAGTCAACCCAAAAATATAACATCAAGGGTAGCATGCATTTGCCTCAGGGAACATACAGTTTATCCTCTTAAGGGTAATATACACCCTATGCAGATAATATTATTTTAATTTGAACCATGGGTTCCCGGATATTTTGGGAGTATGTTGTAATATAGAAGCTGTAATAAAAAGTATCCTTTGTTAATTATTAAATGTGCACAGCAACACATTCCAAGCAAAAAGAAATGCAAACAGAACAAAAAAAATATATATTTATATATAATTTTGTTTCTCCCCTCCCTTCATCCCTATCAAAGGTTGAGTCCTTTAGTGGACAGTCCTTCCAAGATCTGGACTACACCATGCGCCATCAGTCAGTGGGGATTTTATATCCTCCCCTCATTTAGCGTGTAATGATGACAAATCAGCTTTAGCTTGGGAGAGCAATGATCTGTACAAGAGAGTGAGTGCTTTGTCTCTAACATACACTGTATACAAGTTGCTTAGATAGGAGTGAACTGCAGTTTCTAGTGTACCCGGTTTCCACCACTTGTGAACAAATGCAGCTACTGCCCATACATTAAAAAATGTCCATCTGGGATCCCATATTCTTCAGTTAGTTCTTGGAACCCAGCCAAGTCGATCTCCTGTTTAGAAGTGTCCGACTGGATCGGATTGATAGATCAGGAGAAAAAGGTCTTACATCAATTTCCCCAATGGGGGAGCACATGCAATGCCACAATAGGAATTTCACATGTGTAAGGAGGCTTAGTGTGAATTCTCTGTAGCGCTATTGTCCGCGCATAACGTAGCACCTTTATCATAGTATCTTCCACTTGCCCTTCGGGACCCATGGAGGGATACAACAGGTGTGTGAGCACTGCCTGCGGAGGCAGTCAGCAGCCCCAATCGCTAGAATCCCTCAAATAAACTGCTTCTCCAGCTAACTGCCCACTGCAGCTGTGCTGCCAGGTAATATAATCCCCAGATCCAGAACTGCTAGATCACCCTCATCTATAGGAAGTCGCATCTTGGTCAGCTATCCAGGCAGGATAGCTACCACTTCCCTATATCAACCCCGTAAGCATCCCATTCAGCTTCTGGAATATCTCCCTGGGGGTGTGTATGGACACCATGGCGGTAAGACTCAGCTCCCATCCCACTACCAATCTTGGATGAATTAATACCAGCACACTTCTCTCGATCACATCATGACCATCCCCAAAAAGTCCATCTGTCCCTTTCTGCACATAGGCGTGACGCCACTTACATCATACAAAATCCTCTTCTGCCACCGCCCCGCCCCTTTTACAAACCATCACATTCCTATGTGTAACAACACCTTATTTAGAACAAATCCTTCAATTGGCAAGTCATTTACCTGCTGTACTCATGAAGATCTCACAATTACTGACTATTGAACTTGTAAGCTGCTCTTCATTACAGCCCAGCTCTCACACAAACCTAAATCGCCATTTCCACAGCCTAGTCATAGCAACAAACAAGGCCATTTCATATGCACAATCCACCACCTACAACTGGCCATATTGCAACACCAATCACTTTATGGTAGCTGTTCAGAGAACAATGAACAACTCTTAAATGATATTTTCCCTCAAATTATTTTTTTTAATCGAATTACTTTTATTGACTTTTTGAAGAATAGAAAGACACAGCAAACACCTGATAACCAATGCAATATGATTAGTTAAATCATTCCAAAGTGGTTATCCCGCAAGTACTTTGTGTTACCTTTGTATTATGTAATAACCACCACTTCAAATTTTGTGAAGGTCAATGAGTGGACTACAGGTCTAGGGGAGGTGTTAGACCTGGCATCCTTGGTGTGGTTTCCCCTGTCTTTTTGCCTCTACCTCATGTATGTTTGACTGTATGATGGACTTAGTTTTTGCTGGTTGTTGAACTCTGGGCGCTTCCCCACTGCTGATCAGTGCTAAAGTGCAAGTGCTCCCTGTGTAAATTGTGATTATGTCTGGTTATCCATGATTGGCATATTTGATTTACTGGTAAGTCCATAGTAAAGTGAACTGTGTGTGCCCAGGGCCTGTAAATCAAATGCTACTAGTGGACATGCAGCACTAATTGTACCACCCACATGAATAGCCCTGTAAACATGTCTCAGGCCTGCCACTGCAGTGTCTGCAAGTGCAGTTTCAAACTGCCATGTCGACCTGGCACTTGCAAGGCCCAAACCTTTCCTTTTATTACATGTAAGGCACCCAATGGGCAAGGTGCAGTGTACGTGAAAGGTAGGACATGTACTGGTGTGTTTTACATGTCCTGATAGTGAAATACTGCTAATTTCATTTTTCACTATTGCAAGGACTCTCTCTCTCTCTCTCACAGGTTATCATTGGAGCTGTCTTGTAACACATTACAATGGTAACTTTCAATTGGGAAGAGATAGAGATTTGGAGTTTGGGTTCTTTGAACTCAGAATTTAAAAGCACATCTTTATGTGAAGGTGGTTTTTTAAATTGCGTGTTTGAAAATGCCACTTTTAAAAATTGGGTATTTTCTTGCTTTACCATCCTGTGCCTTTGCCTGCCTGTGGAATCCACGTTTGGTTTAGACTTACTGTCTGGCTGTTTGTGCATTCACTCTAGACAGTCACACAGAGGGAGCCGAGGTGTGCCATGCATTTCCTGATTGCCCATCACCACGCTGATGGGCCTTCCTGAGCTGGAGTGGTGGGAGGAGTTGTCAGTGACACCTGAATAGGGCTGTGCTTGTCCTCTCACAATGCTGTCTCCACCCCCCTGTAGTGTGTCTGGATCCAGGGCAAGGCAGGATCTGTGCACTACAAAGACTATCTTTTGAAATATGCCTACTTCAAATGCAAAATGGGGTATAAGTATTGGACCTTTAACCCCACATTTCTAGAACACTTCTGGTTCAAGAGGAGATTCTGCCAAGAAGAAGAGCTGGAGAAGCAGTAGGAGGAGAACTGCCACTCTGCTGTTGCTGTGTGGTGCTGGCCTGCTGCTTGCTGCTTCTGTCTTGGGCAGAGGAAGGACTGTACTGTACTTTCTTATTCAGCTTATCAAGGTTCTCCAAGGACTTGTGTGTGCTTAAATCCTGTTGGAAGTCTCAGGGCCATCAAAGACTTAATCTGCATCTCCCCTGAACTCCTCTGCTGGGAGTTCTGACCTGCCAAGTGGGGCCCACTCCAGTTCTGGGCCCATGGAGATGGTTTTGCTGCATCAAGAGCTGAAAATCCACACATCACCCTTCAGCGCCGTTTTTCCCGCCGCAAGCTTGACATGCGGTTGAAAAGCCAACGCATCGCTGCGGCTGAAAAGAAATCTACGCACCGCCTGTTCGCAGCTAGAAGAACTGCCGCAGCCAGAGTTCAGAGCACCATGGCTCCGACGCAGGCTCTGCTGTGCGGCTGAGAGAATCGACGCATCACCTGCTGGCAGCTGGAACAATCGACACAGCGCCTGTTTCGCCGCATCGACCTCAGCGTGTCCAGATTTTCCATGCATCGCACCTGGGCGCCAAGTTTCCATCGCATCACCCTGCAGTAAGGAGCCTTTTTCGGAATTGGTGCATCCCTTCTCCTTGCAGTAAGGAACCGACGCAACACTTTTCCTGCATGCAGCTGAACTAACGCCTCCATTTCCCTAGGACTCAAGAATCGAAGCATCCCTGCGTTTTGTGACGCTTCCCTACTTTGTGGCTGTTTTTCGTCTTGGATTTAGACGCATCAAAGGTACTTTGTGCTCAAATCAACACATCCATAGAGTTCTATTGACTAAATTGCTTGAAACTTTAAAAAGTGATATCTTTGTTTATGTATGTTGGATTTTTGTGGTTTTGGTCTTGTTTGGTTTAGATAAAAATTGGTTATTTTTCTAAACTGGTGTGGTGTCCATTTGTATTGTTTTCACTGTGTTACTGGGTGTTTTATGTACAAACGCTTTACACATTGCCTCTGAGATAAGCCTGGCTGCTCGTGCCAAGCTACCAAGGGGGTGAGCAGGGGTTGTCTAGGGTTTGCAACTCCCTTGCCCCGACTAGAAGGACGGGTCCCTACTTGGACAGAGTGCATACCACTGTCAACTAGAGACCCCCATTTCTAACAGGAGGCATGGAATCACATGCCCAATATGCGGAAAATAACATAAAATGCCAAAACATAGAAACGCATGCAAACATAAAATTGACAGCAAAAAGAAAAAGAGGTGAAATTAAATAGCTCATTAAGGTAACAGGGGGGCCTATTTTCTCATTGCCCCCCAAAAGCGTTGAAACCTCAACCATCTGCCTAAACTGCCAAATTTTGTTTCACACAACCAGCCTCAAGTGACCTGGGTGTAGCATGCTAGCCTGGTCTCCATGAGTGACAAAATTCCTTCCGGAGTCTCTGTAACCTCCTTCTTGAAGTGGAAGCAAGGCTGGCATCAGGAGCAGATAAATCACCGATCTTAGTGTTGGATTGTTCCCTTCCAGTAGACCATCTTAAAATTAAGTGTGAGCAGTACTGCCCCTCAGCCGTCACCTCCTTACCTCTTATTCCTCATAGGTAGATGCATTGCCCAACTCAATGTCAAATTGTAGCCCAGCAGCTAAGTGCATTTCCTTCCAAATGCAAGTCTCTGGACTCCGACAAGGCGGATCTGTCAGGTTTTCCAAGCCAGTCTATCAATCAGATGTTAACTATTCTTTTAGAATGTCCAAAGATTCCAATCTGTTATTGAAACAAATCTTGGCGAGAACAGTCCAACTCTTTAAGCTGGAAACTGAGTTGCTGGTCACTCGCAACGTCGCCGATACCTCCACTGAACATATTTACTTCTCTGAAGTGTGGATGGCTCACTCCAGTAATAGTGCACTCTTCAAAGGTCACTTTCTTGCTCTGTGTGAGCAGCACTGACACACCAGCTGAATGCACCTGAACATAGAGAAGCTCACTGGGCTGGGGGAATGACCATGGAAGGCCAACATGAGGCAAAGTTCAGTGAGACATCCTATCCACATACCGCATGATCAAGCCCCCCATGAACACATCCTTCGTAGATAAAATAAGCAATATTAGGTTGCCTGAGTGATACTCAGCCTGTCGTCTATGCCGTCACTTAAATTCCCAAATGAAAACACATTCCATGGCCTAACTAAGAGATCCCCATGGGCATCCTTTACGCACTGAAAGCCGCCACTAGCTAGGAGTGCACCCTGCCATTCAGGGTCCTCAATGGCCACACACATAAATCCCTCACATAAATTAGACAAGACTAACAGATTTATAGTCCTCAACTCCCTAAAAACGATTGAATTCCTCCCAGAAGTGAAATGGCCACCTTGATATAGCCACACTCCGAAATCACCATCTCACCACACACCATCCCTTTCAATGAGAAGAAAAAAACAATCACAGAAGCTGGTTGCTCACCTGCTCCAGTCTCAGGAAGACAAACACACACACCTACCTCTGAACTACCACTGGGGCATCAAGTCCTACTACAGCACCAAAGACCACAGCATTTCAATTACTGGAGAGTGCCCCTTTTACTCTCCACAGCCATGGACCCCGTCTACTCAGGCTATTCATCCTCAAAGCTGCCTTGACAGGGCTTACGAGAAAACCCTAACACAACCCATTGGGCAAGAAGGAGCAGTGTGTGGCACTACTCATTCTACAGATACACATTCCTCAATACATACAAATTTATATATCAAATATTTTAAGGTGTGTTGTGCACCTTATTTGGGGTCCACTTCACTATACTCTTATTTACACCTGTCTGGTGATTCACTCCAAATGCGTTCCCTCACTATTATGGTTGCAATTTCTTTCTTCTATGAACTATGAAACTAAGGGTACCTTAAGGTATTACACCGAATGAACCCCATTCCTACTCACACACCTTACTATGGGAATCGGGGTAATGCCTGTGAAATATGCTATTAGGTGTTGGCAAAGGACTTCTACTGATGTTGTGCAATGGTTTTTACAGTTCATTCCTCGTATGCAATATCACTAGACTTGGGTGAAGAATTACTGTTTTACGTTAGTTGTTAGACTAAAGGTCATTATTGTGTGTATATTTTCTAACACTGAGGATATCTTGGCGATGAGGCCAGACTAAACACATGCTGGCTGGAAGCTCTTCGATGAAGAATAAAGACAATTTAATGAAACTTTCTTGGCAAAACAAAGAAAACTTGCCTTCTCAGGATATGCACAGTCCCCCACACCACCATTAAAGCTATTGTACCTGTAGCCATTGCCAGCTACTTGCTAAATTTTGTTAGAAAACTGAAAAAACATGAAGCCAGTGGTGTAGCAAAGATGTCTCAGGTCCTTATGCAAGCAAGGAAAATAGGTCCCACTTGTTCCTCAGATTGACAGTAAGAGAATCTTAACTGGAGTGCAGTGGGCCCCACAAACCCTCGTTTCCCTCTGCATCTGCCGCTTCGCATGATAGCTATGCCTTAGTAGATTAAGTAAAACAGTGCCTTTTCTATGCGCATTTATGAATTTAAAATACAATCGGGAGGCTTAATGTGTGTGTTAAGTAAAACAAAGTAATCGATTCTAAGTCTGTTGTAATATAATAACTTAGTTTGTAGCAATAATCCAAAACCGACAGTAAAAAAAGGATTCTATGGGGTTTATTCTCGTGCAGGTTAACAAACAACTAAGAAAATACCACTCAGAAAAAGAACCGAGGCAACAGAACCAAATCAGGAAACAAATACACTGCAGAGGTTTGCTGCATATTGTTAATTGTAAATTAAGAGATTTTCATTTTTTAGACCACTTGTCAACATTCATGAAACATCTGTGCAAATAGTTCTACAACAGTGAAAGCTCATGGCCGACTCCCACATTTCACTAGCTCCGAGCACAGCCTAAATGTTTGTCACTGCAGCTATGTGAAACAAAATTACTGTGGTTAGGAGTCCACTCACAGGAAATTCAACTGATAAGCCTCATATTACAGCAGCATCACTAGTAGCGATTGACAGTGTGGATACAACATCTGTTATGTGATTTGTGGAGTACATGGCTGCCTCAGCAACGGGGCGTTCCAGCGCTAGTTTCGTCAGAAAGCCACAACTGTGAAAGAGAGACCCGGGGAAAAAGAAGACGACCAGCAGGACATTTAGATGGAGAACAACCAGGTCTTCCGCGATTTCCAAAAGGACAAGAGGTTCTGGATGCGCCTTAAAAGGAAGAGAGAGGGCATTCCAGAGGGTACGGGCTTTGTCGCGAAAAGACCGACCGACCACCCTTGCTCTTCGAACACGTGGCATACAAGCTAAATTATGATCAGCAGAGTGCAAGGACTGTGAGGGGAGGTATGGAATCAACAAATTAGATTAAATGGGGGCCCCCTAAGAAAGGAAGATCTTATGAGCCATGCACAGCGCCTTAAACTGAACACGCTTAACCACCTGGAGCCAGAGTAATTTGCGAAAAGCATCTGAAGCTTACCAGTATTTAGGACGGGAAAACAGCAACCTTGCAGCTGCATTTTGAGCCAACTGAAGCCTTCTAATCACAGGTTTGTTAGCTCCCAGGAAAAGGATGTTGCAGAGAATAACAGCCTGAACGATGACTTGATGAATGTGGGGGTCGAAGAAACTCAGAATGGGTTTGAGCCCACGTAGCAGCCCAAAACAGGTGCCTGTCACCGCTTTCGCCTGTGCTTCAAAAGTTAGGGCACTATCGACCCAAACGCCTTAATTCTTAACCACCTACTTGGGATGGGGGGCAAGGGGGGAGTCCCAAGGGAAGAGGGCCGCCAGTGGTCTCCCCAGGCGTGAACGTCCCTGTCTACGAGAAGAATTTCCGACTTTCTGGTATTCAGCTGCAAACAATTACATAACATTTCAAGTTTAACTCATGAAACTACCTGTCCTGGCATTCCCCATATACTGTGTCACCAGACTGGAGGTGTGCAAGGGCTGCGTTATAAATATCAGTAAAGCTGGATGTGCCCTCCTTTATAAAAGCCTCTGCTTAAAAACTACACAATTTTAAAGGGCTTGCAGATGTGGAAATGCCTCCTTGCCCTGCGACAAAGAGGAGTATGGACTTTTTTGCTCCTCAGAATATGTCCTACAACCTGGTTTTTATTGTAATGTGCACTTAAGCTGCCTAGAGTCAGGGGGTGTAATCGGACTTAAAAAAAAAAAAGTGAATGGGAAAAAACAAAATTACTATCTAACCACCTGGATCGGTGCCAAAAACAAATAGTGCTTGATCATGCATTTTAACAAAAGTATGTAATTTATGTACATTTTCATCTTTATAACATGATCGTTTCTTAATTTATCCCCAAACACTGCCCCTTCTCATTTTGATACACAACCACTCATCTACTAATATCCCTATGGGCCCTGTACCGGGCAACACATTCTATTTAAAATGACCCATAGTTAATTGTTGTAGGAACGGCAGATGGACACTATACAGCACACAAAAGATGCACTGAAGATCTACTTACTTCAGTTGCCCGGGTGACTGCTTTTAACACAATTTCCCTATCTAACTAAAACTTTACAGTCATTCTGACATCAGTCATGAACTTGCTCTTTTACCTTCATGTCCTGTGCAAATAAGAAATAAGGAAATTATAGCTTATAGTGGACATCAAAATTTGGAATTTATGGGGAATGAACATTAAATGGGATCAAACTCACTATTTTAGAGAACACAGATTGTCCTTCTCGGTAGATCCAACTGAAGCTTGCTCACTCTTCTGACCAACTTGATGGCAACCGAATGCAACTTTAGGTAATCGATCTAATGTCCCCGGGTAGCATGTGTCCTACCTGGTGAATCAGCAACTTGGGTTCAACTGCGCTTTTAGTAATTTGTGCACAGACCCCCTTCACGGGGACTAACTGGTTTGCGAGGCTGTTGAGGCTCCATGAAAGAATAGAAGACTCGGAGGATTTTGGCATTGATATTCAATTCGTATCATGCACAATGGCACTGCCAGATACGTACTGGTACAATGCCAGGAGAAGGTGTGGGAGAGAATTTCGTCAGTCCTGGAAACCACCTGTAATTACACTTCAGTTTTGCTACTTTTTCCCTGTTACCAAGATCTATACATTTTCAACATAATCAGTATATTATGGCTAAGGTGTGCCAGTGCTGCCCTTAGTGGGATTACCAACATCAAGGAAAGGATGCTTTACAGCCAGAGGTATGAGGGACTGAACAGTAGCGGAGATTAAGACCCTTGAGGATCTTTATTCGGGGGGAGCCCTTAGGAGCATGGACAGTTTGGAAGCTGAAAATGGGCTACCTAGTTCACTATTCTTGATCTAAGGAGCGGTAATGCAGGCACCACATAGCATGTCAGGAGAGACAGGACTTGAGCCTCAGGTGAAAAAAATGCTGCAGACTATACTCGCCTTCCGTGCCTGGCACCAGCTGATTTCCTGGCTATATAAGGTGTTGGTCTCCATGATCTCCGACAGCCTGCAAGATGACATGTCAAATGGGAAGGCATTCTGGGTAGGCTGATTGGAGACAGAGTGGGAACTGACTATTGAGCATACGCACAAATACGGTCTCCAGGAACACACGGCTGAAGTTCACGCAATTACATTTCTTGCACACGACGTACCTCACGCCTCACAGGATGAATGTAATAATGCAGGTTAACAATCTGAGTTGCCCTAGATGTGCTCTTGTTGATGTGGATTTCGCACATATGGTGTGGAACTGCCTGGTGATTGCCCGCTTCTGGCCACAGGTGACTTCCGACCTGAGGATAAGCCTCAATAGGTGGGATACGAACATCGCAGAAATATGCCTGCTTGGTTTATATGCTCGACAGACTGCAAGGAAGGCTGGTAATAGATTTGTAGACCTAGTCCCGCAGGGACAGTGCACTACACTGGAAGTTCCCGGAAGGCCCACCTCATTAGGTGGAAGAAAGGTGTGGAGACCAGGAGGAAGACAGGGCCTTGCATAAAGAGGAGCTTGCAGCACAATAAATAGAGGTAATTGCGGCCTTTAGGGCGCCCACCTCCTTCTACGGTATATGGGGCCACCCCAGTGAACGATGATACCCCAGTGTGTGATATACACAATGATCTGCCATGTTGACTCCCCGGCACCCTGTCACATGCAAACGGGACGCCCACAGTGGGTGTTGGTTCACTACTAGTAATATCCCAGGCGATACCCGAATAGCATATAAGGAACTGGAATTGTTAAAAAGCTGTACACGTTGTTTACCTGCTATCTGTACTACTGCGTATGCTGATATTCTAGACACGTAGATGCAGGGAACCGTCAAAAAGTCTGTGCTGTACTTTGATGCTCGTATGTAATGCTAATATTGATGTATAACTGATTTTACTGTATCCAAATAAAGCCAATGAGGTTACGGAAGTGTACATTATAGAATCTGTGTTGAACATTGCTTTAAGAGTTATAAGTACTGGATAGGACAGCAGAGTGCCTATGTTTTCTTTTATCTCTTTCTCCCATTTGTTGCCTATTCAATGTGTAGGCATTAGCCCCCCCCACTACCCCACCCCCCTTTTTTTTTTTTTTTTTAAAGGGGCTTTTGTTATTTGTTATTTTTAAGCTACGTATTGCAGAAATGTATAAGGTTTAGCTTATAAATGGATTCTTAGATAATCTCCTTTATTGCTTGATTATGCACACTTCAAATATCTATTGATATATGTATTTCTGATAAAAAAAATATCATACTATAATCTCCTCTGGAGTATTTCTACAGGCCACAAATCGTGTGGGAATCTGAAAGTCTCAATAGCCCGTTAAGGAGGGTTCATAATCTGGGGGAGAGGGGAGGCAAATATTCCTTTCAAAGGGTACAGAGCAATGGGGAAACAAGTTGCATTTATACCACAACCTTGCAGACTGTTCACCAACTTCCCTTAGACAGCCAGATGTACTAAACAATTCTGCGGCTGCAAATCATGCAATTCGCACAGTTACAGGGTTTGAGACCACAAAATGGTGTTTGATCATGTACTAAAACTGCTTCTGGGAGTCAGAAAAGCCTTTCCAATTCACAAAAGGGCTTTGCTAATTGTTCCAAACTGCAATTAGGAGGAGGCAACCATTGAAAAGTTACTAAAACCTTGTCGGGATGGTAACTGAGTTGGAGATGGGAAGCCGTGTCTGGGTGGCCAACTTCTCCTCTGGAAATGATTTATTGGGCATTTTCGTGAGAGTAGGCAGTGGTACAAGGGACCGCTTCCTGCCCACCCCCAACAGCATGTATACTGAACTGTGTGCATTCACTGTTAGTTGAAAATGAGAGGCATCCATTGTTAGTTAAAAATCAAACTCTATAACTTGTGCTCAATCTCTCACACTCTTTCAGGGCATAAGGTAGCATGCAGAGCCACTCACGTCTACACTGTAGAATAACACCAAATGGCCCCCCGGACAAAAATTGAGAAACTGGCTCCCAGTCCAGTCTCAGATCAATAGGACCATTACATAGGGGTGGATAGAGGGATACACCTAGGAACAAACTGTACTTCCAGAATAAAGATGCCCACCAGGCTACAGGATCTGTAAAACTACACGACAAAGGACAGGGCACTCAATGGAAGCACGGAGGACATACCTTGTAGGAGAATTTAAATAAACTGCAGCTTTTGCATGTTTAAAGTCACTACGTGTGTGGGTTCACCAAAACCTTTAATCAAAGAATGGCCTTCTACTACCTGGTGCAGTGTAAGCCAGGATTGGGAATAAAAACAGCTTTAATTGTGTAGCCATGAAAAAAAATGCACTTACTGATAACGTAGGACACCACTCCTGGAACTGTAATTAACACCTAGGTGTGCCTTGAGGTCAGAGAGAAGGATCCTTTACAGGCAGTAATAGACTTTTTCAATTTCTAGATGCTAAGAGTGGCCTTTCTAAGTGCCACACAGAGCAGGTGTCCTGTAGCTCTTGGGAGCACATCCAGACAGTTCCATACCCATTGGTTTGGTCCAGGTTAACAGTCCTAGAGTTTTCACGAGGCAGTAAAGTGTTTAGCATGAACAGATTTAGAGTGCGGCGTAAACCTCCATGGTTTCCTTTCCACATGCACTAGAAGTAGAACTGCAACGAGGCCAGCTCAATGGCAAGCACGGCTACTGGATTCTCAATGTCAGCAAGGAGTTCTCAGGAGACTACCTGTGCGGTTCCAAAGAAGACTCCACAGGGACTAATTCCCATTGGGGGCCTAAAAGGAAAATGAAAGATGGACCGGCTCTCTGAATCTGGGTCAGTAAGATACACTCGACACTGGGTCTAGGAAAGCAAGCGCATTCCCGGACCTACGGTCTCAAGCGCGTCTTAACTCTGAGAATCTGACTGACGTTGTCCTGCACTACTGGCAGACTCGTTTTTTGGAAACTACACAACTAATATTGTCAATTATTTCCAAACCATTTACAACTTCAAAAAGAGCTTTAATTTTGATTGTGACCGAGGAAGTTAGCGATTCCCAGCAGCCACTGAACTTTTGCATTGTATTGTGTTATTGTAGCATTGTATAAAGTTACTACCCCCTACGTGGGGCGCTAAAGCGCTTAGCCCCACGAACAGTAAGCTACAGTGTGTTGGGTGTGCGGTTCAAAGGATGTTTTTGTTTTGAATCTATGTGGGAAGTTGTTGCATGTCATGCATGATGAATACTGAGCTGTGAATATCAAACTATGGGATTATTAATGAAGACGTGGTTTACTGTGATTTGGCAGTGCCTAGGAAGGCACACAAACACTGTGTTCACCTCACCAGGAATCAAACATGCGACCTGGAGGTCACAGCTTAAATGAGCCATAATATCAGCCTTCAGTCACTAGGAGGTAAAATTATTTACTTTTTATTCTGTGCCGGTCAGTGAAATGTGGATCTCATTCCATGTTCAATCCAGTTAAAATGGCTGCTTGAGGAGACAATGCTTTGCAAAGTCACTGACAACAGCCAAACTCTGTATCCGGAGAAGATGGAAAACGCTGACTGTACCTTCTAACAAAGAAAGCATTATGGAGCTGACAGCTATGGCAGGACTTGCATGCTTGATCTACTTCCTAAATGATGAGACCCAATTCTTTCATCGCATACGGAGCCACTTTCTACCACGCCAGATTGTGTCCGGTGTGCACTAGATCTGTGTCATGTTGAAGACTCTGGCCCAGAAAGTTATATCCTGATTGATGCAACACTAAGGTAAGACCTGTCCAAATTCAGTTATAGATTGGCCCAAGCAGGGATAGTAATGGTTAAAGACTTTCACAAAAGGGTGGAGGGGTAAAGTAATAGAAGACCATGTAGGGAGATTAATTGCACATACACAATGGGGGCAAAGGAACAAAAGGGGGCACCGAACATTAGAAAGATTACTACGACCACGACCCTCCCGACTGGAAGAGACAGGCATCAATACCTCAAAAATAGACACAGTCATTACATACAGGAATTGAGATACTTTACACATTAGCTGCAACACTTGAGGCTTGCATGGATCTTACGATCAGTCAGATGCCACTGCATGGTAGAGGATAACTGTTACCTTCTATCTAACCATTTGTTTAAAACTATTTTTAGCCTAATGGAGGGAGCCACAAATGACTGGGTCAAAGAATTATGAAAGGTTTTCTTTTCAATCCCTCTATGAATCTGTCTAGTGATAAGTGAAAATGCATTGTTATAATATTATGCTTGCTGAAAACCGAAAAATAAAAGAACCAAAAAACAAAAATATTGTATGAAAAACAGGATTGGATATTTAGAAATCCCTTAGCTATGAATATAGAATTTACCCTTTATCACTAAAAGGGACATCGTGGAGAAGGCTTTGATTGTACAAACCTATTGCAATCAGGACCATAGAAAACTTTGCGACAGCTTATGTCAAGGACACACAGGAGATCATATGCTTCTCCCATAACACTCAATGGCCAAATCAGCGACACAATAACAAACACGATAAACATACAGCATTGACAAAGCCATTAGTCTGGCACTGGCCACCAGCCTTTTGGCTTTGACAACTCTGGTTTTGTTCTGTCATGGTTTTGTGCAAAACCTTATTGTTGGGGACGCAGCCAGGCCATCATCAGTCTTAAAAAAAAAAAAAAAGGCAAAAATATTTCTTTGGTTTAAAAAAAGCACACATTACCATAGTGGTCCCTGGCGCTGGAAACATTGTGTGTAAATGTGCTCCTAGTGAAAGTGCAGCATGCTGCAACTCACAGTGAAATCAGCAAGTGGCAAGTGTGTTAACCCAATGCCCCGTGATGCATGCTGCAGTGGCTGGAATTAAAATGTCAATAAAACAGACTAATGGGTGAAGTCTGGCTGAACACTCCCCAAATTAACTATGTTATACACACAATTGTAGTAAAATCAAAAGGTCTTCGCTAACACCAGGCCTAAAAAGCAAATTGGTTTGACACTGGCTGCCAGCCTCTTGTCTTTGCTAATGTTTTTATGCAATATATTTTTTAAACTTTCTTACAAATAGAGAGGCTTGAAAGGACAACTAGATAGAGAGGCTTGAAAGGACAACTAGATAGAGAAGCTTGAAAGGACAACTAGATAGAGAGGCTTGAAAGGACAACTAGATAGAGAGGCTTGAAAGGACAACTAGATAGAGAGGCTTGAAAGGACAACTAGATAGAGAGGCTTGAAAGGACAACTAGATAGAGAGGCTTGAAAGAACAACTAGATACAGCGGCTTGAAAGGACAACTAGATAGAGAGGCTTGAAAGGACAACTAGATAGAGAGGCTTGAAAGAACAACTAGATACAGCGGCTTGAAAGGACAACTAGATAGAGAGGCTTGAAAGGACAACTAGATAGAGAGGCTTGAAAGGACAACTAGATAGAGAGGCTTGAAAAGACAGATAGAGAGGCTTGAAAGGACAGCTAGATAGAGAGGTTTGAAAGGACAAATCGATAGAGAGGCTTGAAAGGACAACTAGATAGAGAGGCTTGAAAGGACAACTAGATAGAGAGGCTTGAAAGGATAACTAGATAGAGAGGCTTGAAAGGACAACTAGATAGAGAGGCTTGAAAGGACAGCTAGATAGAGAGGCTTGAAAGGACAGCTAGATAGAGAGGCTTGAAAGGACAGCTAGATAGAGAGGCTTGAAAGGACAACTAGATAGAGAGGCTTGAAAGGACAACTAGATAGAGAGGCTTGAAAGGACAACTAGATAGAGAGGCTTGAAAGGACAACTAGATAGAGAGGCTTGAAAGGACAACTAGATAGAGAGGCTGGAAAGGACAACTAGATAGAGAGGCTTGAAAGGACAGCTAGATAGAGAGGTTTGAAAGGACAGCTAGATAGAGAGGTTTGAAAGGACAGCTAGATAGAGAGGTTTGAAAGGACAGCTAGATAGAGAGGTTTGAAAGGACAGCTAGATAGAGAGGTTTGAAAGGACAGCTAGATAGAGAGGCTTGAAAGGACAACTGGATAGAGAGGCTTGAAAGGACAACTGGATAGAGAGGCTTGAAAGGACAACTAGATAGAGAGGCTTGAAAGGACAACTAGATAGAGAGGCTTGAAAGGATAACTAGATAGAGACAAGTTGGCAAAAACAGCTAGCTAGAGAGGCTTGCAAAAAAACAGCTAGCTAGAGAGGCTTGCAAAGACAGCTGAATAGAGAGGCTTGCAAAGACAGTTGAATAGAGAGAGGCTTGCAAAGACAGCTAGCTAGAGAGGGTTATTACATAGATAGATGGTGTTGCAAAGATAGATGGTGTTGAAAAGACATGTGGTGTTGCAAAGACACATGGTGTTGCAAAGACAGATGGACACTGTTGCAAAGAGAGACAGTGTTGAAAAGAGTGTGTTGAAAAGAGACAGACGGTGTTGCAAAGAGTCAGAGTTGCTTACATTGAAGCAGCTGCATTGATGGATAGTCAGTCAAATAATCTTTGTTCGAGAATTTCCCAGATGATCATAAAAGACATATATGATTTAAAACACACCCAATTAATATAAAAACAATCAAATATTACAACTTTTTCAAAATGCATCAATAAAAATAAAATACATGCCAGGCACAAAGCCATAAAAAAGATGGATAGTGTTGTCTAGATAGAGTTGCAAAGATGTATATCACAGACAGATCGGTTGCAAAGTTAGACAGAGAGTTGCAATGATAGATAGAGTAGACAGTTAAACAGGGTTGCAAGGGTAGACAGAGTTACAAAGATGGAATAGGCAGGCTGCAAGGGTAGACAGATAGCAAAGATAGGTAGAGTAGATAGATAGATAGAAAGGTTTGCAAAGGTGGACAGACCGGAAGATAGAGTTGCAAATATGGAGCAGACACAGTTGCAAAATTAGGTAGGACAGGAAATTGGACTAAATGGCAGAGCTAAAATTAGTAATATAATAGTTACAAGTCTATATAAGCAGAACATACCAAAGCACTGAAAGCACACTAAAAAGCCATGCAAGCAGGGCATAAAAACTCAAATGGTTTACAAATATAACTGTAGTTCTCAATTAAAATAATTTGGCAGCATGAGGTACGAGTGTAGTTATAAATGCAGTTCATTGCACGTATACTAAAAAAAATTACAACTTTGTGTAGAACAGTTTCCAATTAACTCAATTTGGTATGCAGTGAAATAGCAGCAGTCGGGTAAAGCCGAATCCAAAAAGAATTTACAACACCATAGCAGGTGACAGGAACTGATAAAGCTGGAACTGCCTTGTGCTCAACATGAAGAGCTGAAAGAAAGCTTCCTGCTTTCACATCAGACTCTACACACAAAGGCAACCCTAAAGTCAAAGTAAAAACAAAACAACTGGCACTGAACTAACTGCCTTCTGCACGGAAGAGCTCATTCTGAAAGAGCAAATTGCAGTCACTCGAAGTGACGTTATCTAGTGGCTGAAGTGGCCTGACCCATCTACCCTATGCTGTATGCTGTTGCAGTGGGTGGACGAAAAATGTGACTGAAATAAGAACAGAACAATGGATGAAGACAGCTAACTGGAAGCCCCTTTAAATAAGTATATTATACATGTATTTTTATAAAAATCAAAAGGCCTTGACCAACACCAATATTGAAGTCAGTTGCTAGTATTCCATGTGGTTTCCATATCACAGTATAGGTGTGGTAAGCACAACAGTGGTTTTCTTGTGCGGCTAGCAGCGAGGCAAGTAAATGCTAAACACACAACTGCCTATTTTAACGGAAAAGAGGTGGGCTTGTACATATTCTAGCACAAGCCTATATCCAAAAAATAATGTTTTGGATAATACAGAACTGTAGTATGTGGAACAATTAACTCTCCAAATAAACTCTTTTTGGTTGAAGGATGGGGAAAAAAATCCATATGACAGCTTTAGGTGCAATGTGGCTTTTCCCCAACCTCACGCAATACCATGTATTGTTGGGAAAGTGAAACCCACCCTTCAGATTGTTAACGTACTCATAACCGTATTTATTTGGCACTCTGCACTTTTAAAAATGTTTTTTTTATATAAAGTGCTGCTAATTTAAGGGGCATGTTAAATTAAGACAAGTAAAGCATCGGAATGCATTCGTGCTGCTCGCTCGGCATTGTGGGTCAGGAACACTCCTTTGTGGAGGATAAGTGGATGCTGATGCAAGTTTAATTTCATCACGTGACCCTGCTGACATCAGCTCTGGTCTCCTGTATCTTCAACAAACAGGCTCAGTGTCCAGCACAGAGGAGCACTTGTTCTAGCTGTGCAGAAATTATTTCGTGATTCAAGCTTCACCATCACGGGTGAGGGTTGATGCCTATAATTTCCCAGCATAAACGCCCCAATTATAGGTTGGGAGACAGATTCGTACTAGTCTATAATAAGACCGTGCAAATGAGACCTCCCTCGACACCTGCTAAGCAGCTTCTCCGACCAAGCTGCTCCATAAACAATACATGGCAGAGAGAAACAACAAGAAACAGCCTGGTTTAAGAGTCAGAAGAGGGAGTGAGAGTAAAGAAACGCATATATGAGGGCAAAGGGATGCTGGGCAACATTAGTGATATTGTGAATAAAAATATAAAGTGAATGAAATGCAAGGGTGTGCATTTTGGGGCCGGGATTAAAGGAGAAGCTGAAAAAATCCCTGAAGGCTCAGACTGCGGGATACTGTTGTAACATTAGGGAATACATTAAGGTAGTTGCATTTAGCTATGTTACAGATAACATTAAATTATATGAAAATGTTCTGTCTCTGGAGTGTTCTGTGTAAAGTGCTCCGATAACCTTCGGGTGTATCAACTCTATCGAACACAGTAAGTATTTCATACAAATTTGCTAAGCGAGTATTCGATATTAGCCAAGAAAAACAAAATGTCTTTTGTGAAAGGATATCGAGATAAAGTCGTCATAACGGATAATTAAGAACACAAAAGCTGGCTGCGGTTTGTTTACCACAATTCAGCTTGGAGCAAGTTCCATCAATTAGTATGTAGGCCTTCCACTGTAAAGACATATCAATTAAAAAGTGACTCATATATATATATAAAAAGTCATTGACTTATCACATGCGGTTAATGATTGACATCTGCATACATCTCAATGTGGCCAACACAGGATGGGACATCAGACATGTAATTTATCAGTGATATATGGGGAATGGGCACCCAGGGCCTTTGGCATATCCAGTGCGCACTAAATACCGTGAATTGGGCACTGCCATCCAGTCTTTGACTGGGCAAACATAGCTCCATGCACTGCTCATGGCCTTAAACATAATATCAACTAGAAAAGGCAAGTTTCGGTGTTTTGCAGGTTCAGGTTAATAACCATTACGTCCGTCCCTTCAACTGAGTTTTTTTCCACAGGGAATTTGTACATCTTTTTCTAAGGTAGGTTAGTAGCTGATCTCAGTAAACCCATACTATTCTGTAATGTAAACGTGTTCAGTGCCACTTTTAATATTAGCTTTAAAATGTGAAAGTCAGTCTACCTTCAACAGGGCTATGCTTTATTTTTTTTATTTTTACAGTTCCATAGAGCCTAAACGGATCCAAGGCATTGTTGACTATGCATGCAGGTTAAAGTAGGGAATAAACAAATACATGGAAATGGTCAAAAGTCCGGGATATGTGGTTCTATGTGCTTCTCAAGTCCTTGCGGTATCTGCTATAATATAACACTGTCCACTCCCTATAGTGAAGAGAGGTTGTGTCGCCCTTAATGATATGAAAACATCTTGCAAGAGCCTTTAACCAATGTGCATGCAACCACCTACCCGCCATGTTCAGATCCTTCAAGGACCTTACATATAGCCGGGTACAGTGCAGTGATAGCATCTGCATCCATTGGCTCAACTCCAACTTGGCCAAGAATCCGGTACCAGGCTTAGTGAGAGTTCTGTCAAGGTGGTTTCCATCTCCGCACCTGTAAACAATGCCTTGTTCAGCCACTCAGGTTTTTATCTTTTTGCAATTCTATTGTTTTTTTAGGATTAACCTCAATCCCGATTACAGTAATAAACCAATATATGGGATACGCTTTGCAATAGTTCAGCTTTTCACACAACCTTCATTTTATTGTATTTGTTCGGAAGGCAGCTTAGTGTCATAATGCCTATTTGCAAAAGATCTGAACGTAATCAGCCAATCAATTTCAAACTGGGGAAAGGATAACCGTCTTTTTATTTCTTCAGAAGAAATTAAAAGGATATAGTGCCTTGCAGCTGCACTCCTTGGCCTGTGCGGTGAGCTGTAGAATGGACATGCCTCGCTTCTTGAGTTCTTACTATTGTTTCTTGAGAAATTAGCTCAGTGATTAAAATCACCTTGAAATTCGGGTAGGGGATCTCAGACAGATAAAGCAATCCAATCTCATGTTGGATAGTAACACCTATGATTGAAAATACTCAGATCACTGCAATCCATAATGAGCCCACAGAATTCTCTACCAAGACTGAATCAGAAAATATATGGATAGAGGCAAAGGAGGGATGACGTGGGGATGGGGTCAAAGGGGGAAAAGCAGGTTGATGTCACTCTATTTTCATAATGAAGGGGTAAGCATTTCTTGGACCGGATCAAAATAAGTTTGGGGTACATGGAGTTTAAGGGAGCAGCGAGAGGGGACAGAGGGTTTTCACAGTCAGATCTTTCTCGTCTTGTTCATCATAAAAATGGACTGAACTGGTCCTACAGACAGAAGGAAGGCTCAGTGAGCTGGTCCTACAGACAGAAGGAAGGCTCAGTGATTTAAACTACTTTGTTGTATCACTGTAGGCTTAGTCTCTCAAATGGCTCAAGTGCCTAAACACCTCAATCAAACCAACAAAACTCTCAGATGTTTCAGTATTCCTGAAAAGGCTATTTAACTTCTCGGTTAGAATGGAGCTTCTGTTGACAAGATACACCACGTACAACCAATGACAGGACTTAACACTGCCACATTGCTTTCTGTCACAGAATACGGCAGAAATATATTGATCGGTTTCTTGGACCCATTGTTTACAGCTCTCAATCAAGTAGGACTTTTACAAAAAATTGACATTTTTGTTGACGTTAGGGGAACTGTCCACACATTTTACCACTGACGTTTTCCAGCTTGAACGCTGGACTTTTTCCCTCACTAGGAAATCTGTGCACAGGTTTTCATTTGCTCGCCCAATTCGAGTTGTAGCATCAACACTGAACAGTTTTCATTTACGCACACCACACATACATAATGGTTCACAGTCTGATTTTTTAACGCAGACAGGTTTAACAACCTCAAAACAAAAAAGGCTGAAACATTTAAAAGCATGTCTCTGACGCCTATAGCCTTTATAACTAGCTTGTCACCGTAATCAACCAGGCCTGTTGTATTAAAAATAAGCTTTTCCACAAGTTAAACATGTGTACAGAGTCACAAAACTACAAATATGTACAAAACTACAGTTGACAAAACATACACGCCTCCCAAGAGACCATGAGGGAGTCTCCCAGAACAAATCTTCTACCCAAAGAGTTTGTCAGAGAGGTTAAGCAACACTAAAAACCTTGCCTAGAATGGTTATCTGTTAAGATTTTATATAACAAAATATCTTCATACTGGCTTTACAACAGAGTAGTAACAATTTAACCACTACGGGCTTAATGGCTTTAAAATATGCTTGTCACGATAAATAAATCAGGCCTATTGCCTTTCTCACAATAACAGGTCACCCTATGGAATCGGACCAATGGCATCACTGGATTATCACCACATCAATTCAGATCTAATGTACCGAGAATAAGCTTTGCAAAGAGGCACAAAGTGTAGTCCCCAATCAAATGCTGTATCTAAGGTTATTAACATTTAGTAGAAGCCAAAACACCTCTCCAGAAGTGCTTCTTGCAGCTCTTTTTCTATTGATCACATAAGGTAAAGTGACAGCTGCGCTGTCAAGACAGACCTAAAAAGGAGACGGAAAAAAAAGATAATAGTGCTAAAAGGAGAAAGCATCCACAAGAGTGAGATTAAACGATGTTAACTATAGAGGGGTGAAAGAAAGAGGCAAGTGGTGGAATCAAGGCTTAGGCAAACTTGGTGTTATGCAAATCAGGCATTCGGTAGCTCAGATGGCGGGCTCCCAAGGAAGTCTTTGTACGCTGCACGTTGTTTTACACATTAAGCACTGTTTACGCGCAGGGCAAAAAAAAGCCTCGCCCTCCGAGTTCACGAGAAAAAAAACAGAACGAGTTATGAACGAGCTCTCTTCGCAATTTTGGAAATATTTTTGAAACCGAAATCAAATTTCAAAACCGCTGAGGTTCAGTGCATATGCATTTCCAATTGCGACAAAAATAGCTTTGAAACTGCAATCAAGATAACGTTCTGTCTTGCAAAATTTCAGTTTGCTGCGTGTGTCACAAAAAGTTCTTCTCCAATTGCAAAAGCCAAGCCCCAGGGCCAGCTGGAAAAACATTTTTAACTTCAGACATTTTTAACTTCAAACATTTTTGAAAATTGCAAACGCCACATGAAAAAATGGAGGTCATGTTTTTTTATACTGGCTACAATTTTCATTTTTGCTTATGGCAATGTCCGACCGGTCCTTCCTTGCCTTCGAAAGAGAGGCTTTTAGGCCCATCAACTTCCCAATGAAATGCAAGTAAAAACTGAAGCTAATTAAATTAATTCGGTTTTAGGAAAAAGTCACAATTCTTAAACACAAATGTCTATTTTTATAAAAGTACCTATATTTTCAGGAATTACAACATAAGGTTGACAGCTACAATTACACAATTCAAAGAACAGGGAGAACTGTTTTTAGTAGTACTACGCTGTAGGGTAGCTATCAATGTACCTAATAATACGTAGCAAAACATGATGCGCCATGAAGAGTGAGTACAGAAAAAGGAGGACAATCAATGTAGTGCCGCCACCGACAAACAGCCGCCAATCGCTACAGGTCACAATGGCAAGGTTTCAGATTTGCCTATTGCTGAAGCACTAGAGCACTGAAGCATTTATACTACTGTGCACTTGTGTAAGAATGGGTTACTGAACTGTGCCTACAGATCCCAGAGCATTAGTGAGGATGCAGATTACCACTCTGAATTTTGCCCCGCCCAGGAGTGGAACTTGTAGGAAATTAAAAAATATAATAATAATCTTTCGACAGTCCATACCATGCGGAACACGTCCCAGTATGTACGGATCCTCTCTCGTTAATGAAGTGCTGAAACCCAGATATTAACATCGCTTACACAGTGGGCAGACCAAGTTTGAATAATGGGTGACTAGTCCCCTGCCATCAGTAAACAGGTGCCCTCATAGTCAGGTATGTGTGCCAATGCCTCTATATACAGAGGCCTGAAGGCCTTTACTAGCAGAGAGTAGAAAAACTAGGATGAGTGCTGGAGCTTGATGTCTAAGCCCCCAGTTTCAAGACCCCCATGACTACACCACTAATGGTCCTGCTGAAACATCCAGAAGTGGACATGGAGGGGTCAGTAGGACTAGTATTGGCGGATCTTGGGGAGCGAATTGGCCTGCACTGGACGTGAGGTCCTTCTGGCAACAAGAGCTGCAATGAGGACATGGGGAGATGCACCATGGTCACCAGGAGATGAGATGATTATTCCAGGATTACATTAAAGTTATTCAGAAAGGTTCTCAAACTAGAAAGAAAGGTTAGGCTCTTAACAAGAAAATGGATGAAGGGGGGGAGGGGGGAGCCTAGATCACCCTCTAGACTAGAGCCTGGCCCACACCAAAAATAAGTCGAGAAAAGGAACATGGAACTCTAGCAGGATAGATTCACTTAAGATTTAATGCAGATAAATTATCATTAACTGTACGTCCAAAAAAATAACTATGGATTAAATCATTAATTTAGAAAATTGCCTATCAAACAAATTGTTATTGCCAAGGCATCGTTGCAGCGTTGTCAAGAAAGCAACTAGCAAAAAAAATAAGAGTTATAAAAAAATAGTTTTTTTTCCAAGGGTTTCAACACCAATATTTTAACAAACAACCTCTATACGCATGTTGTGTAAAATAATCAAAACAGTATTTCAGAAACTGTATATTTATACAAATTCAAAAAGACTAAAATCGATCTTCTGCTAGGTGAACGTTATACATACGACAGACAAATCCATAACTCAAGGAAAAGAAAGTACCGTCACCAGGAAAGACCACCTTAATACAACAAACCAGCAAATCTAATATACAAATTAATTGCAAATTGTTAGTTCAAGCAATGGTCTGCAGTACACTTAGGGCTTTCTTTAAATTAATTTGTAAGGCGAAAATCCTGGATATAGGTGGTCAATGCGTTTCAAACTTACACTTTCAGGCCTCTTCATGACAATGCTTAAAGAGCACCATAGCATACAAACTAGCTGCGCCTTTACTGAGAAGCTTCAGAAAATGCCACTATTTAACAGTAAAAACTTGTAGGAGAAAGTCTTGGGTCGCAACCGCGAACGGCAGGACAGCGTAGGTGGACACTCCACGCAAGCACAGGGTAATACGGGACATGTCGGGAGCGTAGCAGCAAAGGCTACTGCTCAATGTGAATAGACAATATACGGAGCAGGAGCTGCCGGGAAAAACGAGATGTAGATCTCCATCTCGGGTTGCGTCGCGGACCCAGAAGTCGCGGGTAGAGACCCTTAGGAGCTCTGCATAGTTGCCATAAGGGGTTGGGCATGGCACAAAGTTCCGCCGAAGTGGCCATGCAGGGTCCAACGTAGCTTAAGTGTATATCAAATATTAGGCTACTAATAAGGCACTGCGACAAAACTTTGTGAAGTAAAGTGTTTTTTTCAATTATTAGTTCTTTTAAAAAAATCTGTTCCCAAAATACACTTAAGTAAGGACAGCGTGAAAGGTATGAAGACTGAGGGGTTAGAGAAAGGGTTACAAGTTATGGGTATAGAGATCAGATTTTAGGGTTCAGAGTTTGGTGTACAGGGTTAAGGGTCTGGGGTATAGGTTTAAGGAGTTAAAGGTTGGGGTTAAGAGTTTAGGTTATCGAGCTAAGGGATTAGGGGAGAAGGTTATAGGGGTTAATGGAATGGGTTATGGGTTAGAGGTCAAGAGTACAGGTGTAATGGGTAAGGGGTGAGGGTTAGATGTTTAAGTGTATGGGACACAAGGTATTAAGGCCAAGGTATGGGGTTATGGATTAAGGTTAAGGGACTAAGGGAAGGGTCAAGACTTTGGTGTATATGGTTAAAGGTATATGATAGACGGGTTATTGGTTAAGGATACATGGCTAAGAGTATAGAAGTTAACTTATAGGGTAAGGTTAAATGATTATAAGTAAATGGTCTGGGATACTCAATTATGACTGAATGGTTTTGGGTATAGGTTCAGGGTAAAGGGTTCACCCCAATGATTAAATTTGCTTAGTGTCACTGTTGGAAATATGTTTAATTTCAGGTGAGTTGATAATTGGAACACTTTTTTGACTTTCTATTAAAAATATAGTGAAAATCAACACTTTGATTTGTTTTTTATAACACTGAACTTAAGTCACTTCACACTACATTTTCGAAATGATGCAATCAGACGAGTTAGAAACGGGCTGATGCTATTTCACCTTGAAGTAACAAATTTAAACCATTAGCAAACCCTGGGCTTGGACCTGAGAAAAGCAGAGCAGACAGAGTTACATTCAGATCCTTATGCTTTTACCTGAAGGACTGGAGGTGCCAGACCTATCTGCAATGTCGTTCACCTTTCTGGAGACTAGACAGTCAGACGACAACCCTAAAGAGATGGAGTCCAGAGGTAGACCAACGCAATGGTGGACCTGGGAATGAATGGTGGGTACTGTTGCAAACTCTTGGCTCTCCAAGAATCAGAGAGAGAAAAATGCATGGTGTCATATACACCTATCTAGTCCAAGGTTTATTGTTGTTTCACTATCTGTTCCAACTGTTGCGAATTCTGACTTCCCATTTTAGTGACTAGCTAAGCTCAAAGTAGATCAGAATGGGGGTCTAGGGTTTCATCATTCTTTTTATTTGTGTAACTAACATTTCTACTGGAAAAGATGGTCGTAGCAATCAATGTGGTCATAAAAATGTTAAGTTCTTCAGTGGATTACATTTATAGTGAGTTGATATGCGTGATGTACAAACTCTGGGACACACACATGGAGGAATGCAGTTCACACTTTACATATCTACAGTTCCAGGAAGCATATGAAAGAACAGGGTTGTTGGGTATTGGGGGGGGTCAGGAGGTGTATTGATCTGGTGGAGGTGAGCTTTTATGGCCGCTTTGAATTCTGGAAATTAGGAGGTGGCACACTGTTCTAGTTGGGAGAGCGTTCCAGTTAAGGGAGCTTAGTTGGTGGAATGCTTGAAATACGGAAGAAGCACATAGTGGTTTATGAGCAAGTAGAGTGAAGGGTCCTGGGATATGGGAGAGGTGGAGGTAGATCAATGTACGGCCATAAGCAAACCATACAGAAAGTGAAGCCACCTGACTGATGTCATTTTAGTGACCATGTTATGACTTTGTCGAAGGAGTGAAGAAGATTGCGAAAGCTATTCAACCTTCTCATAACAGTGGAGTTGATGAAGGTTTCAGCTATCTGGAGGTCAAATTCTGCATACATTAAGTAGCTGATAAGCTTGCAGTCAAAAATTGCTCCAAAATTTTTGCCATTTGGGGACTGGAGGAAGGAGACTAGGGCAAGGTGGCAGGTAGGTATTAAAAAAACAAAAACAATTATTGCATAATAGTAGACCACTTTGGTGTTTTGGACAGGTTTAGAAGAGAAATCCGACAGCCAACCAGTGTCTGACGTCAATAAGGCAATCAGAGGGTCAAAACTGGAGAAGGGAGGAAAAATATTTGTATGTTGTTAAAGTAAAGTAGACATGAAAAGTAAAAGAAATATATAAAGTCACAAAGGAAGGTGGTGTAAAGCGTTAAGAGGAGAAACCTCCGACAGATCCTTGGGAAAGCCAGCACAAGAAAAAAGTAAAGGATTAAAATGAGCACCAGGATATGAAAAGCAATATAGCTCAAAGCTGACGAGATAACTTAGTGAGTTTCAGTGCTCGTCACTGAGGTATGCAGGGATCTGCAGGTTACAAGCTCAAATTTCAGTAAGGTCAACTCAGTCATCCATCCTTCCAAGGTAAGTAAGTTAAATAGCATTAAAATTGGGTAGTGGTAACACTGCTGTTAATAATGCTTAGAAAACAAAAGAAATGCTGTATGAAGCGCTATATAAAGAAAAAAGTTATTGATAAATGGTGATCAACTAGAAAGAAAAAACAAATGCTTAGGATTCAAAGAGAAGGTACCAAGCATAGCCAAGTGATCCATATTGCTGACTACTGTTGAGAAATTAAGGAACATGAAAGTATGAGGCGATTGTTGAGGTTGAAGGCGATGCAGGCGGTCACTTAGGTCAGTGCAGTTTAAGTGAAATGCAGGCACACAAGATTGGAACCTGGGAGCTTAGGCCCAACAGTCGGACAGTTGAAAGGGGAAGGAGTGTATAGGATAGTTTAGTTGTACTGCGAAAGAGCTCAGTTAAGGAAGTTAGAGAAAGGAATGCAAGTAGGGGATGAAGCAAAGAGTGAGAGTTTGATGAAGAACAGCGGGGTTGAGTAGCGAGTCGACAGTCAATCAAATCATTGATCTTTGAGGCAATGTTGTTCAGAGTTAGCAGGGTTTGGAATACCGAAGCACAGGGGTTAAAGGTGAAGGACATTCACTGTTCCATTGGAGGAAGTGAAAGGTTTTTTTTTGTCAATTGTCTTATTTTGCAATATCGGGTGTAGTATTGAGGTGTTCTTACCCTCCATCTGTGAAAATGCATGCAAAGGGAGTCTCGAGTTCGTATTAAGGGTGGTCGGGGGGCAGGAGCTTGTGGGGTGAAGGCATGAGTGAGTGTAATTATCTTTAGAGTGGACCGAAGAGTGTCCGTTGGAACTGCAACAGGAGGTGGAATTCAGTAAAGGTTCCACATCATTGAGTAATTGAGCATGGTACAAGGGATTGTCTCATGCCAAATTTTTCGTTAGTCTTATAATATCTGAAGATGTGGCCCAAATGAGTTGTTGTAGATATGTGGTTGAGAGGGTGATAAAAAGATAATAGGCCAAAAGTGGGCCAAGGGGTGCGCTATAGGTGTGGCTGTAGCAGAGTGGGTTTTGGATAGAGTGTGGTAAGAAAGAATCAATCAATCAATCAGGGGTTTATATAGCGCGCTACTCACCCGTGAGGGTCTCAAGGCGCTGGGCTGAAAAGAATCTGTTGATTATGTTTTTTGACATCAAGGTTGAAGTCTCCAGGTTAATCAGTGGGAAGTAGTTATGAAGGTGGTGCTGCTAGTGGATCAAGCTTTGTCTAATACCTGTGTAAAAACTGAAATCTAAGGGTGGGAGCGGAAATCATCTGCAAAGTGACAGGGTTTAGCGAATACAGAGCACGCCAGATACACAGTAAGATGGCGTGCGTTGAACAGGAGAGTCGGAAATCCAGGTAGATGAGAAGAGCTCAAGGTGGGAGAATTTGGTCAGTCAGTTTTGGGAGGGTTTGTCAGTGGCTGCTTGGTCTGGATAAAGAAGCCATGAGCAGGTGAAGCTGGATATCATGAACAGTATGAAGAGGAAAGGAGAATCAATTTTACTAACAGTCCTGTAATCCAGTGGCACACAAAGGCATTAAAGGGCGATAGTGGCAAGAAGGTGGTAGCGGAAAACATCTGAAAAGCACATTTGGGTACGAAGCGACAGGTGGACAAAAGTTTGACAATATAGCTCAAGAAACATGCAACGTAAGTGCAAAATGAGGTGGGGGCCCAGTACAAATGCAAAATGGTGGATGGGCACTGATCACTCAACAGCAGACTAACAGAATAAGAGCAGTGTGCATTCATTTTTGCAAAGGGGTGCAATGTCAGTGTATTTCATAGGTTGGTATCGGGGGTAATGTGGATACAGTGAAAAGATATGACGTAGCTAAAAATTGGTGTAGGAGCTGAAGGCATAGAAGGCAGGTGAAATGTTAGTTGCAAGACCTTCTTCCCCACTTGAACAAGTATGCAGCACATTAACAAGCAATATGAGGAGGTAGCTTTCAATAAGTAGATCATCTTGGTCTGTGCTCAGACTCCACGACTTACTAGTAAAGCCAAAATTTACAACAGTACCTAAGATAGGACACAAATCAATGTTTGCTATTAAAGTAAACCCTTACTCTTCACTGTCTCATAAGCAACAAGCATAGAATGTGTGGGCCTAAGAATTGCACTGCGTTGCACACTCAGTAAATGGCAACATTTCTGCTTTTACTTTATCTATTGTTGTTTCCAAATTCAAAACTTAGGCAACCCTGAAAGCAGCGCAAACTGTACAAAGATATTTAGAAATGTTTAAGTCATCCATTGGTTTTTACTTCGAAATACAATAATCACACTTTGGGCTGCTATGATGTAGCGGAGTCTCAAAAATACTGAGCTACATAATCCACCACTTAAAATGTACTTGCATGTTTCACTATACTAATGCAACACTAATCCTCTATGGGTCCCGGAGTAGCGTGCTACTCGCCGAAAAAGCGCTTCGACGCCTCGTCAGGGGTAGTAAGCGCTATATAAATGCAATTACAATACAATACAATACAATAACAGACGAAATCAGTGGCAATGAACTCTTCCTGCTTAGCCAAGGTTTAAGACTTCCGCATGGCTACAATCAGGAGCACACGCCATCAGATAGTTTCCTCTGAAGTATGAGCGCTTCTTTTAGGACAAAACCATATGCTGACCAAGTGTTAAATGTTCCAAATGAAGTGCTCAGTCTGCTAAGAAAATATATTTCACATTCTACAAGTAGCAGATAATAGTGATGGAATGTTCGATGATGGTACGAAAAATGAAACACGAGTTTATTTTGAAAGTCACAAGCTGCAACCACAAATGGAGCAGTTTGTTCCTTTGGACGAAACTACCAACGTGTGCCACATGACCAAGTGGTGTGAAAGTATTCATTTCTACATTTCCCCTTTCCATCTGCCACAGAACGTTTTGACGAACTGATGCGAGCTGCCTGCAGAACGAATAAAAATAACGATGAGTTAAGTGGCTTACAGGTCCACGTGCCAATGCCAAAATTGCAATAGTGGTGCGTAGAAGCAGTTGCGGAAGTGGGGCAAGGGGAGCAACACATCTTCAAACGATGACTGGGTAAAGTGGGTGCGAACAGAATCAAGTCACCCAGACTAGCCGAAGCAAAGTAGCATTAGAACTTCAAAGAATTAAATTTAACAACACGGACTGGCGCGTTTTGATAATGCAATGCGGGCTGGTGTAAAAGGCTATAGAGCAGATGCGCCTTTTGTGTATTTACTACTTATGTACTTCAAAAACCAATTGCATGCCTCTTTCAGCAGCATCAGATTGAGTCTGAAAATAAATTCAGGAATGAGGCCCACTTATTGAAAGAACAAGCACTGGCAAAGCCAAAAGGTCTCTCCTTCATAATGAAAGTGCTATCCTACAGCAACTGCCAATGCTGGTTTTTAACAAACACAACAAGGTGATGGGCTGAATGCCGAACCTTTTCAACCACTCAACCCCAGTCAAGAGATCTAGGTTGTATCCATCATTCCTTTGCTCACTATGCCAACCCAGTTTGGACCCAACCATATGCAAATCAATCTTGACCCTGCTCCCAATGGAAACAGTCCAGCCTGAACTGCCAAGCCAGGTCCTCCCTGGACCAGAAACAAGCATCCTGGGACCGGTTTCGGGGTATCACCTCATCAGCCAGGCAAACTTGAATTCAGTGCCACAGCGTGTAAGTACCCACGTCTGGGCATACCCTTGGCCACTTAGGGCTTTGCACATAGATGTCAGATCAGCATGACACAAATGCGTTTTCATTCGGGACCACTTCTCTATTAAGGCATTGACTCCCACTTTTGGTTTACTTTCGCATTGCATTGAAACGCCTGTTAATAGAAGCAGCACTAAAATTGATTGTATCGTTATATGGGTGTATAGCTGGATTTCTCCCAAATCCGCTGCAATTTTTGGATTTACCAGTGCACCACTACCTTTGTAAGTGCTTCATCTTTGTATGATACTCATGAACAGGCACTAATTGTGTTGAAAAAGCCTGTTGTTTGCTTAATTACAGATTGTTGAAAAAACAGGTGCTTCATGTGATATATCAATTGATACCATGCCAGGCAACTGATCCTCAGTCCTGATGATGATCCCATATTTTTACTGGATCGAAACTTCATCGACATACACTCTGACCCGTTACATTATGCATTGTAGAATTTTTGTTTTGGGTGCAGTAGTGTTTTGCTTTTAATAAGAAGTGACCTAAAAGTGTTATATAAATGTTGGTCACTGTTTGCTTGCCTGTATATGTCCATATGCTTTTTGTTGTCAGTTTTTAACACCTGGTTTTCTGTGCATTAATATTTTTTTGCTCATTGTTTGTTTTAGTTCATTGTTTTTTTGCTCTCTGGTTTTTGAAATTATTCCGGCTGGGGTAATTCAAATTTTTGTTTGAAGTGTAGTAATAAAATTGAAAACTCTGATCATTGAATCTGTTTATGGAACTTATTTTTGTATCCAGAACGACTGGATTTCATTTTTGTTAAGGGTCCATTGTCTCTAGAATTACTCAAGTACTTTTGGTCCCTTATGATCTTTGGGTTTCCCTTGTGTACATATACTACCTTTAGAAAGTGGGCTTATTCTTACTTTACCATTCTGTGTGCCTCTGGCTGTTTGCGTAATCAGCATCTGGTGTTTGAGTGACAGAAGCTGGGATGTGCATTCACTCTAGACAGTCACAGGGGGGTTGAGGTGTGCCCTGCCTTGCCTGGGTGACTCATCGCTGGGCTGAATAGACCTGGTCTGCATTTAGAGTGGTGGGAGGAGTTTCACTTGCACTTGAATAGGCTGGGTCTCCTTTTTCACGATGCTGTCTCCGCTCCCTGTGGTCATGCTGCACCAGGGAGGGCAGGACTGGTTTGGACTAGGTTCAGAGACCCTTGCCACAAAGAGAACAATGACAATTTGGGGTATAAGTACTGGACCTAAAACCCCAGGCTTTTAGATTACTTTAAGGAACAAGAGGACCCTGCCAAGAAGAAGAGAGGAATGACTGTGTGAGGAGTGCTGCCTTTTCTGTGTGACGGGTGGGTTGGCCTGCAGTTGCTGCTTCCGTCTGTGGTGGAGGAAAAGGACTGACTCTTTATGCTCCCTGCTTTGGCATCCTGCTTGTGAAGAATCTCCAAGGGCTTGTGTGTGCTGGCCTCCTGTTGGAAATCTCAGGGACATAAAAGATTTCAATAAAGATATGTGCTATATCTAAAAGGACCTGCCTGGGGCAGGAGAAGGACTGGACTATTCTGCCCCTTTTTACAAAGAAAGCCTGGAAGAGTGCTTTATTGCATTCTTCCTCTACAAGTGCATGTGAGGGCTTTTGCTCTTAGCCCTAAATTCAGGGGTGAGTGCTGTGTACTGCCCCTAATCAAGCACGTGGTGAGCGTTTTACTTCTGTTGCTCTGAAGTACCTGGTGGGCGCTGTTGCCCAAAGTCGTCGTGCAGCCTTCCTGTTTTCCCCGTGGCGTCAGGAGAGCAGCTTTGTCCCCCTCCTTCCACCGTGAGGTGGGGCCGGCGAGAGAGAGAAGTACGCCGTGGTTGGCCTATTTACTGTTTTTTTACAAATCTGCGTGTGGTGAGCGCTTCAACTCCTTTGAATTTTGCCCCAGTATCAGAGAGGCACCGGCCGCACCGCGGGAAACTAACTCGTTCCCGAGAAGGAAGCCTGTCCAGCACCTGTGTTGCCGTGGCAACCATGCCGACGCCGCTGACAAAGGAGAGAAGGCCAGGGAGGAGTACAGAGGTGACTTTGGAACAGCGGCTGGAGCCACACTAGAGCTGGTGCCGCAGCAACGGAGGAGTTACCGGTTAAATCAGCGACGCGTTGCCGGGTGAATCCGGCAAAGGCCAGGCCCAGTCAGCATCGTCCCCACCCCGAGCTCCCAGAACGGGTCCCCACGGACACGAGGACCGCTCTTGCCACCCTAGGAGCCCACCGAGTGAATCGGGCCCCGGGGAAATCGCCATGCAGTTCGCGCTTCCCAGCAGATGTGGAGGCTGGTATTGTAGCTGCATCGCAAGAACGCAGGCAGCTGCCTTTCAGAGCACAACTTGTGGGGCTTGCTTTTGCGGCTGCACCGCGTGGGCAGCTGCAGTTCCTCGAGTAGAGAGCATACCTCTTTGAGGGATCACAAGGTTTTCTCCCTGGACATAGAAACTGCTGAGTGTGGTTTATATCACTGGGGCGTTACAAAAATTACTGTATAAATAGTTATAGGAGTGCAGGGAAGCCCTCACCCAGGGCCGGCGCTAGGCATGGGCAGTGTGGGCAGCTGCCCAGGGCCTCGCGCTCAGCTGAGAAACAGGGGGCCCCGCTTCACTGTGAAAGGCCACACTTTCACAGTTAGCCCAAGCGTGGTGGCATTCCTGGGGGTGCAGGGGTGGGGGGAAGGAGCAAACAGAATGGGGCTGGTACAGCTGCTGGGCCAGCAATTATGTTGGCTCAGTGTCAGAGGCGAGGCAGCGCCTCTGTTAAGTACCGGCCATTCTAGGCGCCCTTTCGGCATTTTGTTGCTAGGTGACAGAAGGCCCCTTTGTTTCCAGGACCAGCCGGACACAGGTAAGGAGAGGTGGGTGAGGGGAGGAGGGAACAGCCAGATCAACTGGCTTTTGTAATCTTTGCATCACACATAGCAAAGATTGCTTTGATGTGAATGCGCATTTAAAATGTATGTAGAACTGCCGGTGCTATGCCTCGTACTGCTTCAAGGCCCAGGGTAGAGGGCCCCCTTCCTGGGCCTCGAGCGCTGGAGCCAGCTGTAAGGTCTAGGTGTGGGGCCCCCTTCCCTGGGCCTTGTAGCCATCACTCCCTCTTTCCTTTCCTCTCCTCTCCTTTCATTTATTTGGTCCTCGGTGAAATTGACCAAAAAAGAAAAACACTTTGCTGGAAATGTCTTTTTGGGAAATTTTTCTATTGCAAAGTGCAGCCTCGGGATGGAGAGAAATAAAAGTTTCAAAATGTGAAAAATAACTAAATAAAGCAAGACAGAGTGGGTCATAAAGTGGCCACATTGATTTTATTCACACCCAAAACACATTAGCGCTACTTTACAGAGTTTGCCAGTGAAGCGCTACTTTTATTTTCTCTTCTTTCTTTGAACAACATTGTTTTCCCAGGGTGGGGAAGTGCACCATTCCTGGAGGTACTGCAATACCTGGTTGATTGGAAAATAAAATGCGTGCATCGCGGCTCTGTGTTCACGGATGTGGTCTTTTTAAACCATACTGCTTATGATTTGTAAGGATATAAGTAATGAACATTGAAATAGGTCCCTTCTGGGCCCTGTAGTCATGTCCTTAACTTTTCAGGCAAAAGCACTCACTCATTTCTTAATAATAAGTGCATAAGCGTTAAGGTAACCATGTTGTTTCTTCCTACATTTCACATGTTACTTAATCTTGCATTCTCTATGAGTGTTTGCTTTTTCCAGGATGTTGTTACTTTTTTTTTTTTTAGGCAGCATATTACTCTTAATTAATCGTAATTTTGAATTGTCACATCCAGGTGTTTAAAGCGAGGCACAATTGGGTTGTAGTTGAAGGCAGTGCGAGTTTCTCTCAGTTGGGCAGTATGGTGTTCAGGGGGGGAAAGGATGATTGATTGTCTCCGTGTAATGTGTGTGATGTAAAGTGGTCTGACACCCTACACTGGTATCAGTGGCGCTGTAGATCAAATTTAATTTAAATGCATCTGAGCGAGAATGTGGTTGCGGAGGCTTGATGGGCACTGTTGAGGGAATCTGTGGCAGAGGGAGTCATTGGGGGGGCACCAACAAACATTGTCGCACAGGGCTCCACCAGCACTAAAGCTGCCTCTACCACTTCCTACAGTTCCAACACTAAATCAAAAACATTGATTTGAAAACCCCTTGAATCTGCAGCATACCTTCAAGTCAATGTATGATTTAGTAGTGGTCTCCGTTGTACTAAGTCTTTTTTTATTTATGTACAATCTTTATTTGTTTGCAATGGTGTCTTGTATTTTTCGAATATATGTGTTGTGTTTTTTCACTTAACATAATTCTGGTGAGTAAAGAGCCCACACACAAAAAAGACTGTCCTACGAGTCTTAGCATGTGCGTATGGGATACTGGTGAGAGGATTTACGTTAAAACAACTTACTAAGTATTAATGTCATACTAAGGTGGCACAATAATGGCTCAGAAAGATAGTGGAGCCTTTTGAAATTTGCGATTATATCCATGGTGTGAGGGTTTTTGTCTTGTTTAATTTTATATTTTGAATGATCCCACCCCTCATTACCTCAACAGGATCTCTCCCTTTATGAGACAAAACTGGAATTTTTATCATGCACTCATCTGGAAACAATCATGGAATCTGGAAACATGGAGTAAAAAATATCCATCTTTTTGAGACCTGCACCTAGCTTTGCCATCCAATGTGACAAATGTAATCCATTTAATACAGTCTTCAAATATATGGACTTATTTCACTTGTATATTTATCTTTTTGTCCATGTTACTAATATCCACATTCGGTCTCTTCAGTGATGCCAAATAAGATCAATAGTCCTGCGATGTCACTTTCTGTGATGCCACTTCTTGTGATGTTACATGCAAATTAGAGGGGCCTCACATCTTCCCTCTCGCCCGGGGCCCCAGAAGTTCTAGGACCGGCCCTGCCCTCACCCTATGTGTTCCTGGTAATGTTGAGTGATTTATGCTCTGCCTCTAAATAACTATATTTTTTATGGCCTGATGAAATTATGTATATTGGGATGGTATAATATGTACAGTGATAGTGTTGTCCTAATGTTTTCATGACGGGTGCAACTCACAAGTATTTACTTATGTGCACTACCGGTACTGGAATGACAATTGCCTGGTTGGCAAAGTGATTTTATGGTCTAAGTGATTTCATGACAATTACCTAGTTGGCAAAGGGTGGTTAATCTCCTGGGCACAGCTCGTATTCCCGGCCCTGGGCACAGCTCGTGGCTCTCCAGTACTCCTGGGCACAGCTTGTGGTCCCAGCCCTGGCACATCTCGTGGCTCTCCTGGGCACAGCTCGTAGCCCAAGCCAGGAACACAGCTCATAGCTTTTGTGTGCTCCTGGGCACAGCCCGTGGTCCCGTCCATGGCTCTCTGCTAAACTCCCCTCCTTGCTTGCTCTGATCTTGGCCCTGCACACGGCTTGCTGTCTCAGTTCTGGGCACCCTCCATGTGCTTGGCTGTGCTCGGGTTGCCACCTCCACAGCATTTTTTCGGCACAGGTGGTTGTTCTGGGCCAAGAGGGGTTACAAATTTGGAAAACCTGCAAAGTCTGATAGTTTTCTTCTCTCAAAACATTACATAACGCACTCGCTTCAAAAGTATTTTAGAGCAGTCTAAACAATTTGTAGATAATTATTAAAGCAAACGGGCAATTAAAAAAAGAATACGAGGTTTTACACAAATTCTTAATGCATGCCTTGCAACCAGCCCTTTTGGAATCAGGAAACCTGAACAAATAGTCGCTTTTACCGGAGAAAGGTGTCCGCGCTAGCCCAGCCGTGTGCCTGCGGTGTCCCTGCCACATGCTGCTGTGCCTCCTGCACCCTGCCTGACTATGCTTACTTCCTGTGTGCCTGGCTCTGGGTCCAGAAGGCTCTGGTCCGACTCTGGTACTGAAGAGAAAATATTCCCTTTGGTGATTTGGTCATATATTCTCTTTTAGAAAATCTCATACATTCATACTCCACATATGTCACAGCCCAACAGGTCTATAATTGTAGTGCCACAAATACTCAAATGGTGAAAAAATATATTTTATTAAGATTAATACCTAAAAATTGTATCGTATCGATCAATAAGTCATGAATTAAAACATTGCCCTACACATAAAAACCATTTCATAATTGTAACATTTTCCTTAATAGGATACATGATTATAAAAAAATAAAAAAATCTGAACAAATTCCAATACAAAGATAGCTTATACAATCCAATAAAATGCGTTGTAAATCAAACATAAGTGAAAACAAGGAGGAGGAGAGATTTAAAAAAATAAATAAAAAAAAAAAGGAAGAAGAAGAGAGAGACAAAACATATACGACAATACACTTTATAGTTCGTGGACTAATCCATAAAATAAATCAGACACCAGGCATATGATTAGTACAAACTTTCTAATCAATTATGCCAGCCTGTTGAATGGATTTAGTTAATTCAGTGCATCGACGCGTTTCAGCGGTGTTCTTATGAATAGTAACCACCTTTTTCAAGACAGAACTTTTCTCTGTCTCTCTTTAAAAACCTTTTTCAATATGACCGATCAAACTCATAGAGTTGTCTTAAAAAGTGGAGTCCTTATGGGTAAGTGAATCCTTCGCTGGGCCTCATAGCTCCATCCCCACAATGTAGGGGTTCAATTACATATATTCTTTTATTTGGGATAGAGGTTTGGAAATAGCCGTTTGGAAATTGCCGTGTCAGCTCTATCACCAGTCGTGAGTTTCTTAAAATCACTCCACTAACGGGACCATTGGTCTCCCAGGAGTTTAAATTCACTCCGCACTCGCTTGACTGCCGGCATTCAAACGTCCTGCCTTCTTGTTTTGAATTCCCCCCTACATTGTGGGGATGGAGCTATGAGGCCCAGCTAAGGATTCACTTACCCATAAGGACTCCACTTTTTCAGACAACTCTATGAGTTTGATCAGTCATATTGAAAAAGGTTTTTAAAGAGAGACATAGAAAAATTCTGTCTTGAAAAAAGGTGGTTACTATTCATAAGAACACCGCCGAAACACGTAGACGCACTATATTAACTAAATTTATTCAACAGGCTGGCATAATTGATAAGGAAGTTTGTACTTATCATATGCCCCAGACTGATTTCTTTTATGGATTAGTCCACGAACTATAAAGAAGTGTATTGTCGTATATGTTTTGTACCTCTCTTCTTTTTTATCTCTTCTCCTTGTTTCTAATTTTCACTTATGTTTGATTTACAACGCATTTTATTGGATTGTATAAGCTATCTTTGTATCGGAATTTGTTTGTTCTTCTGATTTTTTTATAATCATGTTTCATATAAGGAAAATGTTACAATTATGAAATGGTTTTTATGTGTGGGGAAATGTTTTAATTCATGACTTATTGATCGTATGATACAATTTTTAAGTATTAATCTTAATAAAATATATTTTTTCACCATTTGAATATTTGTGGCACTACAATTATAGACCTGTTGGGCTGTGATATGTGTGGAGTATGAATGTATGAGATTTTCTAAAAGAGAATATATGACCAAATCACCAAAGGAATATTTTTTCTTCTTCAGTTTTGTTAAGCCCTGTCCCCTTGGTACATGGGGCCTCTCTCATAATATTGACGGACTCTGGTACTGCCACTGAAAGGTGCTCTTTGGATCAGCAGAAACATGCCTCCGCAGTGTTCACATAACACATTTACAGCACGCTTAGTGTTTAGAAAGAGGCCTGAATAAATCCTCTCATTCATAAAATGACTGGGATGGTCCTACATGTCTGTTTTATAGGGAACTCTGCCCACCTGCGGAACTCCGTGGAATTCCGTGAAGTAAAACTCTGCAAGCTCCGGCCAGCCCTACTGGTATGGGTGTGTGAATGGGTTTGAGAATGGTAGTGTGGAAGTTGGAGTGGGTGTATGAAAGTTTATATGGGGTGTGATGGGTGCGTCAGAGATTCTGTGGATGATGTCATCAGTGATGTCACAGACCATCTCATGAGTGATGTATTATGTGAGGTCATAAGCAGCACATTGCGGGGGCGCGAGTTACAGTTAGCTCACTAACTTTAATGGCTGAATTTCGCTCGTTTTGTAGGAGTGAAACCTGAGCCTAACTAGAACGTCCCTGAAACCTTCGGTATTTTCAGTGAATTTCTATGGTTTTTTAAGTATCAGTGGCATTTGCAGAGTGGTGGAGAAAGGGGGCGTGGCCTCTGACCAGCTATTAGGAATCCAGTTGTGTAGGACTTACAGAAGATGCCAGGAGGGCTTCTTGGCCCCAAAGGTCCCTGAGGAGTAAAATGGACTTCATCCCCAACCAGTAGTGCACCAGGAGCTGCCTTGCAGAGTTGTGGAGAAAGGGGGCGTGGCCTCCAGAGACCTCTTAGCAAACAGTTGTGTGGGACTTACTGGAGGTAACAGGAGGAGTAGTTCCCCCCCAAGGACGTCCTTGGGGCCAAATCCCCCATCTGTAAGTCCCACACAGCAGTACTGGTGAAAGGTTGTCGGAGGCCATGCCCCCTTTCTCCACCACTCTGCAAACTCGCCACCTGGCGCACTACTAATTAGGGAGGAAGTCCCTTGGGGACCAACTACTCTTCCTGTTACCTCCAGTAAGTCCCATACAGCAGGATTGCTGAGAGGCTTTCGATGGCCACGCCCCCTTTCTCCACCGCTCTGCAAATGTGCCTCCTGGTGCACTAATCTTTGGGGAATTAAGTCCCCTTGGCTTGTGAGGGTCCTTGGGGGCCAACTACCCCTCCTGTTACCTCCAGTAAGTCCCACACAGCTAAGAGGTTGTCGCAGGCCAAGCGCGCTTTCTCCTCCACTCTGCAAACGTGCCACTGGTGCACTACTGGTTGGGGAAGAAGTCCACTTTAGTCCTGAGTCCCAAGATGGCTGCCAACACTTTGTAGTTGAAGTGTTGGCAGCCAATCAAATTTTAGTAGGATTCGCGAGTCCACTGCAAGGACTTGCATCCCCAGATATATTTTTTAAAGTTAAATATCTCAAAAACTACTGAACGGATTTACACCAAATCACCAAAAACACGCTTTCTGGACTAACATCTAGCTTAGGTTACTGCCAATATTGGTGTAATTCCGTTCAGCAGTTCGGGCAGTAGTCGTGTTAAAAAAAATGCAAAAATCCCAATAGACATAATAACATGGGGAAAACACGTTTTTGGGACCCCCTTTTTTCTTGACCCCTGCAGATTGGAGGGGTAGATTGGGATGGGGTGGAGTAGATTGGGATGGGGTTGAGTGGGGTAAATTGGGGTAGAGTAGATTAGAATGACGAAATGGGGTAGATTGGAGTAGGATATATTGGAGTGGAGTGGGGCAGATTGGAGTAGATTGGGGTAGATTGGGATGGGGTACATGGAGTGGAGCAGGGTAGACTGGAGTGGGTTAGATTGTGTGGATTATGGTGGGGTAGATTGGAGTGGGTTGGAGTGTACGTGGATAAAGTGGGGTGGGGTGGGTTGGGGTGGGTGGGGTAGATTGAGTTAGGGTAGATTGGAGGGGAGTAGTTTGGAATATAGTAGACTGGAGTGGGTAGATTGGATGGGGTAGACTTGAGTAGGGTATTTTGGGGTGGGATAGGGTAGATTGGAGTGGATTGAGCTAGGGTGGGGTAGACTGGAGTGGAGTACATTGGAATGTAGTAGATTGGAGTGGGTAGATTGGAGTGGGTAGACTGGAGTAGGGTGTTTGGGGTGGGGTAGGGTAGATTGAGTGAGATGAATTAGATTGGACCCACGAGGGGTCGATTTGAAAGGCATGTTGTAGCATGAAGTGGCTTGGGGAAGATTGGATAGAATAGAATGGAGGGTGGGCGATTGGGGTAGATTGGGTGGCCTGGAGTGGGTAGATTAGGGTGGACTGAAGTGGGTAGATTAGGGTAGGGTGAAGTGGGGTAGAGTAGAGTGAGGTTGGCTAGATTGGAGTGGAGTCGCGAGTGGAGTGAGATTGACTGGGGAAGAGTGAGTGGATTAGAGCAGGGTAGATTGGAATGGAGGGAGGTAGGTTGGAATGGAGTTGATTGGAGTGGGGTGGAGTAGATTGGTGTAGAGTGGTGTAGATTGGAGTGGAGTTGATGGTGTAGATTGGAGTGGGGCAGACTGCGGTAGTATAGATTGGTGAGGGGTAGATTATAGTACGGTAGATTGGGCTGGGGTAGATTGGAGTGGGGTAATTGGGTTGGAGGGGGTTAGATTTGAGTTGAGTGGGTTAGATTTGAGTGGAGGGTAGTAGATTGGAGTGGGGGTAGACTGGAGTGAAGGGAGTGGGGTAGATTTGGGTAGAGTGGAGTTCAGTATGGTAGAGTTAAGTGGGCTAGAGTGGAGTGGGGTAGAAAAGGTGGATTGGACTGTGGTAGATTGGAGTGGAGTGGGGGTAGAGTAGAGTGGGGGTAGAGTGGAGTGGGGTAGATTAGAGTGGAGAGGAGTTGGATAGATTGCACTGGAGTTTGGAATGGAGTGGGGTAAACTGGACTAGGGTAGATTGAGTGGAGCAGATTGGAGTGGGGTAGATTAGAGTGGTGTGGAGTAGAATGGGGTGGGGTGGAGTAGGGTGGGTATATTGAGGGAGTGGAGTTGATTGGAGTAGGATAGATTATAGTGGAGTGGGGTAGACTTGATCGTAGTGTAGTGGATTGGGGTAGAGTGGAGTGGGGTAGAGTGGAGTGGGGTAGATTGGGTTAGAGTGGGATAGATTGAAGTGGGGCAGATTGGAGTGGGGTGGGATAGCTTGAAGTGGGGGAGATTAAGTGGGGCAGATTGGAGTAGGGTGGGATAGATAGCAGTGGGGGAGATTGGGATAGATTGTAGCGAAGTGGAGTGGGATGGTGCAGATTAGAGTGTAGTGGGCTAGAGTGGAGTGGGGTAGGTGGTGTGGAGTAGAGGAGTGTAAAGTGGAGTAGTATGTTGGGTCATGGAATGAGTGGCATAGATTGGAATGGGGTCTTAGAGTGAAGGGGTGTAGAGTTGAGTGGCATCTCGTAGACTGGAGTGACGTGGCATAGAATGGAAGGGCACAGAGTGGAGTATGCATGATGTGGTAGCGCACTGCCATTACAGACAACACATTTTCAATTAAAATCACAATTACATTTGCACCGAAATAGAGTTTTACTACACACAAAACGGTCATCACCTAGTGTGTTGATGTGTTTTGATGGTATTCAATTAATTGTTTCTACTACACTTCAGAATTTTAAAAAAAAAGTGCTTCATTTGTTCTAATTCTTAAATATTCTGAAACATCAGCACAGTTCATTTTTTTGTTGCATGCTGGGGAAAAATAAAGCAGTACACCCTCCTCTTACATGGATACTCAACTAGATCGTCACATAAATTCTCTCACTATGAAGTCAGAGAAAGTGTTTGTTAATATTTAAAAAGTCAGTCGATGTATGCAATGATGCATGAATATATAAAAACAAGATCGCATCTTTTGTCAGAATCACCTGAGATGACCTCTCCATCAACCCAGAGTCAGAAATACGTGGTCAGTCAGGAGTTGCGACTTAAGTCTGAGGCAACTGATCGACCGATCACAGGTGGAGTGGCATGTAGCCAGCAGAACAAACAGGAAAACCCAGATCAATCCCACAGAGAGGCAGCAACACCGCAATAGTCCGGGGAGATTGGCTCCAATAAAGCACACATGGCCGGAGGGGTGCATGCATTCCCAAAACGTCATAAAGTTAGATGCCACATAAAGTTAGGAACACTCTGCCAATCAGGACACAGCACACGCACTGATCAGGCGCTCCCCGTGCCGGACATCTGGACACGTTACCTATTGGCCCTCATTGTGTCCATGCAAGGTGGAGACCCACCTGCATTTGTTATCAGGTGGGAGTAATTTATAACTCCATGACTAGGCCCACATTCCTCTTCCTAAAAGAGATCTCTGAATTATTTTAGGGTGCTCAAAAAAATATGTACATAATGACGCTCAGATTGATTGTACTTTGAGACAGTCCTCAGACCCAGACTCTGTAACTGTTCTCCTGGCCGAAGAGTTTTATTAAACCAACTGTTCCTGGTTTGCCAAATACCTCGTTTTTTGTTTTTTCAAGGTAAATTCACACTTGAGCAACAAAAGAAAAAGAAAAACCAACCTCCCTGGAAGAGAGAGCCTGACATTTGACCTCTGTCTTTGAATGCACAGCAAATGTGACTAGATAAGAACACGATTTAAAGGCCTATTTACAGAAATCCAGTTAGAGGAAGAATACAGTAAACAATGTTTGGGCAACGGGAGGGATGAACTCAAGCGGGACATCCTAAAGCAAATAAAGCCAGCAAATAGAAAGCCAGAAAATGGGACTTACAAACCAGAAAGCCAATGGTAAGCAATGGGCGGAATGCATTACTAGGTCAACTTTCTGAAAGTCCTCAAGATGTCTTTAGCAATCCAGATAGCTGCGCTGTCTGGTAGGTTCCGATCGAATGAAGTATATGGTTACGAAACAAACCTAAAGATTGGCAGACTTGGTGAGCTTGGTGGCAGCGAGTGCAGACATATGGATTACTGGCATGGGGATGAAGATTCCCTTGTGCAGTTCTTAAATTATGGACATGGGTGAGTGCCACAAATTACCTTTTAAACTTAACATATTGCACAAATACGCACAGGTTTTCCATAACTGAAAATACTGTTTGTATTTTCAAAGACCAAATTGCTTCAATCTGAAACAGAACTGAGAAAAAACAGAGTTTGAGCAGTTAATATTTCTGCATATAGTAGAACAGTTGTTTAACTAGTAAATCTCCAAAGCGATACATAAAGTAGGGGTCCATGAAAATCCAGTCTAGCTACAAATTACATCTGACTGGTATCTTCCGGAATAAGAGCCTTAAAAATAACCTAAATTCATCTAAATAATTATGAACGAGGAGCCTCAGATTAGAACAGAGAACAGCAAAATGTGGAAACGATCAATGAGGACAATAAGGCTTATTCATTTAGCAAACATAACAAACTGAACTGTGTAGAAGAGCAGAAATAATTAAGAGTCATTAATGGCTGTCAGTTACCTCCCAGTCCCTCATAAATATGGGCAAAAATGTAGGCGAGGGTGCATCATTTGGGGGGATAATTAGCAGCAGTTATTGCCCTCTAGGTAACAGCAATAAGGCTACTACACCGCCCTTAATTTGAAAAAGAAAAAAAAAATGTGAGCGCATAAACTGTAACTCACTGGGTATTGAAAGCCAACTCCAGAAAAGGCTGCCGGTACCAACATTGCCAGAAGTTCGGGTCATTGCCTGGAAAGAAGAGTGCAGTTGTGACCTGCAGGTCAAACACCAAGACCTGCCCCCGACTGATCCCCCAAGGACCGTGAAGAACGCTGCAGGAGACGTCCCACCCTCGCTGGGCTCCAGTCAGCTGGAGGATAAAATTCCCCTTAGCCCTGGTGCAGAGAAGGGTGACTCACCTCATCTTAGCAGAATGGGAGGAGCTCCAATCTCTGGGAAAAGCCAGCAGCTCCGCTCGTAGGAGAGAGCCTATGCCTGCGAGGTGTTGCCTCATGTACTGCAAGCAGCCCAACTTCTCCGAACATGATCAAGACTAGTGAGCGCCCGTGGAAAGGGCACTTTCTGCATCGCTGAACACTTCCATACTACAGGACTTGAACTGGACTGTGGGGCCCTAGGGCCTCGCTGATCAAGGTGCTGCAACACCATAGACACCTTTGACTAATTACTAAAGAGCCAAAATGGGAACTCCTGACTGCAGCCTACTAGTGAGCATTCCCTGGATGCATCTACCAATGAATGTGGATTAACCCCAACCACATTGGAAGAGGACGGGACAGGGATTCTGCCTAACAAACGATCGAGCCTCAACCTCAAGGGGATTGTGTTATTGCTTATGAATCACTTTATTCCTTTGAAAGTTACAGTTAGAAATAAAATATTTACTTTACTTACAAATGTTAAGTATTTCACTGGACATTGATTTATTGACAGTACTGTGGGTTCACTCACCTGTATCTACACTCCCCCCCCCCCCCACCCACAAGTGAGCATTAGATTGCTCGACCACAGCTGCCACCGAGACTCCAGTGCATACCGGGTACTTGGCCCAGTTGATCAGGATCCACACTAAGTCAGGCCCCGGGACATCAAGAGTTAAAGGCCTTAACTGCCACAGCTCGGCCGACTGTCCCACTAACAATAATTAAATCAACACCAGAAGTAACCTAATGGCATATCCTGCATTATAATCCCCAACTCCTCATAAGAGGGAGGATGATTAGTGAAACAGAGCAAACCTGTACTGGTGATAAACACTGTAGCAAAACCACTGCGTTCTGAAGTGATGTCTTCTAGCAGTGCACAAGGGATAACGTACTGATATTGATGCTCCAGAAAAAGACATTAAGAGCCCAATTTAGTCCACATTAAACAAGATCATGTGCTAGAGGGGGGGAAAAGTTTATTTCGGATTTGAGACCCAAAAAGGTATCTTAGCTTATGTGTGGAATACATTTTTGGTGATCCTACCCTCCTTACATAGGGCCAACTGGCTCAGTACCACTGATTTGGGTGTGCATTGTTCATAATTTGGGTGTGCATTGTTCATAATTTGGGTGTGCATTATTCATAATTTGAGTAATCATCACCCTGCAAGATGAGAATGCATACATCTATGTAAAAATATTCATGTGTTTTTATTGGCTTAAGAAAGGCAGTCAATAACCAGAACTGGTCCTAATGGCAGAGATGCTGTAAGACTGAAATCCTCACAAACAGGTTTTTTTTGTTAATAAAAAAAAAAAACAAACACAGTGATAGTCCCAGACCTCAAAGGGTGAATTTTCATTCTGGTGGGCAAAGCTTTAGAGCGATTAACACAAGCAATATACAAGATTTAATAATTCAGGACAATGCACCAGCTTATTACTAGTTCTGGACTTAAAAATTAGCGGAGGAACACACTGTAGTATAAATTAAGAATCGGATGTATGAGGATCAGGATAAGCGTGAGCAAGCTCAGCAGAAACCAGAAGCTCTGTCAATATGGCTCATTATTAACTAACTCAGGGTGCTTAATTTATCCACTTCAAAAGTGTTAAAAACAGAGCTGTCCTTCTTGAGACATGAACCTCTGACCTCAAGGTCTTCGAGTGATGGCATGGTCCACTGAGGTACCTCATCACCAACAAACATTGTCCCACATCCGGGATGATCACAACTGGAGTAAGCCATGTAACCATATACTTTACAAAATGTTATTTATTTTGTATAGTACAGACAGTGCTTAATTTGAGCCAATGGTTTCCGGTGCTCAGCACTGGCACTTAATCATCAACACCGGCTCTTTTCATGAGCACCAGCTAAGGACACATTCATTTATGGTAGGCACATTAAGTGATTTGCCCAGAATCGCAGGATGTTGAGCCAAAGCAGAGACTCGAACCTGGTTCTCCAGCTCTGAAGTCGGCAGCTTTGGCAATTAGGGCACATCCTCTTCCCACTTTCATGTCATCGAACATGCTCCGAAGTCAGCAGGTGCAAGCTGCCTCCTGACGAGAGCCCCGGCATTTTTTTTATTTTTTACAAATTAACCACCGAGTACGGACTAGGCCTACAGGGTGGCAGAGCACTTTACAAATATTAATAGGGCCTGCAGAAAGAACAATGATGATAGTTACAATACAGTGCTAATGGAGTACAGCTGTATTAATCCTGAATACTCAAAATAGTGGTTCTTGTATTGCAAATTAAATGCACTATTGTAGGAATGAATAAAGAAAAAGTGTGTAAGATGTCCTCATATAAATATATTCAAAGTCCAGTCTTACAATCGACTCTACAACTTGGCCCTTGTTCTAAATGGAGACTCTCAGAGAGTTTGTTGTGTAACAGATGAAAATTGTGACCCGTTGGTTGAAATAAAGCTTTTCCTTTTTCGATTTTTTCCATGGGAGGGATCAGTTCCGATACTGGGAATGATGGAGTGCCACTGCTTCAAAGCACACCTTGAGAAACACTATTCCTTCTGAAGAACAGGATTTCTAGAAAGTCAGATAAGATTGCAAACTGATGTTTTAACTAAGATGATCAATTTATTCAAATGGTAGGTAGAAGTGGTTGAAACTATGGTTTTGTGGACAACGCAGGCCTGTTTCAGTGTGCACATAGCTTTGATTAGGAGCCAACTGACGAGTTCAGAGTTGGAGAGAGAAAGTTCTACTTCCTGGTCCCCAAGACCAATTTAGCTGCAGTATATGGAGCAGCTGAGGAGGGGGAGAGGGGGAACAGGTGGTGGGTTAGGTGCACTCCATGGTAGAGCTGTTTCTAAAAAAAAACGTGTGAATCTTAGAATAGATCCCACAAGGATCTATTCTAAGATGCCGGTCATGACATACCTGCCATGGCATACTGCTCTAACAAAGATTACCCTACTTTAAAGCCTTGAGAAAGCTCCAGACCTGCACACCATAAGGTGCGAAACAAGTGCTGGCTGGCCTTTTGGTGTATCTAACCAACTGACTGGACTGAAATATTTCTTCAATAAACTACTGAGAAATGAAAGAAGCTCACTCACTGTACTTGATCCAGGGAACAGTGTCAATTTCTGAATATTTCGTTTATTATTATATTGACTATCCTATATCTTCTTGTCAATGCAAAATTGTCTCTATGGGATTAGGGATGGGACCCACGGATAGGGTTAGTCAATCTTTTATGAGATTAGAAACCTTTGTAAGAGACATGGGCCCTGAAATTGTTCTCCCCTCTCAATTGCCTTCCATAACTAAGCCTTCACTTTCCCCATGGGTGAGTTGTAATCTTTTATGAGATTAGAAACCTTTCTAAGAGACATGGGCCCTGAAATTGTTCTCCCCTCTCAATTGTCTTCCATAACTAAGAGCCTTCAGTTTCTCCATGGGTGAGTTGTTTGTGATTGTGCTTGACTTGTGGTATGCATGGAGACTCTACACCCTGATGAAAGTCCTCAGCAAGAACACATAGCATGGGCTACCAGATGGCAGTGTGGTGCAACAGGGTCAAGACTATTTCAGCTGCCCTGCATTCTCGGGAAACCCCTCCCTCAGAATTTTCACTTACTCCTGCTTGAGATGTTTGGAGTGTGTATGGCCGAACACACAGCCATGTAGCAGTATATGTTCTTCTCTATAGCGGAGATCAGAGCAGATTGGGGGGGAGACCACCTGCTCAAGAGGTCTATGACTTTTTAATCCACATGCCCTTTGAACACTTTACAGCTGTCTCCCCCTACAGCGTGAAGAAGCATGTTGCACCCAAGTTGAAACAGGATAGGAGAAGATGACTTTTGATGTGACTGGGCCCGGTTTTCTGCAGGGTCACTAAGCTTGATAACTTGGCATTTACAGAGCCAGTTTGTTTAGAACTCAGAATGAGTTCTGCAACTCAGTTTAGCAAAAGTATTAGGACTGTGTGTTGATGTCCACATCCCTTCTTCCCCTGACAAACTACAAACCTGAGTGTGGAAAGAATCCTTAGGATCTTGAAAGAGCATTGATGCAATTTCCTACTTGGAAGAGCAGGATCTGAATGGAAGACATGATGAAGAAGGAGAGAAAGAACGATAAAAGAGTAGCAGGGAGCTGATGGATGAGTTGTCCTGACCCAGAGGTGAAAAGCATGAACCAAGTGAAATGAAGAATGCAAGGAGGAGTCCAGTGGAAGAACCTCCAGAGGAGCCATAGGGCAATTCAGCTAGTCTGATTACAGCATGAAAAGTCTCTGTGAGCAATTAAGTCATTTGAATCCTTAAATATGTGTTGTGTCTGCACTTCAACAAATTGTCATTAATAACTATCTTGTATATACTGTGAATTTAGTAGCCATTCCTCTTTCTGGCACAGCCAGAACAATCAAACAAAAGTGATATATGATGTTTACAGAGGTTCATATAGCTCTGTATTGCCGTCAGTATGGCCTCACAGCGCTACCATGTTTGGGGACTTTCATGCCATGGTCTTCAGGATTCCGTCACAATCCAGAGTCCGTTTGCTGTTTAAATAGGATCATCAGTAATTAATCCTTCTACTATGTCGGGCAAAAAGGAAGGGGAAAGGGAGAAAAATCAAATGTTTACCAAACCAGAACTTTCTGTCAATGTTTCTTAGGAGGTATCAAACAGAAAAGGGAACAAAAATACAGGCCTGTCCAAAGTAAGGGAAAACTGAAAGATACACTGCAGCACCATGCAGAGAAGCGCTCCATATCGCAGACTCGATGGAGCAATATTACAGTTTCATACAAATAATGGGGAATATTGCATTTTTTTCATATTGCTACCACATTTCTCACATTAATACGGTTCATAGTCTTCCAAAATGAACCATAAAGGAGACCGCCATATCATGCATTCCACAAATCCAAGGAGGATTCCTTGTGGGAGAGAAAAGGGAACACAACATTATCATCTTTGAGAAATTCACTGGTAAGCACCTCATTGTGAGTTCACACTTAGAGCAAGTAGAGTACCTCTCAAAGATTTACAATCAGCTAGCTGAAAGATATGTTATCACCTGGTATAGCGCAAAGAATTATACATGAAGGAACATTCCGGCGCTCTACTGAATAAGGATTGACAGACAAACTAAAACGGCCAAGTCTTTTAAAGTTTTTTAAATATACCCTGCTCCGTACATGATCGAAAGTGTAAGGGCAGTATGTTCCAATAAAAAGGAATTAGGTACAAGAAGGACCACCTGGGAAATCTTGAAGTGCAGATTCGTGGAGTCCGAAGTAAGGCTTTGATTTGAGTAGTCTGACAGGACAGTGATGGGTAAGCCTACATTGCAAATAGATTGGGCCTTTCCCAGTCAGTGCTTTGTGGGTGAGACAATATAACTTGAATAGCACGCGTTTCCTGACTGCTGATTACTGATATCGCTTAACACTTAGCGTGGCCCAGAATAAATGCCACAAAACCCACCCATTCCCCTACATTTAAGAATGTGGAAAGATAAATAACATGCACAGCACTTTTATCCAACAGAAGAACAGACACTTATCTTGACCATAATCACAGTCTGTGCTCCTATGGGATAGGGCTGATAAACATAGTCTTAGAAGGAGTCTGGAAACACCACTCCGGAGACGATGTAGGTAAGTAGTTAGGATTTATTCAATTAGACACAGCCTGCGGAGGAAGCATTGCTCATCCCTGGCCAGCCAGTCACCAACTGCTGACCCTGGAACATCGGACCCATGGGTGGAATGTGGAACACACTAGGCACAGTGCTCCATACTCCACGCATGAGCTCAGAACAGGAGAAGCATAATCACAACACATAGACCACCTCTGTTTATGCCCACAGAACAGGGGAAAGAGGGCAAAACAGAAGCATCCACATGGTCACAAAGGAAATGGATACAGCCATAGAGAAACTAAGGCTCAGGGGACATGAGCAACCGACTCGTCATGTCCACTAGTTCTTTTATGGATTGAATTCAGGATTATATACTTTACAGAACATGTTAACAAACCGGGCTAGATCCAGAGCCAAGCAATCCTGACCACATGAAGGCAATAATATCCTGCTTCTTCAACATTTTTCACTCTCTCTTCCTGGTAAGGCCTGGCCAGAGGGAAGGCCAGGACCCTAGCATTGTTAAGTAGTCTCCACTATCCTTTGCATCTTTCCCCACCTATCTGCCAGTCCTCATAATGAACGCTCATTGAGTTCTGTACTTTTGGGACGATAAAAGCTTATGGCGTAAATGTCTTCCAAAATAGCAGCAGAAGAAAATTTCTAACATCAGAGAGAGCCACTAAATGCTATTAAGAAGCCTAGGGGAAATGTTGGCTAAACAGATGTAATCGCTGGAATTTTGTGTTGCGCTTGTTACATGGAATTCCACTACGTGGAGTAATTATGCTGTGTTTGCAGCAAAATGTCAGCAAGGGGACAACATGAATGGTCAGAAACATGAGAGGCTGCTGTTCGCATCACTTTTTTTTAATTTTTAAAAAAACTTTTTTAGCACAAAATGCGTCCTCACTTCCATAATGGACGCATTTAAACTCTAAAATATAGCGCCAAATGCCACTTTTGCACTATGCATACATTCTTGGCATTTCAGGCAATTAACCAAAAGAAAATTATGTGAATTTCGCAAACACCCAGTCATTAGACCCTCACCCTCTGACACAATTAACACAAAGGAGTACTCAGGCACATTACCAGCTCCCAGCTTTTCCACTGGCCTTTAAATCTGATTCATATAGGGACTGTATGTCTTTGTCTTTTACTGAAAATAAAACATTTCCCTCTCGGTGCTGAGGAGGCGAGAAGAGAGATTCAAATGTGCGAAAGTCACAACTCAGCATCCCCGTTAACGGAGGGGGTGGGCGGGCGGGCAGGCCCCTTTGATAACAGGCTCGTCACGTGCCACATTCAGCAGAAAGGTCAAACCTGAAGGGAAAAGCAGCCAGTCACGGGATCCGACGTCATGCCACGTCCAAAGAAATCAATCCGCAACTCGCAGAAGTCACATTCTGGAACACCGTCTAGTTTATTGCACGGAGACAACTGCCACTTTGTATTTTCCTTATTTAATTTCAGCGTCGCGTCCACGGCGCTCTAGAATACTCCAAGGTCACACACGGATTTATCAACTCTGTTGCTATTCAGGAGTGACAGCTGCAGAAAATGTTGCCAGCGAGATAAACAGCATGAAACAGCCTGGTACAGAAGATGCGCCCCCAGCATAGAAGAAGGTGTCCGCAAACAGCGACTGCCACGGACCGGACTCCGGTGTATTATTGTCTGAAGGCCTGAGAATCAACAACTCTATCCGGTTTGGAGTTGGACCAATCGCGGTAAAGACGGATTCACAATAGCTAATGGGGCAAGAGAGCGCGTGCACCATGAGGCCAGTTTTGTAACTGATGTCCTACAAAGTCTGAAGAATTAATCAGCCAGAGTGAGCTCAACTCTCGCCCTCCTGGAACAGCGAGTGAACGGGTGGGTTATTGCACTGCGGGTGGTTTCAAGTAGTGAGGAGTGCACTGATGTTCATTTTTAGGAAACTGGGACGCAGTTTTCATTAGGCACAGACCAAGAGCAAGACAGGGATATAAACAGCAAGGGAAACAAGCATTTGCAATACAATAGGTCTCGCATTTGCGAGAGTTTAAGCTATTGACATTGTAAATGACAATGCCTTTTATTTATCGGTTTTGCTAATTAACAAATAAATGAAAGGCATTGTCATTTACATTGCCAATAGCTCGAACACTTGTAAATGCGAGACCTATTCAAAGAAGCGGGTGCCATTGTTCTGGGCTGCTCAGAAAGTGAAAGCACGCATGGCGCGCTGAATGTTGCAAGAAAGCATGTCGTGTCTGCAGTAGGAGAAACTCATGAAAGAAAATAGCGCTTACAGACTAAAAAAGACGTACCGTGTAACAACCGAAGTAAAAGGGCCAGTCCTCATGGGAGGTTACAAATGAAGATAAGGCGGTACTAAGGAGGGACTAACAAGCCTATTAACGAATCTGAAGCCAGCATTTACGAAGGGCAATGACACAAGTCAATGGCAAATAAGGGCAGAGAGTGGGTGGTCTTCTATTCCATACTCCAATACAGCATGCCGCAGAGCAGCGCATGCGCTGCCCAGGCTCGACCTAAAAGAGGAAATAACGAAGGAAGAAACAAATTAGCATGGTAAAAAAAATCTACAGTAGTGAGAAAAGAAACAGACAGGCAGGCAAGGTGGAAGAGAGACACATGGAGGACTCAAGACTAGCAGCCTGGCACTCGGCAGCAGGTTCCTAAAAAAAGAAAGAAAAAAAATCCTAATGCATTTTATTATTTTACACAAATGAATCATTGGACGGACGCCACAAACGTCAGGGGTGTTAAAAAACAGACAAATGCTGAAGGGGACAAGAATTTGAGGAGGGAGAAAAACTAAAGAACTCGCCATAGTGCAGGAAATTCGACGTCAAAAGAAGGACTAACACAAGTCCCTCCAAGTGCCAATTACGCAGAGAAAGTCAAAGACAGGACAGGCCAGAAGTGGCAGGCCAATAGGGAACTTACTTGAACACAATCCGGGGGATCCCTCTGCCCACAGTGAGCTTGAAAGCATGGGCCTAATTATAGGGATTCAGAAGTAGATTTGTGGACAGAACGCATGTTATGTTACGTTACAGGATTTGTAAAGCCCGTGACAACCCGCAGACATCCCAGCACTGATTGAGGAAAAGAAATGTTCAGCCGAGGCAGAATGAAGCATTTAAGACTTAGTTCTTGAAGAGGCAGGTCTTAAGAGCCTTCCGAAATCCCAACTCATTATCAGTCGAGCGGATGGCCAAGGGGAGCGAGTTCCAAAGCTTTGCTACATTGAAACTAAAAGATCGACCACCACTTCTGGCTCTTTTAACCAAGAGTACGGAGGCTAGATGCAAATGAGTGGCTCTGAGTGGCCTGTCTGTAATGTGAGGGGTAACCAGCTGACGTAAAATGGGAGGGACCACACGCACGTAGCACTCTGCCGGCAATACAAAGAGATTTGATTTAGATTCTCTGAGTGACCGGTAGCCAGTGAGGAATTTTTAAACCGTTTCTGGCTGACTCATGTCTGGGAATCCCAAGTAAGAGATGTGCCACAGCATTCTGCACCACTTGTAATTTCTGAGTGACTGCCAAAGGCGAGCCCAGATAAAGTGATTTGCCGAAGTCCAGGCGAGAAAGGATCAAGGCCTGAACTACTAGAGTCCTCACCATTTGAGGGAGCAGAGGCAGAATCTTGCAAAGAATGCGCAGGGTTCCATGACAACTGGCCGAAAGTTTAGTTGCCTGGGTTTTCTTCATCAAGGCTTTACCAAGCCACACCCCCAGGCTTTTTATAGCTGTATTAGCAACGGGGGTGGACTTAAAACGTCCTGGCCAGTTCAAGACCCATAGAGTGGAAGAATTCCTCCCAAGGATCACAAGTTCAGTCTTTGATCGATCGAGCTTGAGGCAGGATGTGTTCAACCAGCTGGCAACCTGTTCCAGACAAGGGACCAATGTTGATGCTAAAGGCTTGCCATCAGGAGCAAGGGAAACAAGCATTGGCATAGCCAATAGGTCTCGCCTTTGGGACCTTATAAGTGTTTAGCCATGCAACAGTTGTTGTTGCACCAAGGATATTGTGCTGCATAACTAAATACTTATAAGGTCCCAAAAGCGAGACCTATTGGCTATGCCAATGTTTGTTGAACATCTAATATGCTTAGACAAATTGAGCAGGCCTACTATGTCACAGCTGGCCAAACTATGCGTCGCATTGATAAGAAACGTAGTCCGCTTGGAACATCACACCCGTCGCCGTTCTGTCAAAATTCTCTTGGTGAGCATCCCACAACAGTGCTCAGGAAGGGAGCGCGCCTGCTGTGTTCCAGTATTCTTACACACTCTTCAAAAAGGGAGACGATATAACAATGCAGATAGCTAAGCATTCTGCAACATTGCTCAGAAAAAAAGAGTGACTGCTCTAATGCAGCGTGGGGACCTTCTACGAAACTCCAGAAAAGCAACAAGACTGCTGTGCTGGGCATTTACCACAGTGCTCGTGCCTTCCACGTCACAGCTCACAAAGCATTCTGCCACGTCACAGCTCGCCGAGCATTCTGCCACGTCACAGCTCGCCAAGCATTCTGCCACGTCACAGCTCGCCAAGCATTCTGCCACGTCACAGCTCGCCAAGCATTCTGCCACGTCACAGCTCGCCAAGCATTCTGCCACGTCACAGCTCGCCAAGCATTCTGCCACGTCACTGCCACGTCACAGCTCACCAAGCATTCTGCCACGCCACAACTCGCCAAGCATTCTGCCACGTCACTGCTCACCAAGCATTCTGCCACGCCACAACTCGCCAAGCATTCTTCCACGTCACAACTCGCCAAGCATTCTTCCACGTCACAGCTCACCAAGCATTCTGCCACGTCACAGCTCACCAAGCATTCTGCCACGTCACAGCTCACCAAGCATTCTGCCACGTCACAGCTCGCCAAGCATTCTGCCACGTCACAGCTCGCCAAGCATTCTGCCACGTCACAGCTCGCCAAGCATTCTGCCACGTCACAGCTCGCTAAGCCTGGTCTGAGGAGCACTCCTGAGCTTATAGGGCTGAAGCATCCATTGGAGAGCCACAGCGGATTACAGAGCATAGAAGCCTACTTTTGAACTTCTACTGACGCAGGTATGGATAATCTACGTCATACATCCAGGAAGTCAAAGCGGAGAGCACGAGTAAACCCGGAAGTGGAAACTTCGGTGGCAGTGTTTACAATGGGAGCCCCTGAGGGGAGTAAGCACAAGTCCGGTCCCAGCTCTATTAACGTGCGAGAGACTCTGCTACCGATAAACCCTAGGAATCTACCACAACACACAACTGTGCTGCATGCTCGCGGTTATCGGATGAAAACGGTACCGCCTGGCATTAGCACTGTAATCTCCCAGAATACACGGCCGGGCATCTCAAGAAACCCAGACAAGCTCCAGGTGAAGTGCCGAGGTGGAGGGGACAGGAGCAGTCCAGATGTATGAAAGCATCTGTGTTCACCAGCCCAGAAATGTGCTTTACAAACAACAACAAATCTGCTCCCTGCGTACACAAAGGCGGACTTGTGTGGAGGACAGCTGAGCACAATAGAGTAAACAAACAACAACAAGAAGCGCAAGCAAAAAACAAGCAAAACGTAACTTGCTTAGTGTGTAAACCACACTTTTATAAATATAAAAGCGGGCGCCGTGCTCAAACAAAGCACGACGCCCGTGCATAAAAATAGTTATGTGCAGGCATTTAAAAAGAAAATACAGGAACGCGGGTGCCGTGATCAAAAATAAAGCGTGTTGCCCGCGTTTTAAATATGAAAGCGGGCGGCAGTATGGACCCTCTGAAGTGCGGTTTGCCGGGGTAGAAGTGCTTGGTAGCATATAAAAATGTACATAACTGCAAACATAACAAGTTTACCGATTTATATGCACCACCAGCCATCGAATCAAAAACAAGCAGGATTAGCCTTGGAAAGAAGCCCAAAAATGTGCACGTCCTACCAAAAGAAGCCCAAGGACCTTTAGCCGTCGCTCAGCTTTTTTTGGAAGCACTGCACTCGTGCTTATGGCGCGCCCCTGTTCGCTCCCGCAAGCTGGATGCCGCCACAAGCACAAGTGTGTGCTTCCAAAAAGAGCAGAGTGACGGCTAAAGGTCCTCCTATGCAGCGCATGCGCGCTGCGTAGGCGAGACCTAAAAAAGGGGTATCATCAGCATAGGACACTATTGAAATCCTAAAGGGAGTAATAATAATGGACAGAGGTTGCAGGTACACATTAAATAACGTGGGTTTGAGCAAAGATCCCTGCGGCACTCCACAGGTGACTGGAAGGAACTCGGTATAGCAGCCTTTGTCAAAATACCTGGAAGGAGCGCCCCTTCAAAAAGGAGCACACCCAATCCAGTGCCTTGCCAGAAACACCTGCCCTGCTAATCTGTTCCAGAAGTGTGGGATGGTCCACGGTGTCAAAAGCCGCGCTCAAGTCCAGGAGTACAATAGCAACCATGGTTGCTTGGTTCCATCTCCTCTTGGCATCCTCTACCACTGCCAGGAGGGCAGTCTCAGTACTGTGCTTGTGCCAAAATCCGGTTTGTGTGGTGCAGTAGAGAGTTGGACTCCAGAAAGTCTGAGAGATGTCTATTAACATGTTTCTCAGCCACCTTATCGATGACAGGGAACAGAGAGATTGGGCATAAATTACCCAGAAATGATGGATCAATGTCGGGCTTCTTTAAAAATGCCTTAACCATGACGTGTTTCCAAGGTTGTGGCACCGTACCAAAGTCCAGAGAAATATTAGCCATTTAGAGCAAGAAGGGGAAAATAATTTCCGTCCTAAGACTAACAATACTGGGGGGGGGACCCCGAGGTGATTTGACCAAAAAGGGCTGTAAACTTGTCCAGAGTAAGAAAAGAGAATTCCGAGAGAACAGGAGAACCACACTACTTACTGCTACTCAAGGGGTTGGGATCAAGGCTTCCATCCACTTTTTGGAAAGACCGGTAAATATCCGAGATTTTGGTGTCAAAAAAAGCAGCCAGCGCACTGCATCTGCCCTTTGAGGGTTCTGAAACTGGTCCATTAGAAACACGTTCATTTAATGCTTTTGTGATTCTAAACATCTCCCTCGGGGAGTTAGCAGCTTCGGTAATTCTGATTTTATAATAAGCGGCTTGCGCAAGCTTAATTCCTGCGTGGTAGGCCCTTACGGTTTCCCAATATGAGTTTTTTTTACATTCCCTAAAATACTTCCTCCATTCATATCTCCAAGATTGAGGGGGGGGGGGGGGGAAGAGGTAGTACCAAGGGGCAGACATCTTTTAAATATTTTGCTTAAGTAAAGTATTAGGGATAGTTTGGTCCAAAGAATGGGTCATCCGTTCCGAAATCCTGTTGTTGGCGTCTTGAAGATTTGTGCCCAACGAAGGTGAGGTCATACTGAAGATCCTTCTCCAATTGTGAGGATGTACTCGCGACCAGCACCGACCTTCCAGCACCAAAGGTTTCGGATATGAAGGCGGGCCAGGAATCAGGAGGACCGAGGGCACTAAAAAATGATCTGTCCAAGGGACTGGTATAGGGTTCAAGACTTGAAGCATGGCATTGTTTGAAAAGATGGGTTCAAGCAGATGCCCCTTTTTGTGGGTAGGGTCATGTACTCATCATGCCCCAAAAGCCATTAGAAGATCTATACAGCACAACACCCTGAAACACCATAACTGTCTGTAAACGCTACTCACACAGTAAAGTGATAACTGACGAACAACAGGAGAATCCTCATAGTGCAGTCAATGGACAGAGGGTGATGAAGGGCAAGGGAAGCAAAAGACAAAGTGAGAGGGTTGACTATTCCCAAGTGAAATTGAAAGCTGAAGTTTTACAAATTGTCTATGGCCCAAGTTACAACTGGTGCAGAACCTCGGCATATGGTTGAGGAGTGGGTGATCGGTGAAACAATGGAGCCATTTCCAAAAGCGCAAGTTATGCAGAAGATACGTGGTGGGAAACAGATGCACAGATCAAGCTTTGAAGAGAAGTAAAGTGGTAAGGGATAATAACATATGGGGAAGGTCACTGAATACTGTAAAACGAAAAGGAGATTTGTCACTACAACACACATACTACAATCGCAGTAAGAAATCAGACAAAAGGAAATATAACAAAGTAGTATAAAATATTGAGAAATATGCCAAAAAGCAAGGAGAAAAATATCAGCCAACAATCTAAAAGAAAAGATACACACAAGCACATAAAAACAAATGCAGCAGGAGATATGCACGAGTTCACTTCAGAATACAAAATGAAATACACATCCAATATCAATATGTGAAGAAGAACTAAAAGTCATTATAGGTGCCAATAAATCGTTTGAACAAATTATAGGATCAGTCGGGACAGTGACGATATTATGAGAAAGCACCCTCATAAACTGCCAGGGAAAGAGTCTGATGTGAAGTGCTGGATCTCAGGCAACGAGGAGTCAGTCATAACAATAAAGGAAGGACTGTTCTTAAACACTGCAGAGGCACAAAACATTTAATGAGGGCAAAAAGCGACAGCAAGATTGACTGAACACATATTTGCTGAAATTTTCTTCTAAACTGAAGATGATTTATGGCAAAAGTTTAGTTTTGTAAGGCAGAACAAAATGCTAAAGGACAGTTTGGAAAGGCAGAGGTGATAGGGCGCAACATCTTTGGGCAGACCGGGGAAGCAGGAAATCCAACAGTGGAGCAGCATGTAGGGGTCACATGTCAGAGAATCTGACTCAAATGCTGGACCGTTTGGGAAGGGAGTTAGGAGGGCATGAAGGTAGAAGTGTCTTAATTAAGTGAGGAAGATGGAATATGAAGAGGTCCAGATATGGAAGAATAACTTACTACCTACAAAAATACAATGGAAAGAACCTATAATAATGGCCCTCAGCTCTGTTGGTTTTGTATGAATGTATGGGCATTTGGCTTTGAGGGGAGACCCAAATGAATCAATGACCACATATCCAGCCGAAATGTAATGTTGAAGGAGATGAGGCTCTGATGGGCAAAGCTTATTAGTGGGAGGAGTGACTGAGCCCAGAACCCAACAATAAATGACAATGGAAACACACTAGCAGCATGAGATAAGCATTGGCAAAGCCAATAGGACTTGTCTATGCGAGATCTATTAGCTCTGTCAATGTATTTTTTCTAAACCATGTTGTACAACAGCAGCGCATGATAATAAGGCCAACAAATGTTTAAAAATGGGCTTTTTACTTGAGGTTTTCTTTTTTTATACTCAGTAGATTGTCTCCAAGTGACATCGCAAGCGCGCTGCCTGCAGACAAGATCTAAAAACAGACAGTAGAGTATGGGAGGGGGGGACCTGATAAGAGTATAGGATTGTTTGTAATCTCAGTAGTGGGGAATGGACGGGCACGCTTCCTAAAACAGCAAATTCCAGAGCAGTTGAACGTGTGGCACGGAAGCAACACGGACAGTTTTGAGTTGAAGCAAAGAAGATAAAGATATGTGAAGAAGGATCTGGGGAACGAATTACCAACAAGCATATTTCATGTGAGAGAATTGCAAGTATGTGCAGATAAGTAACATACTGACAAAAGGCTTGCCGCAGAAACTGATGGTCCAGTTTAACAGACAAACAAACCTTTAAAAAACTCAAACAAAAACCTAACAGAATGGGGTCATACTTTGATAACTACTACATTCAAACAGTACAGAAAGCATACACTGGAGGGGTCAGTACAAGACATTATATTTGACAAGTCAATAGATGCTAAATTCCAATTTAAACAGAAGGCAAGTTATGGCAAGAAAGCCTGGTTCCTTGAGGCACATTAAGAGGCACAGAACTGGTTGGAAAGGCGGAGCATGGAGAAGCAGAAAGGGGATGAACCACCTCCACCAGTCAGAGAGGTCAAAGCCTGAAGCCCTTGGTAGAGCATGGAGGAGTCCCATCACGTCAGAGAACCAGAAACAAATGCCTACCAGGGCTTAAAGAGGAGAGTGCTTGCATGGTCTTATTCCATGAAGGGTAAAGGCATAACATTATAGCTGCCAGTGGGGACTACTGCCCCATGCAAAGAGTACTCTGTTGGATAAGGAGAGCATGTATGTTATGGTGACAGGGCAGTTGAATGATCAGCAGACATACATGTATTTAAACATATCCCAACTTGGAAAACAATGGTTTTCAAAACAATCATGACCACATTTAGGGATCTGGCACGATTGATATTTCGGGACTGGCTTAAAATTCGCACGGACACATTTACAACAGTTATTTCCAACTACCAGATTGACAGTAAAGGCCACTGAATCCCTAATAAAAGGGATGGAAAACTGGAAGCTGTTTGATGAGTGGAAAAGGCAGCATGGCATATAGAGGGAATAGTTAGTCTACTCACATTAATATAGTTAAAACAGGAATTAAATTTTGACAAACTTCTGTAAAATGTTTCTCTGTGTTCGGAGTGTGTAGACTAACGACATGACACTTTGATGACTCGCTATGTGTTTCTTGTTCCGCCCTAAGTGGCATGGGTATGCCCAGACTTGGGTCCCATGCTTCATGTGTCACTGGTACCAAGCGGTCCTCGACTGATGAGCCCATAAGTAGGGCAAAACCTGGTCCCAGGATGCCTGTGTTCCGGTTCAGGGAGGACCTGGCTCGGCAGTTTGGGCTGGATTGTTCCCATGAGGAACAGAGTCAAGACAGATTTGCATATGACTGGATCAAGACTGAGTGACATGGTGAGCAAAAGAACAATGGGTTGGATTCTACCCCAAGCTATTGCAAGTGGTTAGGATTTACTGTAAGGCAGCTTCCCACTTCACCTTTTATGAGTTTCACTGCTGTAGTACACATAGTAGGCCTGAGGTAGAACAAGCCCTATACCCATGTGGAGCTGTGACATTTACATAAGGGGTCACTGGTAGATGTAAAACTACTCGCACCCACTGTCCAACGAACTGTGCCTCCCTTCTGTAAGTATGGATAGTTTAGCCCGGACATGTCGGTGGGGTATTGGAGCCTTTCATCATTATTGTTCCTCACAAGGAGAAAGTTTGGTTCAAAAGAGATCAATTTTGTAATCTGAAAAAAATCATCCTGGCCATGGACAGCAAACAAACCAATGAAAAACCCCAAGAAAACTACTAGCAAACACAGAACTGAACGTGTATTCTTTTCTTCTTCTTGTTTGTGGCGCACCTGACGAGGAGTAAAAATCATAATTTGAAAATAATTAAATGAAAAAGTAATTTATAAAGCGCACTTATGCCCGGAAGGCTTCAAGGCATTGAAACTCCTAAGAAAATTCTAAGAAACGTCTAAGAAAATGAACAACAGTGGTAGAACAAGAAAAAATGTGGGAAGCCTTCAAGTGTGAAGCACACCGCTTGTATTAACTACACACCATGTGTAAGGAAATCCCTGAATAAAAGAAGAGTGACACTAGAGGATCAGCAGTTGAAGTACTGGAAGAAGAAGTCTTGCTAGGGCCTGAGGTTGTCAACAAATAAGCAAAAGTGTATGCCTTCGAGAACTTGAAAAAATGTAAATGCTGAGGACATAAACGGTTTACATAGCGAGGAGCAAATTGTGTGTTTTCCCCTTCTTCACTGGCTAATTGGGAGAAGGGCACAAAGGACAGGACAAGGACATGACATTGACTTAAATAGATTGAGAAGAAAGAAAACAGGACGAAATCAGACTATTTCTCTGATCCCATCAACAATTTATACATTTATAAGGAAGGATGATGAACATATCAGGAAAAATGGGGCACAAACAGATCAGTTGGACAATTCTTACAATATGTTTAAATTATGAACAAAGCTAAAAAAAAAAAAAAAAAAAAAAGTGGTACAGCTTCTCAGAAACCCCCCACCAGTATGTATGCTGAACGTTTACAAATTACTAGAAACTGAGCAAACAAACGTGACAGCAATATACAAGGTGATCAGAGAAGTATAAAGATACTGAGGAAGATCCATACAAAATGAAGGTCTGAGAGATGAATGAACAGTTGATCAATGAAGATGGGCAAGCATACAGGCAAAACAGTAGCAGAGATGCCAGATTCACGTTAATGCAGTTACACTGTCTCTGTAGAACTTGGACTCCCCATGCTGACTAAACTTGCCTGTAAGCATCATCCTAGGGTTCTTCCCCTTTCCAATTGTATCCCAGATATTTGATCTATACCCTTCTGTGGGCTGCTCCATCTACGGTAAAACCTAAAACCACACATTGTATAGTGCTCTGTTGCTTTTTAGCTAGGATCACACTGTTTCAAACATACCAATATACAGACTGAGTAATGACCTGAGCTATACTACACATATTGCAAGCCACGCTGTGCTCAATACACATCGATATCTGCTATAACTACCGCTAACTGAGCTACCTGACCAGCTGCTAACCTTGGGTAGCAGATATAACCGTTACGGTGGATCAGCGGGCTGCAGCTCCGACTGTGGAAAAAAATTAGGAATGAGGTGTCAAATCTCATTGTGAGATACTCAGCTATATATAACAATGTTACTATTCATTAAAACAAGTTCAAACAACTGGTAAGCTAGCAGAATAACTATAAAATATTTCAATTTAGGTCAGAGAAGCCAATTTAGGTAAGTTGACAAAAAAGAAATGTCTTCCTTATCACTAATAACTATGATTTTCCAAGTTGTAACATTCCAAAAGGTATACGCCAACATTTTGTGTACTGTTAAAATAGGTAGTGAATAAACAATACAAATTAATAAACCTTTGAGGGGATCGAAATGTCGGTTTGGTTTCATATTTGTATTCTTTAAAAGTTAGATATTAAGAAAACCTAATATTTGGATTGCTACAAACCTGGAAGACTCTGTTAACAGGTGCCCGAGTTGCAGAAGTAGTAAAAGGGCGGGGGTTCCTTTTAATTAAATCTCTCTCTCTCATTTTTAGGTTTCACCTGCACAGTGCTTCGAGATCTCGAGTAAATAAAAATCTAAAAAGGGGGCTTAAAGTCCGCCCAGTACTTACCTTTACTTACTATTGGCTGGCTCCCACATCACTCGTTTCCTATTCATCAGTGGCTCCTCCTGAGCTTTTGAGTCTTAGTCCAAGCTGTGGAGCGTGGACCAGGCACTGCTTCCTGTGGACAATGTCCTTTCACTGGCCTGCAGGTACTTTTTTTTTTTTTTTTTTTACTTCCAGGCATGGCACTCTTAGAAAGTGCATGCGTCTGCAACCACCAACTCATACCCATACATGTGTTGCTGATATGGCATTAGGGCACATTCCAGATAGACCACAGGCTAATACACAGCAGTGCCTGGAGGGCACGTCTAACAGCATTCACTCCTTTGGTGCGCTTTCCGTTTGAATTACGGCGTCGGCAAGTGGACACAAAACATGCGATTCTGCAAAAAATTGCGCGCTCTCCACTACCCACCCCGTGTCTCCCACTGAACATGAGTGACGTAGAAAGCAGGACAGTGTGTGTAATATCCTGTTACTGTGTAATCCCAATCCGTCTTCCTACGATCCCAGACATATAAATATGCAATAAAATCAGTGCTTAGTTTGAGCCGGTGGTTTCCAGTGCTCGGCACCAGCACTTAATTGTCAACACTGGCACTTGTAACAGCCTGCCACAATGTGGCACTGTCTGGCTAGTTTAGAGATGACCACAACAACAGTTAATTATTAATTCTATATAACTTTTAAAATGACTTATCTGCCGCCCAAGCCATTCTTATAGCTTTGGGGGACTGGAATAGTCCAAATTGTCATACTTGTAGGAGTGTGATAGTTAGTAGTTGTGTTGTTATTATTGGCAGCATGTCAGGGGCAATGTGTGGTGCAAGCTGCAGTGGCCTCCTTACGAGAGCCCAGGCACTTATTTTTTTTTACAAATGAAGCACTGAATAAAATCTGTCACGACGTGTGTCCTATCTGATGCAATTTGATAAAGTGCTGCAAAGTTGACCTCGGCGCTATCACCGAGACTCACATTACATTCACTTGAAGCATACATATTATTTCACACCCCCAGTCGCCCTGCCACAGACTGTGTATCATTCATTAACAACTGGGAAGAAGACACGTCACAACAGATATGTCACATAGATTACACTATTTCAACAATAAAGACGAGCGTTAAATAGTCAACTGCACCCAAAAGCAATCATGTGGAGAAAACCATTTAGGTTTTTAAAAAAGAACCCTCACTCACCAACCTAGTTGGTGGCATACTTCATCACTGGGTTCCCCAACTAGGGTGCCGAGTGCATCCTAGGTGTGGTTCGACGCCTGACTACGGCGGAGCAGGTTTTTGTTTACGATAGGTAGTGAAAAAGGTACATTTTAAAATTGTCTCCAGGATCCCCCTTCTAGCCAGACGAATTTTAAAAGTGGGGTCCTGGGGCAAGATTAAAAACGAGATGCGGGCGTCTGAGAGATCCAATTGGTCTCGTACATCCTAAAATAGATCTACATGTCTCAGCCAATTTCGTATGGGTTACAAAGGCTTTCTTCAGGGCCAACAGTGAAAGGCCATAACAAATACAGCCTTAAGTGAAGTGAAAGTATACGCACTAAGGTGTACTGAGTGGTGGAGATATTCTCTCTGTTTCCAGGGTGAAACAGTAACTTACGGTTTTCACCCAGCACGCTGTATTTGAGTCGTTATAAATGTATGCGATATGGATCCCGGCAGAGGGCGGTGCCTGCAGTCACACTTTCTTCAAGGTCCCCACCTGTGTCGGAAACCTATTGCGGCCCTGACACGAGATCCCGGAGGAGATCATAGATTACACTGGCATACAGCTATTTTAGATGTCATGTATCATGCATAAGAAGAACATTCAATATTCCAGAATTTGATAGGTACAACTTACAGTTAAGACCTAATTTTCACACATTACTTGGTATTCCTTATTAATACTGCACACTAAAAAAGAGGCATTAGCAAAGCCAATAGGTTTTGCGTATGCAAGATCTATTGGCGTTGAAAATGTGTTTTAAAGATGTTGCAGCGCGGGTTGCTGAGTAACATAGCTCAAAGTAAATTAAAAGAAAGCGCTATGGCACAGTCAATGCTGGCCGTGCCATAGCAGTTTGTTTATGTGATGCAGTAGGTGTTAATAGTATCACTTCTTCTTGCTTTGTCTAACCCTTTGTGGCTATGGGCAAGCTGTGAGGAATACAAACTGACAACCTCTCTAAAGATATAGAGTTAAGAGACCAACTGGCTGCCTTTGTTTTGTCAAATATTTATCTATGCCAATAAACTGGAGGAAATGGTTACTCTGCATATCATTAGCAGAGAAATAAACTTTTGGAAATTGTATTAAGCAATCCTCACCAACAGCTGGAGACTGGACCCAGGCACTTAATCATTCCCATCTTTTATGCACTTGTTCAGAAAAAAAGAGACTCTAACCCTCGCAAGTGCCGCAGCCTTCTGGAAAACTGTAAGAATTTCATGAGTGATGGTAACATTAAAGGTGTTGTGGTCCTATGAATGACTATACCCAGTCTTTAATGGATCTCCTGATGGTTGGACCCCCAGTGGAGCTTTCCATATAAGCAGGGACTCGGGCATCATCTATGGCATTACGGTAAGTTCTAAGAAAAGCAGCACCTCAGGTTAATATGAGCACTGAGAAAAATATTAAAATTAAAAAAAGGATTACAATAGGAATTTTTAAACCAAAAACCATCAACACAAAAATCGTCAAGCGGTGTCAGGGCACTCACTTAGTAACATCAAATACGTTACTATGGTTTATAATGGTTCCCTTGTTACAGCGGCTTCACAGGCAAGAAGCTCTAATATAGTTTTGTGGCACTTTATGGAGTGAATAGAATAGATCATAATTAGAGGGAGCAATAGTTCAGTTCATAAGGCACTGCTGATTACTTAAAAGCATTTAAAAGAAGCCTGAAATATATATTAAACAAGGTAACAACGTCCACAGATGAAGTGCCACTGCTGACCCTCAGTGCAGAAGCTAAAATTGTGTTAACTATGTCTGCAAATTTAAAAATATTAGTTCAGTTGCTTTGCTAAAACAATCACTTATACCTGATCGTACCAGCTTCCAGATTCTGGAAGACAACTCAAATTTCACAGAACAAACAGACGTTTTTGTGTTCTAGCCATTCACTATAACAACTTCCCTACAAATCCAACACATACATTAAAAAAACCAGCTACTACAAGAATGTGTTGCATTCTGCGTTTGTTCCTTAATAATACACACTAAATGCGCCATCACTTCCATCTGCTGGGCACACAACCTAACGAGATCGTCATAGAAGAAACAGAGTGACCAGTTTTTACTCAGTTGTGGTATGGGAATCAACCTTAACCAAACAGTCTATGAAAGCGGTCACAATCTGATATAATACCAATTTGATAACTTCCCCTACACACAATTGTCCATGCAAATACATTAAACTTCTTAGGAATGGCCCTTCCTTGAGAACACGGGGTGTACGTTAAAATATTCCTAGTAGTGATGCTTTCCCACGGACTATTCATCTCCAGTTATCATCCTGAAACTGAGCCAGGGGTTTCACTGAACTGTGATTTAACTTTGACAAATCCTGCCAAATCATCCACTTAATACTGTCCTTTGTAACGACTTGGAAAGATTGTCAGAAAAAAGCATGAATAGCAATAGAAACAGCATAAATGTGGCAGGGATTTAAAAAAAATGAAAACTGACTTTGCAGTTAGGCAGGCAAAATTCTCAAAATACTTTTGTTGCGAAATATCAATGTGCCCGCTCTGGTTTTTAAGGATGGATTTTGTAATTTGTTACTCTCTCTCCCCCAATCCCTCCACAGACCCAAATAATTATGAGCCTCTATCCTGTTTATAAAGCTGTAACCCACAATCCATCGAGAAAAGATGTTTTGCCTGCTAAAGACCATGATCTAATTTTGATACAGATTTATTACACTCCAGTTTGACTCTGACCCCCTAAGTGCAAGAATGTGAAAACGCAAAGTTATGCAAAAAAACTGCATCAGCCACTGGCAAGCTTATTCAAACCAGGAGCGCACACTGTACGACAAGATTAGAGCGAATACCCAACCATGTTCTTGGTGAAAAAAATGAATTTGGATTTACAACATGACAAATCTTGTTCCAAGCTAGGAAGTGGAACAGATGTGAAAAGCAAAGAATAAATACGTTTGAGTGTACATATATACAACGAACTACAAAGACGAACACGTACCAAGCAAGTTTATGTAACTGCTATACATAGCAGTCAGAAAAAAAAGTAAAAAACAAACAGAAAGAAGGTAACCTGCTTTAGTATCAAGGAAGTTCAAAGGAAGTAGTAAGGCGACAGCTGCAAAGCACTCTCCGGCTATTAGTTACTAAGGTGCAATAACAGCCAAAATTACCAGATGACTCAGTGTCAACAAGGACACTAAAGCTCAGATCACTATTCCCTTCTGCAAACTAGTGAACTTTGAACTTATACTGAATCAACTGAAGTGAAAGAGGACTGCAAATCCCAAAATGCACTGTTTTCTTAACTTACTACCAGCACGGCACCATGATGCCCCTTTAGACATGGAGTCATATGTTAACTTTATTGCGCCTGCTAAGGACACCCACAACCCAGTGTCTTGTGAAGACAAGTTCCCAGCCCTTCCCTCCTACAATTATCTGGTAATGACTCCCACTCACCAGTGTCGGCTGAGGACAGCCCACTGAAGCTAGCTTGAGTTGTGAGCAACCACATTTGAAATTAAAACGTAAAGGGAACAAAATAAACCTGTGTTAACCTTTTACAGAAACAAAATAACCTCCCATCCCCGCCCAGTCCCTCCTTCCTAGTACCGGGAGACGAGGAAGGGAGTGAGAAACTAACTGCAAATGTATAAAATGCAATTCGGCACGACTAATCACACCAAGTAAGGGAAAATGTCCAACTTGCGACAGGCTCATCACGTGCCTCGTTCAGCTGGCAGGTCAGGCCTAAATTGAACTGCAGTGAGTCAGTCATGGGACCCTGCATCATGCCTATCTGACAAGAGCTTTCTTTTAACTTGCACTGGGAGACAGGATCTGAGGTTTCAATCAAGGTTGAAGGAATTTCTTTCCCTTGAAACAGAGCCTACTGTTTCCATACGTGCAATTTCAGGTTCAACTACTAGGCTTTTGTATTCGTGATATTAATCTTATCGTTATGTGTGTTTCGCAGCACTGAAGACGGACACTGCGATGTGCTGGGAAATAGCGTTGGCAAACAAAAAATAAATCAGACAGAAATATTCCCTAGAAGAAGAGGGCGGGATGGCAGCCAGAAACATCAACAACCTTGTTCATCATTGTAAATTTGTAATATTTTCTTGTACATTCCTTACCCTTGCTTGATGTGTTTGATATTGTGTTCTTGCCTTCTAGGGCTTTAGCCTACCTCTTCTAGTCTCCTGTTTATTTTTGTAACGTTCTATTTTGTAACATTTCTCTCATGTAACGTAACTGGTTCTATTGTACAGCGCTCTGACACCTTCGGGTAAAGTCCGCGCTATATAAAAATGCATTCAATAAATAAATAAATAAATAAACCTGCAGCATAGAGACAGCAGGTAAACAGCACCTGATCCTGTCCGCTTTCCGAGGCGTTCGGCAAAGGACCGACACTCCTCGTAACGGGGCACTAAAGAGTGACAAGGAAACCCCAAAAACAACCCCCACAGAATCCCCAGTGAGACTTACCGCCCAGCGAAGGATCTTTAAACATCTGATCGCCTCAGAGTTGCTTTCGACTCTTCAAGACTTCAAAAAGTGAAGGCGATGAGAGCCAATAGGAAGACCACTCTAAACTGACTGGAGCGGAGCTGGGCGGGGCTCCGTGGCCGTATCGGCTCAGAAAGCATGTGATTGGTTAGAAGAGAGTAACATGCCCCGGAAAAGGCGACCCATCCTTCCCAGAGAGAGACCGCCCAGGCCGTGGCCGACCCGGAAATACCAACCCCAGACTAGACTACTCGCTTGTCTTTAAAGGGTTATTTGGTTTTAGGGGTTCTGGCCGTGTGTTTGTTTCCTGCAACTTATGGTGCCCACCGCAATATACTCTAAAGGAACCTTTCACTTAGCGTGGGTCACGGGGGAATTTCTTCAATGGGAAGTGGAAAGGAAAAGTTACACCGGGGCCCAGTCCAGAACAGAGGCGTATCTCAATCTTTTACGTGCAAGTAATCATGAAGAGTGCTCCCCGCAACTTTTTTTTTGTGAAAAAAAAATTGATTTCGTGATCTCGTGTTTACCAAAGACCGTGCGGCTCTGATACAATCATGGGATTTTTGTGACTGAGGCTGCAACCGTTCCCGCTAGAGTGATTTGCGAAGGCCAAGCAGTGCAAATTAAATGGTGTATAGCTTTCTACCACAGTTTCAATCTGTCCAGGGGCTTAGGTCTTTTTTTATTTTTGCAATTTTATATAGCGCCGACATGAAGACTTCAGAGCGCTCTACAGCAGTAGCAGGATACATGGGTTACAGCGAGTTCCAGTTATTGAAATTAAACTCAGTCGTTTTCATCGGTATATGCGTGCAGGTGTTAGCACATGAGACAATGACAACAGTTGGTCAAGGTCGTACACAGTTATGGCATCGATTTAAATGGTGGGGTCACAAAACAAAGGTGGTTCTGCTCCTAGTGGAAAATTAATGAAAAGATTTTATAAAGCGCGCATTTACCCTAAGGTGTCTTAGCGCTAAAGGCTGAACATCAGAACCCAGTCCTTTACTGAGACACACTAGATTGTAACTTCAAAATTAATCAACTGCTTCGGTAAATAGCCAAGTCTTCAGCTGCTTCCTAAATTGCATCAGAGAAGGTTGACAACGCAGCTTAAAAGGTAGTGCGTTCCTGCATTTTGCTGCCCCTATAGAAAAAGCCCTGCCTCCCCATCTTGCTTTATTTGATCTGGGAATGATGACATATTGTGAGAAGCTAGATCTGAGGTTCCTGCTTGGCCTGTACCAGGAGAACAGTTCCTGAAAGTACTTGGAGCTAGTCTTGTGTAGGGCCTTATAGACAATGCACATAGCCTTAAAACTGATTCTTTTTTTAACAGGAAGCCAATGAAAATCCTGCAATGATTGTGCTACGGAGTTAGACTTAGGGATTTTGAGTAACAATCTCGCCGCTGCATTTTGTAATACCTGCAATTTCTTTATCGCACATTTATTAGCACCCAAATATAGAGCATTGCAATAATCCAGTTTTGAAAACACAAGAGCAGTTATCACTGTTTTTTGCAGATCAGCGGGAATAAACGGAAATATTTTGTTCAGGACAAAGAAACCTGAGGAGGTGATTGAATTTGTTTGTTCCGAAAAGGTAAATTTTGAGTCAAAAATAACACCTAGATTTCTTACTTTCTGGACCGGAACAGGTAGCATGCCTAGGCTCGACGGACACCATGACTCATTCCAGAAGTTGGACTCTCTACCGAAAAACATCGCCTCAGTTTTGTCCGAGTTCAATTTCAGACAATTAGTTTGCATCCATAGTCCAACTTGGGACATACAGTTACAAAAGTTTCTTGCTTCTTTGTTTATGTCAGATGAAATAGATACCACGATCTGAGTATCATCAGCGTAGGAGAATACGGCCAGGCCAAAGCTACGAATCAGATTAACAAGAGGGCTAACATAGATATTAAACAGCGTGGGGACTAAGGGAGGACCCCTGTGGAACACCACAGGGTAAAGAGAAAGGCATGGAGCTTACATTCTCCATCTCCACCCACTGTTGTCTGTTACTCAAAAATGAACTCAACAGGGCCAGAGCCGACTTTCTGAAGCCTAACAGGTGGAGTCTCTCTATGAGGAGTGAATGGTGAACTGTATCAAAGGCGGCAGATAGATCTAGTAGAATCAGTGCAGCTCTTCCCCCTTGTCGACAGCCATTGTTACTTCCTCTGAGGCCGCTACCAAGGCAGATTCCGTGCCATGATTTGCTCTGAAACCATAGTGTGAGGAATCAAGCAAGAGATTACTTAAGTGTGGATGAGGGTGATTAACCAATGGGTCTGCAAAATAGGAGGAGCTTGAGGGCCTTTTTGGAGGTGACTCGGCATGTGGTTAGGCGGAGGGAGGGAGGCAGAGAGTTCAAGATTCTTGTGGCAATACCAGAGTATGACTGGCTCATGTATTGTTCTCAACTTAAGGTGGCGGGTTTCAGGAGCAGGCATTGGGTATTTCTGGAACCCCTGTTAGCCCCAGAGATTTTCAGTTTCTCTTTTAGATAGGAGGGTGAAGAGGAGTGCAGCGCCCTGTGGGTAATGCAGGCGTTTTTGAATTGGGCACATGCTTCAATCGGAAGCAGTTGGAGGGTTAGCAGGGCAGGGGACATGTAGTCACATTTTTTGAGACCTAACACAAAGCAAGCTGCTGCATGTAGTGTTGCTCTCAGAGGGCCTAGGTGAACTTTGGAAATGCCTGAGAGAAGGGCAATTCTATAAACTAGTCTGGAGAGAACGATAGACTGCACCACTGTTTTGAGTTCTTCTTCCCGGATCAATTGTCTGATGCCCCAAAGCTGTCTAAGTTGGTGTCGTGTGCTTTTGGCCATAGCTGCGATGTGGCTGTGAAGATTGAGATGATTATCTAGGGCACGGGTACTCATAGTACGGCCCGCGGGCCGCCAGCGGCCCGGCAAGCCTTCCTTGGCGGCCCGCGGACCTTGCAGACATCGTACCTGTGTTTTTTGTTTTTTTTACAGAGTGTCAGCAAACACAGACTCTGCTCTATGGGGGCCGGGCGATTCCAGCGATAGTCCGAGTGGAGCTGCAGGGGCGCTAAGAAAAGGTGAAATACAACAAAGCCTCGTTATCATGCAAATGGTCTTTTAAAGACCTGTGAAGTACTCGGTGCAGCTGTGTGTGTGCCCGGGAAGCTGTCTCAGCCCGGGCTGCCACACACGCGGGTGAGGTGACAGAGAATGATAGAGGACAGCAGGGTGTGAGAGCCGGGTGAGGTGACGGAGGGCAGCAGGGAGTGAGAGCCGGGTGAGGTGACGGAGGGCAGCAGGGAGTGAGAGCCGGGTGAGGTGACGGAGGGCAGCAGGGAGTGAGAGCCGGGTGAGATGGCAGAGGGTTACAGAGGGCAGCAGGGAGTGAGAGCTGGGTGAGGTGACGGAGGGCAGCAGGGAGTGAGAGCCGGGTGAGGTGACGGAGGGCAGCAGGGAGTGAGAGCCGGGTGAGATGGCAGAGGGTGACAGAGGGCAGCAGGGAGTGAGATCCGGGTGAGGTGACAGAGGGCAGTAGGGAGTGAGAGCCGGGTGAGGTGACGGAGGGCAGCAGGGAGTGAGAGCCGGGTGAGATGGCACAGGGTGACAGAGGACAGCAGGGAGTGAGAGCCGGGTGAGGTGACAGAGGGTGACAGAGGACAGCAGGGAGTGAGAGCCGGGTGAGGTGACAGAGGGTGACAGAGGGCAGCAGGGAGTGAGAGCCGGGTGAGGTGACAGAGGGCAGGGAGTGAGAGCCAGGTGAGGTGACAGAGGGCAGCAGGGAGTGAGAGCCGGGTGAGATGGCAGAGGGTGACAGAGGGCAGCAGGGATTGAGAGCCGGGTGAGGTGACGGAGGGCAGCAGGGAGTGAGAGCCGGGTGTGATGGCAGAGGGTGACGGAGGGCAGCAGGGAGTGAGAGCCGGATGAGGTGACAGAGGGTTGCAGGGAGTGAGAGCCGGGTGAGGTGACGGAGGGCAGCAGGGAGTGAGAGCCGGGTAAGGTGACAGAGGGCATCAGGGAGTGAGAGCCGGGTGAGGTGACGGAGGGCAGTAGGGAGTGAGAGCCGGGTGAGGTGACAGAGGGCAGCAGGGAGTGAGAGCCGGGTGAGGTGACGGAGGGCAGCAGGGAGTGAGAGCCGGGTAAGGTGACAGAGGGCATCAGGGAGTGAGAGCTGGGTGAGGTGACGGAGGGCAGCAGGGAGTGAGAGCCGGGTAAGGTGACAGAGGGCAGCAGGGAGTGAGAGCCGGGTGAGGTGACGGAGGGCAGCAGGGAGTGAGAGCCGGGTAGGGTGACAGAGGGCAGGGAGTGAGAGCCGGGTGAGGTGACGGAGGGCAGCAGGGAGTGAGAGCCGGTGAGATGGCAGAGGGTGACAGAGGGCAGCAGGGAGTGAGAGCCGGGTGAGGTGTGCGTTAAGAGCCTGTGATGTGATGTTTCCCGGCAGCCTGTAGTCAGAGAGTTGAGCCAAGGCCAGGGAGCTCAGGCCTGGGAGGGAGACAGAGAGGGAGACAGAGAGAGAGGGAGACAGAGAGAGAGGGAGACAGAGAGAGAGAGGGAGACAGAGGGAGACAGACAGAGGGAGAGACAGAGGGATGGAGAGAGAGGGAGAGAGAGAGAGAGAGAGAGAGAGGGAAGGGAGACAGAGAGAGGGAGACAGAGGGAGACAGGCAGAGGGAGGGAAACAGAGGGAGGGACAGACAGAGACAGGGACAGACAGAGACAGATAGTGGCAGAGACAGGAACAGGGAGAGACAGATAGTGGCAGAGACAGGGACAGACAGAGAGATGGAGAGGGAGACAGAGAGGGAGAGAGAGGGAGGGTGACAGGGGGAGAGGGAGGGAGACAGAGAGGGAGGGACACAGAGAGAGAGGGAGATAGAGGGAGGGAGACAGAGAGAGAGGGAGACAGAGGGAGGGAGACAGAGGGAGGGAGTCAGGGGAGACAGAGGGAGGGAGAGGGATACAGACAGGGAGACAGAGGGAGGGAGACGGAGGGAGACAGACAGGGAGGGAGACAGAGGGAGGGAGACAGAGGGAGAGAGAGGGAGGGAGACAGAGAGAGGGAGAGAGAGAGAGAGAAGGAGGGAGAGAGAGAGAGGGAGGGAGAAAGAGAGAGGGAGGGAGAGATAGAGAGAGGGAGGGAGAGAGAGAGAGAGATGTGTATGCCGGGTCCGGTGGCTCAGTGGACGAAGGCGTCCGCTGCAGGGGCCTGTGTTCCACCTCATGGTCACAGTTTTTTTTTGCTCTAGCCCCGCCCCCTCCCCCAATGACCGCGCCCCCACCAGTGCGGCCCTCAGGCACAAACCACACTGTAAATTTGGCCCCCGAGAGAAAGTTTGTGAGTACCCATGATCTAGGGTGATGCCGAGTGATCTGGCACTCTGGAAAAGTTAGTCATCCATTCCTCTACTGGAGTTTTTGCTTTCAGAGGCGAAATCAAAAGAAATTCTGTTTTAGTTGGGTTGAGTTTTAAATGGTGGTTAGACATCAAGTTTTGAATCTTTAAGAGCGGAATTGAAAGCAGGGCAATGTCTTCTGGGGATGAGATTTTCATGTATATTTGGGTGTCGTCGTCGTAGTTGTGGATGAGAATTCCAGAGTTTCTCAGAATCACACATAATGGTTCCAGGTAGAGGGTTGGGGAGAGCATTGCGCCTTGTGGGGACCCCTTGATGTACGCTGATTGGTCTAGAAAATGTGTTACTCATTTTCACAATTTGGGAACGGTTGGTTAGGTATGAGGAGAACCAGTTGAGGACTGTGCCTCCATCTCCCATTTGTTGATCTAGAGTACAAAGGAGGTCCAGATGGTTGACAGTGCCAAATGTAGCAGATAAATCGAGCGGAGGCCTGCTTGGGCCTACAAGACTTATCGCGGCTGGAGTTGGCACGATTACCAGAATTGCCAGTGGTCACGCCCAGGGGATGGGGCTTTAATTCTACACCTGCTCAGTGACTGCAGCGGCTGGAGTTTGCTCATTTGTCCACCCCTCCCCCCTGGACTGTGCACATACACAGGCCGCACTGCCTTGTGCAAGTGGTGCGCAACAGCCTCTTCTGCACCGGGCCGGCCCCCTGTGAGGATCTTTGCTGGGTCTGGCCGGGGCTTGCACCTTGGAGGCATCTCCTTTTTTTAAACTTTGGCCTCCCTGAGGGTCCCTCACATTGCGCTCTGATTGGGGGCTCCGAACTCTTACTTTCAGCGGATCGCGCTGCATCAAGTAAGAGACGCACAACTCAGCGGCTCCCCTATGCATGAGTCCGTCACCTGGGTGAGGCACTGGTGAGGCCGGCTGAAGCTCTCACTGTGGGGACATTTCACTCTTAATTAGATTTTGGCCTCCCTGGGGACCCCTGCACTGTTCTCTGATTGAGATCCATTGGTGCCTTGAACACTTCTCCTAGGCACTTGGTAAGTGTTGGCTGGGAGGATCTTCTCTGGTGGAACGGCATAGGACTTACCTATGAATGGAACTGTGATGTGAGAAGAAGGCTTTCCATGCCCCTCTAGCCCCTACATCTGTTGCTTATTGTGGGGGGCCAGTGCTGGACATTGTGGAGTCCCCGCTTCCGCCTTTGCCTACTGCTGATTACTCACTGGATCACACCTGGCCTCCGAGTGCCCCAGCACAGACTGTGCCTTTCCCTGCCTTCGCCTTGGAGCGCATGCCTTTGTTGAGTGATTGGGGATCCTGCGGTCTCCCTGAACGATAATTGCTGGTGAGTGCGGGGAGGGGGATACTGGTGAAGTGTTGGTGGAGGCTGGAGCCGCCTCTGACGTAGAGAGGAGACTGTCTGGTGCAATGGACGCCTGGGATTGGGGTCTTCCTTTCCTTCACATGGAGAGTAATAAGCAGTCCGGACCCCCACAGGGGAACACAGTGGAGCACTACACTACACCGAAGCCCTCCATGCAGAGACATGGTGGTTGGTGGTCGGGGGTACCTGGTGCTGGATTCGTCATCTAAGGAGCTTTCACATGCGGAGCTTCTTGCGGCTATCCAGGGTTCCCGTTGGGTGCTGGAAGGCTAAATTGAGACAGTGACCCATGAGATGAACCTCATCCATATCGATTTGCGAAAGGTATCAGACGAGGTCCAAGCTGCAGAGGGATCCATTGTGGAACTGCAGTTGGAGGTGGCTTTGATCAGGAGGCAGACGGCTGCTGTCACTTCTAAAACTGCAGCATTGGAGGCGAGAGTAGAGGGGAGCTCACGCCGTAACAATGTTCATCCTCTGTGTTTCCCTGAGTGGGCTGAGGGGGTGTGACGGAGAACTTTGTGGCACGCTGCATCCGGGACATACTACAACCCACTGGACTGTCCTCATTCTTGTCAGTTGAAAGGGCGCATCGGGCGTTGGTGGCTCCCCCTCGGTTGAGGGCACCGCCATGGGCCATTATAGGTCATATTCTTAATTATAAGGATAGCGAGAGTATCCTGCATGCAACTCGGGAAACTGACAATGCCCGTTTTGAAAATCATAAGATCTCTGTCTATCCGGATTACACTCAGAAGGTGCAGGGGAACCTGAAAAGCTTTGTGGCGGTTAAGGGCAAGCTACGGTCCATGGACCTCCGGTACATGCTACTATACCTGGCCAGACTACGACTTATCTCGGAGAGCAAGTCTAATTTCTTTGATTCGCTGGATGATGTTTGGAGGTGGCTGGAGATGTGGGACAAGGTCCCCAGGGACAAAGTGGGGTTGTGGAGATCTCCGACCCACGCTGACAGAGGATCACGTAGCCCGAACTGGAGATTGCAAAGGGGGCCGTGGCTGGTGTATCTCAGGGCCTAGATTAATGGGGTTCTCCACAAATTGTTGTGCAAGAGGATGGCACCATGGCCCTGGCCTCCCCAGAGGTAGCGTCGGGACTGGAGGGGGTCATGTTGGCCTCAGAGGTGGATGCGGTGTCGTAAGATCCTGCTACATGAGGGGGGATTTCTTTCAGTTTTTTGTGTTGATTTACTGTTTATCAGTCCTTTTTCTCTTTTTCTTGTGGGGGGGAATAGGAGAATCCTGCTGGGATGCGGATGGAGCCATGTTCAAATTTTGATTGTCACTACTGCTGGTGTTGCACGTTGATGTGTTGGCACAGCATTGTGAATTGTGCGGGCCTGTGTGGAGTCCTCTCCACAAGTCTGAGTCCTGGCAGCATCAACAAAAATGGATGAACAGTATATTTTTTTGTTGTTTCGCTGTTTGTTCAGGGTGGGGGGTGTTGGAAGTGGTTTATTCTGTTTGCCCTCTGTGTTGGATGGGGGTGTGGTTATGCTTGCAGTGCGACTGAAGTGCTACTTTACTCTTTTGGAGGGCTCACTGGGTTGGCCATTGCTGCAGGAAGGGATTTTTCCAGACTTAGCGGGAGGAGTTATCACAACTGATGGCTGACTGCATGAATATGCTCATGTGGAATGTCAAGGGATTGAAGGGCTATGCCAAGTGGTACAGGGTGCACTCATATGTCAGACACAATAAGGTACAGATTACCTGCCTTCAGGAGACCCATCTCATGGCTAGTGAATCCCAGAAATTGGGGAAGAAATGGAGGGGTCAATTCTTCTTGGCCACATACTCATCATACGCCAGGGAGGTGGCTATCTGCATTGCACCTGGAGTTCCCTTTCATCACGTATACTGTGAGGCGGATGTTGAGGAGCGTTATCTCCTGCACCAGGGCATGCTGTATGGAAAGGATGTTACTATTTTAAATACTTATGCCCCTAATGTTGATGACAGGAGCTTTTATGAAGGAATACAAGACCTACTTAAAGGTAGTTTTGGGGCCTCTGTGATTTGGACAGGGGACTTCAACGGCATTTTGGATGGTGGTAGGGACCGGCGTCCGCCAAGGCAGGGGACGAAGCCACTGATGACCTGCTCCCTTGCCTCGGTCATGCAGAACCTGGGATTCCTGGATGGCTGGCAAGTATTGCACCCGGAGGGCCTTGAATTCACTTGCCATTCCTTGACTCACAATACCTATAGCCACTTGGACTGCTTCCTGGTGGCTGGGGTGGATCCTGCATGGCTGCTGGCGGTGACTCACCTGGGGAGATATCTCTCTGATCATACACCAGAGTTGCTTCGCTTACACTGGGGTGATGATCCTTGCCCTGTTCGGAATTGGCGTATGACCCCTGAGCTCCTGACTGACGCAGTTTGTGTGGACTTGCTGGGGGTCTAAGCTCACCGAGTATCTGTCGCGCTGAATTGGTGAACCACTGATGCCAGGGCTACAGAGTGTAAGTCTGTCAAGGTGGTTAAGAGGGGTGCATGTATAGGGATGACCTGTGACGTTCTGCGGCAATTGGAGGTGGATATCAAGGTGCAGGAGCGCTGTTTAGCGATGCTTCATAGGTCAGAGGCAAGATCCGCCGAGACGTGCGATGAGGTGATGCGTACTCAGCGGTCCATCCTGGAACTATGGGACTCTCTCAATAGATGCACTTTTAAGGCCTACCACCAACGTTTGCATAGGGAAGGGGATAGGTCCGGAAAACTACTAGCTTGGATACTGAGACGTAAAAAGAAACCTCCCCCCATTCTGCATCTTCGCACATCGGATGGGGATTTGAAGACGAGTAGGCAGGAGATCCTGCGCACCCTTGAGGTTCACTTTCGAGCTGTGTATCGCACTGATGCAGTGGGACATCCGGGTGCATTAGAGGAGTTTCTTGAGGTGGGTTTGCCACACCTGAGTGCATGCGGGAGCTAGACGAGCCGTTCACTGTGGAGAAGTTAGGGGTAGCTCTGGGTAAACTCAATAAAACCAAGGCCCGTGGTAAGGATGGCTTCCACCTTGAGTTTTTTCAGACATATTCCGCGTAGCTCTAGGTAAAGCTGCTTGCGGTGCTACTTGAAGTCCAGAAAGCACGGATTCTTCCTCCCACTATGCGCAAGGGCATTATATGTCTCATGCTGAAGCCCGGTGGGGACCCTTCCTCGTATAGGCTACTCGCTATGCTCGATTCCGATGTTAGGATTCTTTGTAAAATGCTGGCATTGAGGTTGGGGGGTGTAGTGCGCGATCTGGTGCATGAGGTACTGGTTTATGCCGACCCGTAGTATCGCATTTAATCTTCAACTCACCCATGTTTTACATGAAACTGGGGGGGGTTCTTGTTTCCATAGATTTGGAAAAAGCCTTTGATTCAGTGGAATGGAACTACCTAATGGCAGTGTTACAGGAGATAGGATTTGGACCCGTGTTTTGGGCTGGGTGCAGCTACTTTACACTGATCATGTTGTATGCATCAGAGTTGGGGGCCCTCTCAGAAGCATGGGTGATGGGGAGGGTTACACCGCAGGTTTGCACCCTATCGTCACTTCTATTCGCCCTTGCAATCAAACCACTGGCGTCCTTATGGCGCAGGGAGTTGTAGCCCAGTGGTATTCGGGTGGGCGCTTTTAACCATATTATTTCGCTCTATGCGGATGATGCGCTCATTTATCTTCATTGTCCTGGGGAAGCAGTGCTGCACCTGCTGAGGTCGGTGGCTGACTTTGATGTTGTGTCAGGCTGGAAGGTTTATATTCGGAAGATGCTGCTGTTTCTTCTGGGGCGGTTGGTGGGGACCCATCCTGGGCAGCTCCCAAACCTGGGGATCCATTGGGAAATGGAGAGTTTCCAATATTTAGGCATTATGGTCACACACACGGAGGACTCTCACCTTCTTCACAATGCAGAAAGGGTCCTAAGTGGCTTGGCGTTCTATTGACTTCTGGAATAAGTTACCCCTGTCGGTGATGGTGTATTGCTTCGCCCTCCCAAATAATAGAAAATACCCCCTCCCACACGGAGGCACAAACACAGCGAAGCAATAAAAACACCACCAGGAAAGGGATTTCACTCTCATAAAATGAGACACATCAAAAGACTGTTTTCAGAATAAGGCATGGGGTCTTATTTGTGCAATACTTTCTAACAAAAAAGCTTTACCAGATGTCAAATGAACAACATTCAAATGTATATAGATATATATGTACAAACAATAATATTCACACTTATGAATAAGCAAATGCAACTGTTAAATGCGTGGAATAAAATACATGAAATAAAATACAAGCAGATAATAATATGGACGTCCACTGCAAGAAATCAAAAATATATATATATATATACACTAAATACATCAGATGATCATAACCACTGAAGACTTGAATGTGCACACAGACACACTCACGCATCACAATGAAAATACCTCAGATGATTATAACCACTGGAGACTTGAATGTGCACACAGACACACATCACAAAGATGATTATAGCCACTGGAGACTTTAATATGCACCCAGACACACTCACACATCACAATGTCAATAATCAAAAATATAACACCTCATGGGCTGCACACACTGCATCTTAGCCCACTCCAGACTGGGGGATTCACAGCCGGGGTTAAGAGACTCAGCAAGCCGGCTTCTGCTTCTGCACTGAAGTAGACGTGTCCATCCCTATTCAGATTAAAAACAAAATCCTGGTTTCCAAGTCAACAAACTCCAGTTTTATATCTCAAAGCACACTAGAAGTTTCCGAGAGGCCCTCCTCTGCACCAAGGAAACTTATTGGAGGTGGCCACTCTCCATGCCAGCATTCCAAAGGCAAAAGAGTTCTCGCATTCCTTCTGTGCTCTCACATATTCCAGCCCTTTAACTTAACGAAGCTTATGAAAGTCTCCAACAGTACAGAAAACAATCTCCAAAAAACAACCTTGAATGTGAATAACCTAAACAACTTGAGTAATCTGGAGGCCTGCCTGGGTGCGCAAAAGCTCAAGCTAGACCGAGTCAGAATTCAAGATGGCATGAAGGCATGTCAAAGCCAATAGTAAGAACTTCATAATACTTCCCAGCACTGTTCCCAATAAGGTGTGCGCGCGCGCACCTCTCTTCCCGTGAGCGCGCACTCCCGTGAGTGGAGCGCGCACACACGCAGGACATCCAGCGAGAGAGTTCGCGCCGCCGCTTTAAAAGCGAGCGGCGCGAAAAACAGGCACTTCCTGCGGTTTTGCCAGCGTGAGTCAGGAGTGCAGGTAAGGCTGGCTTGGGGCTTGAGGCACTTGCTGTATTTTGCGGTGCGGGCAGATTGTGGGCTTTGTTTAAGTATTCATGTTAATCACAGCTCCTTCACGAGCTGTGATTAACATGAATACTTAAACAAAAGCCCACCATCTTCCCCGCACCGCGCTTTACTAACAAAAGGGTAGAGCAAGTTTAAAAACACGCTGGGATTATTATTTCTGAAACGCTCATCTTTCTAGAGCCGCTTCTGTGGTACTGTATGCTTGAAATTGTTTCAAAGGGGCTACAGGGGAAACATGTTTTCTAAGAGTGACTATCTCACCAGATACCAAGATGTATTTTCCGTGAGCTATTTCAGGACTGACCAGTGTTTTACCTCAGTCCAAAAGAGTATAAAAAATAGCACAGGGTAGAAGAACTTCAGCTATTAATACGACTGGCACTGCAGCAGCTGATCGCGTGCTGCCACTAAAAAGCAAATTTAATTAACACACTCGGCCGCGCTCAGTTGTGAGGCCGCAAGCCACAGCAACTGGTCCAGTCCAGGCCGCTGCAAAGTCACTCCCTTCCTCAGCAATTCGCGGCTGGGTGACGGTCACGGAGTGCAGTGTACCTTCCATTGCCAGTGAGAGAGGCCCCAACACAACATCATCCATGACAGTGAGTTACAACACTAACAAACAACAGTCAGGTCTCGTGAGCACTGCAGCCTCCCACTCCAACTGCAGGCAGCGCTGCCAAATTTAACACATCTCTGACGCACTGTGTACTGTCACATGGGGAGGGTGGTCTACTTACTTGTTGTTCACTCTACTGTCTACTTGACTCGGACCCCAGGCTTGTTCCATTGGTTGGCTCGGCAATTTCAGCCGGAAGCGTGATTGGCACGTCGCCGGACGGTGACTTGCACTGCAACAAGGCTGCTGGGTGCTCATGCCACGAGTGAGCTACCCCCACGGCAATCTGCCTTATACTTCGGTCCAGGCTGCTGCTGTCCTCACGGAGACCTGGACCTGACAGTGACGGTCAGTCATGGCTCCGTACCCGTCACTGCACAATTCTGTCTGCGGCCGGCTCGGAAATTTTAAGTGAATGCTGCAGCGGCCTTGATTATAATGGCCTACAACACAGTGTGGCCGGGCCATCATGTGCGAGCAACAGCGCTGCCTGCCCCATAATTATTTACGGCCGCCTTGGCGCCTTTCTGAACAATAAACTCCTCGCTCTCGGAGCCAGCAGGATGTGACATACCCCTGCGGAGCCCTAGCTATTCATTGGGCAAAGGACTTGACGTCAGGCAGGCTGACTCAGAGCCGCGCGGCACCGCGGCCGCGGGTGATACATTGTAGCAGAGAGCCTGGGACTGGCAGGCCATAGCTTAGATGGGATCACTGCCTCAAGAACACGGAAGCAGCGCGCAGGCAGACCACAGGCAGTGCCTGCAGCCAGCTGCCACACTCACGTTTGCAGCCATCATGTACACCTGAGATTGCCACTATGCATTATGCGTGACAATGCATTTCAGTGCGGTGATGCGGAGCACCACACTGAAATGCGTTAGTGTGACGTCTGATGCGTGATACTTGGCAGGACTGTTTTTTTATTTCAGAGCAGGGTCAGGATTTTCTACATCTGTTTCAATGTCTTGTGCATTCACAGTTAAGCATTACTCTACCTGTTTGGACCAGATTAATTAGGGAGAATGGTACACTACCTCACAGCTTATTTTGCTCCATGCATGCTGTATTTCTTCTAGTGCTCAACTTTTTTTTATATCTGCATACCGGAACAACCTCGGATCTCAGTCGACCAGATCTCACTTTCTAATAACTATAAGTAGGTAATTACAGCTCCTTTAGGCCCTGTAACGGGAAGCGATGGTGCTAACTGGGAATACATGTTCTGATCCTTTAGGAGAATCTCCGTCATCGACTGCTTTGTTTAAACCAGAATCCCATTTTAGCACAAGCTGTAATAAAACAATGCAGGATCTACAATTTTAATCTCGAATGTCTCTTTATTTAGGCAGAATTTACAAGTGATGTTGCGCACTGCATTATAGCGCTAAATTTTGGCACTTAATCTAAAAAGTGATCAGAAATCAAACATGGAATACGTACCTCCTCTCACCGTGACTGGACACAGCCCCCAGCGAACACCACCCCCACACACAAGCATGGGAAGGCAGCACGTGCCGAGGAGGACACTCCTTTTCCTTTAATTTAATTCCGGCAGCAGCAATTCTAGGTGGCCCAGGCTGGCTGCAACAGGAATTTGAAATTGAAAACATCCTGCCTGCGCCGACTGGAGCCTTTCAGTCCATGTCTGTCCACACGACGCACCTGCTGAACTTCTTCCTTTAGCTGCACTGACACTGACGGACTGCCTGGCAATAGTAAACTTCGTTGTGTTTGCAGGCCACATGGCTGCACGCACGTGTGCACTACTACTGACCTTTGGTGCCGGGGAGGTAGCCAGGTCAGCCTGCGCTACGCAACACAAACAAAAGACAGTCCAATAGCCAGCCCGGTCCCAGCAAAGCATAACAGCACTCGCATTGACTGCTGTGCGCCGCCTACAACCTCACAAAATATTCGACTCTACAAAGCATTAAAACAGGTAATACACTCAGCTTTTTAGTAAGCTGATTTGCGTGACAATCTTTTTACATGCGGTAATGTGACTTAAAATGTGTTAGTGTAACGCGAGATGTGTGACACTTGGCAGGGCTGTAAAGCGCGGCTGCGAGAGCAAATGTGGCTTTTGTTTAAGTATTCATGTTAATCAGCCCTTCACGAGCTGTGATTAACATGAATACTTAAACAAAAGCCCACATGCCTTTGTAAATCTTTACTACTCACCTTTTAATTTTGCGATATTTTTGTAAAATTTGATCATGGATAGTCTGGAAAAAAATGTAAAAGCTTTTTTCAGCATAAACATGATAGGGCCACATTCTTTGAGTGTGGAAATGCACTGTCTTTTCAGTTTTTTTAAGCAAAAGTTTGGAGTGATATTTGGCGCTGCGCACAAGTGCAGTCTGGTTCCTGGAGCACATAGCCATGGCTGCAGCGCACAGAAACCCTACACTGCCGCACACAGAGGGAAAAAATTAGAGGGAACATTGCTTCCCAGTATACAACACAATGCACATTTGTGCACCACTGCCTATAGCACTACACACTTCATCTCCTAATGTACAACATAATGCACATTTGAGCACCACTGCATATAATACTGCACTCGAGGACTGAGAAGTACATTCCACACCTCTCTCTCTCTCATGCTTTCAAATGCACATCCCACACGTTCTGTTTCTGGCAAGGCTGTTCTACTCTGTGAAATCTTCAAGGGAAAAAGCACATGCAGGAAAAATGATGTCGTACGTTCAAGCTAGAATAAAATAAAACATCAAAAGTCAATTTAAATAATGGTAGTCAAAGGTCATCATGTGGTCCCAATATATGGGAGTGCCTCTGGCACTACAGATGGGTAGAGGGGCGATTGCCAAAATGGTCTTTCTTCAGCACTGCCTCTATCTGGTACAAAATTCTTTTTTCCTGCTGCGCCCACAATTTTTTCGTCGGCTTAATGGCCTGTTGATATCAGTAATTTGGACGCGGCGGCGTTGCAGGGTGGCTCAGTCAGTCTTTAAGAGAGACATGGAGGATGTTGGTTTGGCCCTTTCGGATATGCAATACTACTATTTTGCCGCACACTAGCAGTATGCTGCTCGATGGCTCGCAGTGCCTGACGATTGGAAGAAGTGACTTCTCCGGGAGATGCTTGGGGATGATACATTGGCCTGTGTATTAATGTGTTGGGGCGGAACGGAGAGGTATGTTCCAAATCTGATTAGGCATACCGCTGAGATATGGGAGACAGTAGTTAAGAAGGTGCTGTACAGGGCTCCATTTGATAGAGAACTGGTCCTATGGGATTTGGCATTGCGCCATGCAATAGATTCAGACATGTCTATGGCACAAATGGAGGGCGGGTGGAGGTCAGGTGGCCAGGGACTTTTACCCAAGTGAGGTTTCCCCCTCTTTTCCAGAGGCACAGGAGGCCTTCCAGGTGGGGGCGGGACACTTCCTGCATAATGCTAAGCTAGAACACATGGTCCGGGAGGTCTGGAATAATTTCCCGGCGGCACCCTGGCCGTCCCAGTTGTTGAAGGGGGGTCTGCTGCAATGGGGAAAGGACAGACATCTGATCACACTCTCTTATAAGGCTCTCCGAGGGGGCATGCTGCAACCTTATAAGGCCAGGCAAGTCTGGGAGACTGAGCTGGGACAGCCCATTGCAGATGTGGATTGGGCGCGTGCCTGTGAATTGGTGAGGACAGTTTCCTGTAATAATAGATTTAAGCTGCTACACATTAACTATCTGCATCGCACCTATGTTACCCCTCCAAGCTCAATAGAATAGATCCAGCTAGAGCGGCGAAGTGTGTGTGCTGCGGCCTGGTGGATGCTACCTTCTTACATCTTGCATGGACGTGTGCTGCTGTTCAGGGGTTTTTGAGGAAGCTGGTTCCCAGGATTGAAGCGGCAGCTGGCCTCTGAATCCCCCTTACACCTGGGGTCTGCTTGTTTGGTGTGGTGAAGGATCCTTTATAATATTTCCCAGCTCACACTTTTCCTAGCAAAACAGCGGGTGGCAATAGGATGGCTGTGACCCAGGGCACCGCAGGTGTCGTCCTCGATTAGGGGACGACACCTGCCATCTGTCTCTTTCAGACCTTGCCGGTGCTTTACTGGATCATCTACCACCTTTCTTGTGCAGCTCTTTTTTCCTTACCGATTCTTAGCTGCCACCACTGTCTCCTCCAGCACATCACTTCCCCACTCTGGCAGAGTCTTGTTTCACCTTCAGGGCATAGCGTCCTGTGGGGACTGCCTCTTCATACGATCGATGCTGTACTTCGTTGAGGGGCAGCTTTCCAAAGGAACTGTCTGGCCAATCTGTCTGATTGATATTTTGTCACTCATTGGAACTTTTTAGCTCTACTGACACCTGGTTCAATTCAGTATTGTGGATCAGACATTATAGTGCATCTCTGCTTCTATTTAAAACAAGCATTTGCAATGCATTAGGTCTCGCATTTATGAGAGTTTGAGCTTTTGGCATTGTAAATGACATTGCCTTTTATTTATATGTTTTATAAGTAACACATAAATAAAAGGCATTGTCATTTACAATGCCAATAGCTCAAACTCTTGTAAATGCAAGACCTATTTCACTTCAAAGAAGCGGCCACCATTGTCCCGGGCTGCTTGGAAAGTGAAAGCGGGCATGGCGCGCTGCATGTTGCAGGAAAGCATGTCATGCCTGCAGTAGGAGAAACTCATTAAAGAAAATAGTGCTTATAGACTAAATAAGACATGAAGTGTAACAACAGAAGTAAAAGGGCCAGTCCTCATGGGAGGTTACACATGAAGACAAGGCAGTACTAAGGAGGGTCTAACAAGCCTATTAACGAATCAGAAGCTAGCATTTACAAAGGTCAATGACCCAAGCCAATGAAAAATATGGGCAGAGCTTCAAGTCCATACGCGAATACACCATGTCTCGCAGAGCAGCGCATGCGCTGCCCAGGCTCGACCTAAAAATGGATAGTCTTTCACCTTCATCAATATTCCCTTTAGTTCACACCACCTTTGCTCTTCTCTCTTATGCTCCAAGTACATTTTACTCTCGTTTTGGCCGTACCTTCCAGTCCACCATGTCTGGGGTGATGAACACAGTGGGAATGCCACCAGCTTTTTAGAATTTATAGGACCCCTATGGAATGGTGGAGTCAGTAGATAAAAAGCTTTGAGGTACACATAGTAGCATTTGATGGAATAGAGTATAGTGCATAGCGCAAACAAGTTCTCTTATGCATTTGCTTAGGAGCAGAAGGAAGATTGTTTCATAATGTAACACTCATAGGTAAACCAGAAGGAGAGCAAGTCTGGTATCTATTAATTGAAGCTCAAAAGAATAGTTTCACAGTACCCTGGTATTATCATAGAACATCATACTTCCTATTATAGATACTAGGCTCCAGGAGAATCTGTAGAGGCATATGCTGCAACTATACTCATGTTAGCATCAACATGTGCATTCAGAAACACAGACAAAATGATATGTGACCAAGTAGTCATGTGATAAAGTACAGGAAAGATTATTGTGTCACAAAAATCCTAGTCCTGACAAGGTGTTTAGTACGATTGAAAGTTGTGAATGCTCTGCTAAGTGTTAAAATACTTAAGAAACCAGAAGGACAATCCAACAATGTAAATTTTGTTCGAGCTAATGTTCTACAAAAGGAACATTCAAAGAATAAAGGAAAAACGAATCTACTGAGACATAAACAAGAAGAAATTAGCAGAAGTGATTGCTGCTGATGTGGATCTAGCAATCATATACCTTCCTGTAGAAATTGTCCAACAATTTGTATGGAATGCTGTAAATGTGGAAGAAAAGACCACTTTGCCAAGATGTCTCAGGAAAGTAGCCACCCCAAAAAATATTTACTATGCATGAAAAGATAGTGAGTTCACTGATATCAGTGAACAATTGGGCAGTTCATTCTATTAGTGGCCATCCTGGACAAATGTAATACTAATGATCAACCAAATGCACCATACAAATTCATCTGCAGGATGTTGAAATTCTAGTCGATACCTGGTCACGTATCACTATCATCTCCAAAGAAGAGTATGATAAAGTACAAAAAATAGACACTGCAACCAAGATGCACCACACCAGGTGCATAAGAGGGACAGAAGGTTAACCTTATAGGTGTCGTCAGTGCAAATTTAAGTTTTTAGGACAGAACAATTCAAGCCATGGTTTCTGTTGTCAACTGTGGAGTCAAAATTTTCTGTTGATCTGAACAGCAAAATCTTCGTATGTTGGTAAACCCATGTAAAGCACCCTACATATTTAGTGTCTCCGAAGTTTATCCTGACCAAATTCTGCAAGAGTATACTGGAAGGTGAAAGATGAGTGGACTATTATTGATTAAGTCATTAAGGAATTACATGCTTTTTTTTTTTTTAAATATCTTTATTGATTTTTTTTTACATATCCGTCATCCCCCACCCCTGACCCCACCCCCCACCCTTTTCAGACTTTACCCAAACCCGAACAGAAAAATAATTTACTTACAAAGTTCATCGACACTAAAAAAACAAAATGTAAGATTCAAAGGTGCAGAGCAATTCATCAAATATCCTTTGCAAACCAATCTTATATTACGTGTTTAACTCTGGGCTAACATTCCTCATCATCCAACGAGTCTTATCAGAAGCAACTATCCGTCCCCGGTGTGACTTTGTATCCATTGCAGTAATGGCTCCCATATAATCATGCCTTTTTTGCGTTTATTATACCCTTTTCTTTTATAGATAGCCACCTCTAGGTTGCATGTTGCCAATAAGCGGGCTCTCCATTGCAGGAATGCTGGTGGGTTCGGGTCTAGCCATGCCGAGGCAATGCATAACCTTAACACAGCCATTGCCACGAAAATTAGCCCTTGCATCTGTTTTGGCCGCCTAACATTCGCTGTACCCAACAGTATTTCCTCCGTTGTGATAATCACTCCTATTTTAAATATTTCGGATAAAAAACCTGATATTTCGAGGATCAGATTTGTTAATACATCGCATGAGGCAAACATGTGTACAATATCAGCCTCGAATAGTGCACATCGTGGACATGTCGTTCCTTTTCCAGTCCCCCATTTTGCTATTTTATTCGGGGTATAATACAATGAGAAAAAGGTTTTATAGAATTTGGCTTGTAGTTTAATTGACATTAAGCAAGTCTGTGATAGTTCAAAGGATCGGTGGGGAGTTTGGGGCAAAACTCCAAGTTTAGCCTGCCACTTAGCCATCTGTTTCTCCATATCATCTGGATATTGAGAATTCATAGACTCATAAATATCCTCGATAGCTAATGTAGATTTTTTAAGCAGACTCTCCATAATTTGAACTACCTGAAATTTTATCCTACCCCCCCCCCCTTTCTTTGTCAGAAAATCCCTAACCTGCAAAAATTAAAAAAAGTCCCTATGGCTAAGTTTATAATCATTACGTAGTTCATCAAATGTTTTCAGCCCACTCGACGTATAAAAACAGCCAAGCTGTACAATCCCTGCATGTATCCACCTATTCATACAACTATCCCGGAAGATCTCTGGAAGGTCTTCATTCTTATATAATGGTGTATAATGGGAGTATCGCCCAAGGCCTGGCAATTTTCGTACATTGCTCCAGACCTTGTATATGCCGGATATGGTCTTAAATCTAACCTTCTTGAAATAGCTATCATTAACATGTCGCCAAAGGCAACCACTATAAGCCGTACCCAAAAGAAGTTCTTGTGGTGTGGGGATATTGCCATTTACTCTACTATTCATCCCTGTAGAGATTAGTTCCGTGCAGTATCTCAATGTAGTAGCCCAATAATACAGTTTAAAATTGGGCATTGCCAGTCTCCCCTCTCTTTAGATAGAGTAATATATCTGAGGGCTCTACGTGGCCTCTTATATCCCCATATAAACCTAGAAAACATAGATTCTATAGATTTAAACAACTGGGGTGGGAATTCCAAACAAATCGTTCTAAAAAAATATAAAAATCTAGGTAGAAAGAGCATTTTGATCACATTGCATCTGCCCCCAATAGTTAGGTGTAGATTATTTAACCGGACCAATTCTTTTTTTGTGTGTAGTATTAAGGGTTCCACATTATTACTGACAATATTTTCCACTTTTGCTGTTATACTAACCCCTAGGTATGTGGCTTTCTCCATGACTCTGTCATCTCTCATCTTAATTTTATGATTAAGAATAATCTGGGTTTTACCTTGGTTTAATTTATATCCGGATACTTCTCCGAAACTTTTAGCCTCCTCTTCTATTACATTTATCGCCTTGATAGGATCGCTAGTAACTAGGGCAATATCATCCGCATACACCAATGTTTTTGTCGAATGCTCTCGTGCCCATATTGGTGGAATTAAGATGTTGTTTTCTAGTCTACGAATGAATGGGTCGATATAGATCGCGAATAGAAGAGGAGAGCAGGGGCACCCCTGTCTCGTCCCCCTAGTAATACTTATTTTTTCCGATAATAACCCATTTATCAACACTCTAGCTGATGGATCAACATATAGCATTTGCACTGCTTTAATGAATCTCTCCCTGATCCCGCTATTCAGCATCGTACCCCAGAGGTATTTCCAGGAGACCCTATCGAAAGCTTTCTCGGCATCGAGTAATATAAGTGCCATAGGGTCTCCTGCCGCCTCCGTGAAATCAAAAAGAGAGATCACCCTTTGGACGTGATCAATTGTAGATCTCCCTGGAATAAACCCGTGTTGGCGGGCAGATACAATTTTAAATATAATTGGTGCCAGTCGGCTAGCTAACAGTTTAGAATAAATTTTAGAGTCCCCGTTTATCAGCGTAATAGGGCGATAAGACCCGAGTTCTGTAGGATCTTTGGTTTTTTTAAAGAAAACAACGATCTTAGCTGAGGACCATGTGGCTGGTGGCCTTCCCCCCTGAAAAATATGGACAAATAACTCCTGCATTATTTCTTTTAGTTGGGAAGCAAATTTGACATAAAACTCCGTTGGAATTCCATCCATACCCGCTGCTTTTCCTGTAGCTAGATTATTCATAGAGAGAAGGATCTCCTCCCAATATGGAGAATTATCTAGACTTTCTTGATCCTCTTCCTCAAATCTTACTGATGTGTTTAGGTTTAAGTATGCCTCAGTTTTTTCCTGTCCACTCTCTACCTCTTCATATAATGCCTGATAGAATCGTTGAAACGCAGCTCTTATGTCATTAGATTCAGTCTTTTGCCCAAATTCTGGATCCTTAATTTCTCTTATTACATTGGCTGAATTTTCTTCTCGAGTACGAACCGCCAATTGGTGACCCACCTGTTCATTTAGTTCATATATTTTCTCTTTATGCGATGTTGCCTTAGCTACAGCTTTTTCCGTTAAAATACCGATAATAAAATTTTTGGCGGTCGCCACCCTACTTGATTCACTATCTGTTGCTCGCCCCTCCTGAACGGCCTTTATCAATTCTCCCTCTGCTTTGCCCAGATTTCGCTGTAAAACAGCCATTTTTTGTTTAGCCTCTTTATTAGAGCTGAGAGAAAATTGTAATGTCTCCCCTCTGATGCCAGCCTTTAGAGCGTCCCAGACCACATCTATTGTTGTACTGCCTAAATAATCCTCTAAAAACCCCGGTATCCATCTCCTCATATGATGACCATATTTCTCATTAATTAGCAATGATCTTTCGAACGTCCATATCTTCACATTAGATTTCATTACCCCACATTCTAAATTTAACACAAGAGGATTATGGTCAGATAACACTCTGGGCAGTTTTTCCATTGTGATAACAGATCTTAAGGAGCTAGAGACAAACATATAATCCAACCTCGCATGCATAGAATGTGGATTGGAAAAATACGTAAATCCAGGATCCCCTGAATGCTCTGTCTGCCAGCCGTCAATCAATCCGTGCAGTAAACACATATTTTCCAGAGCCTGGAAGACTTTTGGCTTCCTGCCCTGGTATTTAAAACCTGGAGCCGACGACCAGTCGCCTGGTAGATTTAGATTATAATCCCCACACACTATCAATGGAAGAGGCCAGTGAACCAATTCATTAGAAATGGCAATCAGTACATCCGGGTCATCGCTGACATTACCATAGATTGTACATAAAGTCAGTTTACTTTCCCCATTATCATAATGGCATTCTGTTTCGTGCCCCTTGTGTTGTAGCAGCAATAAGTCTATATCCTAATTGTAGGAGAGTAGGATCTGCTTCACATGGGTACCCCCACTTTTTGCTGATGCTTCACTGTTTTTCGACCTTAGTCTGGCTGGGGCCCTGCTAATCAGAACCCCAGCCTAGCTGCTTCCTCTCTAAAATGGTTTCCATGTGCCTTAGGCACATCTCTGATTGGAATCTGGAGTGCCCTTATAAGTCCCTAATATATGGTATACTATGTACCCAGGGCATAGGTACCTCAGAGGCCTACCAGGGGGTGCAGCATGTATTGTGCCACCCCTGGAAGGCCATCCAAACTGACACCACAGGTCTGCTACTGCAGCCTGGGTAAGGTGGTGCATGCACCCCTTACTGTGATATAGGCTACCTATATCACTATATACATACACACATATAAACCTATAAGTCACTCCTATGGCAGGCCTTATCAATCCTGAAGGCAGAGTGCGTGGTTCCAATGTGAGAGGGTGCCCCTGCATGAGCAGGGCCCCTCTGCAGCGTTCGGAGACCCTTCTCTGATGCTGTTTGTAGTGCAGCCTGACCATATACTCTTAAGCGCATTATAACCTCGCGTTAAATGCTAACTTTGGGATGGCTGCACGGAAACATGTCGTGTTTGGTGTCAAACATCTTGGAATACTACCCCCCCGCCAGTTCTGGCGGCGGGGGTAGCATTCCACCCTTCTAGAGGGAAAGACATGTACACACCGGTATGCCCGGTACTGACTTTCCAAGCCCTGGCATCACAAAATGGATGCCGCTGCCACAGACACGAGTCTGGCCTCCTGCTGCTGACCGAAACTCCGGCAGGGGAGGCCTGTGACCACCTCCCCAGACAGGATAGTGTGTATTTGGGCTGGGCGGGAGCACTCTCGGGTGCTTTGAAGTCCTGCACTGGGGGCACATTTGGTGTCCCTGTGCATACCCCAGTTCAAACCGGATCAGGGGCTTGCAGCCCCTGCTTTGGCGTGAACTGGACAAAGGGAAAGGGGTGTAGCCACCCCTCTGCCCTGACCCACCCATAGGTGGGACCACAGAGTAAGTCCAACCCCTAAACTTAGTATAAGTATAGGAACCCAGTCCTTAGGACTTTAGATTATCCCTGGACGAAACTCTGACACAGAATCCTGGACCTTCGACGCTCTACTTAAAGATTAGAGGACATAAGAATCTCCCTTGGGGTCAAGGAGTGACTCCCCTGCTTGGCAGGCACCAAAGAAGCAATTGTCCGGTCTGCATCGCCTAAGCTCCCGTCGGACGCCGAAGTCTTTGCATCACCAGAGGTGGATTTACAGACTTCCCCGAGGCTGCCCTGAGTCCCCAGCAAAGCTGAGGCCCGTAGCTGTCGTGGGTAACGTGGAACCGTGACCCCTGGACACCGCACGCATTTGCAAGTGCATCCTCTTCTGGGTCTCCCACGAAGTCGTGCTTTGGGCTCCGAGTAGCCCTAGCCTCCAGCACCAACTGCACCGAAGATCACTGGCCTCCACTCCACGAGTGTCCTGTGAGCCAGCTCCACGTGCACCGTCTCGAGGCTCCTTCGCGGTCGCTAGCCCGTTGGCTAGTAGCCCTTCACGAAGGCCAATCTTTTTCTACTTGGGCTCCCTGGTTGCTCCAGGCTTGCCCTCACTTACCCTTGCTGGGTGAGTTCCTCAGACCTTGCTGGTCTGCACAATCGACAATCTTCATCTTCATCGAGACTTGCCGTTGCCAAGGCTTGTTGGGTCCAATCCGGTCGCCGACACCTCAGCACTCGACAGACATCGTGTACCAGCCCGAATCCTGCTCCTGGTCGCCGACAACGCCTCCTGGACCTCGTGGCTGAAGAGTCAAGACGACCGTCAACCTACCTGAAGCACTCGACATCGGTGGGCATCTGCTCATCGCCTTCCTGGTCACTGGCTAGTGACCCAGACTCTGTCCCCTCTGCTTTCAGGTTCTTCAGATCTCCGATCCACCCTTGGATCCACCCGGACACTTTTCACTTGGTCGCCAGCAGCACTTTGCAGCAGATCGCCATTCAAATCGACGACGAAACCCGACCCCGAAAGGCACCTATGCACCCGGCTTCCCTGGGTGAGGTAACACGAGTACTCTGGTGCTCCCGTGGGTAGAGACTCTAGAACGACCTAGTTCTCAAAGGGTTTGCTCCAAGTCCTTCTTTAAGTGTCCCTTTTCTTTAAATTCCAAACCGCGACTTTCTCCATAGAAGTTAACGGCGATTCGCGGCTGTGTTACTACACTGCACGCGTCCCCCGTGGGTCCCCTGTGTCACTACCTTGGGTGGTTCCTTGTGGTCCAAGCACTTCTAGAGGCTCTAGGCCTAGTGTCTAGCTCAGTCGTGGTTCTTATACCACTTTATTGGTATATGGTTTGGTACGCCCCTAGGGCCCAAACGTGTATTTGTGCTATTACTGTGTTTAAATAACTTATAACTTATGTACTTCGAACTCTAGCCTCATAAAGAGACCAGAGGGGTGTGTTTAGTAATAAATACATATATTTTGAATATATACCTGGTGTGGTGCTCTTTCATTTGGTCACTCAAGAGATTATAGACTGGTAAAACAAGCTGCTTTACATTCCTTCAAGACTTAGCCTGAAGGCTGCTCTCCATAGCTACCACTAGGATAGCTTTCAATAAAGGTTGTCTTTAACCTATCTCCAATAAGGGGTTGTTTGGACTGGTGCAAGGTGCCCACTATAATTAGTGGACAGCATATGCCAGGCCAACTTCTCACATTGGTGTGCAGCGTGTGGGATTCCAGCTTGCTATTGTTTTACCAGATAATCTCAATTGAATTGATCAACTGAAAACCACTAAAGGTACCTAAGGTACATATAAATTAAGCTTAGTATACAGTAAGTTCTACTGAACTTAGAGTTGTGTGTTAAGGGACAGCACACCCTTTCTACAACTCAAGAGAGTTTAGTAGGCCACACTAGAGTAGGTAGTGCATACACCACACCTCACTAGTAATGTCTTCAAAGCCAGGACCCAGTGAGTCCTTGCCAGAAGCCAGTGGGCTTCTTCCCTCCAAGTATGATAAACTCCCATTCTTGGAATTGAGAGCATTATGCAATACTAGGAAGTTGAAGGCAGGCAAAAGTGCCAGCACCCAGCACCTCAGGGAGGTGTTACTAGCTGATGATCTCAGCAGGCCCCTAGGGTCTGAAGGGGTAGGCAAAGAGGGTGGGGCAGAAGATGAGGGAGGGGCCAGGGGTGAAGAAACCCAGGACCCCCCTCTGAAACTGGCCAGGAAGGTGAAAATGACCTTGTCCTGGAGAATCCAATTCCTCCTGTGGAGGAGGAGGAGGGAGAGGATCAGACTGACCTCCCCTTTGTCCCCCAGGAAGAGTTCTGAGTGTGCCCAGAAGGTCTAGGTCTCCTTCTCAGGAGTCTAACCACTCTGACACCTCAATAGGGTCCTCTGTCTCCTCTCATAGGAGGGAATCCTCTCATGAGAGAAGAAAGAGACTGATTCAATATGAGCAAACTCAGCTTGAACTCAGGAAACAGCAATTGGCTATAGACAGGGAGTCCCTAGATCTCTATAGAGAGAGACAAAAGTTGGGACTAGAGTCCCATGGTGGCAGCAGTTTCCCCAAAGATAGTGAAAGGTCTTATGACCATAGAAACCTGAGCAAGATTGTCCCTCCCTACCAGAGTGGGGATGACATCCACAAATGGATAACTGCTCTAGAGAGGGCCTGTAAAGTACAGAGGGTCCCTCAGGAGCAGTGGGCAGCAATCTTGTGGCTCTCCTTTGCAGACAAAGGTAGAGACAAGCTCCTCACTGTTAGAGAGGAGGATGCTGATAATTACAAAGTCTTGAAGAGTGCTCTAATTGATGGGTTTGGCCTAACCACTGAACAATACAGGTTAAAGTTCAGGGATACCCAAAAAGCACAGACTCAAGACTGGGTAGACTTTGTTGATTGTTCTGCCAAGGCTCTGGAAGGTTGGTTATTGGGCAGTAAGGTATGTGACTTCACAGGATTGTACAATCTGATAATGAGGGAGCAGATTCTTAATAACTGTCAAAATCAGCTGTTGCATCAGCACCTGGTAGACTCTGATCTGACCGCTCCCCAAGAATTGGGAAAGAAGGCAGACAAATGGGTCATGACCAGGGTGAAGCAGAAGGTACAGAACCAAGGTGGTGACCCTAAGAAGCAAGATTCGAAAACCTCTGATAAGGGTGGGGAGAAGGGTAAAGATCAAAAGTCTTCACAAGGCCCCCAAAAATCTTCTTCAGGTGGGGATTCACAGTCTACCAAAGGGAAAGGCCAAAGAAAACCATGGTGCAAGGTCTGTAAGCAAAAGACCCACTGGACCAGTGATTGCACCAAGTCCAAAGACTCGACTCCAGCCCCCACCAATGCCCCTAAGGCACCTGCTCCCCCTAGTGCAGCTACAGTTGGTGGTGGGAGTACTACAAGCCAAGGGTTTAGTAGGGTTGACCCTGGGTACTGAGATGGGCTCTGACCTAGTCAGAGAACTCACTCAGGCTGTCCTAGTCTGTGATGGAGGCATGGATATGACCTCCTCTATGAGTCCCAGTAATCTGGGCAAGTACAGACAACAGCCTTTAATCAATGGATGAGAGGCTTTGGCATTTAGGGACACAGGGGCAAGTGTCACCATGGTGACACAAGACCTTGTGAATCCTGGGCAAGTTATACTTGGTGAGATGTACCAAGTGACCAATGCTAGCAATGTCAGAACAGACCATACTCTGGCAGTTGTTAACTTCTCCTGGGGAGGGGTAACTGGCCTTAAGAAGGTTGTGGTAAGTGCAGACCTACCAGTTGAATGCTTGCTTGGCAATGACTTAGAAACTTCAGCTTGGGCAGAAGTGGAGCTCAGGACCCATGCAGAAATGCTGGGGATCCCTGCAGATGTGTTTGCTGTGACCAGGTCACAAGCCAAAATGTCTAGCACTGAACAGGCCTTGGATTCTGGAATAATGGACCAAGTGCCTTCCAAGAGGAGGAGTAGGACGGTAAAGGCAGTGCCTTCCCCTTGGCTCAGAAGGAAGATCAGTCCCTTGAGGGGGATGATCTCAGTCCTGAGGAAGGAACTGTCCCAGAGGAGCTTGAACCTGAACAGGTTGAGTTCTTGGGGACAGGGGGACCTTCCAGGGCAGATCTGAGCCAGGAGCAGCAGAGCTGCCCCTCTCTTGAACCCCTCAGACAGCAAGCTGCTGCTGAGGCTGCTGGGAAAGCTAGTGGTCCCCATACTGTGTATTGGGATGATGGACTCTTGTACTCAGAGTGTAGAGACCCCAAGCCTGGTGCTACCAGGAGGTTGGTTATACCTCTGAAGTTCAGGGGCTTCCTATTGACCCTAGCCCATGATATTCCCTTAGCAGGTCACCTGGGCCAGAACAAGACTTGGGACAGAATTGTCCCTCACTTTCACTGGCCCCACATGTCTGAAGACACCAAGGAGTTTTGTCGCTCCTGTGTAACCTGCCAGGCCAGTGGCAAGGCAGGTGGCACTACAAAGGCCCCCTGATACCACTACCTGTGGTGGGGGTTCCCTTTGAAAGGGTGGGGATTGACATTGTTGGTCCCATGGATCCCCAAACAGCATCTGGGCACAGGTTTATCCTGGTGGTAGTGGATCATGCCACCAGGTACCCAGAGGCTATTCCCCTTAGGACCACTACAGCACCTGTGATGGCAAGGGCCCTCCTGGGAATTTTCTCAAGAGTGGGCTTTCCTAAGGAGGTTGTATCAGACAGGGGTGCTAACTTTATGTCTGGATACTTAAAAGCAATGTGGAAGGAGTGTGGAGTGACTTACAAGTTCACCACACCCTATCACCCACAATGCAATGGTTTAGTTGAGAGATTCAACAAAACCTTGAAGGGCATGATTAAAGGGCTCCCAGAAAAGCTTAGGCGAAGATGGGACATACTCTTGCCCTGCCTTTTATTTGCATACAGGGAGGTGCCTCAAAAGGGGTTGGCTACAGCCCTTTTGAACTTTTGTTTGGCCACCCTGTCAGGGGTCCACTGTGCTTGGTGAAGGAAGGATGGGAGTTACCTCTCAAGCCCCCAAAGCAAGACATAGTGGACTACGTACTTGGTCTCCGCTCCCGGATGGCTGAGTATATGAAAAAGCCAACTAAAAACCTTGAGGCTAGCCAGGAACTTCAAAAGGCCTGGCATGACCAAAAGGCTGTACTGACTGTTTATCAGCCAGGAGAGAAGGTGTGGGTGTTGGAGCCAGTGGCCCCAGCAGCTCTCCAAGATAAATGGAGTGGACCCCACACCATTGTTGAGCAGAAGGGTGAGGTTACCTACTTAGTAGACCTAGGAACACCCAGGAGTCCCCACAGGGTTCTCCATGTCAACAGGTTAAAACCATATGTGGACAGGGCAGACATGGGCTTGCTCATGGCTACTGATGAGGGACAGGAGGAAGAGAGTGACCCACTCCCTGACCTGCTCTCACAGAACCCTGATGATGGGTCAGTGGATGGTGTAGCCTTGGCAGGCAGCCTCACTACCCAGCAGCAAACTGATTGTAGACAGGTGCTCAATCAGTTCAGACACATGTTCTCACTGACTCCAAGTCAGACCACCTGGTGCACTCATGAAGTGGACACTGGGGACAGTCTGCCTATTAAAAATAAGATTTATAGGCAACCTGACCATGTCAGGGACTGTATCAGGACAGAAGTCCAGAAGATGTTGGATTTGGGAGTTATTGAACCCTCAGATAGCCCTTGGGCTAGTCCAGTGGTCCTTGTGCCAAAACCTCACATCAGTGGTGGAAAAAGAGAGATGAGGTTTTGTGTGGACTACAGGGGTCTCAATGCAGTCACTAGGACTGATGCCCATCCAATACCAAGGGCAGATGAGCTAATAGACACTTTGGCCTCAGCCAAGTATCTAAGCACATTTGACCTGACAGCTGGCTACTGGCAGATCAGACTAGCTGATGATGCAAAGCCAAAAACAGCATTCTCAACCCCTAGTGGGCATTATCAATTTGTGGTGATGCCCTTTGGTCTGAAGAATGCACCTGCCACTTTTCAGAGGTTGGTGAATACAGTCCTTACAGGTCTGGAAGCCTATAGTGCAGCATATCTAGATGATATTGCTGTCTTTAGCTCCACCTGGGAGGATCACCTGGTCCACCTCAGAAATGTTTTACAGGCCCTGCAAAAGGCAGGCCTGACTATCAAGGCCACCAAGTGCCAGATAGGGCAGAGTCAGGTTGTGTACCTGGGCCACCTTGTGGGTGGAGGCCAGGTTCAACCTTTGCAGAGCAAGATCCAGACCATCATGGACTGGACTGCTCCAACTACCCAGACTCAGGTGAGAGCCTTCTTAGGCCTGACTGGGTACTATAGGAGATTTGTCAAGGGGTATGGATCAATAGTGACACCCCTGAATGACTTAACTTCCAAGAAAATGCCCAAAAGGTTCAGTGGACAGTTAGCTGTCAAAAGGCATTTGATGACCTGAAGCAGGCCATGTGCACTGCTCCCATTCTACAGGGTCCTGATTACTCCAAGAAGTTCATTGTTCAAACTGATGCATCTGAATTGGGGGTAGGGGCTGTACTGTCACAATTGAATGAAGAAGGTCAGGATCAGCCAGTAGCTTTCATTAGCAGAAGGCTGACCCCTAGAGAGAAACGTTGGTCAGCCATTGAGAGGGAGGCCTTTACTGTGGTCTGGGCTCTGAAGAAGTTGAGGCCATACTTGTTTGGTACTCACTTCCTTGTTCAAACAGACCATAAGCCCCTCTTATGGCTAAAACAAATGAAGGGTGAAAACCCCAAACTGCTTAGGTGGTCCATTTCCCTACAGGGGATGGACTTCACAGTGGAACATAGACCTGGGAGTAACTATGCCAATGCAGATGGACTCTCTAGGTACTTCCACTTAGAACATGAAGACTTAACTGGGCAAGGTTAGTTTAATGTCCCTACGTTTGGGGGGGTTGTGTAGGAGAGTAGGATCTGCTTCACATGGGTACCCCCACTTTTTGCTGATGCTTCACTGTTTTTCGACCTTAGTCTGGCTGGGGCCCTGCAAATCAGAACCCCAGCCTAGCTGCTTCCTCTCTAAAATGGTTTCCATGTGCCTTAGGCACATCTCTGATTGGAATCTGGAGTGCCCTTATAAGTCCCTAGTATATGGTATACTATGTACCCAGGGCATAGGTACCTCAGAGGCCTACCAGGGGCTGCAGCATGTATTGTGCCACCCCTGGAAGGCTATCCAAACTGACACCACAGGTCTGCTACTGCAGCCTGGGTAAGGTGGTGCATGCACCCCTTACTGTGATATAGGCTACCTATATCACCATATACATATACATACACACATATAAACCTATAAGTCACTCCGATGGCAGGCCTTATCAATCCTGAAGGCAGAGTGCGTGGTTCCTATGTGAGAGGGTGCCCCTGCATGAGCAGGGCCCCTCTGCAGCGTTCGGAGACCCTTCTCTGATGCTGTTTGTAGTGCAGCCTGACCATATACTCTTAAGCGCATTATAACCTTGCGTTAAATGCTAACTTTGGGATGGCTGCACGGAAACATGTCGTGTTTGGTGTCAAACATCTTGGAATACTACCCCCCCCCGCCAGTTCTGGCGGCGGGGGTAGCATTCCACCCTTCTAGAGGGAAAGACATGTACAAACCGGTATGCCGGTACTGACTTTCCAAGCCCTGGCATCACAAAATGGATGCCGCTGCCACAGACACAAGTCTGGCCTCCTGCTGCTGACCGAAACTCCGGCAGGGGAGGCCTGGACAATAGGTTTCCTGTCCCAGGGAGGTGTGACCACCTCCCCAGACAGGATAGTGTGTATTGGGGCTGGGCGGGAGCACTCTCGGGTGCTTTGAAGTCCTGCACTGGGGGCACATTTGGTGTCCCTGTGCATACCCCAGTTCAAACCGGATCAGGGGCTTGCAGCCCCTGCTTTGGCGCGAACTGGACAAAGGGAAAGGGGTGTAGCCACCCCTCTGCCCTGACCCACCCATAGGTGGGACCACAGAGTAAGTCCAACCCCTAAACTTAGTATAAGTACTTAGGACTTAGGACTTTAGATTATCCCTGGACGAAACTCTGACACAGAATCCTGGACCTTCGACGCTCTACTTAAAGATTAGAGGACAGAAGAATCTCCCTTGGGGTCAAGGAGTGACTCCCCTGCTTGGCAGGCACCAAAGAAGCAATTGTCCGGTCTGCATCGCCTAAGCTCCCGTCGGACGCCGAAGTCTTGCATCACCAGAGGTGGATTTCCAGACTTCCCCGAGGCTGCCCTGAGTCCCCAGCAAAGCTGAGGCCCGTAGCTGTCGTGGGTAACGTGGAACCATGACCCCTGGACACCGCACGCATTTGCAAGTGCATCCTCTTCTGGGTCTCCCACGAAGTCGTGCTTTGGGCTCCGAGTAGCCCTAGCCTCCAGCACCAACTGCACCGAAGATCACTGGCCTCCACTCCACGAGTGTCCTGTGAGCCAGCTCCACGTGCACCGTCTCGAGGCTCCTTCGCGGTCGCTAGCCCGTTGGCTAGTAGCCCTTCACGAAGGCCAATCTTTTTCTACTTGGGCTCCCTAGTTGCTCCAGGCTTGCCCTCACTTACCCTTGCTGGGTGAGTTCCTCAGACCTTGCTGGTCTGCACAATCGTCAATCTTCATCTTCATCGAGACTTGCCGTTGCCAAGGCTTGTTGGGTCCAATCCGGTCGCCGACACCTCAGCACTCGACAGACATCGTGTACCAGCCCGAATCCTGCTCCTGGTCGCCGACAACGCCTCCTGGACCTCGTGGCTGAAGAGTCAAGACGACCGTCAACCTACCTGAAGCACTCGACATCGGTGGGCATCTACTCATCGCCTTCCTGGTCACTGGCTAGTGACCCAGACTCTGTCCCCTCTGCTTTCAGGTTCTTCAGATCTCCGATCCACCCTTGGATCCACCCGGACACTTTTCACTTGGTCGCCAGCAGCACTTTGCAGCAGATCGCCATTCAAATCGACGACGAAACCCGACCCCGAAAGGCACCTATGCACCCGGCTTCCCTGGGTGAGGTAACACGAGTACTCTGGTGCTCCCGTGGGTAGAGACTCTAGAACGACCTAGTTCTCAAAGGGTTTGCTCCAAGTCCTTCTTTAAGTGTCCCTTTTCTTTAAATTCCAAACCGCGACTTTCTCCATAGAAGTTAACGGCGATTCGCGGCTGTGTTACTACACTGCACGCGTCCCCGTGGGTCCCCTGTGTCACTACCTTGGGTGGTTCCTTGTGGTCCAAGCACTTCTAGAGGCTCTAGGCCTAGTGTCTAGCTCAGTCGTGGTTCTTATACCACTTTATTGGTATATGGTTTGGTACGCCCCTAGGGCCCAAACGTGTATTTGTGCTATTACTGTGTTTAAATAACTTATAACTTATGTACTTCGAACTCTAGCCTCATAAAGAGACTAGAGGGGTGTGTTTAGTAATAAATACATATATTTTGAATATATACCTGGTGTGGTGCTCTTTCATTTGATCACTCAAGAGATTATAGACTGGTAAAACAAGCTGCTTTACATTCCTTCAAGACTTAGCCTGAAGGCTGCTCTCCATAGCTACCACTAGGATAAGGTTGTCTTTAACCTATCTCCAATAAGGGGTTGTTTGGACTGGTGCAAGGTGCCCACTATAATTAGTGGACAGCATATGCCAGGCCAACTTCTCACACTAATGTATTAAGCAGATATTGTTGTGAGCCCTCAATATGTGTCTCTTGTAAACATATGATATTAGCCCCGGTCATCTGTAATCCGACAGCTACTCTTTGTCTTTTCTTTACATCATTAAGGCCACATATATTGGCAGTCAGAATTTTCAACCTAGCCATGAAAATGTTTGTTCAACCCGTGCATAGCTATCCATAATTGTCTCCCATAATTTGATCAGCACTTGCCCTTGTTTACTATTTCTATATTCCCATTGACACCTCCTCTCTGCACCTTTCGTATTCACCTTGTGTCTGAAACCCCCCCCTTCCTTGCCCTCCCCCTTTCCCACCCCCCACCATTATCTAGGCCGTCAGGCTCAATCCTGAGCCTGTGTGAGAGCGTCTAAACCAACCTCACCCACTCTCGACCCCCCTTCCCCCGTTCTTGACCCAATTAATTAAGAAAGTGAAGAGACTAATATTCACACAATTGTACATAATACAACTCCAGCAAGGGTATCTAGCGGTTACTCTCTTATGTCCCAGATGTCCCATATTTCCCTGCTGTAATTTCCTTTAGTGCCTTTTCCGCTTGTATTTCTGACGTAAAAAACAAAGTTCGTCCTTGCGAGATTACTTTTAGTTTCGCAGGGTTCTGGAGAAAAGCCAATGCTCCTGTTTTTTGGAATGGTGTAATCAGCTGCCTGAGCCTCCATCGTCTCTCCACTGTGGCGTGCGCGAAGTCAAGTTTTGCAAAAAATGAAAAGTTCTCCCAATTTCGTTTTTTATTAGGTCTTGCCAGATCATATACGGCCTGTCGGAGCAGAAAGTTACCAAAGTAAATTAATATAACTCTTGGATATGATTGATTGCTCTGAGGGCGCTTAGATATTGTCAGCGGGAATCTGTGCACGCGTTGGATTTCTTTAGCCCAATCCCATTGGGTTAGTTCTGGAAACGCATTTTTCAGTAGGTTTATTGTAAATGCTCGAATGTCACTGCCTTTACTATTCTCCGGGATCCCTAGGATCCTTAAATTATTGCGGCGTTGGCGGTTTTCTGCCTCTTCAAGCTTCCACATGATGTCTTTCACAGAGCTCTCTTGTAACGTTGCCTGCGTTTTTAAGGCATCCACTGAGGTTTCTAGGGCTTCCGTCCGGTTTTCCATCATGCTCAGTCTTTCAGCAATTTCAGTGCAAGTTTTCCCGATTTTGCGCACTGAGCCTTGTAGTTTTTTTGCAGCTACTCGGGCTTGTCGATTCTCCGTTTTTACCTCGTTCTGGAACGATCTAAGAGATTGTAGGATTATGGATAATGTAGGTTCAGGTGACTGTTCCAGGTCTTTATGTCCCACCATGCCCCCTTGCGATTTCTTGGCCATCCTCTCCATACCGTGCGACCCCAACGTGTCGGAGTAATCCCATCTGAGCTCACTCTCCTCATCTACCCCATTCCGCTTATGCACGTTCTTTTTCCCTTCCGAAAGTTTCTTCAACTTCCTGGGTGCTCTTCTCACCCCTTGTTGACTACAATTACTTGTTGAGGTGTCAGCACACTCGTCTTCGCTACTGCCACTGTTTGAATCCATGACATCAGATTCGCCGGATTCCTCGTTCAGTGAAAAGAAGTTCTCCATAAGATCGGGGGAAAGGTAGCCCATCTCGGTATTTTCCTGCATGCCTTCTTCAATAGCAGGGGGAGGTTGCCTCATTTCTTGGCTCGCACCTGAATTACTTATCTCTTCTGCTGTAATTTCTGTTTTTTCCGCCTCAGTCTTATCCTTACAGGTAGCCTGTGATATATCAGTTTCTTTACCATTATCCCTTTTCTCACTCTCTTGCTGAGCATTTACGAGTGTCTCCTGTGTGCTCAATATGGTATTCTCACAGTTTGACCCCCATGACACTCGCTCATTATTTGGATCAGGGATGCTCTCCTGTAAGGCCATCTGAACTTCTCCAGGCAAAGAGATATTTGTAGAAGCAATATTCTGCCCCCCCTCCTTGGCATTCATACCCTTCGTGGAGAATAGACTCATAATAACAGTCTGTTTTTTCCCTGTAATTGAGCTGCTTACTCCGCATGTTTTATATATTTTTACATTCCTGCTCTTCTTACCAGCACTTTGATCCGACTTCCTCAGTTCTGTGTCGGATTTCTGGTCAGTTTCACGCCGCGCTGAGGCTACGTTCGGGTGCATCGTTGAGCGCGTCTTGGACCGCGCTCCTCTCGCTGCCATGGTTTCCCCGCACTGAGCCTGAGCGAGTCGGCGTCTCCGTTGCTAGGAGACCCCAGTCGGCCTCCGTCGAAGCTTCCCCAGCCGGAGACCGACGTGAGCAGAAGCCGGGCCAACGCTTCCCAGCGCGTACAGCAATCTTTGCTTCGCGCAGTCCTCCCGGAGTCTCTTCTCTTGCTCGGTGTTTGTTCACCTTCACGCCAGTCGGTCCATCGGGACCACAAGACAAGATCAGCGCGCATTCCGGACCATGCTTGACTTCGGCATCGGCACTCGTCGGGGGTTTGAGGAGAGGTGGAGGTAGGTGACTGAGGTCTTACTCAGACGCCATCTTGGCCTTAGCCGTGTTGCCACCCTAATTGCATTTAGGTTCCACCCCAACTAGGGAGTCAATAACTGATCCAAGGAATTACATGCTAATGTAATTTCCTTAAGACCTCATCTTATTGCTTTAGCCCATGAGGGACACATGGATATATATGTGTAGGAATGCCAGTTTTGTAAGGCTGCTGATAAGACGTTGACTGTGCATGCATGTCCCCTTACACCTGTTACACTTCATGAAGGGCCTTTGCAGAAAGTGGGTGTAGACCTAATTGGACCCATGAATAAATTATCATTTGATATGGGCTTTGCCACAGTCATGATAGACTATTATGGCGAATGGATTGTCTTAGAATTCATAGACTGTCCCACAACCAAGAATGTATTGGAGTTTTTCAAACAAATATTCTCCAGAGAGGGTTTTCCTATTATATCGTAGAAATGTCAGAATGTTTCAAATCTTGTAGCATCACTCATTACAAATCATAATTCTATCATCCCCAAAGTAATGGGCAATCAAGTGGGCTAACTGTATTATCAAAGAAACTATTCAACTGGCTTGCCGTACCACTTCTCATACTGTGACCAGTAAGACCCATACAAATTATTAATTATTAAGAGGCTGACTTCCATGAACAAATTTGCAGTCCCATTGGTTCAAAAAGGGGGCAAAAGGTGTTCCCACTGATGACACCAACGAGAAGGACGCTATGCATAGCTTGGTTGAAAAGAAACAGTCCAGAATGAAATAGTATTATGTTCAGAGAAAGGCTGTAACAAAGGTAGAATATGTGTTGGGGATGTAGTCAAAATCAGATGTCCATATAGCCAGTTTGGTGGTGACAAAATTGGTAGTCCCATGCAGGTAATTAAAACCTCTGGTTCAGCCTTGATGCTGAAAAATAGGAATTGATGGAATGTTTTTCTGCTGTAAGGGTATCACCATCTAATAGGTCATTTAGACCCTTTTCCAATTCTAGAGATGAAGCTAATCTTCACTTTCTACTAAGGCCTCCCCTCTTCCTCTTACCTCTCCAACATAACACCAAAGCTGTACATGTGCATCAGCAAGATTAGCGTTCTGTCTCTAGAGGACCAGTCCAGACTGAAATTGGATGGGCTCAGAGTCTAGAGTATCAGAAGGCTCAGTACGTGCAGACACAATCGTAAGAGAAAGGCAGGACCTTCAGGATATGTGTCTGCCGAGCTTGGCACAATGTCTGTTGTCTTGTCACCTTTGTGGATGCAGTTTTTCCCATCTTCTATGTTGGGCATATTCCAGTGAAAGTTCGTCATGTGGGACCTGTTCATTTCAATCACTTTTGTCATCAGGCAGTGTGATGTCTAGTAGTTGCCCCGCTTGGTCCTTATCTGTGAAGTGGTAAATTTTGTTCTGTCAGTTGAAGGTAATGACAAATGGGAATGTCAATCTGTATCTTACATTTTCTTTCTTTAATTTGTCCGTGATTGGCTGGAACAGCTGACAACCTAGTAATGTATCAGGGCTATGGCATAGTTCACATGTGTAATTCTGAAAGGAGATTTTCTAAGTTTTCCTATCAGTTTGAAGGATGCACTGTTTGGCATTGAAGCTTAGACATTTTACCAGTATGTCTCTAGATTTATTTATGTTCCCTAGTTGCTTGGGCACCACTTTATGGGCCCGCTCAATGGTGAAGATAGCTTGCGGATCTTCAAGAAAATATGTGAAGAGGCCCCGGAAGAAAGCCTTCAGGTCTGTACCCTTAGTCCCCTCTGCTAGATTGTTAATGTGAATATTTTTGCGATGTGAACAATTTTGTAGATCTTCACATTTTTGCACTGTTTCATTTGTTCATGTCGATTTGTAAAGGAGCCTCTTTTGCAGAGCCTGACTCTTATTCTCAATTTTCCCCACTGCAGATTTTAGTTCCACCATCCGTGTGCCCATTGAGTCCAGGTCTGCTTTCAATAGATACATCTTGGGGCATAAGTCTTTCAAGGTTTGTAGTAGTATCTGCCTTGAGATCACCCTTAAAAGTAGAAAGGCTGTCTAGTAGTTGTGCTTTAGTGATTGCCATGGTGGTAGACAATTCAGTCAGTGCCTTGGGGACTTGCATGAGAACAGAGAGTTTGGCGGTCATTTGTGTGCCAAAGAAGACGGCAATGCTTTTTTTTGTCTGTTCTTTTGGTAGTATGGGTGCTTTTGTACAGGTTCAAGGAGCGTATAGCTTCCAGACTCCGTCAGGCATTTCATAGAATAGATGACTAGTTGCCAGTGTTATAGTCTGTCTTCAAGGCCCGCAGCTGAATTTGCAGCATTATGCAGCATTTTATGTGGCTGCTTGCGTAGGTATCACTTTGCTCCCCCACTATATTTACTCTGCAGAAATTGCTCAAATTGAATGAGGGTGCATTGAGGAGTGCAAAGGTCAGTAGGAGTGATGATTGGGGGATGTAAAGATACTCTTAGAAATGAGTGGGTGGTGGTGCTTTTCCCTCCACGCCTACCTCGCAGCTCCTAGAGCAGCGACAAGGCCTGTACCTATTCCTATGCTCCGAAGAGGTCTCAATGTTTCCTTTGTGGGGTAGGGACATAGTGCTGGTCGCGACCCTCCTTCTGGTGTCTGTGAGCATGACTGGACCCTTGGAGACACTGCACCTCCTGTCGTCCTTCGTCATACAGCCGGGAACACCAGAGCATGGAGCCATCCCCAGTGAGCCATCAAAGTCTGTACCACCCTGTGTCAGGATCCACCGGCCATTAGTGGTTTGCCAACTGCCTGTGCTCTGGCATCACTCAAGTGCTGCACAGAAGGCCTGCATTGGAGTCCTGCTGCCTAGCTAAAATAAGCATGGCTGCCTACATCATCGGTGTGGAAAGCATCACATCAAGGTATGTGGCAGGTCTTCAAAAATATTCGTAGTTGGGTCACAGTATCTGGGATGTCGTTTGACAGTTAGGTCCGGTAGGTTCCAACCCTAAATACGTCAGGGCGGCCATCTTGCCAGGCCTCGCCCGCATTATGTTTTTCCTTTCAATACATTTTTGCTTACCCAAGGGCATTTTCAGTGTATTAAGCCAGTTTATTCCTTCAATTCTTTCTGGTGCATGTGAAAGAACTGCATGCAAGTCTGAATAAATTATCTATTTGAATAATATACTTCTGATTCTTACAAACTGAGTAAACTTTAAGTTTTCTTGAATCTGGATATAATCTATAATAAAAGACTTCTGTTAGTTTGTTTAAAATATAGATGGTCACTAAATTTACTATCGTTCATATTGACATTCACATCCAAAAAGTAAATATCCGGTTTTCCTTTCTTCAGTATTAGTTTTATTCAGTAATGCTGTTAAACAATTTGAAAATTCATCTAGTTATTTTTCTGATCCACACCATATCCCAAAACTATTGTCTATACACCACCACCATACAGCCAATTTATCTTTCTATTCTTGCAACTGTAAAATAACGTTTACTTCAAATCTATGCATTCAAATATTAGCATAAGTGAGAGCTGTGTTACTTCCCGTGGCCATCCGCAATGTTTGAAAAATATTGCCTGTCGTAACTAAATTAATTGTGTTACAATGTAAGAATTTGTTGTTTAAGCAAAATATGTTTGTTTTAAATTACATACAAACAGTAGACCACATCATGTTGTTTCAAATTTTCGCAATTTATTTAAAAAGTCGCTGTATCCTTCAAACAAGATTTTACTTCAAGCACAAATTATTGTAAAATTAATCCCACATATTATTGTACAATTGAACCCACAATTATTGTACTATTAAACCCACATATTTAGTGTGCAGCTCACATATTGAATCAACTCATCGATTGTATGGGTGTACTACAGACATTTTTATGTACTTTAACCAAATTGCAAACTAGCAGAAAGTGAAGAAATTTAAGAATAACATATTGACTAATTGTGAGGAAATGGCTTTTTGCAGGTTCCCCCCCCAGTATTTGACAACTAGGTACTGGTCTAACGATCCTGAGAGTGCACTGCTAACCAGATGTCAGTGCCAGTGCCAGTGCCAGTGCTCTGATCCTTCAAAGTATATGTTTGATTGGCTGATACCCAATTGGCATATGTTACGTTACCTATAATTTCCTAGTATATGGTATCAAGGGTACCGGGGCCCTATAAGTTAGTGTCTGTTGGACTTGGCCCTTATTGTCCTAAAATGTTTCGCTTTTCCCCCCTAGCCTTCTTGACCATGTGTGAAATGATACCTGCTGCGCAATGGCGTGCGCAGATTTATTTGTACTGTTGTAAAGAAATGTTACTTTTAAAATGGACGCCATGGCTGTGTGCTTGTGCCTGCCTGCCGAGGTGGGTTACAAGTCTAGTCGTTTATTTCCCAGAACCCCCAGCTTTTGGAGGGAAGCCTGGCACCCAGGGTGCTCTACACCTCCCCCTAAACTAGTTGGGACCGGTTTCCCAGGGAACCTTCCAGAAGCTTCCAGCCCTTTCTGGTAGGTGGGGTGAGGGGGGCTGTGCCTCCATGTGCTCAGACGGAGCGTGGACTTGACTGAGAGAGGACACTCTGCCAGGATGTACCGCCACATTGGGCCTGTGTGCTGGCCCCTGTGCCCATCTGCACCCCTCCGCTGTCCACAGGGCCAGTGAGAGCCCTTTACTGGAGTGAAGACTGCTGTGTCAGGAGGAGTGCCAATTTATGGGAGATGACTGCTTCTAGGAGCTGCTGTCCTGTTCTGATGAGTACCCACTGCCTGCTGATCTTGCCCAGTATTGCCTGCCTGTTCTCCTGCCGTCCTAAGCCCAGCACCTGGTGAGCGCTATATCTTACTGCCCAGGAGGTAAGAAGCTGACACCTGCAGCGCTGCGAGAGCGCTATATTTCTAGAGTTGAAGTGCCTGTGCTGCTCTGCCTGCACCTTAGCGCCTAGTGGGACTATTTGCGTGATTACCAGAAGAGGTGCGCTATCTGCTGTCCCTGAAGCTGGTGGGACCGAGCCTATCGCAAGCGCTACATCTAAAGTGCCAGGAGTGAGGAGCTGATGCCTGCAGCGCTGTGATTCCAAAGCGCTACATCTAAAGTGCCAGGAGTGAGGAGCTGACGCCTGCAGCGCTGTGCTGTCTAAGCGCTATATTCAAGGTGCCAGGGGAAGAGGAGCTGGCGCCTGCAGCGCTGTGCTGTGCTGTCTAAGCGCTATATTTCAATTACCCCGCGGTGGTGAGTGGGGCTCAGTCATCCCGTGGTTGGGGGGTGTGTCGGGGCACATTGCCGGTGCCTGCCCCCGGTGCCAGTATTCTTTTGGGGGCATTGGATTACCCAGGAGAACAGAGAGAGGAGTGAGAGACCCTCCTGCCCTAGCGCTTTGCGCACCTTTGTTTTCGCTGCCCGTGCAGCCAGCCCTGACTTTGCGGGACATAGGGCTTCTGAGCCCCTGAGAGAGGCCAGTTGGCCTGGGCCCAGTTTCAGAGTGTTGTGCCCCCGATTGGGGCGACCGGGGTTTATGCTGACGAGGCCTATTGCCCCTTATGATTTATTGCAGAATAGGGTTGTACGATGCATTTGTACCTAGGATGATACCTAATGCTTTTCCCTCAGGTTTGCAGTGCTGATTTTAGGCCTATTGTGTACTAAGGGGGCACCCTGCTAAGGTTATGGGAAGGCCTCATGTGCCATACCTCATGCGGATAATGTGGCTTATGCCCCCTGGTAGTATGCTTATGCATAAGGTGCTATTGAGATGCCCCTGGGTTTATGCTAATTGGAGTGATGCCTAATGATAACGCCTAATGCTCCTACACTGAGGATGATGCCCACTGCTGATGTATGCCTTCATGCGCATAGTGTGTTTATATGCCTGACCGGATGTTTTCATTCTAGGCTTCATGTGTATGCCCGATGCCGTTGGCGTTCCGCCTAATGTTCATGCCCACAAGGATGCCTAATGCATGTGATTATGCCTATTGTGCATGTTTAATGCTTTCATGCCACGTTATGAGGCTTCATGTTTATACTCACATGTTATGCCTAATGCTTTTATGCTAATGTGTTTAAACTACGTGCATGGACTTGCCAGAAGCTACTGGCTGTTATTCATCTAATGCTGATGGACTTTACATTTATTCTTTCTTTGACCTGGTGATAATTCTGGCAGCGGCCCGATTGGCCCTGCCCTGTAAATAGCCCCCCTCTGTACATGACTACCTGGTGCCAGTTGGCGCCGTGTTCACCACTGTGATTACCTCTTGCTGTGTTTTGCATAATACATATGCTGTTTTTTTACCTAAACTGGTGTGGTCTCCTTTTGTAGTGTGCCTGGTGTGTCACCTGTGTGTGCTGCGCAGATGCTTTACACATTTCCTCCGGAGTTTGGCCCGCCCGCTCTGCACCACGCTACCCGTTTCTAACATTGGTGTTCAGCTGTGGGATAGGACTTGTGTTTGCGCAGTACCACAGCGACAACGGGTTGCACTGCAAACTGAGCATTGAAAATAATCACAGGTTTTGGGGATTATTTTTCCTGATTGTGTTGCGCACTGGAAGTGTCCTTTTGAGTTGTGCACTCCTGTAGGCAGATCTTGCCCCTAGGTCCCTTGTCTTGCACTGTGTTGTGGTGTCTTGCCAAAATGGAATCTGCCTTTGATTTGGACAATCTGTCTAAGTACAGTGTGTTGGAGTTGAGGGGGTTCTGTGAGGAGAGAGACATAGTAGTAAGTGGGTCAGACACCAAGCCAGTCATTCAGGGATTCCTGATCCAATGGCAAGAGGATGAGTGGGACCGGGAGCACTATGAGCAAGAGAGGGCCCTGGCTGTATGCCAGGAGGGTGGCCCTAAGGATCCCGAACAGGAGGTACAAAATGACAGGGCGGGGACACCAGTAGGTAGGGAGGACCCCATAGATAGGGAGTCCCGTGCTGGGTCCAGTGTCAGAGGTAATGCCCCATCCCTTTCCCTGTCCCCAGAAGAGTGGGTAGATAGGAGGGAAGAAAGGGAACATCAGCTGGCTTTGGAGAGGCTCAGGTTAGGGCACGCAAAGGAGATAGCGCAGCTGAGGGTGCAAGAAAAAAAGTTGGAGACCGAAAAGGTCCTTGCACAGGAAAGGATGGCTGAGGCTGAAAGGGCCTTCGCCAGGGAGAGACTAGCTCAGGGAGGTAGCTTGTCCCCTGAGAGTGGTGTCTGTTGTCTGGATTCACCAGTGAGGATGGGATCCAGTGGTGGCAGCGAGAGTGAAGCCAGTGCAGGAAGTCCCACTCCCAGAGCCCGGAAGATGGTGCCTGATCCCCAGGAGGAGGGGGGCAGGTTGGAATTTAGGGGCGGCAAGAAACTGTCCCATCAGTCTTGGGGGGAGTATGCGGATGTGTGTTGGACTGCATTGGAGGATTGGGTGGTGGATAGCGCGGTGAGTGATTGGGAAGGGCTGTTCCATGTACTTATCAAGGAACACATGTTAAGGAATTGTTTCCCAAGGTTGCGCCACCACCTGTTGCAGTGTGGGTTCTCTGACCCCAGGGAGCTTGCACGGGAGGCTGACCTTTGGGTGAGTGCCAGAGAGTCTGAGGAGGCACTGGGGAGTGATCCAGAAGGGAGTGGCTCAGGGATCTTCCAACCCAGCGAGGTGGGAGAGGTGCAGAATAGCCCAGCTAGGTCCCAGGGTAGTGAGAGGGTTGTAGGGCCTCACGTCCTATCTACAGGAAGGAGTGAGACGGGGAGGTCTCCCGAGGTGCCCCAACCGCAGTCTCAGGGCCGGGAGAGTTCCATAAGGTAACCCCAGGTTGGGAGTCTAGGCTGTCCCGAGAGTCCATCCATTGAAGGGGATCCCCTAGTGTCGGGAGAACCCGGGACGTCTGTAATCAGTCACAGGGTTTAGATCCTGGGCTGGGATGCCAGGTTCAGGGACTGCCTGACCTGGAGGGAGGGACACCTGTAATCAGGGTCCCTACCGGTTTGACTTCCAGGGGTACTTCTCCAGGTGGGAGGGTGCGGAACTCTGGAAGGGGGTGCAGAGGGTGGAAGGACTCGCCTCTGGCACCGGCTCAGCCAAAGGGCTTAGATCCTGGGTTGGGAGGCCAGGAAAAGGTACTGCCTGACCTGGCGGGAGGGACGTCTGTAAGCAGTGTCCCCCGGAGTTGTCTTCCAGGGGTACTACTCCAGTTGGGAGGGTGCAGAACTCTGGGAGGGGGTGCAGAGGGAGGGAGGACTCGCCTCTGGCACCGGTTCAACCTAAGGGGTTAGACCCTGGGTTGGGGGATTGGTTGCAGGGTCACGGCCCTGGACGAGTGAGAGAGTGGTGGTCTGAGGGTGCCCCGCATAGGAGGAGAGGGAGGAACCCCAGAAGGAGAGGTAGGGGGAGGAGAGCCTCGCCCCTGACTGCTGGTCAGCCTGAGGGTGCGGACCCCAGGTGGGAGGACCAGTGACAGTTTGGAACTGCAAGGAGGAGAAGGAGAGTGGCCAACGGGTACTACGGGCCTGGGGCTACTGCCCCCCGCTCTGTGAGACCGCAAGGACCAGAGACATCTGGACGGCCTAGCACCTGGTCCTGGCCGCGGACAACTAGGGAGCACCAGTGGGGTGGCTTAGTTGGTCCAGGGAGGTTTGAGAGAGGGAACCACCGGGTTCCAGAGTGGCGGAGAACCTGCGGGTGCCCCTGCAGTTGCGGGCCCGCGTCCACGTTTTCTCGCCCCAAGCAGGGAAGCCCATCAAGGCATTGAGTGGTCTACCCTGGCTTTTGGCTGGGAGGGGGTTGTGTTGGACTTGGCCCTTATTGTCCTAAAATGTTTCGATTTTCCCCCCTAGCCTTCTTGACCATGTGTGAAATGATACCTGCTGCGCAATGGCGTGCGCAGATTTATTTGTACTGTTGTAAAGAAATGTTGCTTTTAAAATGGACGCCATGGCTGTGTGCTTGTGCCTGCCTGCCAGAGGTGGGTTACAAGTCTAGTCGTTTATTTCCCAGCACCCCCAGCTTTTGGAGGGAAGCCTGGCACCCAGGGTGCTCTACACCTCCCCCTAAACCAGTTGGGACCGGTTTCCCAGGGAACCTTCCAGAAGCTTCCAGCCCTTTCTGGTAGGTGGGGTGAGGGGGGCTGTGCCTCCATTTCTCAGACGGAGCGTGGACTTGACTGAGAGGGGACACTGTGCCAGGAGGTACCGCCACATTGGGCCTGTGTGCTGGCCCCTGTGCCCATCTGCACCCCTCCGCTGTCCACAGGGCCAGTGAGAGCCCTTTACTGGAGTGAAGACTGCTGTGTCAGGAGGAGTGCCACTTTATGGGAGATGACTGCTTCTAGGAGCTGCTGTCCTGTTCTGATGAGTACCCACTGCCTGCTGATCTTGCCCAGTATTGCCTGCCTGCTCTCCTGCCGTCCTAAGCCCAGCACCTGGTGAGCGCTATATCTTACTGCCCAGGAGGTAAGGAGCTGACACCTGCAGCGCTGCGCTGCGAGAGCGCTATATTTCTAGAGTTGAAGTGCCTGTGCTGCTCTGCCTGCACTCTAGCGCCTAGTGGGACTATTTGCGTGATTACCAGAAGAGGTGCGCTATCTGCTGTCCCTGAAGCTGGTGGGACCGAGCCTATTGCAAGCGCTACATCTAAAGTGCCAGGAGTGAGGAGCTGATGCCTGCAGCGCTGTGATTCCAAAGCGCTACATCTAAAGTGCCAGGAGTGAGGAACTGACGCCTGCAGCGCTGTGCTGTCTAAGCGCTATATTCAAGGTGCCAGGGGAAGAGGAGCTGGCGCCTGCAGCGCTGTGCTGTGCTGTCTAAGCGCTATATTTCAATTACCCCGCGGTGGTGAGTGGGGCTCAGTCATCCCGTGGTTGGGGGTGTGTCGGGGCACATTGCCGGTGCCTGCCCCCGGTGCCAGTATTCTTTTGGGGGCATTGGATTACCCAGGAGAACAGAGAGAGTAGTGAGAGACCCTCCTGCCCTAGCGCTTTGCGCACCTTTGTTTTCGCTGCCCTGGCAGCCAGCCCTGACTTTGCGGGACATAGGGCTTCTGAGCCCCTGAGAGAGGCCAGTTGGCCTGGGCCCAGTTTCAGAGTGTTGTGCCCCGATTGGGGCGACCGGGGTTTATGCTGGCGAGGCCTATTGCCCCTTATGATTTATTGCAGAATAGGGTTGTACGATGCATTTGTACCTAGGATGATACCTAATGCTTTTCCCTCAGGTTTGCAGTGCTGATTTTAGGCCTATTGTGTTCTAAGGGGGCACCCTGCTAAGGTTATGGGAAGGCCTCATGTGCCATACCTCATGCGGATAATGTGGCTTATGCCCCCTGGTAGTATGCTTATGCATAAGGTGCTATTGAGATGCCCCTGGGTTTATGCTAATGGGAGTGATGCCTAATGATAACGCCTAATGCTCCTACACTGAGGATGATGCCCACTGCTGATGTATGCCTTCATGCGCATAGTGTGTTTATATGCCTGACCGGATGTTTTCATTCTAGGCTTCATGTGTATGCCCGATGCTGTTGGCGTTCCGCCTAATGTTCATGCCCACAAGGATGCCTAATGCATGTGATTATGCCTATTGTGCATGTTTAATGCTTTCATGCCACGTTATGAGGCTTCATGTTTATACTCACATGTTATGCCTAATGCTTTTATGCTAATGTGTTTAAACTACGTGCATGGACTTGCCAGAAGCTACTGGCTGTTATTCATCTAATGCTGATGGACTTTACATTTATTCTTTCTTTGACCTGGTGATAATTCTGGCAGCGGCCCGATTGGCCCTGCCCTGTAAATAGTCCCCCTCTGTACATGACTACCTGGTGCCAGTTGGCGCCGTGTTCACCACTGTGATTACCTCTTGCTGTGTTTTGCATAATACATATGCTGTTTTTTTTACCTAAACTGGTGTGGTCTCCTTTTGTAGTGTGCCTGGTGTGTCGCCTGTGTGTGCTGCGCAGATGCTTTACACATTTCCTCCGGAGTTTGGCCCGCCCGCTCTGCACCACGCTACCCGTTTCTAACAGTGTCCATCATGAACTGCAGCACTTATTGTGCCACTATAAAGGTCACAAAGTAAAAGAATGTCTCCCAGCCTGCCACTGCAGACCGGTAGAGCAGTTTTAAACTGCTAACTCAACTTTGCCATTTAACCTAGTGACAAAGTCCAGACCTTCCTTTTTAATATAGATAAGTTACCCCTAAGGAAAGCCTGTCGAGCCCTTAGACTTGGTGCTGTATATAGAAAAGTAGGACATGTGTTTTTATATGTTTTAACAGCAAAACCCCCAAATTGTCGTTTTTACTGTAGAGAGGCTAGTAGCCCCATAGGTGAGTACAGAGTTTCACACTGACAACTCAGCTATGCAAACTTCTGAATGGGACTACTAACGTTGGTACTTCAGGGTATTAAAAGAATAGTTTAATTAAGCCTGACTTTATGCCCAATGGAACTTATGAGTGAAAGGCCCATGTTTTCTAGTGGCCATGTACAGTTACTGGTCATGAGACAGCCTTCTTCCCTCCTGGGGAGACGTGTAAATGACTCCCAGGAAAAAACACCATAGAGGTCTGCTGTTGAAAGAGGTGTTACTTCTCCCTGGCAGGAAGCGACAAAGGGTGTGGCTCAAAAGGCGAGCTTCAAAAGGGAAGTTGCCTTAAGCAGCCTTGGAAGGGCAAATAGTGGATACTCACAAGAAGGGCTGCTCCTTGTTCTTGTAGACAGGCTAGCGTCTGGGACAGAGACAGGAACAACAGTTGCCAAACCGGTATTCCCAGGGGCATGCAGCCCTCAGGGAGCCACACCTCTAGGGTGGGCTCCCAAGCTCCACACATTGAGAGGGGTCCTGCCATCTTCGGAGTGGGTAGAATGTTGCACACTGGGATAGCTAGATGCCACACTTTGCAGGAAGTCGTCTTCAGGTGGGAGGGACCTGGTAGCCCATTGGCTACTAGTCACCACATTCATCAAGGGCAAGTTGTAGGCATAAAAGTGGCACACCTGGCACCCAGTGCTCAGATCATGTCTGCACTGGAGAGAGGACCGAAGGACTGTCATGCTAATCCCTGGATTGTGTAAAGAGAGCCTGCACCACAGTTTGGACTGCACCTGCTGCTCCTGCGCTAGCAAAGAGAGGACTGTGTCTGTGGTGCCCTGCTCGAGGAAACGTCATTGACTAGCCCAAGACAGAAAAGGTGAACTCCGAGAGTCAGTTGGCTGACTTCCTGTTTCAGCACCAGGGCCACAACTACTTGTTCACTGCTAACTGCCAAAGTGCAGCCCGGGATCCAAACCCTGACACTCAAAAGTTTCAGATGAGTCTGCTGGACACTGGAGGGACGCCAAAGTGCAGTTTGTCCACACAAGACGGATACAAGCCTCAGTTAGAGGGAATCCCTGGTTTCGCTGTGAATGGAGAACAGTAGACCAGTGCCAACTGGTATTTGGCTGGACTTCGAGAAACATTGACCTCCGTGGCCAAAATTGCCCCACCATGTTCGTGGACCGAGGAGCGACCCCAGGAAGACCCCTGTTGACCAGATCATTATCCCCAGCATCTTCAGCATTTTGTTTCCCTTGCATCAGGACCACTCAATTGAAGTCTATGGGACTTTGCCCATAGAGCCTGGAACTGTACCGGAGACTGCTTTAACTGCAAGGTAACTGTCCTGCAAGTGTTACTGGTCTCTTTGAGTTGCTCCCTGCTGCAGTTGGTTGTGAAAAGTGGGCCTGAGTACCCGAACCCAACTTTACAAAAAGTTTCAAAGTAACCGCAATCCACAGTAGTTGCCAATGTTTGTTTGCACTTTGAGTGAAAAGCTGTGCTTTACGATTCACTTTAAAATTCATATCTCCAGTACCCTCTGGTGTATTTTTAAAAAAAAAATTTGGTGCCTAAAAATTCATTAAAATTAGATCTATTTTTATAAATTGGTGTTCGATTTCCTTTATGTCTTGTTTCTTTCTTATTCAAATGTTATGGTAATTCTAAATGCTTTGCGCTAGTTCCTTTGTTAAAGCCTGACTTCTCGTAGTGACAGCAACTGTCGTGCTTGCCGCATCGCGTAAAGCAGCACCTGTGGCAGCGTTGTATAAAAGACCTCGCTTCCAATGCAGAACGCTTTGCGTTCTAGTGTTGCTGGTGGACAGCCGCGCCTGCTTCCTTTCGACGCGCTATCCTCTTCCAGTTCAGGACACCTGAATCCTGCAGCTCCTTGGCGTTGTCCTCGTTTGTGCCTCCTCTGTACTTACCTGCTTTTTCTGACCACCCCGGCGGCAGTGGTGACTCCTGACAACCCCTGTCACAGTGGTGATTCTTCTTACGATCCCGGCGGCGGCGACTTTTGACGATCTCTGTCGCGGTGGTGACCTTCTTAACAATACCGGCGGTGGCGGTGACTACCTTATGATCCTGGCTGCAGTGGTGACCTTCTTAACTATCCTATGTCAGAAACAAGAAGAAATGCCAATACTGATAATCAATCCACAATTCTTTTGCTAGACCACACGTTAGACTCGTTGTGATCAAGTAATACATTAATTTTTTATTTTCATAACAAATGATGTATCAAATCCATCAATTTTTTTCGAAAAAATCACTTATTGGTCAACCCAACACCACATAATTCAATTATTCGCATAAAACACATAAACCACATATAATAATTCATAAACAAATACTTTAACTTGACACTTATTAGACCACAAAAGACAAAACTTAACAACAAATTTTACAGACTGAAGATTTTTTACATCACTACATTAGCTCTATGTCATGGTTCCGCCCCAGGGGGAACAGCGGGATGTGTGAGGTTGGTTCCGGTACGTATGCAGCACGACACTACTAGACAGGTCAGCGGTCTAGCGCTCAGACCAAGAAGTGCACCTGATCAACATGAAGCGCTTCCGGGTGAGACCGCATATAGCCGCGGCACCCATTTCAGTCAGTGCTTCCAGTACTGTACCTTGTCCGAGGCCTGCCGCTAGTTCCTTGCAACTCTGACAGTCTCCGCCGGCTCCTTCCGGATCCTTCGCCTTCAGAGACGCGCTGAAGCGTCAACCAACCATCAGACCCTTAGGAGCACCCCGGGCTGCCCTTCGATCGTTTCCGGCGCAGGAGCGCTTGTTTGTTTTCTTTACCCGCGACACGCACAGGGAAGCGTGGTCGCGGCTGGTTCTTGCTCATTCTCGGCGCAGGAGCGCATGTTTGTTTTCTTTCCCGTGACACACACAAGGAAGAGTGGTCACGGTTTTCTTTGTACCCGTATCACCGCGCAGGAGCGCTCTTACCTTTTCTCCGTTACAGTCCAGCTGCCACGCAGGTGTGCGTGATGTTCCTTTCACCTTCCTGGCACTGAAGTCGGGAGCACAAACACCAACCTCTTCTGGGGCTTACCTGCTTCCTGTCATACTGTGTCAGAGAGACCCCATTTGGAGCACAAGTCCTCATCCTTCAGGTGACTATACAACCTTGAACCAACTTCACATGTTGTATGGCTGTTGTGTGTGTATGATCAGGTTAGAAAGGAGGGCAGACACACTAACCGGTTAATTATTTCTTGTCTAGTTGGCGATACCCAGGAGAGCATCCTCAGTCTATTGAGACACCTCACCCGGTCATCCCAGACGACGTCACTTCCAAACACCATTAGGCACCTTCCCCTGGTCCTATCCTTGCCTAGGTCTGTATATTTACCTTTGATCAGGTGAGGAGGGGGACGGTGGAGGTTGCTCACGTCGTCCCTGCGAGATAACTCCACGAGTATATAGGTAAGACTTGTGGAGCCCTGACAGAACTGGAAGCCCACGTTAAATATCTCGCCTGGACGCCATGAGCAACCCCGACATTACCCTGCAGGATATAGCAGCTATGCTGGCCCATATACAGGCAGACAACCTGAGTCTGCGCCAAGACATCACGACGCTACAGGGTCAGATTGCAGTGGGGTCCTCGGGGGCTTGGGGCCCAGACCCAGCTGTCAGAGCCAGACAGGGGGGGTGTGTAACGTCCTTCTGTGTTCAATCCTGGGGGGTCAGTACCCATTCAGCACGATCGTAGCCCGCCCATACAGGTCATAGCTCCTCACCCTATCCAGCTAGCACCCCCTGAGCGATTTTATGGTGATAGGACCAAGTTCAGTATTTTTCTGAATCAATGCCAACTGCACTTCATGGCACGTGCTTCCGCCTTCCCAGATGACGCCTCCAAAGTTGCGTTTATCTTGTCCTATCTTGGAGGAGATGCTGCCCAGTGGTCCATAACTTTGGTCGAAAACGACGACCCCTTGCTATACAGCCTTCCCGTCTTTAAGGAAACCCTATGGCGAATGTTCGCCAGCCACACTTTTGTGCAAGCCGCAGACAACGAGCTTCTTAATTTGAAACAAGGCTCTTCCGATCTGCTGCATTACGTTACCACGTTTAACAGGCTGGTTATCGAAGCCAGATGGCCGGAGTCTAAACAGGTGTCCGTTTTCTACAGGGGATTGCGGGATGAGATCAAGGACCTTCTCTCTCAACAAACCGAACCCCCGGAGGATATCAGGTCCTTCATCGACCTAGTAATTAGGTTGAACTTCAGACTGCAGGAACGAAAAAACGAGAAAACCAAGGGCTCCGAGTCCCGATTCATGACGTTCCAGGAAAAAAGCAGGAGTGAACCAGGGAAGGCCCATGATGCACCCGAACCAATGCAGATCGGCGGAGTCCGTGGACCCCTAACCCGGGAAGAGAAAGAAAAACGACGAAAACAGAACTTATGCCTGTACTGCGGCAAAAGCGGACATTTCGTAAGGGAGTGCCCTGTTAAACCTGCCAAAACAAAGACCAATAAACCCTACGCCCTTTCTGTGACCCGCAGGGACGAAGCGGGAAACGGCGAAACCCAGTAGGCAAAGCGGTTGGTCTATTGGGTTCTCCCTCCATGCGGACCCCCATCACCGAATCCCTGGCCAACATTCGACACATGGGAATGACGGTAACATTGCAATCACTGACAGGCCAGACATGGACAGTCACAGCCCTCATCGACTCTGGCGCCACCGGAAATTTCATCGACACTCGCTACATGGAGGGACTGGGTATACCGACTGTGACCAAGAAAAAACCAGAAAGTGTGAAGGCTGTGGACGTCACCGACCTCACCTCTGGACTTATACGGTATCAGACAGAAGCCATGAGAATGACATGCACAAATGGGCACACAGAGACCATTGCCTTTGCCGTAATCGACGCACCTCAGTTCAAGCTTATTCTGGGGCTTCCTTGGTTGGTGATACATAATCCCCACATCGACTGGAAGACCCGGATCATGACCCTGAACTCTTCTCATTGCGCCATCGCCTGCTATCCGCAGGAGAACGTATCCGGTGATCTTGCAATACAAGCCCGTTCGGTACCCTTAACGGGGATGGGAACGGTCACCCAAGAAGACGTACCCGAGGCATATGCAGACCTGGCTTCTGTATTTGACAAGAAGGGGGCCAATACCTTGCCACCACACCGCTCCTTCGATTGCAGGATTGACCTCATACCTGGTTCGACACTTCCATGTAGCCGCATCTACTCACTCACAGAAAAAGAAAACCACCATTTACGCGCCTATCTGGATGAGTTCCTGCGAAACGGGTTTATACGCCACTCCAAATCGCCCGTCTCTTCCTCTCTCTTTTTCGTGGCTAAGAAGGAGGGGGATCTAAGAACATGTATTGACTACAGAGCCATAAATACCATAACCATCAAAAACCGGTATCCTCTACCACTCATTTCCAACCTCTTGGATCAAGTGAAGGATGCTACTATCTACACCAAACTTGATCTATGAGGAGCCTACCATCTCGTCAGGGTCAGAGAGGGCGACGAATGGAAGACCGCTTTCCGGACGAAATACGGCCTCTTCGAATATCGAGTCATGCCCTTCGGACTGTGCAACGCTCCCGCGGCCTTCCAATTCTTCATAGATGAAGTGTTAAGGGAGTACCTTGACCGTTTCTGTGTTGTCTACATTGATGACATTCTGATCTTCTCCAACAGCCTTCCTGAACACATCAACCACGTTTGTGCTGTCCTGCAACAACTACAGCTGCACGGACTCTACGTGAAACTAGAGAAGAGCATGTTCCACACCACCATGGTCGAGTTTCTGGGACACATCCTAACCCCTGACGGAGTCAGAATGGACACCAGAAAAGTCGAAGCAGTACTACAATGGCCATCGCCCTGTTCCGTCAAACAGGTCCAGAGATTCCTGGGGTTCGCCAATTATTATAGGCGCTTCATCACTGGGTTCTCTAGCATCATCACACCCATCACCCGCTTGCTGCGTAAAGGGGTGAAGTTCTCTTGGGATCCTGAAGCCTAGGAGGCGTTTCTGGACCTGAAGAAAAGGTTTTCCAGTGCTCCCGTCCTACGGCATCCTGACCCGGAACAACCCTTCATAGTGGAAGCAGACGCATCACAGAACGCCTTGGGAGGGGTATTGTCACAACGCAACGCCGAAACAGGTCTATTGCATCCTGTGGCCTTTTACTCCCGAAAGCTACTGCCAGCAGAACGCAACTATACCGTGTCAGACCGTGAACTACTTGCCATCAAGGCTGCCTTTGAGGAATGGCGCCATTACCTCAGGACGCACGACACCCAGTTACCATTTACACGGACCACAGGAATCTGCAGTTCCTTCCGTTCAGCCAGAGCCCTCACTTCCAGACAATTGAGGTGGACCCTGTTTTTAACGAATACGAATTCCTGATCACCTATCGCCCCGGGAAGGAAAACGCCAAAGCAGATGCCCTGTCCAGATTGGACGAAACCGACGATAACGTACTGAAGACCGAACCCGTATACATCCTCCCTGAACATTGCTTTCAAGGGGTGGTCCTATCCTCTTCCTTCTTCACCCAGCTGCACGAAGACCTGAAGCAAAAAGAAACAGAGGAGTGGATTGGGGACCTGGCTGGGATCACTACACGGGATGGTTTTTTGTTCAAAGGGGACCAGTACTACCTCCCGTTGGAAGACCATCAGCAACAGGCCCTGTATATGTGCCATGACCACCAGTTGTCTCTCCATCCGGGATTCCATAAAACCATGGACCTCTTACACAGACACTTTTGGTGGCCTTCCATGGACATCGCTGTTCGTTCCCACATAGCCCGTTGTGCCGTCTGTGCTCAAGGGAAAATCCATTCCAGTCCCCTGGTAGGGCTCTTGAACCCCATTCCTGTACCTCCTTACCCCTGGCATATGGTGTCCATGGACTTTGTGGTAGAACTACCCAAGACTAAAACCGGCTTTACCACCGTCCTCACTATCGTAGATCATCTAACGAAAATGGCACACTTCGTTCCTTTGAAGAAGCTGCCGTCGGCACTCGACTTAGCCTTGATCTTCGCACGCAACGTGATCCGGTTGCATGGTGTACCCTCAGTGCTGATCACGGACAGGGGCTCCCAATTCGTATCCAGGTTTTGGGGTGAGGTGTGCAAAAACATGGGCATGGAAACCCGTCTTTCCACGGCGTACCACCCACAGACAGACGGACAGGCAGAACGAACAAACCAGACCATGGAGCAATACCTTCGATGCTTGCTGTTGTCCGTAGAACAAGAATGGTCAGAGGCGCTCTGGATAGTAGAATACGCATACAACAACAGCAAACATGCGTCCATAGGAATGTCACCTTTCTTCTGTCTACAAGGGCGACACCCACGATCAGAACCATGGGAAAAAACATTGTTCTGCCACCTTCCTACCATACAAGAGCACCACGCCCTTCTACACGACTTATGGCAGGAGGCCCGGTTCGAGCTCGCCAAGGCCAAAGAATACCACAAACATTACGCCGATGCCAACAGACAAGCAGAACCAGAGTACAGGGTAGGGGACGAGGTATGGGTATCGATAAAAACCTCAACGTACACGGACCCAAAAGCTGCTGCCAAGATACGTCGGTCCTTTTCCCATCGAGAAAATCATCAATCGGGTGGCGATGAGGCTTACTCTACCCCAGCAGATGAAAGTACACCCAGTATTCCATGTTTCCCTCCTACATCCCGTCCATCCTGAGACCCGTATTGCTAGCCCTCCGCCCCCCCTCCTCAGGGACGATCACGAGGAGTATGAGGTGAGGGCCATCCTTGATTCCCGTAGGACCAGGGGGCGGCTCTTTTACCTAGTGGACTGGAAAGGGTATGGGCCGGAAGAGCGTTCCTGGGAGCCCTTATCCCATGTACGCCATGCACCCCTGTTAGTCCGCGCCTTCCATGCTCGGTGCCCGTGCAAACCTCGCTCTGCTACCCCGTGTAGGGGGTATGGGGGTTTATCTTGGGAGGGGTACTGTCATGGTTCCGCCCCAGGGGGAACAGCGGGATGTGTGAGGTTGGTTCCGGTACGTATGCAGCACAACACTACTAGACAGGTCAGCGGTCTAGCGCTCAGACCAAGAAGTGCACCTGATCAACATGAAGCGCTTCCGGGTGATACCGCATATAGCCGCGGCACCCATTTCAGTCAGTGCTTCCAGTACTGTACCTTGTCCGAGGCCTGCCGCTAGTTCCTTGCAACTCTGACAGTCTCCGCCGGCTCCTTCCGGATCCTTCGCCTTCAGAGACGCGCTGAAGCGTCAACCAACCATCAGACCCTTAGGAGCACCCCGGGCTGCCCTTCGATCGTTTCCGGCGCAGGAGCGCTTGTTTGTTTTCTTTACCCGTGACACGCACAGGGAAGCGTGGTCGCGGCTGGTTCCTGCTCATTCTCGGCGCAGGAGCGCTTGTTTGTTTTCTTTCCCGTGACACTCACAAGGAAGAGTGGTCACGGTTTTCTTTGTACCCGTATCACCGCGCAGGAGCGCTCTTACCTTTTCTCCGTTACAGTCCAGCTGCCACGCAGGTGTGCGTGACGTTCCTTTCACCTTCCTGGCACTGAAGTCGGGAGCACATACACCAACCTGTTCTGGGGCTTACCTGCTTCCTGTCATACTGTGTCAGAGAGACCCCATTTGGAGCACAAGTCCTCATCCTTCAGGTGACTATACAACCTTGAACCAACTTCACATGTTGTATGGCTGTTGTGTGTGTATGATCAGGTTAGAAAGGAGGGCAGACGCACTAACCGGTTAATTATTTCTTGTCTAGTTGGCGATACCCAGGAGAGCATCCTCAGTCTAGTGAGACACCTCACCCGGTCATCCCAGATGACGTCACTTCCAAACACCATTAGATACCTTCCCCAGGTCCTATCCTTGCATAGGTCTGTATATTTACCTTTGATCAGGTGAGGAGGGGGACGGTGGAGGTTGCTCACGTCGTCCCTGCGAGATAACTCCATGAGTATATAGGTAAGACTTGTGGAGCCCTGACACTCTAACTCCAGGACAAACAAAATACAACAATACAACAATATAAAAAACATTAACTGAAAAACATAAAGAGAAAATAGACAATGTAGCCCAACGTTAGTTTTCAATATTTGCAACCGTCAATTATTAAATGAGGGCAGATTAGGACTGACCTACACGGTCATTTCCTACTTGAACATTTAAAGGCGGGCACCATCCCTGCAGGACTCCAAATCCGGAATATTCCAGTAATTTTTACTGATGACCCACTCTATAAAAAAGGATATAGCTGCATTGAGACTAAATGCAGCAGAGACTTAATGGTTCTGACAGTGGAGACAGCGCAACGTCTTTCTCAGCAACAGCTGGCAGAGAATAACACTTTAGAGCAAGAAATAAAAGATAGTCAAGCAGTACCAGATGCCAAAGCATTGCTGACTAAAGTTGAAAAGGAAATAGCCGAATTTAAAGATTTTACAATTAACCAAAAAGGAACAAAGTTTGAAAAGGATAAAAAAAACTTTTCACTTGAAACAACGTATCCCTACTTACAGACGGATTTTTACTCCCGTGTGGAGTCTAGGAGGTTCCTTAACGACTATCAAGGAAGATCACGTAACAAGTTTATTTCTTTCTCGGACACTTCATCCTCATCGGGTGGTGAAACAGACAACTCAGACGGACATCAACAAACGAACCGTCGCAACAATCAACAACAATCGGGGCCTTTTTTAGACAGAGGCCACGGGGAAGAAATCGTTATCAAAATCAACCATGGGAAATGACCACCAGGCGAAATTATTACAAGACATGATTTCTTCTCCCATTTTTAATCTATCCAGCCGCCTACTGTCAGAGGCAGAGGAAGAGATTCTAAATAAGGGACTCTCTTTTGTTCCAACAAAGACAACTAACTTCGTAAAAATGAAATCTGAGACTATTGAGTTTTGTAGGAAGATAAGGCTAAAAGCCTTTTTTCAGTAAATGAATTCCTTTATCCACAGAAATTACAGGATTGAGGAACAAATCCTCTTTCTGTCCTCCAGCGAATAAAGTGCCTAAAGAAGTTTTAACATTTGAACGCACTGTACTTTCAGCAATCTCGAATATGGAAAAAAGGAAGAACTTTGTGAAGCACAACATCACTAAAACTCAGAAAGATGCTATCTCCACACTTAAGAATGACCCTTCAATAATAATTAAGCCAGCGGATAAGGGGGGCTCAATAGTGATTTGGAGTACCTCAGAGTACAAAACTGAAGTCCTCAAACAACTGTAAGATATACAATGTTACCGGAAGGTAGAAAAAGATCCGACAATGGACCTACAAAGAGATCTTACAGTTATCTTAAAAAATGGACTTGACAAAGGCATTATTGGAACAAAGGAGTTTGATTTCATGAATAAAAAATATCCAAGGATCCCCTTGCTATACATCCTGCCCAAGGTACATAAGAGTGAAACACATCCCCCGGGTCGACCTATCGTATCTGGATGCGATTCGGTATTAGAGCCAGTTTCAAAATATGTAGACTTTTTTCTAAAACCATTTGTAGTAGATGTACCATCTTATCTCCAAGATACCACCGATTTTATTAATAAAATTGAAGGGTCTGACTTTAGATCAGGAGAACCAATTCTAGCAACGATGGATGTGGTGTCATCATACACCCAAATACCTCAAGATGATGGACTAACAGCAATTGAGTCATTTCTAGAACAACGACCAAACCCAGTACGAGTTCCAACAGAGTTTTTCATACAATTGGCCAGTTTTGCCCTCAGAAAAAATTACTTTAAGTTTGGCACAGAGTTTTATTTTCAAACCAAAGGCACTGCAATGGGTTTTCCATTCGCGCCGGAGCTAGCCATTCTGTATATGGCAAAATATGAAGAAAAATTTGTTTATAACAACAATCCATTCGGCCCTTGCATCCTTAAGTGGGTGCAGTATATAGATGATGTTTTTCTAATTTGGAATGGGACTGAAAATTAGTTACTTCAATTCCACAATTGGCTGAACACACAGCAGATATTAAATTCAGCCTAAATTATAATCTGAACAAAATACAATTTTTGGATGTGGAAGTATTTGTCTCAGAAGGGGCACTATTAACAACATTATACAAAAAACAGACAGATCGAAATAAAGCATTGCTGTATTCAAGTCACCACCCACGCAGTCTGAAAGACAACATACCATTCAGTCAGTTTTTGAGAATAAAACGAAATTGCTCACTGAAAACTGATTATATCCTGCACGCAAACAACTTATTAGAGAAGTTAAAAGCACGAGGTTATCCGAAAAAGCTTCTAAAAAATGCCATGAAGAGGGCGTGGTGGACACCTAGAGAATGTCTTTTGCAGAAAAAAGAAAAAACCAACACGGACAGGATTGTCTGTGTCACAACGTTCTGCCCCCATACTAATCAAATGAAGAAGGTGATTAACCAAAATTGGCACCTGCTACAAAATATTGACGGATCCTTTGAAAAACCACTCTTTGCATTAAAAAAAGAAAATAGTATTGGGAACCAATTGATTCGGGCAGCGATGCCCACAATGACAATCAGGAACACCCTTAGAGATCAGCTGTGTCTACCACCAGTAAAAGGACATCACAAATGTGGAACCTGTAAAAATTGTCAATCTACAATGGAAGGATCTCTATTTTCACTAAACAACATCATGTGGAAACATGAGGCATTCACAAATTGCAAAACGAAAAATGTCATCTACTGGGTAGTCTGCCCCTGTCCAAAATTATACATTGGAAAGACTAACCAGGAAGTGCGGCAAAGAATGACGCAGCATAAGTCAAGAATTCGGAAACATATTGCCAACGCACCATTGGTGAGCCACTGGTTGGAAAATAAACATACTGAGACTGATTTTAAATGGACTGTGCTATTTAAAGTAGAAGGAGACTCACGAGGTGGCGACCTAGAGAGAAAACTGTTACAAAAAGAAGCAATGCTCATATTCAAATTCAACACGGCGGTTGAAGGACTTAATGAATTTTCAGAGATATACAATCTGGGTTGAGATCCATTCAAGATTGCAATGGTGATTGCAAGATATTCGCTGTAAAAACCCGGAAGGTGAAGTCCAAATTCATCCCCATTCACGGCTTGCCTAAAAACCATCTTTTCATTCTAACAAGCTTCATATATCGTTTACCATTAAGATGTGTTGCCGTTTTCACAATCTGGCCAATTGAGATTTCTTCTGGACAATATACACCCTTAGAAAGTTCCTTATAGGTGAGGTCTAAAAAATCATTTCTCTTAGGACTGCCAAAAATGAAAAAAACTCCCTTTCTTCTGAACAGGCTTGAAATGTTGCTCATTATTTGTTGTCAGGTTCAAAAACTGACCGAAGGAGAGTGTAACTGGACGTAACATGACATTAAAGAGCTGATGGAAGTTTTCAGCTTGTCACCGATCAAACGATATGTGACAAGTTAGAATTAAATGGTGGTCACGTTTGAAGGGACGTTATGTAATTATTTCTGATGGTACGCCCATCGGGCAATAATATTTTGTTTCATTTCTAAATATTAAAACTTTATTGATAATCTGGCGGACATAACAGAGATAAAGGACTAAAACCACATTAATCCCTCCGTTGTTGGATACGGTTTCCATGGAAATGACGCTGGTTATACGTAAGACGCATTTCTTCATTTACGCCGATGTAAAGTTACGAAGACGCTACAAACGCCATCTGTGAAGACGCCTAAAGAAGTCAGAAAGGTATGTGCTCCCACAGGGTCCGGGGACGATCTGTTTGGCATTAGAAAGAAACCGCTAGCACGTAATTACACGGCGAATTACACGGCGAATTGCACAGCATGGACTCGAGCACCCCTTCAAGGGAGGCGCTCGCGAAGCTTTGCGAGCTACTAGTTTGGCAGTAAAAAGAAGCCGCCAGCACTTGATTATACGGTGAATCAAACAGCATGTAATTGAGCACCCCGTCTAGGGATGTTGCCGCGAAGCGCTGCGAAGCGGTTCGCTGCAGAATAAACAAACAAGCAGTTGATGATTTTGAAGCCAATATATAACCCAATATTGATCGTACCCCAAAACTGTTAGAAACAACGGGGACAAACATTTCATAGCGCAACATGTATACCTTAAAAGAAAAAACTGGTGATAACCACAAAACTAGGAAAGGCTTGCCTCGCTAATTGTTAGACATCTTCTGAAAATCGATCTGTTCCCCTTTTTTACAGGTTTTAAAATCCTGCATTCACTGCATTTCCAAACCCTTCGAGTAAAACGAAGTACTGGCATTTTCATCATGGACATCCATGAAGTCTTATAAAATTAAGTGTTCCCCCGTAACAAAGCTAAAACAAACACATACATACCAATGACTGGAATTGACAGAAAGCCTTTTTCCCTCCCTTCTTCTTCCCGCCTTTCTTTCTTTTATAGCTGATTGAAACATATCGTGCAAAAAGAAGTTCTCACAGAACTAGAGATAGGTCGATCTCGAACTCAGGTAATTAAACTGAGGGTGATATCGTTTTTTAATTTAACTCTGACCCCAAGTTGGCAAAAAGATATCACAAAAATATTTGTCCCTTTTCTTTTTTTTCTTCCATTTACAGCTCTTTCCAGGCTTAGGTCCTGAGGAGAACCCCACAAACTTATCATTTGGGTTCGAAACGCGTTGACCATTACACGACCTTGCAAGTGTTCTAAAAAAATACGCACTGTCAGACCAACTTCCTTCCATCGTTCCATCCTCAATTGCAAAAAAGGAATTGACAATTGTATTTTGGTGTTCTGAACAGTACACTGCTTGGTCTTTGCCCTCATTGAATATTGAAAACTAACGTTGGGCAACGTTGTCTATTTTCTCTTTATGTTTTTCAGTTAATGTTTTTTTGTATTGTTGTATTTTGTTTGTCCTGGAGTTAGAGCTAATGTAGTGATGTAAAAAATCTTCAGTCTGTAAAATTTGTTGATACGTTTTGTCTTTTGTGGTCTAATAAGTGCCATGTTAAAGTATTTGTTTATGAATTATTATATGTGGTTTATGTGTTTTATGCGAATAATTGAATTATGTGGAGTTGTGTTGACCAATAAGTGATTTTTTCGCAAAAAATTGATGGATTTGATACATCATTTGTTATGAAAATAAAAAATTAATTTATTACTTGATCACAACGAGTCTAACGTGTGGTCTAGCAAAAGAATTGTGGATTGATTATTCAGTATTGGCATTTCTTCTTGTTTCTAACATTGAATATAGTGGCCTAGCCCTACTGATTTAGGGCCAAAACCCTTTTTCGTTTAGCACTTCTTAACTATCCTGGTGGCGGAAGTAGCTCCTAAACGATCCCGGTTGCGGCGGTGAGTTCCTGTTGCCCTTATTGTGACCCTGGGTCATGGCGGTGATCGAGGCATCTTTTGTGAACTTCCCTCGAACCATAAAGAAAGAGAAAAAGAAAAAGGAATATTAAAACTATTACCCCACCTTATAGCAAGCATATATTAATTGCTTCTAATTTTCATTTACTATACTCGAAGGGATTATACTTATATAAACAGTTGCCCTTGTCTGGGAAGATCAGTTTCCGTTTTTGTTGCCTTAATCTTTGCCCCTGCAAATAAAAGGGAACATCATTTACATTCGTTCAGGTACACAGCTTAAGGAAAGCCTTTGTGTAGTTTTTTGTTCTAGTTTTCAATCCTATCAAGTCTAAGCGAATGTAATAAGGACTGTTTTACTTTTTTCTGAAGATTCTTCTAGAGAATATCCACAAAACTGATGTAGGTGGGTCTCTTTAATTACATTGTTAACTTCTTTATTCCTCATAGTTTTGTTCTCGGTCTCTAAGCACCACCACACTATTTTCTCCTTATTCACAGACGTACTTGATATATCAGTCAACCATTTGAGCAAGGACTAAACGGAAGAAGAGAAATCATGAGGTCGTTTAGTGAGAGATATCATATTTGCATATTCATACATACTCCTCCCTTACACTTCTTGTCAGTTACTTACACTCTTTTCTTTCTTTCCTGTTAGGGTAACCTCTAACTTAGTCCTGTGCTTGAACTGTGAACATTGGTTGACACTTTCCCCATGTTTTCTTCGCTTCTTCCCCTAGTTTACTACTGGCACTTTGACATTGTTGGGTGCAGTGAGTGGCTGGTGGGGTGTAGGGACGTATCATCTATCATATTGCTCCTGCGGAACTGTAAGTAGCCTTGACATGAGCTAAGGTTTTGCCAACGAGCCTGACTGGACCCAAGACAGGTTTGTGAGTCTATTACACAGTCAGGTCACTCAACCACACCATATAGTAAATCGCATTTCCTCACACTAATTGCATATGAAATTAATATTTCATGAATACTTTTATCAAATAGCTATTTAAATAGGTTCTTTAGTTTCTTTTGTCGGGTCCATATTCAGTATAAGAATGTCTGCCTCTTGGATTAATCCTTGTATTTGCTCATACAGGCCTCAAGAAGTCTAGTCGCCCACTCACTATGGTGAGTCAGATTTCATCAGGGCGAGCTATGTTTAGGGACTACTGATCCATTCTGGTGAGCTGACAAGGAACAGATGTTCTATTCACTCATAAAGTGAATGAGCAATAAAGATGCCTTTAAATCTTTTTTTTTATCTTGTCACATTTGCTCTGGGTTCAAAGACAGAGGTCATGTGTCAGTGTATGTCTTCTTACAATTTGCTGCTTATTTTATCCTGGAGATTGGTGTATACTTTTCTTCCTCTGAATGGAAAGTTAGAGGGGTCTGTAATATGAACTATGCTGTACAACACGTGTCAAATGGAAGGCTGCAGGATGTCCATTTTTTTCCTAACCCACAACATTTAAATAGCTCGCAAATGAACTGTACAAATATTTCAAAATGCATTTCAGTAGGTAGGAAAGCACATGTATTGGAATTCTGTGTGATGGAAACAACGATTTTAACAGGATGTAAACAAATCAGAATACTTTACTTGGTAATGTGCAAATGGTAAATATATTTTGCTGAAACCCAATTTCCACACATTATTGTTCATACGCATGTTAGTGGGAAAGTTCGTGGCCATTTAAATGGACAGTGTGTTGTCTGTAAATGACAGCGCGTTACCACATGATGCTTAGTAATATATTTATTAAAAGTGATTTTTTAAACATTAACTGATAAACATTCCAGCCTGCACCCTGACCACAATGCTGTTAGTAAACCAAGAGGCAAGTCAGGGGTCATGTGTACCCTATATGTGGGCTAGATTCTAATTGTACATGGAGCAACATTATAGTCTATAAAAGCAAACAAGAGTTTTTTGTACAGCAGAAATGCTGAACTCACATATTTGAATGTGACAATGAAGAAATATTTGAATGTGACAATGAAGAAAAATTTGACTCTGTAAAATAAAACATTTGCCTAGAATCACACAATTTGAGACCCGTGTACAGGTCTAGTGAATTACCGTTAGGTTGAGTACATATCAAAATCACTAAACCTGCAGGTCTAGTAACATTTTATGATTTTTCCAGGCCTGTCATAGTACTACTCTGCACTCTTGATAAAAAACTGTGGGGCAGATTTACAAGCCCCTTGCAACACTTTTGCGCCGCCGTTGCGTCACTTTTGTGACGCAGCGTCGGCATAAAAAATGCGGCCAATTTACAACGTGATGCATCTAGGGAGATGCGTCACGTTGTAAAGCCCTGCGTCACATTATACCTGCGTCAAGTATAATATATGCAGGGTGGGCGTTCCCACGCAAAAAGCCATGTAGAACTGACACAGTGAAATCTACAAGATTTCACTGCGTCACTCTACGCCTTCACTGTGTCAAAATCCCTACGCCTGCTCAGACCAGGCGTAAGGAATGACGCAGGGCTTTTTGAATGGAACTCACCCATCTGTTGTGACGCATTGCTGGAGTTGCGTAACTTTCATGAGCAACTCCAGCAATGCGTCACTTTTGTGCCAACAGATGCGTCAGAATTTCTGACGCATCTGTTAATCTTTGCGCCATGGAGCACTGTATTGTAAATACAGCGCATCCATAGTGGTGCAAGGACATTCGGCACTGACGCAAGCAAAATGACGCATCTATGCAGATGCGTCAGTTCCTTGTAAATATGCCCCTGTGTCTTGTATTGCAATTAGCTTAACAAGTCTGGTTGCATACTTAAACAGCCTTGTGTAGCTTCAAATTCAGTTTGAGAAATTGCATTTGCTTTTTGTTTTTTATTTCAATCCCCATTAGTTCTCTACAGCCATTTCATAAAATCATGCTGTTGGTAAGAAATTGGAATATTATCTGCGGTGGGTGACTACCCACCTCAAGGAATAAAAACAACCTTTATCAGATGAACCCTAAAAGTCACCAAATTAACCCAAGTTCAACCCCCTGTTAGCTATGGCATCAGGGAGACAGGCTTAACTTAGGGCAATGTGTTTTCATGTAGTACCAAAAAAGTAATAGCATAAAAAGGCAAAACAATAACAATCCCAAAATAAATTAGAAATATAGAGTAAAATGTAATAACCAAAATGACACCAAAATGGCACAAGTCCAGTAAGTGAAGCCGGAGATTTGAATTTTTACATTTTAAGTGGGACTAGCTCCAAGAAGCACAAAGTGCTAATGATAGTCAATGATTGCGATAGACCGGGCCATGGGCGCAATTTGACCCTGACCCTGATGGAGCGCAGTTCGGTACACCAACCAGGATCGTCCTGGTCCAAGATTTTACCTTCTGACTTCAGTCATTTAAGTCCCAATCCAACTCAGGAGTACACTTATAAAGTCTTCCAGGACCTCAGAGGAGGCACATGGAGACCACAGGGTGCTAGGTAAAGGCCAAACAACAGTGTCCAGTCGAGGTCTAATTACCACTGGTCAGCTGGGTAATTTCAGGAAAAGGCCTCTTGAGGTTTGTTGTGGCCTAGTAGCTTTAACAGGAAGTCAGCCTTATGACCCTTGGAGCACACTTCTTTGTCTTGGGTAGGTCCAGTCTTCTACGCTCTTATCAGGTCTCAGACAGCAGGTTCAGTCTCTTCTGATCTTCCACAGGTCCAGGAGTGTTCTGAATTGGATGTCTGGAGATGCCACATTTATGCCTGGCTTGAGCTAGTTGATGGGTATGACTCCTGGGCACTCTTGAACATACTCTAACCAATGGGGTAAAGGTTTGTGGGACCAACACTACCCACTATGGGCTTTTTCAGGATGGTGGATGTCTTCGGACACACTTGGGCTCTGAGAAGGGAAATGAATGGGTTATTGCATTATCTGATGGAACACACAGCTTGTCCATGTATGAGGACAATACTGTGTAGTACCTGCAAAACCCTGAATTCATTCTCCAGAGGGTGATGTCGTTGCTGACAATATTTAGCCTGATATCTTTGTTGAGGGTTTACTGGATAGGTCCTGCCAGTATCCACTGAACCCCATTCCCAGACCCGACTGATGGAGACATGCAACTTCCCTGTGCTCTTGGAAGACTATACGTTCCTGATAGTGCGGACTGGGCCCAAACCTTTTGTCATTATCCCATTCAGGGATAAGCTCTGTTTTCTGCACTAAATCCTTCTCCTTCTCAGTGATGGACCTTGTAGTGTTGCATTAGGAGTCAAGTTAAAAGTTAGGCATCTCAAACCTAATTTCATTAACAGTTTAATTTCAGTCAATGATGAGAGTTGTATTGTCATTTCAAATCCTTATTTCTCATTAAGAGATTAGTAAAGTTCTTTCCTTTATTTTTGGTCTTTATTTAGTTAGTCCATCAATCACATAAGTGTACAGAAATCTCTTCAAAAAGAATGGTTAGAACAAGCATCCATAATTTAAAAGTTCATTAAATGTGTTCCATAAAGGAATACGTTCCCTGTTCTATAAATCAAGATAAGAGCTTTCGATTTTAGGAACCAAAGAAAAGTTACAATTCAACGGAAAATAGTGAAATCAAAGGAGCATGAAGTATCAGAGCCAAATAAGACTAGTAGAACTTCCCATAAAGAGTAGTTCATAAGACTTAGCTGAGTCTCTATAAACCCAAATAGGTCAGCATAAAGTTGCAGTAGCAATCTGTCAATTCAAAATAGCAAAGTAAGGCAGAGAAGAAAACAGTAGCAGCAGTAGCCACAACTGTCAAAGATCTGGGGCAATCCATCAGAGAAAAGCATTGCCAATACCCAGGAACACACACTAATCTAAAAGTCAAGAAAACATATCAAAAACTTTGTAGCAGGCTTCTCCTTCCACAAACTAATCAGGAGACAGAATTCTTTGGTAAACATGTTCAGCTCTTCCGTTCCCATGGAAATACATACGGATTAAACTTTTTAACGTCTGGTTAGCTACAGACAGTCTTGCACGATGAGATCTTGGAAACATGAGGCATAGTTCCCATAGGCCTTAAACACAAATCGACCTTCCACTTATGAATTTGTTTCACTGCGAGAATAATGAACTACTAATTAAAAGGCAAAATGACTGTTAGGTAATGCATTCTTTTACACTATGAATCAATTATTATTGTTAAAATGCACGAGTTATTCTATTCAACTTTATATGAAACATAAGAAAGCCGGAAACACATCACATTCATGCTTAATAAAGTTATACATTTTGTTAAACCAAAAGATTCTGGAGTTATGACAACATCCCTAAGCATGTCATTCTAGGGTCAAGCTTCTAAATCATGTTGTGCGCATTTTAGCAATATCGAGTTCCTTTCTAGCTAGGAAAACTTGTTTCATAGCCTTTTCTGTGGCCTGCATGAATAACAATGATTGCCTACTGCGAGTTAGCACATTTCAAATGCGTGTCAATTTAACATTATGTTTTACACTTTATGGCACATTTAACTTACTATGTTAATTCATTTTTCGTTCTAATGAATTGAGTCTTATTAGTCCCCTATCTGATGGTTTATCATCTATCACACTATCCTGGTTTCACATGTGAGTTTTGTTCCGAAGGCACTCTCATCATCCATTGCATCCTTTCTCTTTCTTTTTAATCTTTGAAATTTCAACGACTTTCTACAGTCATCATTCATGATGCGATTCAATGTCAAACTCTTTTCTAATCTTTTATTAATTTATTTTTCCCTCTTCTTGTGTAAGTAATATTTACAGCCTTTGCCTAAAGCACAACAAGCAAAATCCTACTGTTAGCACTGGTATAATTATAGTCTTTAAGATTTCCAGTTGCGTGAATTCCTTTCTCAAAATTGTCTAAGACACTAGGGGGCCAATTCCGATCTCGGCCGGTAGTGCTCCGAATCGGATTCGGATTCACCGGATCCGAGTCGGAGCCTTGTTTCCTGACCGAATCGTACGCGGGTCCGGCCGAGCGAGTACGATGCAAGCACCCGTGAAATCGCCGACCGACTCGAACGCGGCTTCAACACGCTCCGACCGACTCGCATGGACACGACTCGCACCGCGCTATGGAGACGTTTCCCGGCCGGGTAAGTACGATGCGCGCCGCGAGCAGTCCGACCGACTCGCGCCGTCCGGCTCAAAAAAGCTGTCGGAGCCGGACTTTGGGGGTCCACGTTGGACCCCCCTGTACACGTAGGCGCGCGAGTCGCACACAGGGGGGACCCATGGGTCCCCCCTACCTGTGCATGTACGCCGTGATGCACATGGACGCGTACCCACTGTAGGGGGCGCCCTTGTTCGCCTCGCACCCATTGAGTCAATGGGAGCCCGCGTATGCGTTGTACGACAGGCTCCCATTGACTTCAATGGGAGTCCAACCGACTCGAGTCCGATAGCATGCGTGCGCATCGTACTCGTTCGGTCGGACTGCTAGGGTCCGATTCGGTCGGAATTCTCTCCGGGTCCGGCTCGGTCGGAGAGATTTCCGGCCCGAATCGGAATCGGCCCCTAAGTGTTTCCAACTCTTCTAGTTCAGGCTTTAAATCAGAAATGTTCTTTGCAAATTCCTCTGTTTTCTTGCTGTCCTCAGGTATATAGGAGCAACAATGGGTTAATTCAAGCATCATTCAAACTCTGCCTTTTTCTGCTAGTAAAAGGACTAACGCTAAACGATCTTGCACAACCATGGAACATATGGCAATCAGCTCAGTGTTTACAAGTAGCAAGGCTCCAGAAGTACTTGTTGCCAGCTTGTCGACAACAATTGACAGTTTTCTAATTTTTTCATCATTTAAAATTACTCCTACAGTGGAATGATCACTCCAAAAATATCTTCTACTAATTGAGCTCCCTTCTCTGCACTACAGGTGTCTGAGTGTCTGCTGGTGTTTTTGTTAGTGCATCTATACTAGTCACATGGTACATTTTAGGATATAGCACCCTAAATAACAAATACACTCCCAATCACAAGGTAATAGAAAATAAGCATTCTCGCCACAAATTAAATAAACTCCTGGAATTACAGATTCTTCTCCTTGTAAAATTTGCCATGTCCCTCCCATTAATTCAAATGTATGTTCACACCTACTAATCGCCACATGTCTGGTTTGCCTTGATGTCCTTCTTCTGTAAAAGCAATCTTTCCCCTTGTGTTGACTGTCTAATCTTAATTTTGGATAAATCATTTTCTTTCCGAATTTATCTTCTTTCTTCTTCCAAACATTTTTCAAAACATCACTCTGTTTGTCTTTTCTACATGTCATGTTAGAAATTCTTTTTTCTAATGTCATAACAAAAAGTTATTCTGATAAGCTTTGACACTATCTATAGGTCTATGTGGCATAAAATAATAACCTGGCTGTATCTATTTGTTTTCTATGTGAGTTTAAATTCATGCTTTCTATCTACAGCCCTCTAGAAAGTATTAAGTCATAGTTAGAATAGAAATATTCAAACTGTTTTCATCTATATACAAGTGTAATTAATATACTACATGAGAATCCATAAGACTTCAGCATGTGATATGTGACTTCTTCTGATGCTGATGATGGTAAATGAGCACAGACATAGTAATCCTTAGCTCCCATGACGTGTGTACATTCCTGTACTAACCTAGAATAAACGTTTGTTGAGTAATCCTCTCTATTGTAAGCAACAAAACAAGCTTTCAGTTGCTCTTCATCAGTCATATATATGTGTGTTTTTGTTTTGTTGGTGTTTCTAAAGTATTTTTTCAGGTGGTAAGTAAAATCCTACTAACACTATGGTAATCATAATTATTGTTATTACAAACATTGAGCACAGGGCCCAATTACGATGTCAGTGGGACCGAAACTGATGGCACATCAGTCCCACTGTCATCTTTTACTGCGGTCAGACCGCCTCATTACGATGCAGTCGGTCTGACCGCATTGCCCCAGGGACCGACGAACAGCTTCCGACGGGCTCAAGGAGCTTGTTGGACAGTTGGTCAAATCGCATTCACAATGGGGACGGTGCCTTCTCAGGCACCGCCGTGGGGATTACGATCCACTTTTCTGCCAGCCATTTCACGCCGGTTCGTCTGACGTGAAAAGGCTGACGGAAAGGCTTTACCCCGTGACCTTCCACTATGGGCCCTGGGGGGGCACCTATGGTGCCCCCCTAAACATCCCTACATAGTCTGGCATGCCCCGCATGGTGCCTGCCACAGGGTGCAGGCATGTTTGTAACCATGCCTCTTTGTATTGAGGCTTGTGCTGCGGCCCGGAAAAGGGCCGCAGAACAAGCCTCAATGCAAAGAGGCATATTTCCGACCGCCTCCACATCGGTCGGATCCTAACTTGGCGGGCGGGACCACCGACTACCTGTCGGTCGGTCCCGTTACCGTAACAATGGCGGTCGGATGCTCGTCCGACCGCCATCATAATCGCCCCCATAATATATTTACACTTATTTCTAAGGCAACACATGTTTTCTTTCAAAACCGATTAAAGGTATGCAGTTAAAATTCAAAATGCAAGTTTTTTACCCTTTTTTTCAAATAGTTTCTTTAAATTATTAGCTTTCAGCAAAGCAATATTAGACAATCCTTAACCCTACTCCGTGGACTTCTAATAATGTTATCCCTACTCTTCTACCGCAGACTCGAGCCTAGGTTTATCTTCTGTAAAATCCTAATAAAAAATAGGGAATTAATCAGTGTCAGTCCTTTTGTTTTTTTGTATTTTTTTAAAAACACTTTCACAGTCTCTTTGTAAATGCACAGTTCGTTTTTGTCAACTATCTTTTACAGCAGTGCTTATTTAGTTGGTATCACTGAAGTTTAAACAGTTCAGATGTCGCATCACACAAATGATCAATTGAGACATTTAGTACTTCATTTAGATAGTAAGTCCACTCAGGTGCTGAATACCTCAGACAAGGTACTCTTACTCTTCTTGATCTTCTCAGTTTTTGTTGATTTTCTCCTAAATCACTTTCATCACTTGTCTCTGTTTCTTCTGGTATTGTGACTGGAATTGGATCAACTGACAAACTCTGTTTCAGTCTTCTTTGATTATGAGTCTGTGGCCATTCAACTTCACGGGTGGCTCTTCTCCATCCAGTGCTTGTGCCTTTACCCAGATCTTCTTGGTATACTGTTGTTTTTTCAGCCACGTTTTTAAATTGAAGATCAGTCTCTGCTTCTACTTTGTTAGAGACTTCAATTCCACTTGGTGCAATAACAGGTACTTGAATTGGTGCGATTCTTCACCCCTTTCTTCTCCTTGCTGCTTTTGGGATACCGGTACCACTACTCCACACGGTCTTACAGCTTGTGGTGGTGCAGTCACCAATGGTCTTGGTTCTGGGCGAAAGAGCATAATTTCTTCTTCAGGATTTCTCACCTTCTTGGTGTGTGACACATGCACCCTGTTTCGAATTCCTTCACACTTCACAGCAGTATTGAACACTAGAATGACCTGGACGGGGCCGTTCACCATGGCTCCAGACAGTTCTTCTGAACGTGCTTTTTGATCACGGCCCAATCACCAGGATTGAGATCGTGGCACTGTTCTTGGTGTCGATCTTTAATGGCAGCTGCAACCTGGTAAGAAACAGAACGCACCACATCAGCCAATCCCTTGCAGTAGTTGAATATCATATCCTCTGTGATGTTCAACAGTGCATTTGCAAGTACAGCAGGTAATCTGATTGCACGTCCCATCAATATTTCATTGGGCGAAAGACAAGTCTTTTTATCAGGAATACTTCGAACACTCATCAGCATCAATTGTAAAGCATTTGGCCCTTTCAGTGAGGTAGAAGCTCAAACGTCTGCTAAACGAGACTTGATAGTCCTGTTCATCTGTTTAACTATACCAGTGGCTTCAGGTCAATAACTGCAATGTAGTCTTTGCTCAATCTGTAATTCTGTGCAAATCATCTCCTGGACTTCGTTGTTGAAGTGGGTCCCTCTATCTCATTCCAAAGAGACCGGCATTCCATACCTGGTATCAATTCCCGTAATAACAGTTTTGCCTATGTGAGACTGTAATTTCTTCTGGTTGGGTATGCCATCTCGAGAAGACACATACTATGACCAAAGCATATCTCAGCCCATTACAAACAGCCATTTCATTAAATCCGTCTGCAACGTGTTGAATGGTCCGCCTAGTCTCCCTATATGACTCAGTGTAACGTGTGTTCTTTTCCCTGCATTCATTTGTTGACATATCACGCATCTGTGACACACTTCTGCTAATATCCTGAATCTGGAATTAAACCAACTTTGATGGAACAGTTGATCATTGCGTCCCAACCTAAGTGTGTGTATCCATGCAAATATCGAGTCATTGGAAACAATACACTATCAGGTAACACTGGCCTTTCATCAGCAGACATCCAAATGTCATTTGCATTTTTCACATAACCTGCTTTAATCCAACTCTGCTGTTCTGCTTATGAAACATTTTCTTGTACTCTTTTCAACTCATCCAAGGTATCTGTCACTTTCATCAACATCGAGAAATTAGTGTCTTCCTCAGATTCACATGTGAAAGTTCCATTAAATGTGCAGGCCAACAAAGCACAATACTGTGCTACTGAATCAGCATACCTATTTCCCATGGTTATGTAGCCATTTTCACTTTGATGAGCTGCACTCTTCACAACTGCAATTTCAGCTTGCTATTGGAGAGCATCCAATAAATCCCTCACCTGCACCTAATTTCTTATGGGTGTCCCTGAGGAGGTCATAAAACTTCTCTGTGACCATAATTGTGCCAAAGCCGTACTAACTATCTGTAAATATTGTAACTCTCATTTGAGCAGTTAAACTGCATGCTCTGGTAAGGGTAATCAGTTCTGCAACGTGTGCTGACATAACCCATTGAAGCCATGAAGCCTCAACAACATCATTTATTGTACATACAGCATAAGCTGCTCTCACGGTGCCTTCGTTGTTTCTTAAGCATGAGCTGTCTTAAAAAATTACATGATCTGGCTCAATCAGTGGTTCCTCCTTTATAGCAGGTCTAGGCTTTGTGCATAAATCTGTGACATCTAGGCAATCATGTTCAATTTCACCACAAACATCATCATTTAAAGGCATTAACGTTTCAGGGTTCAAAAGCTGGCATCTCTTTATGACGATCTATTCAGAGGATAAAATCCTCTGCTCATACTTAGTTAACCTGTTATGTGTCATGTGCTGTGTTTTTGTTCTTGTCAATAGAAGCTCCACAGAGTGAGAGACCAAGAGTTACTGGATATCCCATCACTATGCTTTAACTCATTTCCAGACTAGTGCTCACTGCAGCAACGGCTTTAAGACAGCCGGGCAGACCTGCGGCGACAGGATCAAGGGTTGTTGAGGAATATGCCTCAGGTTTCTGAGCATCTCCATGCATTTGTGTCAGCGCTGGGAGAGCGCAGTCCTCCCTCTCACTGCACAATAAGAAAAACTCTTTACTGCAATCTGGCATTCCTAGTACTGGGGCATGACAAAGACTTTATTTCAACTCTAGGAAGGCTATCAAACATTTGTTGTCCCATGGAATCGGATTAGACCCATCACTGTGTGTCAGCCTCAGCAAAGGCTTAGTCACTAAGGAAAAGTTGGGTATCCACTGCCTACAGTTGCCAACCATTCAAAGAAACATTCTGACTTCCTTCTGTGTTTGAGGTGGATTCATTTGAAGAATTGCTTCCACTCTCTAACTCCTTTTTTCAATTATGTGTCCCAAATATTGAACTTCTTTCTGACAGTACTGCAGTTTCCCTGGGGATACTTTATGCCCATTCTCAGCCAGGTGATTTAAGAAAGCAATTATATGTTGCTTACAAGCTTCTCGTGTCTCTGATGCCACAAGCAATTAATAAATATACTGAATTAGTACTGATATATAAAGTATTTGTAATGACTCCAGATTCTTTTTCAAGATCTGGTTGAAAATTGATGGACTGTCTGTATACCCTTGTGGGACTCATCACCATGCCAAAATTGTCACTGACAATTTCAGCAATAGTACAGAGAAAAATGCCTGGCAGAGATCAGTGAGGGTAAGCCATTCTGCAGTACAAGGAATCTGAAACAATAATGTGGCTGGATTTGGTACCACAAGACAACATGGGACAACTATCTCATTAAAATTCCTCAGGTCCTGCACAATCCGATATTTTCCATTTGGTTTCTATAAACCCATGATCGGAGAGTTACATGGACTTTCAATTAGTTCGCCAAAATTCCTTTCTGTATCAAGTCTTCTATTACAGGTGTAATTCCTGCAATTGTCTCTGGGGACAGATGGTACGGTGGGGTTCTTGGAAAACACTGCATTTGCCTTTAAAGTAACGTAAACTGGTTCTACTCCTTTAATTAACCCAATGTCTTTTCTTGTGGGATCCCATACTTCCAGATTCACAGTTTTTCTCAAATCAACAGGTATTCTTCAATTGTTATTAGTGGGAATAAACCTACAGCTGTCTGTTGTTGAATCATTTCAAATCCTACGTCTTCATCATTTGTTTGGAGTTCAACACCATCCGGTGTGCAATAGATTGTACAATTTAACTTGAACAACAAATCTCTTCCTAACAAATCTAAAGGACTCATGGGAAAATGACAAATTGATGATTTTCTTCAAATGATCCTATTTTTACAGGGACCTTTTCTGAAATTGGATTAGTAATTTGTCTATTTGAAACTCCTACAACTTGGATCTTCTTTCCCGAGAGGAGTAGGTCTGGGATTTCCACAGTTCTAACAGTGGATCTGGTAGCACCATTATCTATAAGAAAAGATATGAGGTGGCCATTTACCTCACCAACTACAAATGGACCACTCTGGTCTACCTCTAGGACTGCACCAGGCACGCAATCTTCCTTTCCTCTCAGGCCCCATCATAGAGAAGTGTCTGAGCCTGAGCTATCACTCTCGAAAACAGGAAATTGCTGAAAAGCATTCTGACCAGCAATTGGGAATTGTTGAAACGCATTTTCGTTCATATTCTGAAAATAATTTGGGTATGCCTTAGGCATCTGAGTTACATTACATTTTGAGTTTCAAATATTTTGTGGGATCATCTGAGCCTGTGGAACCTGTATCATCTGAACTTGTTTTTGCATTGGCTCCTGCATTTGTTGTACTGGCATATTTGCATCTGAACTCCTCTCTGCATTGGCACATTTCCGTTTACATTATCCAGATTAAACCTACATTCCCGCTTCTAATGCCCGACCTTGTGACAGATGTGACAAAGAGTCACCTTCTTCAATGCTGAAACCTCCATTCCTGAACCTGGATCAATAGGTAATCCTTTACCTCTACCCTGTGGAATACCAAAACCTCCATAATTTCCCTGGAAACCAGTCTGTGAAACTACACCTTGCATACCTCCTGGATTTCCTGGGAAAAAAGTGTCCTGAAACCCTTTCTGAGCCATTTTCGTCTGTGCCAACACAAATTTCTCTGTAATCTTTTTCTGCTTCATTTCTAATTCGTTGCTGCAATATTTAGCAATTTGCAGGATATCATCAAGTGACTTATTCTGCCAACAGATTACACTTTGCGTTATATGGGGACTAATCTCTGGTCTCAATTCTAACACAAACTGCAACACAAAAATCCCAATGTCCTTCTCTTCAGGGTATTCTCTTCCACTAATACTCATGAGCTGTTTCTTTTGCTTCCTGTGTGGTTCAATTACTTTTCAACCAATTCAAGTCTTTTGGAGGTACTCTGCCTTTTAGGCAAGTAATCACTGCTTCCTATTTCTCCATAACTAAGGGAAATGGTGCATTTGTTTGTTTATCTCTCGGTGGCTCATCTTGTGGCCATTGTACAGTAGTCTTACCCTCAGCCCACAAATCACTTGGCACCACAATCTGAAATAATGCATCAAATCAGTCCACAACACCTTTGAAATTTTTACAAATCGTTCAACTTGTGTGTACCAGTGCACAGGTTTGTCTCTCAATTTTGGGAAAGTGTTCCTAAATGCTGTAAGATCACCTCTACTCCAAGGCACATGTACATACACTCTGTCGTACGGCTTATACTTTCTCAAGTAAAACTGTGCTTTGTTGGACAAAAATAAACATTGGATTGGTGCAAGACTGATTCTGAGCACCCCTCAGGATATGTTGGCCTATAGTCCTGCTAGTTCACAGTGCACCATCTGTACCCCTAACAGTGTAACAAATGTGTGTGCAACCTCAGAACTTAACAACCCTGATCACCCAAGGAAATCATGGTAACCGATCTGGAACCCTTTCACTCAGTTACCTATGCATACCGAAAGAGATACACAAGAAATACACAAACTGTGGTTTCAATATTTATTGAAGCAGTGTGATTCTTGAGTAAAATACATGTGCTGCAATGATTAAAAGAAGGAAACAGAATATTGTTATTAGCATTATGAGAATGGTGAAAAAGATGAGCAATTCAACCAGTTTGCAGATTACAGAAAACTATATGCTTGCATACAAGTACTACAATATAGTGTACTTTTACCTAGCGCATTCTACCCTATTGTGTCTAGGGTGAGTGGATCTTCCAAATCCCTGTCCGGTTGGTCTAACTTCCTAGTACCTGTGGGTAAGTGTCAGCAAGCTTGCTGTCTTGCTGTAGAGTAGGACAGCATCCCTCGCATGAGGTGACAGGAATCACCTGAGCTGGAATTCCGGTATGAACCGACCTCTCAGTGCCAGCAAAATGCTCCTCCGAATAAACAAAGGTTTGATGTCATATATATAATAACATCCTCCACGTTACCATGCCGAAACCCCAATCAGGTCGCTATTCTTTATTCTATTGTGATAGCTCAGTCGCCGAGCTGCCAAAAACAAATAACATCTTGCTTGCTGAATGTTAGAAATGGGGGTCTCTAGTTGGCAAGGGTTTGCACCTTTGTCCAAGTAGGGACCCTTCTTCCTAGTCAGGATAAGGAAGTTACACTCCTAAAATAACCCCTGCTCACCCCCTTGGTCGCTTGGCACGAGCAGTCAGGCTTATCTTCGAGGCAGTGTGTAAAGCATTTGCACAGAACCAACAGTAATACAGTGTAGGCACTACAAAAGGACACCACACCAATTTAGGAAAATATCCAATATTTTTATATACTTAACCCCTTCCATGCTCATGACGAGCTGGACTCGTCATGGCACACAGTGCTCGTGTGCTCATGACGAGTCCAGCTCGTCATGGAACCCAGTCAAGGAAATCCCTCTGGTGCGGGCACCAGAGGGATTCCCTTTCATCCCCTAAGCCTCGGGAGCTGGGGAAGAGCTTCCCAGCTCCCGAGGCCCCCCTGGTTTCCCTGAAATGACGATCGGCGCGCACGTCGCGCTGATCTCATTTCAGTGAAACTGAAACTGAAATGAGCCAAGAGGCTCATTACAGTTTCAGTTTCTACGTGCTCAGGGGCTATCTCAGCCCCCTGAGCACGTAGAAACTCAGGAGAGGTATCGTTGGAAAGGGGAGAATCTCCCTTTCCAATGGTACCTCACTAGTGGATCTCTGCTTGGGGATCGCCCCAGGAGGGCGATCCCCAAGCAGGGATCCACTCACTAGGCACCAGGGAGGGGGAGCGGCCCCTTGGGCAAGGGCCTTTGCTCCCCCATACAATTTTTGGCATAATTAGTCTTTCTGCCCCCCTGGGGGTAGATGGGGGCAGTAGCCCCCAATCTGCCCCCCGGGGGGTAGAAAGCCCACTAGACACCAGGGATTTCTATTTAAATTATATTTAGGGGTGGGGGCTGCCCAAAACGGGCATGCCGATGCCCCCATCCCCCCCCGGCCACAAAATTAGTCTTTCTGCCCCCCCTGGGGGCAGATGGGGCAATAGCCCCCAATCTGCCCCCCCGGGGGGGCAGAAAGCCCACTAGATACCAGGGATTTTTTTGAAAATTATAGTTAGGGGTGGGGGCTGCCCAATATGGGCATGCCAATGCCCCCACCCCACCCGCCGCAAAGGTACAGTCTTTCTGCCCCTCCTGGGGGGCAGATGGGGGCAGTAGCCCCCAATCTGCCCCCCCGGGGGGGCAGAAAGCCCACTAGATACCAGGGATTTGTTTTAAATTATAATTTGGGGTGGGGGCTGCCCAATATGGGCATGCCAATGCCCCCACCCCACCCCGCCGCAAAGGTACAGTCTTTCTGCCCCTCCTGGGGGGCAGATGGGGGCAGTAGCCCCCAATCTGCCCCCCCCGGGGGGGGCAGAAAGCCCACTAGACACCAGTTTTTTTTTCCCCTCGATACATTTAGGGGTGGGGGTTGCCCAAGATGGGCATGCCAATGCCCCCACCCCTCCCCCACGAAATTCCAGTCTTTCTGCCCCCCCGGGGGGGCAGATGGTGGCAGCGGCCACCAATCTGCACCCACCCGGGGGTTCAGAAATACCCTAGATGCCAGGGATTATTTTTTTTATAGGCCCGGGGTGGGGGCTGCCCAGAATGGGCATGCAAATGCCCCCACCCTACCCCCCAAAGAAAAGAAAAACTTTCTGCCCCCCAGGAGGCAGATGGGGGCAATAGCCCCTGATCTGCCCCCCGGGGAGGGGGCAGAAAGCCCACTAAGCGCCAGGGATTTTTTTTTTATATAGGTAGGGGTGGGGGCTGCCCAGAATTTGCATGTCAATGCCCCCAACCCAAAAAAAAAATGCTACAGTCTTTCTGCCCCCCTGGGAGGCAGATGGGGCAATAGCACCTTATCTGCCCCCCGGGGGGCAGAAAGCCCACTAGCCACCAGGGATTTTTTTTTTTACAAAGTTCGGGGTGGGGGCTGCCAAGAATGGACATGCCAATGCCCCCACCCACCCCAAAAAAGATGTCACTGTCTTTCTGCCCCTCCCAGGAGGCAGATGGGGGCAGTAGCCCCTGATCTGCCCCCCGGGGGGCAGAAAGCCCACTATGTGCCAGCGATTATGCTGGCTTTTTTATACGGAGGGGTGGGGGCTGACCAGCATAGGCATCCCAATGCCCCCGACCCCCCAAAAGAATAGCCACAGTCTTTCTGCCCCCTCGGGGGCATATCGGGGCAATAGCCCCTGATTTCCCCCTCCCCAGGGCGGCAGAAAGCCCACTAGGCACTGACTTTTTTTCGGAATGTGCCTACCTGTTGAATTTGGTTCCTAGCTCTGCCGGCACCCAGGGAAACCTAGCAAACCTATACATTTTTTAAAACTAGACACCCAGGGGAATCCAGGATGGGCTGACTTGACTGGCTCTCACCAGGTTCTGTTACCCAGAATCCCTTGCAAACCTAAAAATTTGTCCCAAAAAACACATTTTCCTCACATTTTTGTGGTGGAAAGTTCTGGAATCTGCGTGGATCCACAAAATTCCACCCACCCCGCGTTCCCCAAAGTCTTTCGAGAAAAATGGTACCTCACTTGTGTGGGTAGGACTAGTGGCCGCGACAGGAAACGGCCCAAAACGCAACATGGACACACCACATTTTCACAGTGAAAACGGACCCTTTTTTGCAAAGTGCCTAGCTGTAGATTTTGAACCCTAACTCTGCCGGCACCTAGGGAAACCTAGCAAACCTATACATTTTTGAAGACTAGATACCCAGGGGAATCCAGGATTGGGTCACTTGACTGGCTCTCACCAGGTTCTGTTACCCAGAATCCCTTGCAAACCGAAACATTTGTCAAAAAAAACAAATTTTCCTCACTTTTCTGTGGTGGAAAGTTCTGGAATCTGCGTGGATCCACAAATTTCCACCCATCCCGCGTTCCCCAAAGTCTTCCGAGAAAAATGGCACCTCACATGTGTGGGTAGGCCTAGTGCCCGCGACAGGAAACGGCCCAAACGCAACGTGGACACACCACATTTTCACAGTGAAAACGGACCCTTTTTTTGCAAAGTGCCTAGCTGTAGATTTTGAACCCTAACACTGCCAGTACCTAGGGAAACCTAGCAAACCTATACATTTTTGAAAACTAGACACCCAGGGGAATCCAGGATGGGGTGACTTGACTGGCTCTCACCAGGATCTGTTACCCAGAATCCCTTGCAAACCTAAAAATATGTCCAAAAAACACATTTTCCTCACATTTCTGTGGTGGAAAGTTCTGGAATGTGCGTGGATCCACAAATTTCCTACCACCCTGCGTTCCCCCAGGGCTCCCGATAAAAATGGTACCTCACTTGTGTGGGTAGGCATAGTGGCTGAAACAGGAAATGGCCCAAATCGTATTGTGGAGACTTCAAAACTACCTATAACAAAACTACCTGGTTTTGGGGGGCACCTGGTTTTGGCCCCGGGCTCGCCGCCATCTAGGGAAACCTACCAATCCCACACATTTCTGAAAACTAGACACCCTGGGGAGTCCAATGAGGTATGGCTTGCGTGGATCCCCCAACGTTTCCCTACCCAGAATCCCCTGCAACCCTCAAATTTAGCTGAAAAAACCATATTTTCCACATATTTTTGCGTGGAATCACCGTGCTGGCACAAATGTCCTACCACCCAGCGTTGCCCTTGTTCCCCGAGTAAAATGATACCTCACTTGTGTGGGTGTCCAAAGCAGAACTGGCTAAAAACGTATTTTAAAAAAAATATAGCGCTTAGAATTCTCGGTGCTATACCCTAAATCCCTATGTTTTGGGCTCTTCCCAGTCACAGGCCTTTGGCCCACCCACACAAGTGAGGTATCATTTTACTTGGGAGAACAAGGGGAACGCTGGGTGGTAGGACATTTGTGCCGGCACGGTGATCCCACGCAAAAATGTATGGAAAAAGTGATTTTTTCAGCTAAATTTGAGGTTTGCAGGGGATTCTGGGTAGGAAAACGTTGTGGGACCCACGCAAGCCATACCTCGCTGGACTCCCCGGGTGTCTAGCTTTCAGAAATGTTTGAGTTTGGTAGTTTCCCAAGATGGCCGCCGAGCCCAGGGCCAAAAACTCCTGGGACCCCCTTGCAAAACCAGGTTGTTTTGTGATAAGTAATTTTGATGTCGCCTCAATAGGTTTTGGGCCCTTTTCTGTCGCGGGTACTTGACCCACCCACGCAAGTGAGGTATCATTTTTATCGGGAGACCTGGGGGAACGCTGGGTGGGAGGAAATTTGTGGATCCACGTAGATTCCAGAACTTTCCCACATAGAAATTTGAGAGAAAAGTGATTTTTTTCAGCTAAATTTGAGGTTTGCAGGGCATTCTGGGTAGGGAAAACGTTGGGGGATCCACGCAAGCCATACCTCGTTGGACTCCCCGGGTGTCTAGTTTTCAGAAATGTGTGGGTTTGGTAGGTTTCCCAAGATGGCCGCCGAGCCCGGGGCCAAAACCCAGGTGACTCCCCTTGCAAAACCAGCTTGTTTTGTGATAGATCATTTTGATGTCTCCTCAATACGTTTTGGGCCCTTGCCTGTTGCGGGTACTTGAACCACCCACACCAGTGAGGTTTTTGGCCCTGGGCTCGGCGGCCATCTTAGGAAACCTACCAAACCCACACATTTCTGAAAACTAGACACTCTGGGGAGTCCAGCGAGGTATGGCTTGCGTGGGTCCCCCAATGTTTTCCTACCCAGAATCCCCTGCAAACCTGATATTTTGCTGAAAAAAATCACTTTTTTCGCACATTTTTGTGTGGTAAAGTTGTGGAATCATGGGGCTGACACAAATTTCCTACCAACCAGCAATCCCCAGGTCTCCCGATAAAAATGGTGCCTCACTCGGGTGGGAGGCCCAAGTACCCGCGACAGGCAAGGGCCCACAACGTATTGAGGCGACCTCAAAATGGCCTATCACAAAACGACCTGGTTTTGCAAGGGGGTCCCATGACGTTTTGGCCCGGGGCTCGGCGGCCACCTATGGAAACCTACCAAACCTACACATTTCTGAAAAGTAGACACCCGGGGCATTCCAGGGAGGTATGACTTGCGTGGATCCACTAACGTTTTCTTACCCAGAATCCCCTGCAAACCTGATATTTTGCTGAAAAAATCCCTTTTTCGCACTTTTTGTGTGGTAAAGTTGTGGAATCATGGGATTGACACAAATTTCCTACCACCCAGCGTTCCCCAGGTCTCCCAATAAAAATGGTGCCTCACTGGTTGGGAGGCCCAAGTACCGCGACAGGCAAGGGCCCACAACGTATTGAGGCGACCTCAAAATGGCCTATCACAAAACGACCTGGTTTTGCAAGGGGGTCCCATGACGTTTTGGCCCGGGCTCGGCGGCCACCTATGGAAACCTACCAAACCTACACATTTCTGAAAAGTAGACACCCGGGCATTCCAGGGAGGTATGACTTGCGTGGATCCACCAACGTTTTCTTACCCAGAATCCCCTGCAAACCTGATATTTTGCTGAAAAATCACTTTTTCGCACATTTTTGTGTGGTAAAGTTGTGGAATCATGGGATTGACACAAATTTCCTACCGCTCAGCGTTCCCCAGGTCTCCCAATACAAATGGTGCCTCACTCGGGTGGGAGGCCCAGTACCAGCGACAGGCAAGGGCCCACAACGCATTGAGGCTGACCTCAAAATGGCCTATCACAAAACTACCTGTTTTTGCAAGGGGGTCCCATGACGTTTTGGCCGGGGCTCGGCGTCCACCTAGGGAAACCTACCAAACCTACACATTTCTGAAAAGTAGACACCTGGGGATTCCAGGGAGGTATGGCTTGCGTGGATCCACCAAAGTTTTCTTACCCAGAATCCCTGCAAACCTGATATTTTGCTGAAAAAATCACTTTTTCGCACATTTTTGTGTGGTAAAGTTGTCGAATCATGGGATTGACACAAATTTCCTACCACCCAGCGTTCCCCAGGTCTCCCAATAAAATGGTGCCTCACTCGGGTGGGAGGCCCAGTACCCGCGACAGGCAAGGGCCCACAACGTATTGAGGCGACCTCAAAATGGCCTCATCACAAAACTACCTGTTTTTGCAAGGGGGTCCCATGACGTTTTGGCCCGGGGCTCGGCGTCCACCTAGGGAAACCTACCAACCTACACATTTCTGAAAAGTAGACACCCGGGGATTCCAGGGAGGTATGGCTTGCGTGGATCCCCAACGGTTTCTACCCAGAATCCCCTGCAAACCTGAAATTTGGCTGAAAAAATCACTTTTTTCACACATTTTGTGTGGTAAAGCTGTGGCATCACGGGGCTGACACAAATTCCCTACCACCCAGCGTGCCCCCAGGTATCCCGATAAAATGGTGCCTCACTCGGGTGGGAGGCCCAAGTACCCGCGACAGGCAAGGGCCCAAAACATTTTGTGATAGGCAATTTTGATGTCGCCTCAATACGTTGTGGGCCCTTGCCTGTCGCGTGTACTTGGGCCTCCCACACAAGTGAGGCACCATTTTTATCGGGAGACCTGGGGGAACGCTGGGTGGTAGGAAATTTGTGTGAGGCCAGTGATGCCACACTTTCCCACACAAAAATGTGTGAAAAAAGTGATTTTTTTCAGCTAAAATTGAGGTTTGCAGGGGATTCTGGGTAAGGAAACGTTGGGGGATCCACGCAAGCCATACCTCCCTGGAAGCCCCCGGGTGTCTACTTTTCATAAATGTGTGGGTTTGGTAGGTTTCTCTAGATGGCTACCAAGCACGGGGCCAAAAACCCAGGTGACCCCCCTTGCAAAACCAGGTCGTTTTGTGAAAGGCCATTTTGAGGTCGCCTCATTACGTTGTGGGCCCTTGCCTGTCGCGGGTACTTGGGCCTCCCACACGAGTGAGGCACCATTTTTATCGGGAGACCTGGGGGAACGCTGGGTGGTAGGAAATTTGTGTCAGCCCCATGATTCCACAACTTTACCACACAACAATGTGCGAAAAAGTGATTTTTTGAGCAAAATATCAGGTTTGCAGGGATTCTGGGTAAGAAAACTTTGGTGGATCCACGCAAGCCATACCTCCCTGGAATCCCCGGGTGTCTACTTTTCAGAAATGTGTAGGTTTGGTAGGTTTCCCTAGGTGGCCGCCGAGCCCCGGGCCAAAACGTCATGGGACCCCCTTGCAAAACCAGGTAGTTTTGTGATAGGCCATTTTGAGGTCGCCTCAATACGTTGTGGGCCCTTGCCTGTCGCGGGTACTTGGGCCTCCCACCCGAGTGAGGCACCATTTTTATCGGGAGACCTGGGGGAACGCTGGGTGGTAGGAAATTTGTGTGAGGCCAGTGATGCCACACTTTCCCACACACAAATGTGTGAAAAAGTGATTTTTTCAGCTAAAATTGAGGTTTGCAGGGGATTCTGGGTAAGGAAACATTGGGGGATCCACGCAAGCCATACCTCCCTGGAAGCCCCCGGGTGTCTACTTTTCAGAAATGTGTGGGTTTGGTAGGTTTCTCTAGATGGCTACCGAGCACGGGGCCAAAACCCAGGTGACCCCCTTGCAAAACCAGGTCGTTTTGTGAAAGGCCATTTTGAGGTCGCCTCACTACGTTGTGGGCCCTTGCCTGTCGCGGGTACTTGGGCCTCCCACACGAGTGAGGCACCATTTTTATCGGGAGACCTGGGGGAACGCTGGGTGGTAGGAAATTTGTGTCAGCCCCATGATTCCACAACTTTACCACACAACAATGTGCGAAAAAGTGATTTTTTGAGCAAAATATCAGGTTTGCAGGGGATTCTGGGTAAGAAAACTTTGGTGGATCCACGCAAGCCATACCTCCCTGGAATCCCCGGGTGTCTACTTTTCAGAAATGTGTAGGTTTGGTAGGTTTCCCTAGGTGGCCGCCGAGCCCCGGGCCAAAACGTCATGGGACCCCCTTGCAAAACCAGGTAGTTTTGTGATAGGCCATTTTGAGGTCGCCTCAATACGTTGTGGGCCCTTGCCTGTCGCGGGTACTTGGGCCTCCCACCCGAGTGAGGCACCATTTTTATCGGGAGACCTGGGGGAACGCTGGGTGGTAGGAAATTTGTGTGAGGCCAGTGATGCCACACTTTCCCACACACAAATGTGTGAAAAAAGTGATTTTTTCAGCTAAAATTGAGGTTTGCAGGGGATTCTGGGTAAGGAAACGTTGGGGGATCCACGCAAGCCATACCTCCCTGGAAGCCCCCGGGTGTCTACTTTTCAGAAATGTGTGTGTTTGGTAGGTTTCCCTAGGTGCCGGCAGAGCTAGGGTTCACAAACTACAGCTAGGCACTTTGCCAAAAAAGGGTCATTTTTCACTGCGAAATTGAGGTGAGACCACGTTGCGTTTTGCGCCGTTTCCTGTCGCGGGCACTAGGCCGACCCACACAAGTGAGGTACCATTTTTCTCAGAAGACTTTGGGGAACGCGGGGTGCGTGGAAATTTGTGAATCCACGCAGATTCCAGAACTTTCCACCACAGAAATGTGGGGAAAATGTGGTTATTTTGACAATTTTTTAGGTTTGCAAGGGATTCTGGGTAACAGAACCTGGTGGGAGGCAGTCCAGTCACCCCATCCTGGATTCCCCTGGGTGTCTAGTTTTCAAAAATGTATAGGTTTGCTAGGGTTCCCTAGGTGCCGGCAGAGCTAGGGTTCAAAAACTACAGCTAGGCACTTTGCCAAAAAAGGGTCATTTTTCACTGCGAAATTGAGGTGTGACCACATTGCGTTTTGCGCCGTTTCCTGTCGCAGGCACTAGGCCGACCCACACAAGTGAGGTACCATTTTTCTCGGAAGACTTTGGGGAACGCGGGGTGGGTGGAAATTTGTGGATCCACGCAGATTCCAGAACTTTCCACCACAGAAATGTGGGGAAAATGTGGTTTTTTTGACAATTTTTTATGTTTGCAAGGGATTCTGGGTAACAGAACCTGGTGGGAGGCAGTCCAGTCACCCCATCCTGGATTCCCCTGGGTGTCTAGTTTTCAAAAATGTATAGGTTTGCTAGGTTTCCCTAGGTGCCGGCAGAGCTAGGGTTCAAAAACTACAGCTAGGCACTTTGCCAAAAAGGGTCATTTTTCACTGCGAAATTGAGGTGTGACCACGTTGCGTTTTGCGCCGTATCCTGTCGCAGGCACTAGGCCGACCCACACAAGTGAGGTACCATTTTTCTCGTAAGACTTTGGGGAACGCGGGGTGGGTGGAAATTTGTGGACCCACGCAGATTCCAGAACTTTCCACCACAGAAATGTGGGGAAAATGTGGTTTTTTTGACAATTTTTTATGTTTGCAAGGGATTCTGGGTAACAGAACCTGGTGGGAGGCAGTCAAGTCACCCCATCCTGGATTCCCCTCGGTGTCTAGTTTTCAAAAATGTATAGGTTTGCTAGGTTTCCCTAGGTGCCGGCAGAGCTAGGGTTCAAAAACTACAGCTAGGCACTTTGCCCAAAAAGGGTCATTTTTCACTGCAAAATTGAGGTGTGACCACGTTGCGTTTTGCGCCGTTTCCTGTCGCAGGCACTAGGCCGACCCACACAAGTGAGGTACCATTTTTCTCGGAAGACTTTGGGGAACGCGGGGTGGGTGGAAATTTGTGGATCCACGCAGATTCCAGAACTTTCCACCACAGAAATGTGGGGAAAATGTGGTTTTTTTGACAATTTTTTATGTTTGCAAGGGATTCTGGGTAACAGAACCTGGTGGGAGGCAGTCAAGTCACCCCATCCTGGATTCCCCTGGGTGTCTAGTTTTCAAAAATGTATAGGTTTGCTAGATTTCCCTAGGTGCCGGCACAGCTAGGGTTAAAAACTACAGCTAGGCACTTTGCCAAAAAAGGGTCATTTTTCACTGCGAAATTGAGGTGTGACCACGTTGCGTTTTGCGCCGTTTCCTGTCGCAGGCACTAGGCCGACCCACACAAGTGAGGTACCATTTTTCTCGTAAGACTTTGGGGAACGCGGGGTGGGTGGAAATTTGTGGATCCACGCAGATTCCAAAACTTTCCACCACAGAAATGTGGGGAAAATGTGGTTTTTTTGACAATTCTTTAGGTTTGCAAGGGATTCTGGGTAACAGAACCTGGTGGGAGGAAGTCAAGTCACCCCATCCTGGATTCCCCTGGGTGTCTAGTTTTCAAAAATGTATAGGTTTGCTAGGTTTCCCTAGGTGCCGGCAGAGCTAGGGTTCAAAAACTACAGCTAGGCACTTTGCCAAAAAAGGGTCATTTTTCACTGTGAAATTGAGGTGTGACCACGTTGCGTTTTGCGCCGTTTCCTGTCGCAGGCACTAGGCCGACCCACACAAGTGAGGTACCATTTTTCTCGGAAGACTTTGGGGAACGCGGGGTGGGTGGAAATTTGTGGATCCACGCAGATTCCAGAACTTTCCACCACAGAAATGTGGGGAAAATGTGTTTTTTTTGATAATTGTTTAGGTTTGCAAGGGATTCTGGGTAACAGAACCTGGTGGGAGGCAGTCCAGTCACCCCATCCTGGATTCCCTGGGTGTCTAGTTTTCAAAAATGTATAGGTTTGCTAGGTTTCCCTAGGTGCCGGCAGAGCTAGGGTTCAAAAACTACAGCTAGGCACTTTGCCAAAAAAGGGTCATTTTTCACTGCGAAATTGAGGTGTGACCACGTTGCGTTTTGCACAGTTTTCTGTCGCAGGCACTAGGACGACCCACACAAGTGAGGTACCATTTTTCTCGTAAGACTTTGGGGAACGCGGGGTGGGTGGAAATTTGTGGATCCATGCAGATTCCAGAACTTTCCACCACAGAAATGTGGGGAAAATGTGTTTTTTTGACAATTTTTTATGTTTGCAAGGGATTCTGGGTAACAGAACCTGGTGGGAGGCAGTCAAGTCACCCCATCCTGGATTCCCCTGGGTGTCTAGTTTTCAAAAATGTATAGGTTTGCTAGGTTTCCCTAGGTGCCGGCAGAGCTAGGGTTCAAAAACTACACCTAGGCACTTTGCAAAAAAAGGGTAATTTTTCATTGTGAAAATGTGGTACGTCCACGTTGCATTTTGAGCCATTTCCTGTTGTGGGCACAAGGGCTACCCACACAAGTGAGGTACCATTTTTATCGGGAGACTTAGGGTAACACAGAATTGTAGAGCAACTGTTATTACCTATTGACTTTCGATGCATTTCTGCCTTCCAAATGAAAGACAATGTGTAAAAAATAAGTCATTTTGAAAAATGACCTATAATTCTCATGCTAGTATGGGTACTCCCAATTTCGGAAATGTGCAAATATCTACTGTTTCTAAAATCTACATTTTGTTCCCATTTCAGAAATACATAGGTGTCTTTCATAACAATTTTTCCATGTATACATTTTTCCAAAATAATTGCTATATACCCGGTACATAATAAAAAACCATTGCAAGATGCTGCTCAATTATTGGCTCTGGGTTCGTCGGGTTCTTGGTGAACCTACAAGTCCTATATATCCCCACAACCAGAAAGGTCCAGCGGATATAACGGTATATTGCCTTCAAATAGCTGTCATAATTAGAAGAAGTTACAGGTGAAAACGTTGACACAAATGGCTGTTTTTTTCAACTAATTTTCAATTTGTCCTTTATTTAACTGTTAGTTTCTATAAGGAAAACTTTAAGGATCTACACAAATGACCCCTTGCTGAATTCAGAATTTTGTCTACTTTTCAGAAATGTATGGCTTTCCAGGATCCATTATTGGTTTCATACCCATTTCTACCATTAACTGGAAGGAGGTTGAAAGCACAAAAAATAGCAAAAATAGGCTATGTCCCAGAAAAATGCCAAAACTGTGTAAAAAAGTTGGTTTTCTGACAAAAGTCTGCTTGTCCCTGAAAGCTGGGAAAATGGTGATTTCATCCCCACAACCCCTTTTTGATGCCATTTGCAGGGAAAAATCAAGACGCTTTCATCTGTAGCCCTTTTTTCGCATTTTTCCCCAAAAAAACAAAATTTAGCTGTATTTTGACTAATTTCTGGGTCCCCTCCAGGGGAATCCACAAACCCTGGGTACCTTTACAATCCCCATGATGTTAGAAAAAAAGGACGCAAATTTGGCATGGATACCTTATGTGGTCAAAAAGTTACAGGGGCCTAAGCGCGCACTACCCCAAATAGCCAAAAAAAGGCTTAGCACAGGAGGGGAAAAGGCCTAGCAGCGAAGGGGTTAAGACAAGACCAAAAACGATAAAAATCCACAATACAGTACTTAGAAATCTTCAGTTATCAAAATAACCTTGAAAAACAGTTCTTTGAAGTCGATAGCTCCCTCTGGGGCTATCACGGCATCGTGAACAAACAAATCCAAACAGTTCTGGCTGACCGCGGCGTCGCTGGCCAGCTACGGTGTCTTTAGAAATGCAGGGCGTCGGCGACCTCTCGTTGATCTTCCGAAAGCACGGCGTCCGCAGGCGTCGGTTCCGGAAGGTCAGTGCAGGAGTCGTCGGGCCCTTGAAGTCACACGCGTTGCAGATCGAACTCCTCACGGTGGAAGTCAGGAGCGCTGGCGTCGGCAGGCGTCGGGTGCTGCGGTGCGAAGTGCAGCAGCGCGGCGTGCGATGCCCTCAGGTCGCGGTGCGTGCAGCGGCTCGGTGGCGGCATCAGATGGTGTCGTCTTTGAGACCAGGGTCACGGTGCGAAGTGATGCGGTGCTCGTCGCGGTGATGGCAGGTCACGGTGCAAGCAGCGGCGTCGTTGTTGCTGAAGCGCTGTCGTCAGCTGACGAAATGGAGTAGATGGCACAGGCGTCGGTAGGCCAAGGCTGCGGTGCGGGATGAGGGCGGTGCGTCGTGTAACTTTACGAGCGGTGCCCTCGAACCACGGTGTAAGCAGCAGCATCGATTTCGGCGTGGAGCGGCGGTGTCGGGGATACCAAGGCGGCGTCATGAAGTGAGGCGATGCGGAGTGCGGTGCCCACAGGTCGTGGTGCGAGCAGCGGCTCGGTGGCGGCATCAGCAGGCGCCGTCTGTGAGACCAGGGTCGCGGTGCGGCGTTGTGGCAGTGCCCTCTGCGGTGCCTTCAGGACACGGAGTCGGCAGTGGCATCGTAGACGGTGTCGGGTTGCTTTTTCTTCTGTTGCAGCACAAAACACACAGTCCCCAGTACTGATGGCAGAAGAACTTGAAGTCTTTGCTGTTTCTGAGACTTCTTGAACAGGGGGCAAGCTCTACCTCAAGCCCTTGGAGATACTCAAAGAAAGAAGTTGTAGAAAGTTCAGTTCAGTCCAGTCCTTTCAGTGCCCAAGACAGAAGCAGCCACTGCAGGCCAACACAGCAAAGTGGCAGTCTCTCCTCGCAGCTTCTCCAGCTCTTCTTCTTGGCAGTCTTCTTGGTTCCAAAAGAGTTCTAAAGTTCAGGGGTTTGGGCCCCACTTTTTATAGCAAAAAATCCTTTATTCTCTCAGGCAGAGAGTGTCTGTGCCCAGCCAGAACCAGTTCTGCCCTCTCCGGTGTGGCTTCCTGGCAGGAGGTGGAGACGGCATTGTCAGAGGCAGACCAGGCCCATTCAGGTGAAAGGCAATCTCCTCCCCCAACTCTAAATGCAGCCCAGGTTTATTCAGCCCTTTCCTGACCCACCTAGACTATCTGGAGCCACTGCTCCTCCCCAGCCCCTGTCATCCAAAACCCAGACAGTCAATCCACAACCCCAGCAGAGGCCTACTGGATGGCTGAGCAAGAAAATACCTACTTTGTAAAAGTGGTATTTTCAAACACAGATTGTAAAAATCACCTTCACTAAAAGATGCATCTTTAGATTCTGAGTTCAGGCATACTAAACTTTATTTTTCTACCTAGTTCCCAGGGCCAGTTATATTTATAAGATGTTATAAACAAACTCCCCATTCTGTCCTATGGGAACCGGTAGCCTTGCATTAGTGAAAAACGAAATTGGCAGTAACTCACTATCAGGACATGTCACACACACCAGGGCATGTCCTACCTTTCACATACACTGCACCCTGCCCACAGGGGTACCTTGGGCCTACCTTAGGGGTGATTGACATGTAAGAAAAGGGAAGGTTAGGGCCTGGCAAGTGGGTACACTTGCCAAGTCGACATGGCAGTCCCAGACTGCACACAGGCTCTGCAATGGCAGGCCAGAGTTACATTTACAGGCTGTTTCTGTGGGTGGCACAATCCAGTGCTGCCGCCCACTAACAGCATTTGATTTACAGGCCCTGGCACACTCAGTGCACTTTACTAGGGACTGACACGTAAATCAAATATGCCAATCATGGAAACACCAATCCATAACACAATTTACAACAGGAGCACTTGCACTTTAACACTGATCAGCAGTGAGAAAGTGCGCAGAGACACTAAGCCAGCAAGAACAGAGTCAAAACCGGGAGGTCAGAAAGCAAAAACTCAGGGGAAACACGCCAAAAGATGCCAAGTCTAACACATGTTCCCTCCAGCTGAAAGTAGGGAGAACTACCCAACCTCTTGGGAGTTCTCTTCACTAAGGCGGAAGAACCTGGACAGACCATCTACGTTGGGGTGTTCTGTGCCAGGGCGGTGTTCCACCGTAAAGTCCATTCCCTGTAGGGAGATGGACCACCTCAGCAGTTTTGGATTCTCAACCCTCATTTGCATCAACCATCTGAGGGGCCTGTGGTCTGTCTGAACCTGGAAGTGAGTCCCAAACAGGTAGGGCCTCAGCTTCTTCAGTGCCCAGACCACAGCAAAAGCTTCCCTTTCTATGGCACTCCACCTCTGTTCCCTGGGGAGTAGTCTCCTGGTAAGGAAGACTACAGGCTGGTCTAGGCCCTCTTCGTTCAGTTGTGAGATCACCGCTCCCACACCATGCTCTGAAGCGTCGGTCTGCACGACGAATTCCTTGGAGAAGTCGGGTACCTTGAGCACGGGCGCCGTGCACATGGCGGCCTTCAGGGCATCAAAAGCTTTCTGGCAGGACTCAGTCCAGATCCCTTCTTGGGCTGCTTCCTGGAAGTCAGCTCTGTTAAGGGGGCAACAATGATGCCATAGCCCTTAACAAACCTCCTGTAATAACCAGTGAGACCTAAAAAGTCTCTCACCTCTGTCTGGGTCTTGGGCGGCTCCCAAGCCAGAATGGTGTCAATCTTAGGCTGTAGGGGCGCTACCTGGCCGCTTCCTACCTGGTGTCCCAAGTACACCACAGAACCCTGCTCGATCTGGCACTTACTGGCCTTGATCGTGAGGCCTGCTCTCTACAGAGCCCTCAACACTTCCCCGAGGTGCAGCAAGTGTTCTTCCCAGCTGGAACTGACACTGCAATGTCATCCAGGTATGTGGCACTGAAATCCTCCAGTCCAGCCAACACCTGGTTGACCAACCTCTGAAAGGTGGCAGGGGCATTCTTCAATCCAAAGGGCATCACCCAGAACTGGTAATGTCCTTCTGGGGTTGAGAATGCTGACCTCTCCTTGGCACCATCGGTTAAGGCAATCTGCCAGTACCCAGACGTTAAATCAAACGTGCTGAGGAACCTGGCAGCTCCCAGCCGATCAATGAGTTCATCAGCTCTGGGGATGGGGTGCGCGCCAGTCCTGGTGACGGCATTGAGCCCACGGTTGTCCACACAAAACCGCAGTTCTGGAGTGGCACCGGGTGCAGTAGCCTTTGGGACCAAGACCACTGGGCTGGCCCAAGGACTGTTGGAGGGCTTTGATGCTGGCCCTGACCCGGTCAGTCAACCTGTAAATCTTGTGTTTTACAGGAGGACTGTCACCAGTGTCCACGTCATGGGTACACCAGTGAGTAACACCTGGGGTCAGAGAGAACAGTGGGGCAAACTGTCCCAACAACTGGTGACAGTCGCTCTGCTGCTCTGGGGTCAGTGAGGGGGAGAGGATCACACCTTCCACTGACCCATCGTGCTCCTTCGTGGACAGGAGGTCAGGGAGAGGTTCACTCTCCTCTTCCACCTCATCATCTGTCGCCAAGAGCATGCTCACTTCGGACCTCTCGAAGTGGGGCTTGAGGCGATTCACGTGCAGGACCTTCAAAGGGTTCCTGGGATTCCACAAATCCACAAGATAGGTGACATCACTTTTGCGCTCCACCACCTCAAACGGCCAAGTCCACTTGTCCTGCAAGGCACAAGGTTCCACTCGAGCCAGAACCCACACTTTTTGCCCAGGTTGAAATTCGACCAGAGTTGCATTCTGGTCATACCACTTCTTCATTTCTTCCTGGCTTGCTTCTAGGTTTGCCTGAGCGAGTTTCCTGATGCGGGCAGTTTGGTTTCTGAAGGCCAGCATATAACTAAACACATCCTGGGGAGTTTTCCTGTGAGCTGCCTCCCAGCCTTCCTTCACCAAACTCAGAGGTCCTCTCACAGGGTGACCATACAGAAGCTCAAAGGGACTGAACCCAAGAGACTTCTGTGGCACCTCCCTGTATGCAAAGAGAAGGCATGGCAAGAGGACGTCCCACTTACGCCTCATGGGTTCTGTTAGACCCTTAATCATGCCCTTCAAGGTCTGGTTGAATCTCTCCACCAGACCGTTACCTTGGGGGTGGTAAGGAGGGGTGAACTTGTAGGTTACACCGCACTCCTTCCACAAGGATGTCATATACTTGGATATGAAATTGGTCCCCCTGTCAGAAACCACCTCTCTGGGGAACCCCACGCGGGAAAAGATCCCCATTAACGCCCGGCCCACCACTGGCACCATCGTTGTCCTGAGAGGGATTGCCTCCGGGTACCGGGTGGCAGTGTCCACCAAGACCAGGATGTACCTGTTGCCCATGGCTGTCTTGGGATCCAGTGGTCCCACAATGTCCATCCCTACCCTTTCAAAGGGTGTTCCAACAACTGGAAAAGGCTGGAGAGGAGCTTTGACCTTCCTCCCACTCTTACCACTTGCCTGGCAAGTTTGGCAAGACCTACAATGTCCATCCGACTGCCTTCGCATTTGGGGCCAGAAGAAGTGGGTGACAAGCCTGTCAAAGGTCTTGTCCCACCCCAAATGTCCTGCCAAAGGCACGTCATGAGCCAGACCCAGTAGGAAGGTCCTGAAATGCTGGGGTACCACCAGCAGACGGGCTGACGCAGGCTCAGCGACCTTAGGCTCACTATACAGGAGACCATTCTCCCAGTAGATCCAATGTGATCTGGACTGATCACCAGCTGCCTGGTCTGCAGCCTGTCGCCACAGACCCTCTGGAGAAGGGCACTCTTTCTGCTCCCTGCAGAATTCTTCCCTGGTTGGACCCCCTTCTTGCTGCCAATGGGTCAGCTCAGAGATATCCCCCAGTTCAGCTACCTGCTCCCCTGTAGGCACCGGGAGTCCCCCTCAAGATCAGCCTCCTCCCGGTCCGTGGGAACTTCAGGGGCCGGTTTCCTGCGCCCCCTGCCCTTTCTCTTGGCAAGGACCTGGACCACTGTTTCAGGCTCCGGGTCCTTCTGATCACCCTTTCTGGCTGCCATTGACCGAGTGGACACGCATGCCCACTCTGGCAACCCAAGCATCTCCAAGTGAGACCTGAGCTCAACATCCTTCCATAGGGAAGGCTCCAGGTCGTTACCGAGCAGGCAATCTACAGGCATGGTAGGGCTCACAACCACCCTCAAGGGACCTGAGACCCCCCCCATTCAAAGGGAACCTGCGCCACCAAACACTGGCGCTCTGAGTTGTCCACAGCAACTACTTGGTGGAATGCCCCTGGGACTACCTGCTCTTCAGAGACCAGGTGACACCGGACTGAGGTCACACTGGCTCCAGTATCTCTGAGAGCCTCTACCCTTTTCCCATTGATGGTCACCCAGGTGCTGTATTTCTTTGTGTTAGGGGGCACCTGGTTTCCTGGGACCATCTCACTGTCCCCTAGTGAGACGAGGGTCATTTCTGCGGGACCCCACCCTCCTGTGGGCACCCCTCCTCCCCAAGCGCTACACTACCCAACACCTTGGACTGGCCACCGGTGGGTGGCTGTGCCCTCTTGGGACACTTGGGGTCCCCCTTCAAGTGACCCATCTGATCACATGCAAAACACTTATGGGGGCCGGTTTCAGCAGGCTTTCCTGAAGAGACCACTGCTTTCTTATCTCCTGGGGGATGGGAACCTTTACCCTGGGTGTTAGTTTGGGGCCCTTTAGAGAACTCTTGTGCTTTACCCTTGTCCCTCCCACTTTTCTGCTGGGGACCCTGCCCACCTTTGGCTGAGTCTCCCCCATACGCTTTCTTGTGGACCTGGGTACTCACCCAGCGGTCTGCCTCCATAGCAATCTTCCTGGGGTCAGTCAGCTTACTATCAACCAAGTGCTGGCACAGATCTGCAAAACATAGACTAGACAAGTGCTCCCATGCAATCAAATTGTAGAGCCACTGAAAATCCGTTACATTACTGCCCTTCGCCCAGCCATCCAGTGACCTGCAGAACGAATCTACACATTCCAACCAAGTGTTGGCACCGGACTTTTTACTGGACCTAAACTGATCCCTGTACATTTCAGGAGTGAGTCCATACCTAGTGAGGAGAGCGTCCTTCATGTCAGCGTAGGTGAGGTTCTGCCCCTTACCCAAAGCTATTAGGGTATCCCTTGCTTCCTCTGGAAAGAGAGGCCATAACCCTGCCCCCCAATTCCTTTCAGGGACCCCATTCATGTGAATGGACGACTCGTACCCTTGAAACCACCTCTGTATGTCATCCCCCTTCTTGTACTCTTTACCTACATTCTTGGGGATGTGCACAATCCTATCAGCCTGCACTGAAGAGTTGCTGCCACCATCCGTGCTGGATTTGCTCCTCAATTCCAGCTCCTTGAGCCCACGCACATGATCTAATACCATCCTTTGTGACTCCATCTTGAACCTCTCAAGCTCTATCTCATGTCTCCTAGCTTCCCTTCTGTCCTCCAGCTTCTCTGGGGACAAACCACTGCTACCTGGCCTGGAGGGAACCCCCCTCCCAACAGCACATCTTCCCTAGGAGTGGGCTCCTCTGCCCCCCCCCACTAAGATCTTCAGACTGTTCGCTGGCATGTCTGGCTGCTACCCAGGCCCTCAGCGCCTTTTGTAGCTCCTCCTTCCTGGTGAGGCCTCTGACTTGGACCTTTAGGTTTTTACAAATAGACTTCAACTCCTTGATGCTGTAGGCTTCCAACCTGTCCTCCTCAAAGGCCACCTCCATGGATGCAAGTGATGATGCTGCTGTGTCAGGCATGATGCAGTAGGAAGTTAAAGTTCCAAAACGATAGGATCACAAAAATAGACCAAAAAAACCAGTATGTGGCACGTTATGGTCTGCGATATGGTAGTGGTGCACACCAATCACTGTAAGTCAAGTGCAAACACAGGTCCTATCCTCACCGCTGACAACCAATGTTAGAAATGGGGGTCTCTAGTTGGCAAGGGTTTGCACCTTTGTCCAAGTAGGGACCTTTCTTCCTAGACAGGATAAGGGAGTTACACTCCTAAAATAACCCCTGCTCACCCCCTTGGTAGCTTGGCACGAGCAGTCAGGCTTATCTTCGAGGCAGTGTGTAAAGCATTTGCACATAACCAACAGTAATACAGTGTAGGCACTACAAAAGGACACCACACCAGTTTAGAAAAATATCCAATATTTTTATATACTTAAGACAAGACCAAAAATGATAAAAATCCACAATACAGTACTTAGAAATCTTCAGTTATCAAAATAACCTTGAAAAACAGTTCCTTGAAGTCGATAGCTCCCTCTGGGGCTATCACGGCGTCGTGAACAAACAAATCCAAACAGTTCTGGCTGACCGCGGCGTCGCGGGCCAGCTACGGTGTCGGGAAGACCCGCAAAACAGTACCTTTACAAAATGCAGGGTGTCGGCGACCTCTCGTTGAGCTTCCGAAAGCACGGCGTCCGCAGGCGTCGGTTCCAGAGGTCGGTGCAGGAGTCGTCGGGCCCTTGAAGTCACACGCGCTGCAGATCGAACTCCTCGTGGCTGAAGTCAGGAGCGCTGGTGTCGGCAGGCATCGGGTGCTGTGGTGCGAAGTGCAGTGGTGCGGCGTGTGATGCCCTCAGGTCACGGTGGGAGCAGCGGCTCGGTGGCGGCATCAGATGGCGTCGTCGGTGAGACCAGGGTCGCGGTGCGAAGTGATGTGGTGCTCGTCGCGGTGCTGGCAGGTCACGGTGCAAGCAGCGGCGGCGTCGTTGCTGAAGCGCTGTCGTCGGCTGACGAACTGGAGTAGATGGCGCCGGCGTCGGTAAGCCAAGGCTGCGGTGCGGGATGAGGGCAGTACGTAGTGTAACTTTACGAGCAGTGCCCTCGAACCACGGTGCAAGCAGCGGCGTCGATTTCGGCGTGTAGCGGCGTCGGCGGGGATTCCAAGGCAGCGTCGTGAAGCGAGGCGATGCGGAGTGCGGTGCGAGCAGCGGCTCGGTGGAGATGTCGTCGGTGAGACCAGGGTCGCGTTGCGGTGTTGCTCTCTGCAGTGCCTTCAGGACACGAGTCGGCAGCGGCATCGTAGACGGCGTCGGGTTGCTTTTTTTCTGTTGCAGCACAAAACACACAGTCCCCAGTGCTGATGGCAGAAGAACTTGAAGTCTTTGCTGTTCCTGAGACTTCTTGAACAGGGGGCAAGCTCTACCTCAAGCCCTTGGAGATACTCAAAGAAAGAAGTTGTAGAAAGTTCAGTCCAGTCCTTTCAGTGCCCAAGACAGAAGCAGCCACTGCAGGCCAACACAGCAAAGCACACAGCAAAGTGGTGGTCTCTCCTCACAGCTTCTCCAGCGCTTCTTCTTGGCAGTCTTCTTGGTTCCAAAAGAGTTCAAAAGTTCAGGGGTTTGGGCCCCACTTTTTATAGCCCAAAGTCCTTTGTCCTCTCAGGCAGAGAGTGTCTGTGCCCAGCCAGAACCAGTTCTGCCCTCTCTGGTGTGGCTTCCTGCCAGGAGGTGGAGACAGCATTGTCAGAGGCAGACCAGGCCCATTCAGGTGAAAGGAAATCTCCTCCTCCTACTCTAAATGCAGCCCAGGTCTATTCAGCCCTTTCCTGACCCACCTAGACTATCTGGAGCCACTGCTCCTCCCCAGCCCCTGTCATCCAAAACCCAGACAGTCAATCCACAACCCCAGCAAAGGCCTACTGGGTGGCTGAGCTAGAAAATACCTACTTTCTAAAAGTGGTATTTTCAAACACAGAATGTAAAAATCACCTTCACTAAAAGATGCATCTTTAGATTCTGAGGTCAGGCATACTAAACTTTCTTTTTCTATCTAGTTCCCAGGGCCAGTTATGTTTATAAGATGGTTTAAACAAACTCCCCATTCTGTCCTATGGGAACTGGTAGCCTTGCAATAGTGAAAAACGAAATTGGCAGTAATTCACTATCAGGACATCTCACACACACCAGGGCATGTCCTAACTTTCACATCCACTGCACCCTGCCCACAGGGGTACCTTGGGCCTACCTTAGGGGTGACTGACATGTAAGAAACGGGAAGGTTAGGGCCTGGCAAGTGGGTACACTTGCCAAGTCGACATGGCAGTCCCAGACTGCACACAGGCTCTGCAATGGCAGGCCAGAGTTACATTTACAGGCTGTTTGTGTGGGTGGCACAATCCAGTGCTGCAGCCCACTATCAGCATTTGATTTACAAGCCCTGGCACACTCAGTGCACTTTACTAGGGACTGACACGTAAATCAAATATGCCAATCATGGAAACACCAATCCATAACACAATTTACAACAGGAGCACTTGCACTTTAACGCTGATCAGCAGTGAGAAAGTGCGCAGAGACACTAAGCCAGCAAGAACAGAGTCAAAACCGGGAGGTCAGAAAGCAAAAACTCAGGGGAAACACGCCAAAAGATGCCAAGTCTAACGCTGAACTTAGCACTTGTACAGAGTTTTCAAGGTGTTCTGATATGTTGCCTATGAAGTGGTATTGTAAGCAAACTGAGTTCGAGGAATGTTATCCTGTATGTGCACGCAAATGTATGTGTGTTAAATGTCTTCGTGTTTAAGGGGCGAGAAGGCAACTTGAGAACGTGAGCATCTAAAGATGGTGTTTCTCAACCAGGCCTAATATCTCCACGTGACACCCACTCCTTGGACGTAAGACAACAAAAAAAAGACTATCTAAATACAATGCTAAACCTACGTGAAAGCATAAACACCCATAAAGCTATAAAAAGGCACTATGCTAGTTTGAGGAAAAAAGCATACAGAAAGCCATATTTAAAAAGCATAAAAGCAAATTTAAAAATGTGTTAAAAGGCGGTGGATAAACAATTTAAAAACAATTTAGGATGTTCCCACAACTCGGAAAGGCCAGATTGGTTATATGTTCCAAGTAGTAGATGAAACATTGCTGTTCCCAGCAACCGCAGATAAAGATCCCAGAGGCACCCAATACATCAGGTCTATAAAGCAAAGATGTTCCAGTCAATCCCCCTCAGCGTCTGCCAAGGGAGGAACAGCCGGTGCTGATTCCACAGAAGAGCTAGGATCCAGATCACCAGGAGCCTAAGCATCCCAGAAAGGCTTGTAATATGCAATCAGGAGCAATGGCAAGTGCGAAGGACAATAGTACAAGTGAGCTGTTAATGTATTCAAATAAATCCAGTGTTTGCAAACATCAATAAACTTGGCGTGAGCAAAACCCTTGACCTGGCGAGTCACACCTACCACATAACCTACTGGCCATAAGTTTACTGTGTTTTAGAACAAAATTTAATGCACTGCTTGTGATGATCAAACAAAATACATCACAGAATCAAATGTAAACAGAGTTTTCGATTTTCAATTACAACACATACCTTCTTTTTTTTAAAACCTGTATTTTAGCATTTTATGTTTCAATACAACATAAAGTGCATGGTGACTGGTGCCGTTGTTACAATCAAAGAATGCAGGTACACAACCATCCCTCCAGTATATCAGAATATTTTTTCTGGCTGTCAATACATAATGTAATTTATAACAATATGGATCCAGAGGCCCACAACAACTTTAGTTCACACATATATGGTGAGGTTGGATGTCCACTTTAGTTCTGGTCCTCCCCATCCAAGTCCGTATCCACCATATCATAACAACACATATCTTCTTAACTAAAAATGTAATCCAGACATGAAAACAAACATTGGCAAAGTCAATAGGTCTCGCTTATGCAAGAGCTATTGGCTTCACCAGTGTGTTTTAGCGATGTTCTAAACTTGCATGGCTGCTGGCTAAATGTTTGTGGCGTGAAAGTGTCGTGGCATTGAGTGATGTAGAGGAGTGACGCCAAGTGTCGTAGTGGGGTCTAAAGTTCCTTTGAGTGGAGTGTTGTAGAGTGCATTGAGTGGAGTATTGTGGAGTGGAGTGTCGTAGAGTGGAGTGTTGTGGATTACAGTGGAGTGGTGTAGGGTGGTGTAGAGTGGAGTGATGTAGAGTGGCGCAGGCTGGAGGGGTGCACAGTGGAGGGGTGTAGAGTGAAACGGCATAGAATGGAGTAGAAGGGCATAGAGTGTTGTGGCATAGAGTGAAGTAAAGTGTCGTAGAGTGGAGTGACATAGAGTATCATAAAGTGTCGTGGCCTAGATGGGAATGGAGTGGTGTGGCGTGTAGTAGAGTGGAGTCATGCAGAGTGGAGTGCAGTGTCGTGGAGTAGAGTGTTGTAGCGTAAAGTGGCATAGAGTGGAGTAGAGTGTTGTGGCATAGAGTGACATACAGTGGAGTACAGTGTTGTGTTGTGGAAGGGCATAGTGTGGTGGAGCATAGAGTGGAGTGGCGTACAGTGGCATAGAGAGCAGTGGCGTAGAGTACTGTGGCATACAGAGAGCAGTGGCATAGAGTACAGTGGTGCAGAGTAGAGTAGAGTGGCGTAGAATGCAGTGACGTAAAGTGCAATGGTGTAGAGTAGAGTGGCGTAGAGTGCAGTGGGATAGAGTAGAGCGTTGCAGAGTATAGTGGCGTAGAGTGCAGCGGTGCAGAGTACATTAGCATAGAGTGCAGAGTTTTTGAGTAGAGTGGTGTAGAATGCATTAGCATAGTGTGCAGTGGAGTAGAGTGCAGTGGTTTAGATTAGAGTGATGCAGAGTGCAATGGTGTAGATTAGAGTGGTGGAGAGTAGCAAAGTGTGGCTTAGAGTGGAGTGGCACACCGTAGATTGCAGTGACGTAGAGTGGATTAGAGTGCAGTGGCACAGAGTAAATTGTTTCAGAGAAGAGTGCAGTGGCGTAGAGTGCAGCTGTGCAGTGTAAATTAGAGTGGTACATAGTAGAGTGCATTGGCATTGAGTGGTGCAGAGTAGAATGGCACAGAGTGCAATTGTGTAGTGTAGATTAGAGTGGTATAGAGTAGAGTGCATTGATGTTGAGTGGTGCAGAGTAGAGTGGAGTGGCGTAAAGTGGAGTATGCATGGTGTATTAGTGCACTGCCATTACAGATAACACATTTTCAACTGAAATTACCATTACATTTGCACAGACGTACAGTTTTCCTGAGAAAACTATACAGTGCACAAACGATGATGTGTGGAAATATCATTACCTAGTGTATTGATTTGATCGTATTCAAATATATGTTTTCACCACACTTCAGAATTACAAAAAAAAGTGCTTCATTTGTGCTTTCTTAATTCTGATATATTCTGAAATATCTGCACAGTTCATTTACAGACATTTGTTTTTGTGTGCTAGAAAAAAGCAATTCCTTTCAGAGAAATATAGTCACATAAATCCTCTCGCTTTGAAGTCAGGGAAAGAAAAGTAAACACCAAGCTCCCTCGGAAGACTGAGCCTGACATTCGACCTCTGTCTTTAAATGCACAGCAAATGTGACAAGGTAAGAAGAAGATTTAAAGGCCTGTTTACAGAAGGGAAGCTGTGGAAGAATACAGTAAACCGGTTGTGCTCCATGGGAGGGATGCAAAACCAAAGGGGATGATGGACGGAGTGTTGAACATTGCAAGCACTCACCCCCAGTCAACTGATCTGGGTTTAATCCATCATCATTCTTTAGCTCACTCCGCCACCCCAGTTCAGACATGGCCATATGCAAATCAGTCTGACCCTGTGCCTCATGGGAACAGTCCAGCCCGAACTGCCAAGCCATGTCTTCCCTGGACCGGAAACAAGCATCCTGGGACCGGTTTCTGGCTTACAGCCGTCATCAGCCAGGCTATCTTGAATCCAGTGGCAAAGTGAGCAAGGGACCCACGTCTGGGCATACCCTGCCAACTTAGGGCGAACATAGCAAAACCAAAGGGGATAATGGACGGAGTGTTGAACATTGCAAGCACTCACCCCCAGGATGAACACATGCTGGACAGCCTAAAACAAATAAAGCCAGCAAATAGAAAGCAAGTAAATGTGAGTTACAAACCAGAAAGCTAAAAGTTTTGCTTCTTCAGGGCTTGATTCAGTGTGATCCGAACCTTTCCTTTCTGTTTTCAAATTTCACTTTTCTTTCATTTCATAAACATCATTAATAGGTTCTGGAAATTACCTCTCATATCTTACAGTGGCTGTAGCCATTATCAGTAGAGTCACGCAATCTCTACTGATAATGGCTACGGCTGCTGTAATGAATGAAGCCCTGAAGAAGTGAAACTTTTCGCGAAACACGTGTTGGCTGTTTGTGTTAGAATATGTTATGAAGAATTCTGATCAAGTGTATGGAAGCTTGGACGCAAATGTTACTGCAATTGAAGAAATAATTTTTTTCAAGTGTTTGAAGAGAAGATAAACTTGAAATAAAAGACTTTATATGGATACTTGAATTTTGATATGTGTTTTTCTCAGCACATAAATTACTATATGAACTATTCCCTGTGAGGGAAACGGGGAACTGAGAACTAACGCCGGGCACATTTTCTATTTGCTCTTCGTGAATTGTATATATATATATATATATATATACATCAATGACGTGGTTAGGCATTTACAAAAAACTGAAAATGATTCCCCCAAGCTAAGTGGGAACATGGTACCGGCGTTACTATTTGCCGACGATACTATCTTGATTTCACAGACACCCAGGGGCCTTCAAAATGTATTGAATGATTTCAACAGGTACTGCGGCTTAGAAATAAACACTGGCAAAACTAAGTATATGGCAATAAATCCCCATAAAGGGTGCAGATACGATTTTAAGCTGAATAATTTAAACCTAGAAAACATCCCAAACTTCACTTATTTGGGTATACTGCTCGACTCAAAGCTGTCATGGAAGCCGCAGGTAAACAACTCATCGCTACGGCTCACACATGGGGCCGGGGTTGTTCTTAAAAAGTATAGCTTATCGTCAAGCAAACCGTTAACACCAGCCCTTGAACTATACAAATGCAAGGAGCAAGCAGCAGCATTGTACGGATCGGAACTCTGGGGTATCAGTGACACTACACAGCTAATAAAGGGGGAAAACAGGTTTGTGAGGAGATTAATGGGGCTACCACCATCAACGCCACTAATCCCAATTTTCCATGACCTAAATGTGAAGCGCATAGGACAAATTGTAATCTTACGACCACTGCTGTATTGGGTACGTCTGTGGACAACACCAGAGCTAGCGGTATATAGAGAAGGTGTAAGAGAACTTATAGCCATTGATAGCCGTCTCACTTTCCCCTGGCTAAGATTTGTCAAGAAATGGTTCACAGAATTGGGTCTCAGCTCATACTGGCTTGAGCCATACAATTTAACATCAAGTTGCCAAAATGTATTGAAAAGAACTTATTGGCTACACACTTTGAATGCACTTCACTGCTACCCAACTCTGGGAAGGTTAACAACCCAATTTCTCACCATAAAACCTAACCCAATTTTTGAAGAATTTCTTGACAATGTACAACCACACTTAGCGAGAATTCTGTATCTAAAACTACAATATGGTACTTTACAGATTAGGAGCTACACCGCAAATTGGGGAACAAAGGGAGACCGCACTTGCACCATATGCATTGTATGCACTTTAAGGCTTATCGAAAACACAGCGCATATCCTATTCTTCTGCACAGAATACACCCGGGCAAGGAGGAAATGGATACGCCCGCTTTGCAACAATCTGGGATATAGGAAGCACCAAGATGCACTGAGGGCTTTGACAGGCAGCACCGCACGTAATATTTGCTCTATCCCGATACTTGTTTGCAGTTGGGATTATAAGAAACAAAATGGGAGTGAAACTGTGACGTTGCATCGAACAATGCGCTTTATTGGGAAAGCACTTTGAACCATATGAAACTAATTGTTATTTTAATTGTAATATATAGAGTTTTTAGCATGTATATATTATTGGGACGTACCAAAATATTTAGTGATGAGTTTATATGGTTTTATCCTGTAACCAATGACGACTTTTAACAAGAAAATTATATTTATTCTTACATGAATTTTATTTTATATCAAACAAGTGTCTAACACATATGTATAGCACTGTTGTGTATAGGTAACTGGAAAAACTGTCTGGTTGTTCATGTGAAGCTTTTATGGCCTCCGGCCGAAATAAAGTATTTAAACATATATATATATTCCAAAATGATGATCTTGTGACGACCATAGATTGAGGTGCACACCAGGAATATTCTTTTCAAAGTTTTAATGCCAACACGTTAAAAACACCGAACAGACGCGTTTTGGCACGATCGCCTTCCTCAATGTCGGTGTGGCATGATTTCAATACACCATTTAAAGTAATCAAAACAAAAGATGAAAGCAGTTCATTGTTATGGAAATCAACAAAGGTCTTAATAAGATTCACGGAGGTATGTTTCTCTGTCAGCCATCTTGTAATGGTACACCTTTAGACATGATATGGTTACATGTTTACCAAAAAGGTCCCAAACATATATTGTTCATTAAAATTAAACTCATTCCAATATAATGGTCCCCATTCATATTCATGATGTCAATTTATATTGTAATAAATTCTGTGCAATAATGAGCAGTTAATACTATTCAATATTATTAAATTGAGCCCTGAATGGGCAAACGCTCCATGATTATCAAAGAAAAGATAATGACATAATAATTCATTTTGTATTTCTAATTTACGCTTCTTCTCTTAGGGTGCTATTCATTGAATTGGGCCCTATGAATTGATTCAGAAGGGCAACTGTCATTTAATGTCAACTCCAATGCTTATGTGGGTAGATGTTATCTTACTGGATATGTACCCACAATCCTTCCTCATTATTAAGGCCTCTCTAAGTTTTAGTCTGCAATTCGATTATATAATTGGACTCAAGAGTCCTGAGTTTCTTTGTTCTGTCCCCTCCCCTTTCCTCTCTTGGCACTTGATCCAAGCAGAAGAATTTCAATAGGTTCGGGTTACTTTGTGATTTTCTTGGAAATGGCGGGCCACCGGATATGTGTGGTCTCTATTTTTGATCGCCCGCATATGTTCTAACACTCTTTTTTTAGTGTTGGTGTATTGTGCTACCAATATATTGCTTTCCGCAAGGGCAGGAGAGACAGTAAACAGTATATTCAGAGTTGCAATTAAGCATCTTATTAATTTTTCTCTTTGTTTCCCTGCCAAGGTATTCAAAAGTCTCGGACTCTTGCCACAAAAAAAAAAAATATATATATATCAACAACAAACGTTTGTCCCACTGTTCCCCGGACAAACTCCGACACTCCACAGGGTGAGTAGTCCTCAATCATTTTATTTCGCCATTACCGCACATAACGCGTTTCGGCTGGCTCCCCAACCTTTTTCAAACTAACTTACACATTTTTTGCCCAAACATAAATACGTGCAACCTGCTGACAACATTCATAGACTCAGAAAAAATACTGCAAAGGTAGCTGTCGACTTAAATGGAGGATGCGCAAATGCTAATTTGAATAGAATAAATACATGAGTAAAATCAATAATCAATTCATGTTGTATAAACATTAGTCAAAAGGCAGTTGCATTAATAAAATTTCACTGGCAAAAATTAGAAAAATTCATATGAAAATTCATAAAACATTTCTTTGATAAAAAAGATAATCTTTTTAGCGAGAAAGAATTCTACTTGATTCATATCAACAATCTGTTTTTGCAACTATTTTCTTCATATAAATAACCTTAGATCTAAAAATATCATTCTCATGTATAATATCTCATTCTATATTTAGCCTTGAGGTTATCTTTTTCATGGTATATCTCATCTTTATATAAAGTGCCTAGTGCTTAAAGACTTTAAGAACTTCAACCTTTTTGAGATTATGCTCCAGTGGGCTAAAGTGCTATCTCTACAAATAAGAAATAAAATCCAAAAAAGGAAGGAAAAAACCTGCCGGCTTGCATAGTTGTCTTCATTTAACATTAAATGCCTCAAACTTTAATTTGGCAGCTATACCTTTAAAAAAATGCTGAAAATCATTTTCTCGTCTAGTTTTTTAAAAACACTGTTGCTCCTTGTTATTTTTGAAATTGTTTCATACCTGACCTTAGGGAAATGGGGAGAGGCTGGCCTTACAAATATATAAAAAGTTCTTCTTCAGTATTTAATCCTACAGGCATCTTACTGTTAAGATTTAAAATATATTGGGATTCTAATCTTCTCAGTTGTAGTTCCCTGTTCCCTCCTCTGATATTAGGGGGCACTTGGTCAATTACAAAATATGTTAAATTGGACACATCTCCATCATGGATTTCTTTGAAGTGGCGGGCCACTGGGTAGCTTTGATCATTGTTCTTTATGGCCCTGATATGCTGCAAAATTCTTAAATGCACCTTCAAAATAGTACTACCCACATACATTTTAGGGCAAGTGCATTGAAGAACATAGACTACAAAATCACTTTTGCAGTTCAGGGCTGTTCTTATCTGATAACTCTTTTTGGACAATGGAGACATTACTTATTTTGTGTTTACCCCAAACTTGCAAGCCTTGCATCTGAAACAGCGTTTGAAACCTGGACTGCCAGTCAGCCATGATTTCACAGTCTGTATTTCAGGGCTACAACGCACTAATTCCTGTCTCATGGACTTTGCTCATCTAAATGTCATTGATGGTTTGGCCGACATTGAATTACCTATTGAGGGATCACTTTTAATAAGGTGCCAATGGGTTGAAACTATTTTTCTTATACTTTGGTGTTCTCTACAATATCCTGTGACCACTGTCAATTCATTTTGGTCTTTCTTTAAATTTTCTTTTCTCCTCAACATCGGGCCTCTTTGAAAAAGGACTTCTTCACACTGTTTATGGTTTGCTTTGCAGATGGCACTGTCCAAAATCTTACTGCTATACCCACGACTTAGAAATCTTTCCTTCAGCTCTTCCTGAACTTCTGCTAGTACCGTCTCATCGCTACAATTCCGCATCATTCTCAGATTTTCTGCATATGGGATGCTGAATTTCAAATTATTATGATGAAAACTGTGGGCATGCAACATATTTATTACGCTGAGGAGGTTGCCATTGAGTGGTTTTAGTTAGGGCTATGTTTGCATAGGAAATACCTTTTTTGGCCTGCTAGCAACTTTGGCACACATAACTTTCCAGAAAAGTGCTCTTTTTTGCTGAGTTTCTTCTTGGAAAGTTTCGGGGTGATCCATCAAACCAGGGCTGAGAAAATGGGGGAGATCCCAAAACACAAAATCACCATGCATTTTCCATAGACTTTTTCGGAACACAATATCGCAAAAACTTCTGAACGGACTTACACCAAATTTGGCAGGATGCTAGATCTTGGTCCAGAAAGTGTGCTTTTTGTGATTTGGTATAAATCCACTCAGCAGTTTTCGAGAAATTAAGGTACAAATATTTGTATAAGTGGACGGTTGGTTTTGAGGGATTGTCTCGAGAGTCCCACAAGCACAACTTAAAAAATAGAACTTTCTGATTGGCTGAGGGGGCTTTTTTTCCCTTGGGGCATCTCCTTGCCGATACTCACTCCTGAGGGAGTGAGCGTTCTGATTGACTGGCTGCAACATCATAGCAAATGTTGTGGGAGCCATTACAGGACTCTGGGGAGTTAATCTTCTATCGGAAAAGAAGTATAAAAATAAATATATAATCAGGCATGGTAGAGGTACCATTCCCCCTAAACCTTGAGGGTGGGCCCCATAGGTAAACACCCTGGACTAAAAAAAAATTTTTTTGTCACAACCTCGCAGGACCTTCAGGATGGGCCAAGGCCTCGTGTCAAGATATAAAGTTATTTGGGGAGTCGAGCCATGCTGATTTCTGCCCCCGGGACCCCATCACCCGGGGCACCTGGACTTTCCAAAAGAGTAAGGGGTGCTCATCCCCCCTCCCCGAGTTGATTAAAGCCCCAGGGAAACCATTCTCCCAGGGCCAGGCATAAAATGAAAGGGGGGGTGGGCGCCCCCCACCTCAAGCCTGATAACAGAGTGTGGAACACTCCACCAGTGCACAGCTATTTGTGTGATGAAATAATCATGTGTTGCATGCAAGTACAAACCCCAGGGTTTGACCACACGCCGGGGAGAGCAGGAACCAAGTAGGTGATGCTGTGGGGAGGGACCCTTGATGAAGGGTTGACTAAAGGGCCACCCCTTTGAGCTCATGCCCCCGTGGGCTCACAAACTCCTAGACTGTGGGTCTTATCAAGAGGAAAAAATATATACCTGCCAGGGAATGGGATTTACACTTGCATGCTACACATGAGTTTTTAATCAAGCAAATAGCTGTGTTACTGGGGGAGTATTACACAGTTGAATCTACCCTGATGAAAGCTCAGACCTTTTTAGGCCTGTCAGAGTAGGGTTGAAACTTATTGTTTGAGTAAGGGTCAATCAATATAACTTTATTCGATCTTAAACATTAAGATCATAAAAGTACAAAGAAAATACATTGACCACCTGTTAAAATTAAGATACATCACCAACAAATTTCGTTAAAAACACAGAATAAATAACAGATAGGAACCATATAAAAGCATTATCCAAGACATTGATTAAAACATGTAAAATTCATTCAATATCTCATAAAGTGCTTAGTGCAATACTGTGACTGGCTCATTTGCGAGCAATGATCACCAAACAACGTGCCATATAAAGTGCTAAACAGTGCCACGTTCATTTAAAATACAATCTATCATCTCATTAGTCTCCTTTTTGATAAAGCCATACATAGATATGATGCAACAGAAAAGTTTACATATGGATTTGGGAGCATTTGGAGAAAAAACAAGGCTGGGCGACATTGTGCAAATTTATATTTTAAAAACAATGGGCGAATATACATTTTTCGTAGACAAGAATAAAATTTACAGAAGAATATAAAATGTAAATTAGATTGGATAGATGTGCCATCACAGGGGCAAACTGGGAGTTCATTAATTGAGTACATCCCTGATGGAAAGGCCAGCATGCACAGAAGAAAATTTAGTCTAAATCTCAGGAGTACAAAACTATGTCGAGCATTTGTCACAGATGTCAAATATGAATTTGCTTCCCCAGAGATAGGCGGAAGGGTCAGATATAATGCCACCATGGTTTTGTTACAGTTTGAAGCATATCTTTCTTTCTCCCTATACTCTTTAGCACATGTTTTAATCTCCACCTTTGACGTACCCATACATGTAAGTGGATCTGTGTATAGGGTCACTAAGCCCAGCTTCAACAATGTATCCTTTACATAACGCAACCATGGGACCTGAAGCGCCTTATCAAGGGATAAGCAATCTTGGATAATATTTTGAGTGAGTCCCACTGTGTCTCTGGTCCAGATTGAGTGCCAAAGTAGGACCGGAGCTATAAAAATCAAATCAGATATAAATGGGACATTCAACTCTTGGTGCATAATATATTTTGAGCAACCTTTCGGGAGAGAGAATAGCTTTTTGAAGAACCTATCTTCTTTCTGTTGTAGTAGCTCAGTTTTGGCTATGCCCCAAATCCCTGCTCCGTATGTAGCTGAAGCGATAGCTTTGGCGCCATACATTTTTAAATTGGTTCCAATGGCTTTGTGCCCAATTTTTTTGTAAATGAGCGAATAGCCATGGAGTTCTTATCTAGTGCATTACATCTGTTCTCGACCATATTTGTCCAAGTCCCTTCACTATTAAAAAGTACCCACAAGTATAAAAATGATTTAGTTATTTCGATTTTCCGTGTAGCAATAAAAAATGCTGGTTATTTTTTTGGCTGCTTCCCTACTATTAAAACAAATGTTTTTGATTCATTTACTTGTAAATCTAATGCCGACATAGATGACACATAATTATTTATTAATTTTTGCAGAGCTATGCCTGTCCTTGCAACCAATACGGCGTTGTCAGCGTATAGCAATATGGGTAGCTGTTTCTTGTTTACCTTGGGTACATCAGACACCTCAAAGCTCACTGCTGATTCCACACCGTTAGTATACACTGAAAATAAAAGAGGGGCTAAGACGCAACCTTGCCTAACCCCCCGAAGGATTGGGAAGGATCTTGTACATTCGCCCTGGGTGCCGTACCTAACACATGCCGTGGACTGGGAGTATAACTGCCTGATGAAAAGTATAATATTTTCCTCCACTCCCATCTCTTTCAAAATGATCCATAATTTATTATGCGAAACAGAATCAAACGCAGCCGAAAGATCCATGAACGCCATAAAAACGTTTCCTTCTTTAGCATGGGTATACTTCGCTGCAATTAGATTTAAATTTAGGCACTGATCCAGTGTCCCCACTCCTTTTTTAAAACCATATTGGACAGGAATTAAAATATTTTTGTCAGCAGCCCATTCCTCAAGTCAACTTAACAACAAGCGGTCCATTAATTTACACGTTCCATCTATAAGAGAGAGTGGCCTATAATTCTTAGGCAGCGCTTTATCCCCTTTTTTGAATATTGGCACAATTACTGTTGTTTTCCATGAGGCCGGAGGGCCACCTTTAGCTATAGCATTACAAACGTAAGTCAGGAATGGAATCCAGAGACCTGAGTGTTCAAAGAAAAAATCAGTAGGGGCACCGTCGGGGCCTGGAGCCTTTGCGCTACTGCATTGTGTAAGGCCATTTTCCACCTCTGCCATTGAGAAGGTAATGGGGATACCTATGTCACAGTTTGGGTGGTCATCATTCAGGTTTACCCTATCTGCGGCTAACCCGAATATAGCGGTATAGTGATCCACCCAAGCGTCATCCCCCACATTTATGCTTAAAGAGGGCTCTGTATCTTGACTCAGAAATGGTGAATTAACTATCTCCCAGAACTCTTTGGAGCTTTTTAATAGTGAGGCAAGCTGTAATTTTCCCCAGGCCTCCTCTTTTAAGAACATGAGTCTCTCCCGCCTACTTTTTTTGTATTGGGCTCGAAGAAGGCTAACCAGGGCAGTATTCCTTGGCCTTTCCTTTAGCGCTTTATGTAGGCTAGTAAGGGTTTTTGTACAAGCCGTATCAAACCAGCGTGGGGTCTTTACTAGACATCGTTTGGTTTTAGATTTTAAATTGCTTTCCACCACACTCAGCAGTGAAACAAAAGCCCAAACTATACTTTGTGGGTCACTATACAAATCAAGGCATGTTGCAATTTCTTTCTGGGCACTCCCAATTACAGGAGGGAGTAAAATATCTTTATTTATTTTTGCCCACTTTAACACTATGCCATTCCTTCTTGCTATTCTTGGTGCTGGAACTTTTGTAACTTTGCTATTAAAACATCCCTTCCATTGGATTTTAAAGGTCAGTGCAACATGATCACTAAAAATTGACACAAAGGTTCCTATCTGATTAAAAAATCTCTTAAAAGGGGTCGCCACCACTAAATAATCTAGCGTTGAACCATGCATTGAGTCCCCAAAAGTTTTAACCAAAGTGCCCGTTAGCTCATCTACAGGGTTGAGAATTTCCAGATTTCTCGTAACCAAGAGTCTGTTCAGTTCGTCCCCATATTGATTGTGTAGAAAATGATAAGGTGTAACCCCTTCTTCGTCTACCAATCCACATAATGGTGTTGTGGTTTTTGGGCAACTATGAGCATTAAAATTGCCCACCCACACTATATGTAAGGGTTTACGATAGGTGCTTATTTCTTTTTCAATTGCGTTTTCAAGTGAGTGGATTACCTCTGCCATGTTGCCTTCAAAATAGTTGTTATAATAATTGATTAAGAGCATGTCCTCTACTCCAGAGCCACTACAGACTATTAGATGGTAATAAGAGGACTGCACATCCAACTCAATTATCCTTACACACAAGGTGTCGCTTATCAGCGTTAGTAAGCCAAGTCTCCTCTAGCTCTTCCTGACCGGGACGGAATTGCAGGGGTATGAATTGCACGAAACCCATCAAAATGCACCGCACCCACTTCCCATGTTTCTTGAAGGCACACTAGGTCATAACAATTGATAATCATAGACTAATCTTCATTTTCCCTCTTGGACCTGAGCCCGCTATATTCCAGACTAATACTTTAATGGTGTCGGTTCCCCGGTCCTGAGGCTGATTGCCTATTGTAGGGGCTACCTCCTGTTGGTTCTGCGGATACTGGGTCTCACCACTATCCTTATGTCAATCGCATGTTTCTAGGCCCTCCAGGGGCGCAAATTTACAATTTGTAAGGGTCATAGGACAATTTAATCCTACAGTCCCCTTCCATTATTTTTTTAACTGTCCCCATCCTCTCCGCGAATAAAGGGTTACCTTGGAGTGGATGAGGGATTTTTATCTAATAGTTACGCCCTGTAGTCTCCTTTTCTCTTAAGAGCTCCCTGAAATACGGTTGAGCCCACCCTGAACTTTAGGAGTCAGGGTGAACCCGATGATCAAGCTTGACACTAATAGAGTGTAGGAAACTTACATATAAAAAGGAATTTTTTCCTTCCCCACTCCATGTAGAGTGGAGTCTAGGTGTGGCGAGCACTTCCTCTGATTGTGCTCAGTGCCGTAAAGTCAGGAGAAATACTCTATAGGTATTGTTTGTTTAGCTTCAGGAGGACCTATCCCCTCTCTCCTTTCTTAGGTTAGAGGACCTCTCCACCCACTAGGACTGGCGAGTATTCTCCATACTCCCAGTTCCTTGTTTTTCAGTCGATGTGCTGACCCGTTCATAAAGCCAATAGGCACACTTTTTATCTTTTGGTGTTCTGACCCGTTGACAAAGTCAGTAGCTCTGCCTTATTTAAAATTACACCCATTATACTATAACATCACATAGTCAGCCGTGTGCACCCGCTGGAGTTTGGGCACTAGGTTCTGCGCCCATTCCCCCACTAGCCCCAACCCCTCACTAGAGGCTATGCCGTGCGGCCAACCCCCCGCAGCTTGGCTGCCTGTGGCCAACACCACGCCTTTATATATGGTAAGAAAATAATACTTTACATTAAAAAAACTAGAAATTTGCTGAAAACAACAAGGGTTAAAGTGACGTTATAGTCATGAATTGTATTTATATCATACTTCACATTTAAAAATCCTTAGCTATTCACTGAAAAAAACAAAGGGTAAAGTAACGTTATAGTGCCCTAAAGAAACTATAACTAGTGCTCTTGCCATGCACTGCTAATTACCCCACATATTACATTATTCATGTCATGTTCTATGACATCACTGATAACATCACTGCAACATCTGAAATGACATTATATATAACAACACTGTGCATGGCGGGGATCCGAGTTATAGTCACTTGTTTTTTTTTGTTTAAAATGTTATGTTGTTGCTGAAATTTTCACTTAATTATAATTAGGGCTCCCGGTTTTCCGTTTAAACGGATTTTTACATATAAATACAGATGGAATTTTTTTTTCCTTTGTCTGTATTTATATGTAAAAACGGCAAAATACTAGAAAATGTTGCCAGGCTGCCGTGCTCGGATCCAGAGTTATCTCGCCACGCACCCTTCCTGCTGCTGGAAATTCCTTCCCGGGCACACACACAGCCGCACCCGAGTACTTCACAGGTCTTTTGAAGACCATTTACTCGTTAACGAGGCTTTATTGTTCTTTCACCCCATGCCGTAGCCTCCCCCAACGCCCCTGACGCCTCCTGTCCCAGGCCCCAGACAGTGCACGTTTTAAACACTTCAATTCACAGTGCTGCAGCAGGAGAAAAATGAATATTTTCCCCCGTGACAATCGGCATGCCCATGATGTAACAGCACTAATCGTTAATTCAGGGATTATTCTAAGAGATACGTCATTCTGTTTTTCACTTACAAAATAAAATGTCCCCGTATATCACCCACTCTGGCAATGTGCGCGGTAGCAGAGCAGGTTCAGGATGTCTAGTTTCATGGAGAGGAAGCCGTAGGTCAATATGTGTCTAGCTCCTAAATCAGTGAGTCGAGCGGAGAGAGGTAGTGGTATTTTTAGAAGCCCCATGGAGAATTAAGACTCCTTTGTAAGGTCAGGCGTTCTTCTCTCCCTAATCTACAAGCAAGTTTAGCCGAGTTTTATGCCATGGTTTTTAGCAAGCGCTTGGCAGCTGTTTCAAGACCATCTGCAAGGGCCAAGTTGATTTTATTTTTATTACGTCCTCCTGCTTTTCCTCTTAAGGCTTTACTGTGTGCATATGTCAATCCCCCACATTTGCGTGTTTTCCTGCTGCTCTAATTGTTTTTCTACTCACTAGTGAGGTCATGCTTCCGCTCGGAAAATCTGTGTGCAAACTTAAAGTCAGAGATTCGAGTCCAGACTCGCCGCCTTGACTTTCATCCTCCCAAAGTTGATAAAACTAGTTGCATTGCCTTGTGTAATAGTAACACCAGTTATTTCAAGACTTCGAGGCGTAATTGATGAAGTGCTATATAGGTAACCCTAGGTTTGGCATGCAGCATTGCTTGTAACATAAAACTGCACTATGATCTGACATGCTATGGCACCTGTGTTAGTAACTTAAGCCTGTACACAGGCATGTTATGTTAAATGACATGCACGTGTGTATAACATACGTTTGTACATAAGCTTGGTGTATTAAGTGAAATACAGCTGTTAGTAATGTAAGTCTGTCTGCAGTATTATGTCAAGGGACGTAGGGACATGCAGGGGTATCAGTAATGTTGGTCTGTAAACAGGCCTGTCATGTTACATGAACACTTTTGTTTTCATTTTAAAACTGGGGCTGACTAAACACAGCATATTTTTATTATTTTTTTTTTTAAATGCAAAATTTTCTAGCTGGCTTTAGATGGAAATACAGAAGCGCTGGCACATGTTTGCTCCTCATAAGTGCTTGTACTCTATCCTAAAGTGTTTTTATAGCAGAACTGAGAAGCACAGGTACTCTCCTTTTCAAATTACTCACTACCAGACCATTTAAAGCACTGCTAAAGCCACAACAAATCGCTAGTTTACGTGAACGCATGTGTGCATTGTCAATTTAAATAAAAGTGGAAAAATACTAGCTGTAGCGTCGAATTTTGCTTGTGGCAAAAATAAATGTGGATAAATACAGAAAAAATGCCCAAAAAATAAATATGGATAAATACAGACGGAAATGGCAAAAAAATAAATACCATAAAACCGGGAGCCCTAATTATAATGTAACTTTAACCTTTGTTTTTTTCAATAAATATATATATGTGTTGCCCAGTGGCGGTTACCACTGGGTAGTTATAGTTAGTATTGTGTTTCTACAGAAAAAACATTTTTTGGTTTGCTTATTTCTTTGGGGCCGTTGGATGAATCTTCACAAAACTTCCCAAAAAATGTTTTTTTCACCTCTGCTCCATCCTGTAAAGTTTTAAGTGATCCATCAAGTGGAAGCAGAGAAAAAAAGGGGGTCCTAAAACATGTTTTCCCCATTAATTTTTCCATAGGAACTATAGACACAGCTACAGCCCAAACGGCTGAACGGATTTACACCAAATTTCTCAGAAGTCTAGATCATGGTCCAGAAAGAGTGCTTTTTGTGATTTGGTGTAAATCCGTTCAGTAGTTTTTGAGCAATTAATGCTCAAACACTTCGTATATATCACGCAGCAGAGGATCCGCGGTCCGAAAGATCTCAAGGTGAGATTTGATTAGCTGTCACCACATCAACAAGGATGTGGCATCAGCCATCTTAAGACTCCGGACTCAGTCCTAAGTCCTAAAGAAAAAGTGAAAAAAGACATAAGGGGGCAGGCTAGGGATACTTTGACCCCCTAGGCCTGCTGGTGGAGTCCCAGAGGGACTCCACCGTCTGGCCCCAAATCTTTTTTTAAAATGTTGCCACAAATTTGCAGAGGATCCACAAATACATGGTGAAATAAAAATAAAGGCACAGGCTCCTGCGCTACTCTTTATAACCCCCCAGGGTTAGCCAGTGCTTGGGGGGCAGTGCAAAATATTTCTTTTGGAGAGGGGGCCGTGTGAACCCCATACCTCTCCCAGAGCCTTCTAAGGCCCCAGAGGCCCCATCCCTCAGACCGAATTCTATACAAAAGGGAAGAGGGCTGCGCGGCATATGTTTACTCCGACCCGGCTGGAGCAGTTTTAAATCTCTCGCCGGGTTGGAGCAAACATGCCTTTCCTGCCCATAGGAATGCAGGCAGGGAAAGCATATCTGTTCACACCTGGCAGGAGATTTAAAAATGCTCTCACCGGGTGGTAGGAGACTTCTGTTTCCCTGCCTGAGCTCCTGCGGGCAGGAAAACACACATTGTTATCGCTCGGAGGGAGCATGCAGTAACAGCTGCTCCCGCCGGGTGGGAGCAATGCTGACACCCACAGCATGCGCTGAGCTGGCAGGGCCCCCAATTTGCTGCTTGGTGGGTGCACCAGGGGTGCACCGGGGCACCCACCTACAAGAAATAAAGGCCCTGGGGAATGGGGTACCCGAGGCCACAACAGGCTCAGGGAGGGGGGCTGTGCAGCCCCCACCACTTTTTTAATGACAGTTGGCCCCAGGGAATGGGGTTGCCGGGGCCTATAAAGACTAGGGGAGGGGGTCTGCCCAGACCCCTCCCCCTTTTAATGGCAATCTGCCCCAGGGGATGAGCTACCTTGGGCCTAGAAAGGCTCAGGGCGAGGGGCCACGCAACCCCCTTTATTCTTTTCTCAGGAATTAAGTCCTGGAGAATATTTCCTCAGGACCTATAAATGCTCAGGGAGGGGGCTGCACTGCCCCTTCCCTCTTTTATGAAATTTGGCCCTGGAAGATGGGGTACCTGGGGCCTATTAAGGTTTGGGAGGGGTCCATGAATCCCCGCTCCCCTATATTTAAGTAATGCCCCAGGGGATGGGGTCCCTGGAGCCACTATTGGTTCAGGGAGAGGGGCCATGTGCCCCCTTCCCCTTAAAGTTCCTGAGGTTAGGGTTTGGCCACCCCTCAGCCATGCACTGTGTGGGATCGGCTGACTGCAGGGGTTGGCCACAGGGCCTTTTACCTGCGCGGAGGGGGGTTGGATTTACGTATGGAAATAAAATATGACTTTACATTAAAGAACCCTAGAAGGTCACACAACTGCCATCTTGCTGCAATGCTGCATCTAGTACGGGAGAATCAAGTCACCCACTGTCAGCCCAGATTCAGGATCATATTGCTTTTCAAGTGGGTTTGTCCCAGAGTTCCAAGATTCAACTTCTACATAGCTACTATCTTGGCCACTCCTATACATGTCTTAAATTTGGGATTGTTGAATATAACTGTCATTCAACCAAGGTAAATCTCCTATATCTATTCACCATCAGCTCTCTCCCTTGTGCGTGTAGCACCAACTGAGCATAAGACTGAGCAAGAAGTAACATAACAGGAATTGTGTTTTACATAGATATAGTGTGAAGTGATTTGGATTAAAAGTCACTTTAGGGGAACAGTACTAACACTAATTTGAGATACTTACAGACTCCGTAGAACTCTAGCATTAGTCAGGTATTATATTGCTATGAAATCTGTGACTCACCGCCCCCCAGTCACACCGGCCGCCTGATCGCCTGGAACCACGTCAACGACGAAGACACCATCAAGACCATGAACACCATCCACTCCGGCTCACCATCAGACCCCTGCCCCCACCACATCTTCAACAAAGCGAGCTCCATCATCGCACCCCAACTCCGTAAGATCTTCAACAGCTCATTCGAGACCGCCACCTTCCCGGAAAGCTGGAAACATGCAGAGATCAACGCCCTACTCAAGAAACCCAAGGCCGACCCAAAGGACCTCAAGAACTTCCAGCCCATCTCCCTGCTCCCGTTCCCGGCGAAAGTCATCGAGAAGATCGTCAACAGACAACTGATCCAATTCCTCGAAGAGAACAACACCCTGGACTCGTCCCAATCCGGATTCCGCAGCAACCACAGCACCGAAACCGCCCTCATCGCCGCCACAGACGACATCAGGGGCCTGCTGGACAACGGCGAAACCGCGGCCCTCATCCTCCTGGACCTCTCGGCCGCCTTCGACACCGTCTGCCACCGCACCCTGCACACACGCCTCTACAACACGGGGATCCACGACAAAGCCCTGGACTGGATCACCTCCTTCCTCACCGGCAGAACCCAGAGAGTCCGCCTCCCTCCATTCCAATCCGAAGCCACCAAGATCACCTGCGGCGTACCCCAAGGATCATCCCTCAGCCCGACCCTCTTCAACGTCTACATGACACCGCTCGCCAACATCGTCCGATCACACGACCTCAACATAGTCGCCGACGACACCCAGCTGATCCTCTCCCTCACCAAAGACCCCGCCACCGCCAAAACCAACTTCCACGCAGGGATGAAGGCCGTCGCCGAATGGATGAAGAGCAGCCGCCTGAAACTGAACTTGGACAAGACGGAAGTCCTCATCCTCGGCTCCACCCCTTCCGCCTGGGACGACTCCTGGTGGCCAACCTCGTTGGGAACTGCGCTGACACCCACCGACCATGCACGCAACCTGGGGTTTATCCTGGACTCTTCTCTGTCAATGACCCAACAAGTCAACGCCGTCTCCTCCTCCTGCTTCAACACCCTAAGCATGCTTCGCAAGATCTACAGATGGATCCCCACCGAAACCAGAAGGACGGTCACCCAGGCCCTCGTCACCAGCAGGCTGGACTACGGCAATGCCCTCTACGCGGTAACCACGGCCAAACTCCAGAAGAGACTCCAACGCATACTAAACGCCTCCGCACGCCTCATCCTCGACATCCCCCGCCACAGCCACATCACCGCCCACCTGAAGGACCTGCACTGGCTTCCCGTCAACAAGAGGATCACCTTCAAGCTCCTCACCCACGCTCACAAAGCACTCCACGATGCTGGACCAGCATACCTCAACAAGCGACTCACCTTCTACACCCCCAACCGCCAGCTCCGCTCCGCTGACCTCGCCCTCGCCACCGTCCCACGCATCCGCCGAACAACCACCGGCGGCAGATCCTTCTCCCACCTCGCCGCCAAGACATGGAACACCCTCCCCATCCACCTACGACAGACCCAGGACCTGTTGACCTTCAGGAGACTCCTCAAGACCTGGTTGTTTGATCAGTAGCTGCTCCCCCCCCCCCAGCGCCTTGAGACCCTCACGGGTGAGTAGCGCGCTCTACAAATGTGTGATTGATTGATTGATTATCCTGCAGATTTAACCAAAGCATCAAAATGCGCGATTACTGTAATTGGAAAGCCAATACATGTACATGCACATAGCTGTCAAGTTGTCAGACTATTTTGTGTGATATTTCTATGGTTTCAGTGTGAGTATGAGTGATAGTCTACTGTCAGATATGTTGCACTTCGAGTGACAGTTGCTTGCAAGTAAATCAAAGCAATGACCTTTATTTGAGGGTTTAAGAAAATTGGAGCATTAGTTAGGGGATGAGATCCCTCCTCAAATAATAATTACAGTCCTTATTAGGGTGAACCACAAAAAGTCACTATATAAACACGTGGCGTCCCTTGTTGCACTAAAGGTCCAAGGGTCCTATTCCTGAATGGTATTGCCTTAATATGTTGTTAGTGGTCGGAGAAGAGTAGCTCGAGGCACTGGACCTTTCCAGCCTCGTTTAATGAAGAGTACGGCGAGGGATTGAACATGTACTCCTCCTTAAAATAATGTGTATATTTAAAGAGTGCTTTGACACTCCCTTTGTGGTTCTAAGGTATAGTCTTGTTGAAGAAAACAGTTGGCTTGGGTTGTCTTGAGAAAGTATTTTATTAATTACATCCTGGTTGTTCCAGAGTGTTGTAATACTGTAGTTGGAACGACAGCCTCAAGCATTTCCAGGATCATCCTGTTTCTGGCCGTATAGTGAACTGATCTGGTTTGGAGACATTTCCTGATTGCTGCTAGTCCATCCGGGTGTCTGATAGATGTGTAGAGGCTAACCACGTCTATAGATGTTAAAAAGAAGTCTGGTTGCCATGAGATGTTCTGGAGTTTTTGTAGGATATCTTTTGTGTCTCTTATGAAAGATGGGAGATCTTTCATAAATGGTTGTAGTTCTGCATCGATATATGATCCCAAATTGGAGCAGATGGACTCCATTCCTGCGATGATCGGTCTGCCTTTTGGTGGTCTCCCCGGCTTGTGAACTTTTGGTAGTAGGTAGAGAGTAGGGGTAACTGGGTTATCAATGATAAGTAGTTGTTTCTCTTCCTGTGTGAGCAGTTCCTTGTCCTGTCAGGTATTCAGTAGTTGGTGAAGTTTTTCTTTTATCTCCTTGATGGGATTGTAGCTGAGTTTTTCGTAGCAGGAGATGTCCCCTAGTTGGCGGTATGCTTCTTGTAGATAATCTGAGGTATTGAGTAGAACTACATTTCCTCCTTTGTCCGCTTCCTTAATGGTCAGGTTGGGGTCATTTTTTATATCCATCAGAACCTTTTTCTCATTTTTGGTGATGTTGGTAGGTATATATTTTCTTTTGAGCAAGTATCTTTGGTGTTCAGTGTCCAGATCTTTATTTACCGCTGAAAGGAATATGTCATTGGAGTTGCCTGATGGTAAGGCTGGTGTGAAGGTCGATTTTTTCTTTAGCGATGTCGGTCTGGAGTGGAAGATATCTATTCCTAGTTCCTCAGCGTTTGTGGTCAGGGATTCTAGTTCATCTGGGACCACATCTGTTGTCAGATGGGTGAGTAAGTTGATGGTTTCCAGATCTTGTGCAGACAGGTCGCTTGTTGGCTGTGGATTACCACTAGATGGCGGTCGTGGTGTTTTGTCAGAGAAGAAGGAGTGTAGTTTGAGTTTCCTTGTGAATTTAAATAAATCGACTTTGGTCTTGACTAGGTCCCAGTGTGTTGTTGGGCGAAAAGATAGGCCTTTGTTCAGGATTTGGTGGTGGGTGTCACTTAATGTTGTATCTGAAAGGTTAATCACAGATCATTAGTAGTTATTTTTGTATGCGAGGTAAAGTCTTGGTTTGTTCCTTGCTTCTGGCTCTTGTTTGTACTCCCGTGGCATTTGGTTTTGGTGAGTTTGTATTTGGTGGTCGGGTCCGGTTGTCTTGAGCATTGCCTAAACGGTGTCTTCGTACTTCCTCGTGAAAACTTACTGTCGGTCTTGAACTGCTCGTTGGCTCTAGGTCTCCTACCGACTCTACTTCTGAGGAAGGGATTGTGTTGGTTGAGATATTGAGTTGTGTAGATGGTGTTATGGTTGTAACATTGTCGTACTTTTTGGCAAATGTGTCGAATCTGCCAAGCTGGTAATCTGTCAGGTCACGTCTAAATTTCTGATTCTTCCTTTGGATAATGTCCTCCTCATAGTCGTCCAAAACCTTGTTCAGGATTTCATAATTTTTTGTAGTGATGTCACCCCAATTTGCCTCCTCAATTCTTTTTGATAGTGAGTCTACTTCCAGTTTATATTTTTCATATTCGTCTTGAGCTCTGTCAATTAATTGGCGTAGCATGTTGTTGGATGCTGTTCGCAGATTGTCCTCCCACTGTTGTAGTCTTTCCGGGGCTGTTGTTTCAATTGGGGGAAAAATTAGGATCCTGAGGCCCTTAGGGATAAGATTGTGTTCTAACTATTTCTTCAGAGAGGCCCCTTCCCACCATTTGATGTCTCCTTTTTAACTGCTTTTTCCAGCACTTGAAATTTACTTTTTGCAGAATGTGGATTGATAATGTTGGATTGTCTCGAGGTGACAGCACCTGTAGGGTCAAAGATTTCTTCTAATACGGTGTTTCTTCGTTCTCTTCGGTTATTGTAGTTCGCCATGTTCAGTTAGGGTCAGGAGAAGTTTAAGATAGTCCTTGTGTGGAGGGAGAGTCAGTGTCTCCACACTTGATTTAGTTACAGTTTCAAGAAGAATTTCTGTATCAATAATTTCATGTTTCCATAGAATGTCCACGGCACTCCAAAGAACAGGATCCTATACTTTGGGGCGTCCCTTGTTGCACTAAAGGTCCAGGGGTCCTGCTCCTGAATGGTATTGCCTTAATATGTTGTTAGTGGGCAGAGGAGAGTAGCTCGAGGCACTGGACCTTTCCAGCCTCGTTTAATTAAGAGTACGGCGAGGGATTGAGCATGTACTCCTCCTTAAAATAATGCGTATATTTAAAGAGTGCTTTGACACTCTCTTTGTGGTTCTAAGGTATAGTCTCGTTGAAGAAAACAATTGGCTTGGGTTGTCTTGAGAAAGTATTTTATTAATTACATCCTGGTTGTTCCAGAGGTTTGTAATACTGTAGTTGGAAAGACAGCCTCAAGCATTTCCAGGATCATCCTGTTTCTGGCCGTATAGTGTACTGATCTGGTTTGGAGACATTTCCTGATTGCTGCTAGTCCATCCGGGTGTCTGATAGATGTTTAGAGGCTAACCACGTCTATGGATGTTAAAAGGAAGTCTGGTTGCCATGAGATGTTCTGGAGTTTTTGTAGGATGTCTTTTGTGTCTCTTATGAAAGATGGGAGATCTTTCATAAATGGTTGTAGTTCTGCATCGATATATGATCCCAAATTGGAGCAGACGGACTCGATTCCCGCGATGATCGGTCTGCCTTTTGGTGGTCTCCCCGGTTTGTGAACTTTTGGTAGTAGGTAGAGAGTAGCGGTAACTGGGTTATCGCTGATAAGTAGTTGTTTCTCTTCCTGTGTGAGCAGTTCCTTGTCCTGCCACGTATTCAGTAGTTGGTGACGTTTTTCTTTTATCTCCTTGGAAGGATTGTAGCTGAGTTTTTTGTAGCAGGAGATGTCCCCTAGTTGGCGGTATGCTTCTTGTAGATAATCTGAGGTATTGAATAGAACTACATTTCCTCCTTTGTCCGCTTCCTTAATGGTCAGGTTGGGGTCATTTTTTAAATCCATCAGAACCTTTATCTCATTTTTGGTGATGTTGGTAGGTATATATTTTCTTTTGAGCAAGTATCTTTGGTGTTCAGTGTGCAGATCTTTATTTACCGCTGAAAAGAATATGTCAAGTGGAGTTGCCTGATGGTAAGGCTGGTGTGAAGGTCGATTTTTTCTTTAGCGATGTCGGTCTGGAGTGGAAGATGTCTATTCCTAGTTCCACGGAGGTTGTGGTCAGGGATTCTAGTTCATCTGGGACCACATCTGTTGTCAGATGGGTGAGTACGTTGATGGTTTCCAGATCTTGTGCAGACAGGTCGCTTGTTGGCTGTGGATTACCACTAGATGGCAGTCGTGGTGTTTTGTCAGAGAGAAGGAGTGTAGTTTCAGTTTCCTTGTGAATTTAAATAAATCGACTTTGGTCTTGACTAGGTCCCAGTGTGTTGTTGGGCAAAAAGAAAGGCCTTTGTTCAGGATTTGGTGGTGGGTGTCACTTAATGTTGTATCTGAAAGGTTAATCACAAGATCATTAGTAGTTATTTTTGAATGCGAGGTAAAGTCTTGGTTTGTTCCTTGCTTCTGGCTCTTGTTTGTATTCTAGTGGTATTTGGTTTTGGTGAGTTTGTATTTGGTGGTCGGGTCCGGTTGTCTTGAGCATTGCCTAAACGGTGTCTTCGTACTTCCTCGTGAAAATTTACTGTCGGTCTTGAACTGCTCGTTGGCTCTGGGTCTCCTACCGACTCTACTTCTGAGGAAGGGATTGTTTCGGTTGAGATATTGAGTTGTGTAGATGGTGTTGTGGTTGTAACATTGTCGTACTTTTTGGCAAATGTGTAGACTCTGCCAAGCTGGTAATCTGTCAGGTCACGTCTAAATTTCCAATTCTTCCTTTGGATAATGTCCTCCTCATAGTCGTCCAAAACCTTGTTCAGGATATCGTAATTTTTTGTAGTGATGACACCCCAATTTGCCTCCTCAATTCTTTTTGATAGTGAGTCTACTTCCAGCACTCTTTAAATATACGCATTATTTTAAGGAGGAGTACATGCTCAATCCCTCGCCGTACTATATAAACACATGCTTAACCCTATGGTATGTTGGCACAAAAGCAGTCAGGCTTAACATAGAGGCAATGTGTAAAGTATTTATGCATCACTCAAACATTAATAAAGTGATAACACAACACAATAGAGAATATTTTAATATATAAAAAGATACTAAAACGATACAAATTCAATCCATGGAACCGGAGATCTGAATTTTCAAAGTTCTAACGTTCAAAATAGCTCTAGGAAGCACAAAGCGTACCACGATTATCTGGTCGACCTAGACTGGGTCAAAATCAAAAGTTAAGGCCGACTATTATAGAGCAAGGGTTGGATACAGGGACCAGGATCATCCCGGTGGAAAGTTAACATTCGGACTTAGACAATTTTCTGGAGAAAAGTAGTCATTGACGAGTCTACAGAGGGAAAAGCTGCCAGCTGGATCCGATGCAGAGCTCGACGTTAGCAGGTTGCTGACGTCGATGGCTTGCTACTTCTCATCAGTCCAGCTGAAGCCCTCTACATTTGGATGTAGAAATTTATCTGGAAGTCAGATCTCCTTCAGCAAGGCAAACCAGCAAGTTAAATCCGACAGCAATACGAAGTTGACTGCTTCGGTTCGATGCCAGTCCCAGCCTCCTAGCGGTTATTTTGAGGAAAAGTGGGAAAAAAGTTTCTAAGTCCCACCTTTTGCAGTGTGGACAGGAGGAGTACACTGGTGACATCACACAAGGGTTCAGGAGCTGGGAGGTACCACTTGAGGGTTAGGACTCACTCCAACAAAAGTCAGCACCAGGGCTGGTCCAGTTGGAACTGGTCAGCTGGACAGTTGCAAGAAAAATGTCTCTGGAAGCTTGTTGTTTCTTGTAGGTCAAATAGGACATCTGCCAATGGACCCTTGGAATCACTTCTGAAGTCCTGTGTTCAGGGCAAGCAGGCCCAGTCTTCCTTCAGGATTCCAACCACTGGGCAGCTCTTCTTCTGACCTTCCCAGGTCCTGGAATATTTTGAGTGGTACTGGCGATGCCACTTTTATGCCCAGTGCCAGCTTGTGGGTGAGGGAAACTCCTGGCCAATCCCTAACCATTGGGGTAAAAGTTCCCAGGAGTGACTTTACCCCATTTTCAGCACTTCCTGTGCCATTTACTGTCAACTATCCCCCATTGCTCTTCACCTAAATCCAACATGGCAGAACCTTTTTGCCCCTGGTCAGAGCTCCTTGTGCCCACGCAGGGGTGTGGTTATGATAATGGGAAAACCCTTGCTTGTGGTAACTCCAAACTAGTTCTGGGGAAGCTCCCCCTTCCCACTGGATTTACAGCCAAGCTGACTAGGAAAACAAAGAAAAGCAGGTCTAGGTGTGAGCTACATCTGCCAATGACAGGGTTGGCACCCTTTAAAGCTCAGGAAGGCGCTGGGCACAACCCCTGTATGCCATCCTGCTTCAGGAAGAAAAACACCTCTCCAACCCCAAGCCTTTTGTCCATTGTCTGGGGGCAATCCACAACTCACCACAGGAAAGCCATTCACCAGTCATGTGACAATGCACACCTGCAGAAAGGCACATTTGGCTTAGGCAGGAAAATGACAACTGTCTTAAAGTGTCTTTTTTTAAATAGTAATCTAAAATCTAACTTTGTCATTAAATTGGATTTTAAATTACTATTAAGCTAAGTCCTTGAATCATTTTTCAAGCAGCTCCCAACCCGAAGTTTAGCATTATAAGTTGTTATAGTGTACCTCAGTGTTTCCCTGTGGGAGAGCCAGCCTTGCTACATTGAAAATAACTTTGGAGGTTTTTCACTACTAGGGCATGTACAACTTTAAATATACACATCCTACTTTCTAAATAACATGCACGCTGCCCTATGGGTATTTAGGGCGAGAAAGCAAAAGACACACAATAGATGGACGGAATGCAGAACAAATCAAAACACTCACCCCCAGTCAAGAGATCTGGGTTAAATCCATCATTCTTTTGCTCACCATGCCACCCCAGTTTAAACCTGGCCATATGCAAATCAGTCTTGACCCTGTGCCTCATGGAAACAGTCCAGCCCGAACTGCTAAGCCAGGTCCTCCCTGGACCGGAATCAAGCATCCTAGGACCGGTTTCGGGGTTTCACCCCTCATCAGCCAGGATAGCTTGATTCCAGTGGCACAGTGAGCCCGGGACCCACGTCTGGGCATACCCGGCGCACTTAGGGCGAGAAAGCAAAAGACACACAATAGATGGATGGAATGCAGAACAAATCAAAAAACTCACCCCAGTCAAGAGATCTGGGTTAAATCCATCATTCTTTTGCTCACCATGCCACCCCAGTTAAAACCTGGCCATATGCAAATCAGTCTTGACCCTGTGCCTCATGGAAACAGTCCAGCCCGAACTGCTAAGCCAGGTCCTCCCTCAATTGTTGTTTTTGCATTTGTCACCCCGAGTGGGACGGGTATGCCCAGACGTGGGTCCCGTGCTCTCCATGCCACTGGAGTCAAGCTATCCTGGCTGATGAGGGCTGAAAGCCCGATACCGGTCCTAGGATACTTGTTTCCAGTCCAGGGAGGACCTGGCCTGGCAGTTCGGGCTGGACTGTTTCCATTGGGCTAAGGGTCAAGACTGATTTGCATATGGCTGGGTCCAAACTGGAATGGCATGGTGAGCAAAAAAATGATGGATTTAGGCCCAAATCTTTGTACTGGGGTGAATGTATGACATTGTTCTACATTCTGTCCATCAATTGTTGTTTTTGCATTTGTCACCCCGAGTGGGACGGGTATGCCCAGACGTTGGTCCCGTGCTCTCCATGCCACTGGAGTCAAGCTATCCTGGCTGATGAGAGCTGAAAGCCCGAAACCGGTCCGAGGATGCTTGTTTCAAGTCCAGGGAGGACCTGGCCTGGCAGTTCGGGCTGGACTGTTCCCATTGGGCGCAGGGTCAAGACTGATTTGCATATGGCTGGGTCCAAACTGAAATGGCATGGTGAGCAACAAAATGATGGATTTAGGCCCAGATCTTTGTACTGGGGTGAATGTATGACATTGTTCTGCATTCTGTCCATCAATTGTTGTTTTTGCATTTGTCACCCCGAGTGGGACGGGTATGCCCAGACGTGGGTCCCGTGCTCTCCATGCCACTGGAGTCAAGCTATCCTGGCTGATGAGGGCTGAACGCCCGAAACCGGTCCTAGGATGCTTGTTTCCAGTCCAGGGAGGACCTGGCCTGGCAGTTCGGGCTGGACTGTTCCCATTGGGCGCAAGGTCAAGACTGATTTGCATATGGCTGGGTCCAAACTGGAATGGCATGGTGAGCAAAAAAATCGATGGATTTAGGCCCAGATCTTTGTACTGGGGTGAATGTATGACATTGTTCTGCATTCTGTCCATCAATTGTTGTTTTTGCTATGGGTATTTAGGGCTAGCTTAGGGGTGACATATGTTTTAAAAAGGAAGGTTTAGGCCTGGCAAAAGGTTTACTTTGCCAGGTCGAAATGGCAGTTTAAAACTGCCCATCTAGGCTGCAATGGCAGACCTGTAGACATGTTTTACGGTGCTCCTTTAGTGGATGGCACAATGAGTGCTGCAGTCCACTAGTAGCATTTAATTTACAGGCCCTGGGTAAATGTTGTTCTATATACTAGGGACTTACAAGTAAATTAAATGTGCCAATTAGGATTATGGCAATTTTATAATATTTATAAGGGAGAGCACACGTCCTTTACCCCTGGTTAGCAGGAGTAAAGTGTGCAGAGTCCTATGGCCAACATAAATGGGTTGAGCTACAAAAGGCAAAAATCTAGGGTACTACAACACAAAAAAATGGTAATTTCCAACAGAGGGCCTCTTGAGTTTTTTTGTTACTTCATCCAGACATATCACACAGAAAGATATATGGCTAAAACAAGCCAGATATGTCAATGCTTGTTAGTAGTATCAGATTAATGAGTAATCACAATGATTTAGTTGTGAATAACTGGATTAGAAAATGTTTCAGAGAATAGTAGATGTTAATTAAAAATTACAAGTGAATGGAAAGGAGTGGTGTTGGTCTTGTCTTAATCACTCCATTTCATACCAATTTCCTCTCCAGTTTCTCAATCTGTTTGCCACTTACGCCCTTCTTCTCCTCACATTTTTCTGAAATTATCCATCTGCATATCTCACACATCATCTCCTTCCTCTTCACCACTGCCTTTTCGCTCTTTCTTCCTGTATGTACCTTCCATCATGGAGCCGCAGTAGCACTAGTAACCTAATTCTGGCAGCACAAACGTTTTTTGTCACATCCACCGGCATCTGTGAACTGGACCGAAACTGTGACCCAAGCCTTACTTGTCCAAGAGTAACATTTGCTAATTTAATTTTTAAGATTTATTTCAGATATGTACAAAAACATCCATACCATTATCAAGTTGTGGAAAACTGCAAACACAAATATTACAAAATAAAAATTAAAACACCTGTAAAATGTAGCTGGAGAAACTGTTTCCTATTTCATATTGGATTTAGTAATGATTCTTATACCTTCAGATACAAGATGACCGAATGCAGAGTTTTAAACACAATTTGGGCACAGCTGGATCAAGGTCTCTCTCATTCCTCCACCAGTCAAGAAAAGCATTAAGTTAGATAATCCCAGCAGTCCGTGCTACACCTCATATCACCCAAAAAAACATTCAAGTCCTTCAACAGAGCACAGTGCTTGTTACCGATAATAATTGTAATTGTTCATCACATTCAATACTAGACCTTAATTAAAACATCTGTGTGAACACTGGAGGAAGAAGTGGAGGATTTTAAATGAACATTTTATTTTAACGTGCCTTTTATACTCACCGCATGGTGCCGCTAAAAAAGCACTGAAAACCTTCAAGGAATCATCAACAAATGTCAAACTTAGAGAAAGTCAGGCATTAACAGACAGTTTATTGGTCAAGCCTGAGATAGTCCAAGAAAATAGCAAACAATTTGCAGATTTAAGATCCCATTTTCCTAAACTGCATTGGCCTTGACTAGACTCTGACGAATAGCCGGCTTGGCAGTTCCGGCTGGATTGTTCCTATTGGAGCAGGATCAAGACTGATTTGCATATTGCTGGGTCTAATCTGAGGTGGCATGATGCGCAATCAAATGATGGGTTGGAATGCTACCCTGAGCGATTGCCAATGGTTAGACTTTTCTAAGCATTCCTCCCATTACCTTTTGTGTGTTTGCTTGATCTAAAACATGCATTTCCGTGCATTAAAACCTGCATTTCCTTCCTTGAGGCATATGCAGCAACACCTCTGTATTTGCACAGGTTCTCTGATTCATATATTCAGGGATACTAAACCTCTAACTGTAACTTAAAGTGGATGTCACTTTTGCAGTCGCTAAAAAAGCTACTATAGATGAAACCCTTTTCTAAAGGTTAGCATATATGGGCATTCGAAGCCTGCCAAGTAGCAGAGAAGAAGGAAGAGTTCCCAAAAAACAACTCATAGCACTGGCTCGCAATGAGGCCAGGGTTTGATCGTCCATGGCTTGAAAATCAAGGATATTGCTCTTAAAAACACTTAAGTGTTCTTCTGCATTAACTACATAACAGCATATGTCTCATAATGCATGTTCTGGTCTATTGGAAGACCTGAACCTGGAAATGGTGCTATATGCATAGCAACAAAACTATGGAAAACTGAGGAGTTGTAATGTGCACTTTCAATGACTTCCATAGCCAGGCTTAAGCCATCTAATATTGGGCTAAAGAGGGGAACTCCTGCCTCTTGGCAGTAAGCAGAGCTGCTTTAATTTTAATGCTGCCTGCAGCCCTGTCAAGTGCCACGCATCATGGGTTAGTCTAATGCATTTCAGAAGGTGTCCATGCATCATCGCACTATGATGGATGTCCCGCATATTTATCTCCTCTTCAGCATTGCCTGAAGCTCTTTTCTCTCCAGTGCAAGGTGTGCTCAACTCCTCCTTAAACGGTGTCCCTTAGCAGTGTGAGCCGGGCCCAGGGAGGTAAATCTAGTTGCCATGAAAACCAGCACTGGGTCCAGCTTGTTACAAAATTCCCGGTTACTTACTGTTAATCTTCATTACTCCGAGTCCAGGTCTTCCTGTTCCATTCCTGAGCCCGTCCTTCCCTCCCGGGGTTTTGTTTATGGTGATTGTTTTCTTACTTGTGAGTTTCTTCGGTATTTCTTGGTGACATGCTTCCCCCCTTTATGCATGCTGGGTAGGTGGTGCCATATTGGGGGAAGTATTTTGATAGGTTCTGTGGAGCAGGTGAACTGCTCATGTGTAAGGAATGAGACGGGAAGACGGACAAGGAGGTAATGTATAAAACAGTGTTTTGAGAATCACACATCTTGCACTCTGAGTAGCATCCAGCAATCCGAGAGCAAGCCTTGAAGCCGGTGCTTAACTAGGTATCCAGCGCCATGAGGCGAGGCCCAGCAAGGTCAAGACGCTCTGCTCAGACCTCCAGGTCGACAGGTACACAGACTGAAGATGGGACAGTTAGCCAGCACAGCGCTCCCATATTGATTTAGAATCAGGCAATCCCTTGAGCGATGCAGTCTTCTTTACTTTTCATGTTTTACTTAATCTTGCATTTTGCATGAGTGTATGTTTGTGCCAGATGTTGTGTTTCTATAGTCTATTTCTATGTAACATATCAGTCTTGCATAGTGAGTGCATAAACAGTGAACTGAGTTGCCTCTCGGATAGGTTCTGTCTATAAGTTGCCATTCATGGCAGTGCACGACTGAGAGGTCTAGAGTTGAGTATTAAGGCAGTGAAAGTTTCTCACTGTGCGGGTACGTGGCTTATGAGGTCTTCAGATCTAATGGTCAGTCTCTCAGCAGAGCGCAGGGAACAATGGTAAATGTTTCCCTTGAAGTATATTCCATGTCAGTGTTGCAGGCCCTGTTTACATTTCATAAGTTACTTCATGCTGCATTCCCTAGAGTATATGTTTTTCTTGGTGTTTTTTTCCAGTAGTTTCTTTATGTTTCATGCAAAATGTGACTCTTGAATGGTGCATACTGTTTAGAGAGCCGCCTCTAGGTGCTGGATGCGTTCAGGTTATGGGTGGGTGTGTGTTTATGCAGGGGCACAATTGAGAGAATTTCTCTGAGGGGTATCAGTGGGTCATAAAGTTGTTTAAACTATATGCACATCTGATCCGTAGCCTGTCTGCAGAACACACAGACCAACTGTCACACATATTCCCATTGTCATAACCATTTTATGTGAAAGTGTGTGACACACAGGTGCCAAAATGCTGACAGCTGCACACTAATGAAAAGAAAAGGCTGTATTTTCAGTTGAGGAGAGAGAGGGAGTGGGCGGGGGTAGGGTGTGTGTGTGTCTGTGGGGGGGATGTGGGGGGTTTGAAGTGATTATGTAATTGGGGTGGAGTCAATCAAACTGCCATTCAGAAGTTGCAGAGATTTAAGGTTATTAATATGACATGACTTCTTATGTATAAGTTTCTCAGGTATTACGTTTTGCTTAGGGTATTTTTCACCATTCGCTGACCAAAAGGTTAATGACGCATGAATCAATCACAGAGTTACCTCTGAAGCCCATGTGGCCATCATAGTTCAGCCCTCCTACAGGAGAGGAAGTTCTTGTTATAGAGCCGCAGTAGTACTAGTAACCGAATTCTGGCAGCACAAACGTTTGCTCATAGAGTGTGTAGACCAAGGGTCTCCACCCTTTTATGTAGTAAGAGTTACTTTTGTTCAATGAAAATCCTTCGGAGCTACTAACATTATCAGAGACGTAGTAACCGCATCAGACAAGATTACATTAGTGGCCACCACATGCAAGATTACCAGCAGTAATCGCCTTGTGTATCAGGCACGGTTGTCAGCAGTAATGTAGAAAATACTTTGGGAATGTGGAATGCCTCCAAGTGAGTAACATACAACAGCCATAGCTGCAGTGTCCCTTGCATCAAGTTTATAATATTAGTAATAGTCTCCCCAATACTGTTTTATTTTATCTCTCAAATATCAGCTTTAAATGTGTTTTCAGAAATTATACAATTTTTTTCCAAACATCAGCTTAAGAATTCTGAAAATACACTCATTTTTGTTTCAAATACACATATTTCAATTTTGGCATACATATATTAAGTAAGTAATACTTTATTGTTCAAGTAATTAAAACTTACAATACATCAATCTATCAATCAATCAATCAATCAGGGATTTGTGAAGTGCACTACTCACCTGTGAGTGTCTCAATGAGTTGGGGGGGATTCGAGCAGCTCCGTCTCATCCGAAGAGCCAGGTCTTGAGGCTCTTCCTGAATGCTTACAATGTGGGGGTTCGTCTGATGCTGAGGGGGAGTTTGTACCAGGTCTTGGCCGCAATGTAGGAGAAGGCTCTTCCTCCCGTTCTAGCTCTGCAGATGCGTGGGATTTCGGCCAGGGCAAGGTAGGCGGAGCGGAGGTTTCTCTTGGGTGCGTAGAAGGAGATTCTTTTGTTGAGGTATTGGGGTCCGGTGTTGTGGAGGGATTTGTAGGCGTGAGTGAGCAGCTTGAAGGTCACTCTCTTTTCGACGGGGAGCCAGTGGAGGTCTCGTAGGTGCTGGGTGATGTGGTCTTGTCGTGGGATGCCGAGGACGAGTCTGGCTGCGACGTTCTGGATGGTCTGGTGTTTGAGGAGTAGAGATCTCTTGATTCCGGCGTAGAGGGTGTTCCCGTAGTTCAGTCTGCTGGTTATGAGTTCGTGGGTGATGGTCTTTCTGGATTTGGGGGGATCCATTTGAAGGTCTTGCGGAGGCTGCGGAGGGTGTTGAAGCACGTGGAAGATACATCGTTGACCTGTTGGTTCATGGTGAGGGAGGAGTCGAGTATGATGCCGAGGTTGCAGGCGTGGTCCGTGGGTATGGGAGGGTTGCTGAGGGCGGTGGGCCACCAGGTGTCCCATGCGGAGGGGTGGATCTGAGGACGAGGCCTTCCGTTTTCTCCGAGTTGAGCTTCAAGCAGCTGTTGCTCATCCAGGATGCGACGTCTTTCATTCCTTCCTAGAAACTGTATCTGGTGATGTTGGGTTACTTGGTGAGGGAGAGGATGAGCTGGGTGTCGTCAGTGTAGGATACTGTGCTGAGTCCATGTTTTCTGCCGTTGGTAGCGAGGGGGGCCATCTAGATGTTGAAGAGCATTGGGCTGAGTGAGGATCCTTGGGGTACTACGCAGCTGATCTCTGTGAGTTCGGAGAGGAAGGGCGGGAGTCTGATTCTTTGAGTTCGGCCGGTGAGGAAGGAGCAGATCCAGTCTAGGGCAGTACCCTGTATGCCGGCGTCGTGGAGTCTGGTGGTTAGTGTGCGGTGGGAGACGGTGTGGAAGGCTGCTGAGAGGTCTAGCAGGATGAGGGCAGCCGTGTGGCCTTGGTCGAGGAGAGTGCGGATGTCGTCCGTGGCAGCTAGGAGGGCGGTCTCGGTGCTGTGGTTGCTGCGGAATCCGGATTGGGAAGTGTCGAGGATCGAGTTGGATTCGATGAAGTTCTTGAGCTGGTTGTTGACGATCTTCTCGGTGACTTTGGCTGCGAAGGGGAGGAGAGAGATGGTCTGTAGTTCTTGAGGTCCTGTGGGTCTGCGGAGGGCTTCTTGAGGAGGGGCTTGACTTCTGCACGTTTCCAGTCGTCGGGGAACATGCCTGTTTCAAGGGTGCAGTTGATAGTATGTTGTAGTTCGGGTGCTATAGCAGAGGCGGCTCTGTGGAAGATGTGCGGTGGGCAGGGGTATGCTCCTCATGGTCTTAGCGGTGTCTTCTGTGGTGACAGGGGTCCACGCGGTGATGGTAGGCTGGGTGGCATTGCCGGTGGTGGGTGTAGTGTCGGTGCCTTGGTTCCGTTCGTCGAAGTTGTTGTAGAGAGTCCTGATCTTGTGACGGCAGTAGGAGCTGAGTTTGTTGTAGAGGTCCTGGGAGGGAGGGATGTCGGAGGATTCGCTCTGGCGTTTGGTGAATTCTTGTATGATGCTGAAGAGTTCCTTAGAGTTGCGGGAGTAGGAGAGGATTCTGTCCTGGATGAAGTTCTTCTTCGTGGTTCTGATAAGTTGGTGGTGTTCTGTCATGGCGGTCTTGTAGGCGGGGCATGCTTCAGAGGTTTTGCTGTTCCTCCAAGCTTTCTCGAGTCATCGGCACGTACATCACAATATGATCGCCAAATAAAACATCATCCAATAAATAACATCATAAAATCTGTCATCAGTCAATTGGAATACCCAAGCTTTACTTGATTAAACTTGACCCATGAAGTAAGGAGACATTGCTAACCTATATCGTATGTCACATAATAACGATCCACTTCTAAAAACCACCAACTATGGAATACAATGCTACTCACTTTTCCCAGTTAAGTGTTAGAGGGAAAATGCTGTAATAACATAGTTTTACAGCATGGACCTTACTGTTTCAGCTCAATATATTTGCATTTGAAATTTTCCAACAGGCAATGTTCTTACCATGAATGTCTAATCTGTGCAAAATGGCCAAAAGAAAGTGCTACCTGCCTTTCCTAAATATCTTAATTCAAATTAAAACTATTCTTGTAATAGCTGACCTACAAGTAAAACTTCCTAGTTTAACATAACTAATCATACTTCACTATAAGCGTTCACAGTTAAAGGTAAAACCAATCAAATTCAGACTTAATTTGGTCCCCAATTCATATGATCATCATTTTTTTTTTTAAACAATATAAACACATAGGCATCTCCTGCGCACTGCATGTGCCACCGTCAGTTACCATTATAACTCAAACTTTGCTAGTTTTGACTCAGCAACAGACACGAACTTCAAGAATTTCCCACAAAACAAATCACCCCCTTGGAGACAGACTTTGATTGCTTGCGGACATATACATATATTAATTCAATCAAGCAAAACCTTCTATTTTAGTTCCCTGGGCTGCACACAGGAGAGTTCCTTACAGACAGACACCGAGCTATAAGTAGCTCACGAGCTTGGTGGATGGCTTTGTTGCATGGTTGATCATCCCCTTCCCATCTATGGTGCTGCATTCTGGTAAGCAGTGAGAGCAAGTCAATGCCAAAGCCTGCTTGACGAAGTGGCATCTTTTCTGGCAGTGTCGGAGGCTGGTGCAGAAAGAGGGAAGGCTGCTATCTCAATGCCTTTGAATCTAAACAGATGTAAGTTGCCTGACTGGTTGAATGGGGGCAGAATACCGCTCTTCTCTTCTCAGCTTGAGGGATATTAGGATTCTGAAAGGAAACTCAGGGTGCAGATTTCTCTGAGTGAGCAGTCAAGGCTGACCAACTGTGGAACAACTGTTGGTCCTCAGTAGATAACTGATAGGCAAATGATAATAAACAAGCAGGCCACCATATACTAAGACTTTTAAGTGCCTTTATTTTTAAGTGTCTGAACCCATTGTGACCTTCACTGTAAAATTCGTAGAGGGATGTAATCATAAAACGATTAAACCTGACCCTTAAAGTGGACAGAGAGATATCCCTTTCTCCATGACGGGCAACGGGATTCTGGTGATAAACATTTTGGCCCTGAGTTCCCTGGTCACATGGGTCATCTGTATGCATCAGACTTGTTTAGTCAGTTATCGGCAACAGCAGTGTGCAGCACGTCAACCCCGTAGCTACCCAGCAAGGCAATGGAGGCGATGGACAACTGTCAATCAGAAAGTGGGAGTTCCAGTTCACGGATGAAGATCAGAGTTTTTATTCTGTATGAGTAACAAAGATGAGGGACATGGCGAATGAAGAACCCAATGGGTACAGGGTGAAAAAGATGTTGGCAGGGTTTCTTGCACAGCTCAGGATAAGGGGGAAGCATTATTCAAAGATCTGCCCAGAGAAGTCATGTGAGGCTGAGGTTGGTGTCATTTTCGCTTGTTTGAAGCATTCTTTTTTTTAAGCTTTCTCTTTATACAAACATCTTGCCCTACAAACTTGAGATGACATACTAAATCGGGTTGTGAACAGCATAGACACATCAGTCAGTCAAAGTAAGTCAAAGTGATGTTTATTTAGACCCCAGGTCTTTAAACAACATAAAAACATAGCGTTTTATATACACTCTAATATAAATATTTTCATCAACAATTATCATTAAAACGGGTATCCTTATGTATATAAAAAAGATAAGAAAAATAAGAAAATCCGTTTTTCACCCACTTCATTACACAGTGCATGGATCATAATCACACCACTTCATTTCACCCATTGAATAAAAGGATAAATAGATTTAAACCTTCCTATTAAAAATTGTCTTTTCTAAGCTTCATATCATATCAACTTTTATGCTATTAGTCAAGTTCTGTCTTTCAGTCCTCCAAAGAAGTCTACCGTCAAACCACTTTCAAGGGAGACTGATGCCCCATTGCCCACGAGTCCTTGCTCCTCTCTCAATAAAGGGAGCCTATGAGAATGCCTGCTAATGTTGTGCCAGATCCTCGGACTGCAAATGGTGAAGAGTATGACTGAACTGGAGGGGTTGGATAAAAGTGGCATGACTTGTGAGGAGAGATTGACTCAAGGAAGAGAGATGGGGAGACAATGCGGAGACTTTCCCTGCCCCTGAAACCCGTTCACGGTGGAGGTTGTAGTGACCTGGGGGCAGGGCACTAGGACCCTGCAGTGGACTGTGGGGACACCAAGGGAACCGGACACCACATCCGGTCAAGGGGGAAGAGCACACTACAGATCGGGGAAGAAGCGTGGGCAGACGTGTGTGGACACAGCGCAGCGCATGTACACTAATAAAGAAACTGCAGATCCTTACCTGTCTCCCGTGCATCTGTGGGGAGAGGGACACGACAACTGGTGACGAAGGTGGGATCGTCCACCACCCTTCAGAAGAGCAGAAGTGGATCGGATCGTTTGTTCCCCCGAAGAAAGCGCGACGGAACCAGGAGCCCACCCTGGTCCGCTGGCCAACACAAGGAACATCGTGGCAATCGGCGCGGCGGTAAAGAAGAAAAAGCGGAGCCAGGAGCCCACCCTGGTCCGAGTCAAGCAGCAAAGAAACAGCGACGCGGGAGCCCACCCCGGCCGCCGAAATAGCGGTAAGAGCGCTGTGAGAGGAGAGAAACAAAGCATCGGCCAGCAAACAGAAGAGCCGACAAGCGTCAGCACCCGAGAGTGCTCAGAGAGAACTAAAGAGAAAGACGCGCGCTAGTTCAAACGAACTATCGCGAGAGCGGCGGCCATTTTGAGGACAGGCAGAGCAGGCCAATTAGAAGCCAGGAATAAGTGGCGGCCATTTTGAGAGGTCAGGCAAAGCGAGAGGGACAAAGAAACATCGCGAGACTACGGCGGCCATTTTGGAGTCAGGCAACTAAGCCAATAAGAACAAAATACAGCGCGGCAGCCATTTTGAAGTCAGGCGGCCATTGAAATAGATAGGGAAAGAGAAAAACAGAGCGAAAGAGTCAAAAAAGAAGAAGAAAACAGTGGAAATAAAGCGCAATAAAGAGGAAACAAAGGGACAAATACAGAAACAAAGGAAATAAAAAGAGGAAGAAGAGTAGAGGAGTGCCAAGGAAGGAAATGAGCGACAACGATGAGAAACAAAGCACGCAAGCAGTCTTCCGCAGGCCTTTACCATTCAGCCTATCAGAGCCGCAGGCAGGCATCCGGTGGGAAAGATGGATCAGAAAATTTGAGCGCTACATGAGTGCCACGGACGTCCTGGATAACAAGCAACTGCACCTACTTTTGAATCTAGCAGGGGGTGAGATAGAAGATCTATTGCTAACGTTTCCTGTTGAACAAACACAGAACTACAAGGGAGTGATAAAGTGTCTCACACAAAAATTCGACCCCCAACGCAACGTTGATTTCGAAAGATACACGTTCAACACGGCGTGCCAGCAAGGCGAAGAGAGCCTAGATGACTTTGCAACGAGACTGAGAAAACTGGTCACGTACTGCGAATTCGACAAATTTGACAATGAGCAAGCGATAAGACTGCGAATAATTGAGGGCTGTAAATCAGTGGAATTCCGAGCACGAGTGCTGAAGGAACCAACGACGCTGGAAAAGATATTGACAATGGCTCGCACAGAAGCACGAGCAACGGAACAGGCAAAGCAGATGGAAATTGGAAAGGAGAAGAGAGTAGCACTAGCACATCGCGTCACGAGGAACGTAAACAAGAAGGAATTCCAGGCGCCGGTCCCACCCGGAAGGGCGAACAAACATGTTACAGATGTGGGCTCGAGTTTCCCCACATCGGCGCCTGCCCAGCAATGGGCCAGAAGTGCAGAAAATGCAACAGGGACAACCACTTCTCAAGCGTGTGCATGACCAGGCAATTCAGAGGTGAGAGAGGCCGAGCGACAAGACCGCGGATGACCAGCAACAGGTATGCCCGACACATGGAAACAGCAAATCGCAGCTCCTCTGAGGAGTCAGAAGAAACGGCAGCACCTGCGAGCGCGGCAAGACTCTACCTAATGTCGGACGCGCCCAGAGAAAGCGGTGAGGCAGAGCACGTTCACCTGGTAGACAAGAGAGAAATAAAGAAGACAGCCACTGTGAACATCGATGTGGGAAACCACCAGGCAAGCTTCGTACTTGACAGTGGAGCAACATGCAACATCATGTGCATGTCCGAATACAAAAAGATGAGAACAAAGCCACAGCTACTGCCATCGACCGTGGACGTATTCACCTGGGGCTCCAAGAGCCCGGTAGAAAACATGGGAAAGTTCACAGAGACACTAACATACAAAGGCAGATCTTATCGTGAGGAAATACATGTACTCAAGGGCGACATCCCAGCGCCATGCCTACTAAGCAATGTGACGGCACAATTGATGGGGCTACTGGCAATGACATATCACATGTCGGAAACGGAGAACATCCTGCAAGAATACCCAGCCATACTGAAAGGGCTTGGCAAGCTGAGAGGGAAACAAATAACATTGCATATAAATGAAGCAATCAAGCCAGTAGCACGACATCACAGACGGGTACCAATTCACCTACAACCACAGGTGGCAGAGGAGATCAATAGCCTACTGGCACAGGATATAATAGAGGCGGCAGACGGCCCAACACCGTGGGTGTCTCCGATCGTGGCGGTTCCAAAGAAGAACACCTCCAAAATCCGCATATGCGTGGACATAAGGATCCCAAACAGCGCAATCACAAGGGAACGCCACCCGGGACCACACCTGAACGACATGATTAGCTGCCTCACTGGAGCGTGCCGATTCTCAAAGCTCGACCTATGCAAAGGGTATCACCAGTTACAGTTGGTCCATCAGTCCAGGTACATCACGACATTTTCCACTCATCTGGGCCTGTTTAGATATAAGCGACTGAGCTTCGGAATATCGTCGGCAGCGGAAATATTTCAGGAGACCATACGACAAGTGATCAGACCGGTCCCGAACAGCTTAAACTACAGTGACGATATCTTAGTGTTTGGGAAAACAGACAAGGAGCATGACACGGCGTTATGTAAAGTGTGCACACAACTGGAGAAAGCGGGCCTCACACTCAATGGAGACAAATGTGAGCTAGGAAGAAAGGAACTAGTGTTCTTTGGACACATCTTTTCGAAACAAGGGATGAGGCCAGATCCCAGCAAAGTTGAAACGCTACAAAATGCAAAGCCACCGACGGATGTCGCAGAAGTATGATCATTCCTAGGACTCGCCAGCTACTGTGCGAGATACATACAGGATTTCGCTACAGCAAGCACACCACTGAGGGAACTGACCAAACAGGGTCAGAAATTCATCTGGTCTCAGGAATGCAACAAGGCATTTGAGGACATAAGACAAGCGGTGGTGACGGTGGAACATCTGGCCTACTTCGACCCCCTGCTCTGCACCGAACTGACTGTGGATGCCAGCCCAGTGGGACTGGGTGCAATACTAGCACAGCACCTGCCAGGAAGAGAGTCACAAAGGAAGATTGTCGCATACGCAAGCAAAAGCTTGACGGATATTGAAAAGGCCTACTCGCAACCAGAAAAGGAGAGCCTGGCTGTGGTGTGGGCATGCGAGCATTTCCACATGTTTATCTATGGGAAGCCGTTCACCATCATAACGGACCACCAAGCGCTGGTGACAATCTACGGCAGCCCATCGGCCAAAATGCCACCCAGGATTAAACGCTGGGGCATCAGACTGATGGACTATGACTTCACATTTGTGCATAAACCAGGGAAAGAACACAATCCTGCAGACTACATGTCAAGGCACCCGTTACCACAGGCTCACGACACGACATCGATAGCAGAGGAATACCTAAACTTTGTGCTCAAGCAAAGCACGCCAGCACCAATAACACTAGCGGAGTTAGAAAGGGAGACGAGAGAAGATGGCACGCTGCAACTGGCAATGGAGATAACGAGAAGACAAAGATGGAGGCACATCAACAACAACTGCACCTGGGAAACAGGGATATGTAAAGAAGAAGTGCTAGCTCTGCAAAAGATAAATGAAGAACTGTCGGAGACGGAAAGTGGAATACTAATGAGAGGGACGAGAATTGTGATACCAAGATCACTCAGGAGACAAGTGATAGATTTGGCTCACGAGTCACACCGAGGCATAGTATCAACAAAGAAACTGTTAAGAGAGAAAGTGTGGTTTCCTGGACTAGATCGCATGGTCGAAGACACAGTAACGACATGCCACCTATGTCAAGTGACAGGAGCACCGCCCAGACACGCACCGCTACAAATGTCAGAGCTTCCAAGAGCAGTATGGACAACACTGGCAGCTGATTTCTTTGGCCCACTGGACACAGGAAACTACTTGCTGGTGGTCATCGATGAATACTCAAGATTTCCAATAGTGCGACACGTCTCATCGACATCAGCAACACTACCGATTTTAGATGATATATTCGCTGCATGGGGCTCACCGGAAACTCTAAAGACGGACAATGGTCCTCCATTCTCAGGAGAAGACTTTCGCAGATTCATGACCTATCTAGGGATAAGTCACCGGAAGATAACTCCACTGTGGCCTCAAGCTAATGGAATGGTGGAGAGGTTCATGGAGAACATCAAAAAAGCAGTTCAAAGGGCGAAGCTAGCGCAGATATCACTTAGCCAAGCTCTATGCCAGATATTGCGGGACTACAGAAACACACCGCACAACTCCACAGGAAGATGCCCAGCGGAGCTCGTGCTGGGGAGGACAAGTAGAACAAGGCTGCCACAAATAGAAGCAATGACAGCGCCAGATCGCAGCAATATCGCAGAGAAAGACAGAGAGGAGAAAGAAAAAATGAAACGATATGCAGACGCCAAGCGGCACGCCAGATCGTCAGGTCTCAAGGAAGGAGACACGGTGGTAGTGCGCCAACGACAACAAAGGAAATCGGACAGCATGTTCTCCAAAGACCCGCTAATAGTAACTAAAGTGAAGGGCCCAATGATCACGGCAGAGTCAGAACATCGGAGGATAACGCGGAACAGCTCACACTTCAAAGAACTGAAGGAGAAAAAAGAGGAAGACCAAGATAAGGAAACAGCAGAACAAGAAGAGCAGGAGCAGACCAGGAAGGAAAGAGACAATGGTGAGGGACCAGCCAAGGAGCAACAGACGGAGGCCGGCCCGAAAAGAGCATGCAGACGGCCAAAAAGGCTAATAGAAGAAATGTAATGATGGGAAGCACAGTGACCTGTGCCAGGGCAAACTTGCATCTATCTCTATCAACAGATCTCTGTATTTCACTTTTCTAGTCACTTCTTCGTGACAAAGGGGGGAGATGTAGTGACCTGGGGGCAGGGCACTAGGACCCTGCAGTGGACTGTGGGGACACCAAGGGAACCGGACACCACATCCGGTCAAGGGGGAAGAGCACACTACAGATCGGGGAAGAAGCGTGGGCAGACGTGCATGGACACAGCGCAGCGCATGTACACTAATAAAGAAACTGCAGATCCTTACCTGTCTCCCGTGCATCTGTGGGGAGAGGGACACGACAGAGGTGATCACAGACTCTGGAGTGGAGTCTAGGTGCGGGAGGTGCGGTTAAGATACAGTGTGGGAGGAGATGGCGAGGTGGAGGAAAGACCCGTAGATGATGAAAGGAAATGGCATATGGGAAGGTGTGGGAGTGGGGAAGCATGGTCGACAACCTGAAATCGATAAACAAACAGACGAGATCTCTCTTGGGGCACGACAAGTTTGTTATTCTCATATTCAAATTCGAGTAACTGTCCTCCTATTCTTGACTAAGGTTCAAAGTTAGGGTTCTTCTTCGCTGCTCTGTTCACTGTTACTCTCACAGCTACATCTAAAGGTCTAAGGTGTGTAAAGGGGTACATATAGATGAAGGGCAAGATAATGTAGGCCTTCGACCCCTCAAGGAAGTCTCTGTGGTCCTCAGTCTAGTACATGGGTACTCACAAACTTTCTCTCGGGGGCCAAATTTACAGTGTGGTTTGTGGCCGAGGGCCGCACCAGTGGGGCGGGGTCAGTGGAGGGGCGGGGCAAGAGGAAAAAAAACAAAAAACTGTGACCATGAGGTTGAACACAGGCCCCTGCAGTGGACGCATTCGTCCACTGAGCCACCAGACCCGGAGACCCGGCATACACATATCTATCTATCTATCTCTCTATCTCTCTCTCTCTCTGTCTCTATCTATCTCTATCTATCTCTATCTATCTATCTCTCTCTCTCTCTATCTCTCTCTCTCTCTATCTCTTTCTCTATCTGTCGCTGTCTCTATCTGTCTCTGTCTCTATCTGTCTCTGTCTGTCTCGGCCTCGGTCTCTATCTGTCTCTGTCTCTCTCTGTCTCTATCTCTCTCTATCTGTCTGTCTCTCTGTGTCTCTATCTGTCTCTATCCGTCTCTGTCTCTATCCGTCTCTGTCTCTGTCTCTCTGTCTCTATCTGTCTCTGTCTATATCTGTCTCTATCTGTCTGTCTCTGTCTCTCTCTGTTTCTGTCTCTAACGGTCTGTCTCTCTCTGTCTCTATCTATCTCTGTCTCTGTCCCTATCTGTCTCTGTCCCTATCTGTATTTGTCTCCATCTGTCTCTGTCTCTTTCTGTATCTGTCTCTATCTGTAACTGTCTGTCTCTATCTCTATCTGTCTCCCTCTGTCTCTATCTCTATCTATCTCTATCTGTCTCTATCTGTCTGTGTCTCTCTGTCTCTATCTGTCTCTATCCGTTTCTGTCTCTATCTGTCTCTGTCTCTATCCGTCTCTGTCTCTATCTGTCTCTCTGTCTATATCTGTCTCTATCTCTGTCTCTGTCTCTATCGGTCTATATCTGTCTCTATCTCTCTCTGTCTCTATCTGTCTCTGTCTCTATCTGTCTCTGTCTATCTCTATCTGTCTCTCTCTGTCTTTGACTGTCTCTGTCTGTCTCTCTCTCTGTGTCTGTCTCACTCTCTGTCTCTCTCTGTGTCTGTCTCTATCTGCCTCTGTCTGTCTCTATCTCTATCTGTTTCTGTCTCTATCTGCATCTCTGTCCCTGCCTCTATCTGTCTCTGCCTCTATCTGTCCCTGCCTCTATCTGTCTCTGTCCAAACAGGAAGCTTCCCAAAAGGCCATTTAAAAGTCAGCTGTGAAAGCGCTTACAGCTGACTTTTAAAGGGCCTTTTGGGAAGCTTTCTGACAGTGCCATGAGGTCACAGAGGCCGGCAGTAAACACAGAAGATGGCTGCAGGAGCATACGTAGTGAATACCTATTTAATAGGTAATCACTACATATGCTCCTGCGGTCATCTTCTGTGTTTACTGCTGGCCTCACTAGAAACGTAGACAAGGCAAGGTCCGCGGGCCGCTGGCAGCCCGCGGGCGGTACTATGAGTACCACGGGTCTAGTAGTTTCTGTGAATATCTCAATGGGTGAGAGACCCTCGTGTCCTACTAAAAGGTGTATTTAATTTATTTTGCTATAAATCTAATGATTTATTGCCACCTAGTGGAAGACAGAGGAACAGTGCACAGACAATCTTGGATCAAGCCGTCTCGAATGAAGCGCTCTCAAGCCAAGACACACACTGGCACCTAAAAGTGATAATCCGGTGTTAATCCTTGCACCATGTCCCCACCCCCTAAAGCAAAATATATCGGCAAGGGAAGTTCATATTTTTTCATCTAAAGATAACACGATGACGGGTGGGAGGTCGGTTGTTTTACGGGTCCTGTCCCCTTTGCACTGTGTCTCCTCCATGGTCATCCAGAGGAAAACAGCATTTACAACGCTGTCATCACATCGCGTAACTATTACAACGCAGTCGTTACAACGACCGTGTTATTAGAACGCGATGCCTTTACATCGCAAGTCATTAGAACGACTTGCTGTAGGGGGTGCTCTAACCTAAGGAATAGTATAATTTACTATTCCAACACCTTCCCTACTGTTGCGCAGGCTGGAGTTGGAATAGTAAATTATACTATTCCTAAATCCAGCGCGCCCCCTACAGCAAGTCGATCTAATGACTTGCAATGTAAAGGTATCGCGTTCTAACAACGCGGTTGTTGTAACGGCCGCTTTGTAATGGAACGCGATGTTATAGCATGCGATGTAACATGCTATATTCTCATCCAGAATGGAAAGGCTGCAGCCCAGGGCTGGACTGGGAACTGAAACCGGCCCTGGCAAACTGCCCGGGCGGCCCCCCTGGGGGGCTGAGGGGGTGCGGCCTAGCTGTTTGCAAGGGCCGGTTTCTGCCGATTTTGTTACAGGGAGCCGATATTGCTGGCCCCCGGTAACAAAAATAGACCCCCAGGGGTCCAAAACCGGCCCCCACCCTGGCGGCCCACCGGGGAAATGCCCGGTGTCCGCTACGGCCAGTCCGGCCCTGCTGCAGCCCGTTCAAAAAATATGTGTAGGAGTGATGCAAAATGTGGTAAAGTCAATTAAACAGTCCATAAGTTGAAGGCCGAAACGAGTTGTGATATAACCATCTAGCGCTTCGTAGAAGCCGTCGCAGTCGGTGAGCTTGGCCACAATGCATTTGAAACAGAACACATTAGAGAGAATTAAAGCGTAGGCATTGAAGGTTACAGGTGTGCGCGCCTAGAAGAACTCGGAAATCCGATCCCTAACAAAATCATTCAAGTCTGTGTTGTTGAGAGTTTGAAGTGGACCCCAGGGACCTTTTCCTGTGAATATCCCTAAGCTGTGGGTTGCAAACAATGAGGCACAAAGGAGAACCAAACAGCTTGCAGGCCCCACTTCCATCATCAAGATTCAAAGAGAAAGATGGAGAGACAAAGTGGTGAGTGAAGTATAATAATAAAAAAGAAATTCCAGTGTCGTAGGAAAAAGTAGAAGATATATATATGCCGGCAAACCTGAGGGTCATCTGCAACTCCTAAATGTATGTTTTCAGTGGCTTAGGAGAGTCATGGTCCTTGCTAGACTCCTGGTAGATAAGGAAGTTTACCCCAGAGAGTGCCAAAGAGAGCCCATGTGGTGGGTGGGATATATCTGTGGCTCTGGTGCTGTAACGTGCCTGCAAAGGTCAGCGTGTTGTTCAGTATTACAGTATATTGATTACAGTCGACTGCATGCAATCCGATTCCTAATGGCAAAAGGGGCAAGGGGCTCAGAAAAGGGAAAATACAGTGGGAGCAATTTCTGAGAGAGACACTGCTGCCTTTCCCCTGTTCTTAGTTTAGAAACAGAGGGAAGAGTGCACTAGCCACGGTGGAGGAATACAGTGTTGCAATTATATGGTGGTGCATTCAAACAACTCAGTATAGTAAGTGTTTCCAGACCGATATTAATGTAAAATGTTTTTCTTGTTAACTCCGATATTTCTTTGTTTAATTATGCTTTATTGAAGAAAAACAAAGCGAAAAAGAATATACCTACAAGAATAAGAATAATCCTTAAAAAAATAATTTGTGTAGAGCCTATAGATATTCAACAATATAGGAGAATATGATTCAAACAAACCCTGGTATAAAGGCTCAATATCTTCAACAGCATTAAATAGCATAGATAGCAATGCATACATTTTGAAGAATTGTCAGTAAGAAGAAGAGGAGAAATGAAGAAAAGGGAAGAAGGGGCAGGAATGCCTTACAAAGAAGAGAAGACAACTTAATTAGAAAAGAGATCCCAATGTTAATATTCACAATTAGCATTAATTAAATAAGAAAATACTGCAATGCCAAAAAGTCATGGAGGGTGAAAAACTGCATCTGCAGCAAAGACCCTAGCCTGGTGTCTAGATAAAAAGGAGGAAATTAGCAACCATGGGAAATCTCTCTTAATCATTTGTTGAGTAGATGCTGCATTCTCTCTTTCAAGTCTATGATTGCCACACAACATATTTCACCATCTGACAAAGGGAATATTTCTAGACGTAATCTTTCCAGCTAGACGTAATAATTTGTAAAGCAATAGCAATAAGCAGATCAACAAACTTTCCGCCCATGAGATTGGAATGCCAAATGTGAGAAGAGTCACCTAGAAAAACCTGAACTTTATCAAATGGTAATGTAATTAAAAATATTTCAGTAATCCTGTTCCAAACTTGTAGCTAAAATAAATTTACTTTTAAGCATTCATAAAACATATGCAGTATATCACTGCTTCAGTTTCTGCATGACCAGCATTTGTTACCCATAGAGGGTTTAAATTTATGAAGGGAAGTAGGAGTTAAAAACAAGCTGTTATAAAAAGAAAAAATACAGCATTTGCGTAGTGCTGGCTGAACGAGATCCTGAATGAATTTTAGACCAAATTCAATTCCATATTTGAAGGGGGAGGATGCATTTAATATGATGCATTGAAGACCAGTTTACCACTGTAATACCACTTTGGTTTTTGGTCTGTTATCAAAGTCAATGTCAACACCCTTATACATAAAATAAGCGCTTCTGTTGAACAATTATAGACAGAAGAAAGTGTTTCCTGACTAGTAATAAACTAATAATTGATATCTGAGGAGAAGACAAGGATTGTGAAATAACACCTTTTAGGAATTCATATTTATGATTATAAAAGGTGGGTAAATTAAATATACCTTGAATTTCTTGAACAGAAATGAAACCTGCGTCTGAAAGTAATTGACTCACAGCGATAAGACTCTTTTTTATCCAGTCTTTCCAAAAAAGTGGTATTATTTATTTTAATATTGCCATTATACCAGATAGGAGATAGTTTAAAATTATTTAGGTTTGAAAAAGAATGGGTAAGAATAGGCTTTGCTAAACAAAACAGAATAATAATTAAAAGTGGAGGAAAAGGACTCAGGATGTTGTGAAACATAAAACAAATCCTTAAATGTAAATTGCAGTATAAAGAAATGTTTTAAACTCTGCCAGGTAGTACAATTTGTGGAAGCAAAACCCCATACCCACATATTAATTAGTGGAATCAGAACCCCATACCCCAATATTTAAACTGCCCCAAAATTTAGATCACTCCAAAATTTGTCTCAGGCAGTTCTGCTCCCGGTTGATCTTCTGTAAAAAAGCAGCCTACCCAACATCAATTTAGCAGAGTAGTGAATTAAGTACCTGGGACCACTCAATAACAGAATTATAGATCAGAGGAAATTTAAAGGATGTTATTACAGAAGTATCAAAATCAAGCAATGCAGCAGCGGCGGATGTGCAGAACCTGTGCACGGGTGAGGTGGGCGGAGTGGATCACTGACATAATGTCGACGGACCGAATATCGACCTACAACAATATCGAGTCCAGAATATCGATGGACAGAATATCGACAACCTATCTCTACAAAGGTAAGTACAAAAATATCGAAACCAAAATATCGTTGTTTAAAATATCGTTGTATAAAATATCGTTTTTTTAAAATGTCTTAAAAATAATGTAAAATTAATTAAAAAATAAATATAAATAATAAAAACTTTGGGGTCTATTACGATGGCGGGCGGACTGTGTCCGCCCGCCACCGCAATGGCAAACTGGACCGCCCACAAGAGGTGCGGCGGTCCCGCACTGGCAATTAGGATGCCACCGCCACGGTTGGCGTGGCATCCCGCATATATTGAATTGCGGCGGGCGGTGCTGTAAGCAGCACCCGCCACAATGCAATATATGCATGCTGTGCATTGGCATGCACAACGTGACAGGCACCGCGCAGTGCCTGCCACCTTGCCCATGCCAATGTTGGGCGGCACCATAGGTACCCCCCAAGTGCAGCCCCCCATGCCCCTGGGGGCCCACAACGGGCCCCCGATGCGAAAACCGCATGCCTTTCCATGGCGGAGTCTCCGCCATGGAAAGGCATGACACCGCCCACATCATAATATGGATGGCGGTGCCTGCAAGGCACTGCCGCCATATTATAGGCCTTTTCCGCCCGGTAGGCAATCGAGACGATTGCCTACCGGCGGAAAAGCGGCGGACGGTCTTTCCGTCCGCCGCGGTACCCCCGCCATGCTAATGTGGCGGGGGGGTAAAAGGCCGTCCGGCGGGGTGTTTTGGCGGGCGGATCGCCACCGCCGGTTGGGCAGTGGCGATCTCCCCGCCATGCTAATAGGCCCCATAGTTACAATTATTTAAAATAGTTAAAAATGGTAAAAAATATATGTAATATATAAAAAAATAAAACATACATATTTAAAAAAATAAAATATATATATTAACTTAAAAATATGAATAAATAATTATTTAATTTAATTATAAAATGTAAGAAACATAAAAAGTATAAATACATATATATATTCATAAAGCTGTAATATAAATATAAAAATAAATTATATATAATACATTAAAATATTAAAATTAATATTTATTTCTAATAAAATATTTTACACTACATTAACTATAACAATAGGAAAATGTTGGATAGCGTAGGGAATAAAATTACTATTCCCACTCCAAAAACTGCAACAGTAGGAAATGTTTTGGATAGCGGAGTGGAATATTTTACTATTCCCACTCCACTTAGTGCAACAGTAGGGAAAGTGTTGGATAGCGGGAAGGTAAAAATTACTATTCCCACTCCAACGAGTGTAACAGTAGGGAAGTGTTGAATACCGGAGTACTAAAAATTACTATTCCTACTCCAGTGAGTGCAACAGTAGGGAAAGTGTTGGATAGCGGGTCGGTAAAAATTACTATTCCCACTCCAATGAGTGCAACACTAGGGAAAGTGTTGGATTGCGGGTATGTAAAAATTACTATTCCCACTCCAGCGAGTGCAACAGTAGGGAAAGTGTTGGATAGCGGGGGGGCAAAAATTACTATTCCCACTCCAGTGAGTGCAACAGTAGGGAAAGTGTTTGATAGCGGGTGGTAATAATTTTCTATTCCCACTCCACCAAGTGTAACAGTAGGGAAAATGTTGGATAGCGTAGGGGAATAATTTACTATTCCCACTCCAGCAAATGCAACAGTAGGGAAAGTGTTGGATAGCGGGTTGGTAAAAATTACTATTACCACTCCAGTGAGTGCAACAGTAGGGAAAGTGTTGGATAGCGGGTGTGTAAAAATTACTATTCCCACTCCAGCGAGTGCAACAGTAGGGAAAGTGTCGGATAGCGGGGGGGTAAAAATTACTATTCCCACTCCAGCGAGTGCAACAGTAGTGAAAGTGTTGGATAGCGAGTGGGAATAATTTACTATTCCCACTCCACCAAGTGTAACAATAGGGTAAATGTTGGATTTCGTAGGGGAATAATTTACTATTCCCACTCCAGCAAATGCAACAGTAGGGAAAGTGTTGGATAGCAGAGGGGAATAATTTAGTATTCCCACTCCTGCAAAATAATTAACATTAATTAACAAATAATTAATTTCTCAAAAATAATTAACCTCCCACCATATTCCCCTATAAACAACAACACCAACATTATAAAATATTACACAATTAACATACCTAAATATCAATTAATTAATTAATTAATTAACAATTAACAAGCAAATTAAAAACCATCAAAAATAAATTAGATCACACAATTAACACTTTAAAATAACTTTAAATAAATATTATATATAAAAATATTAAAAAATGTATTACAATTAAATTACTTCCCACCCTACTCCCCTATCAACCCACAACACACCCCTAAAAAAATTACCCAATTAACACATTTACCAATTAATTATTAATAATTAATAATGAATTAATATTTTTTAACACAATTAACAGTATAAAATATTAATTACATAAATATTAATTAATAAAATTATTAATTAATTAATTATAATTAAATTACTTCCCACTCTACTCCTCTATAAAACCACAACCCACACCTAAAGAAATTACACATTTACCATATTTACCAATTAATTATTATTAATTAATAATAAATTAACATTTTATTAATAACCAATTAATTAACACAATTAACATTATAAATTATTAAATACATTAATATTAATTAATAAATAAATTAATTAATTAATTTCAATTAAATGACTTCCCACCCTATTCCCCTATAAACCCACAACCCGCTACGGAACTAAAACGCAATATTTATTTATTTTAAAAATTAATAACTTACATTTTTTGATTAATTAATATATTATAATTAAATTACTTCCCACCCTATTCCCCTATAAACCCACAACCCGCTACGGAACTAAAATACGCAAAGAATTTTAAACATAAAATTAATTACTTATAAAAAATTCAAACATACAATAAAAAAATAACCTATACTTTTAAAACATATACTAACATAAAAAACACTAAAAATGTTTTCGATATTATTAACAACGATATTTTGACTTACCATATTACTAACTTCGATATTAAGTAAAACGATATTTCCTACCTGCATGTCGATATTCTTGTAGTCGATATTCTTGCAGGTCGATATTCTGTCATATCGAAATTTAAACATCGATATTATGGCATATCGATATTTACAACTCGATATTATGTCTGCGTACCGGGCGGAGTGGAGGTTCCTGGGTGGTAGGTGGAAATTCAGGCGGTGGTTCAGGTAGGCAGGTCCTTGGTCTTGGAGAGCTTTGTAGTTCTGGGTCTGTAGTTTGAATTGGACGTCTTTTCTGGATGGGGAGCCAGTGGAGGTCTTTCAGGTGCTGGTAGATGTGGGTTCACTTGGGCAGGTTGAGGATGAGTCTGAACGCTGCATTCTGGATCATCTGGAGTCTTCTCATGAGTTTGGTGGTTGTGCCTGCATAGAGTGTATGGCTGTAGTCCAGCCAGCTGAGGGTGATGAAGGCTTGTGTCAGCGTTTTTCTGGTGTTGGTGGGTAGCCACTTGAGAATTCTGTGGAGCATGCGGAGAGCATGGAAGCAGGATAAGGAGTCTGCGTTGACTTGACGTTTCATGGAGAGTTCACTGTCCAGGATGATGTCGAGGTTGATGGCGTGGTCTTTCGGAATGGGGGTGGATCCAAGTTCCGATGGCCACCGTGAGTCATTCCAGAGAGAGGTGTATCTGCCAAAGATCAGAACTACACCATACATAATTCACCCCTTTGTTCCTGTTCCATCCTTAACATAGGATGCAAATTTGACAGCCTAAATTCTTTCTATTCCTTTATCTGCTCTATGAAAGCATTTCCTTCTTCCCAATTCCTCACAAATTTGACTCCTCTCTCATTATATTCTCTAATATAATTATGCTTCTCACTACTCAAGATGCATATATGACCCTGATTAGTAGTTTTAGTTTCATCTTGTTTTGGGCAATCACCTTATCTTCCTTTATAAACACATTCTCTAAAGACACATTAAAACCATCGTTGTTAAATATAGGAACATATATATTATAAGAAAGGGCATATGAAATTGGAAATTGTACATATGCTGCTCTCTCTCCAGCAGAAGTAGGAAGGAAAGCACACACCGAGCCTACTCTTCATTACCTTTATAAGCTTGTGAATAATTTTAGTATAAATATTATCCTGAAAACCACTAACTATATACTTCCTATGCTCTGGTACATCATGTTTTAATTAATTTCTAACACTAGCATATTAAACGTCATTAGAAGCGTAACCCACTGGATTTAGTAAGCACAATAACAGTCCCACTAAGTCTAATAATATTCTTAATATTATCACTAACCCTAAATATTCTTTAGCTCTTGCTGTACTCTATCGCCTAGTTGAGACAAAAAAAAGTTATCATAAAGGCAACAAAAAGTTTCTTCAAAACAATAATTGATTTCTCCTTTTTTCGTTTTTTGTTTTAATTTCTAACACTAGTAAATTTGACATGATTATAAGCATATCCCATCGCAGTTAGTAAGCACAAAGACAGTCCCCTTTAAGACTATGATACTTCAAAAATTCAAAGGCAACACCATTTTTCTTTAAAACAGTAATAGATTTCTTCTTTTATTTCTTTTCTTTAAAACAATAATGAAAATGAAATTCAAAATAATCTCATAATTTCAATTCTATATTTCAGTCATTTATCTTTGTTCAACAACTGTCTCTTGATCTTTTCTATCTATATTATCTCTTTTCACTAATTCAAGGTGGTTCTTCTTCTGTTTCAGTTTAACACCCAGATCCACTCTAAAACTTGTACTGACATTGGTTCACTGATTTGTGACTTTCCAGCTCTACTTCTTCTTCTTATGACACTGTACCTATATATAACTGCACTTTTTCATGATTTGGATCAGAGACTACTTCTTCTTTCTGCCACTTGTGCTTTTGACTTTTACACTGTAACAGCCCTTCACTCTGATCACTATTTGGAAGTTGGAATTTATACTTTTTAGGTTCTTCATCAGAACCTTCATTGACCTGAAACCTTATGATTGCGTGTCTTTCTTCACCAGTTCCAAAATTCTAACCCCCCCCAGATCCACGCTGAAAACTTGAACTTGAGTTTGAACTCAACTTACTGTTGCTTGACGTTGTGGCTTTGTAGCTGATTCAGTGGCTGTCTCAACCACTTCTTCTGCTGCTTGTACTCTCTTTGTGTGAGCAGCGTGGATCGACTGCAGCCCTCCAGCACATTTCACTGTTGTCATCATTACCTGGAAATGTCCATGCGACCTCTCATCCAAACAATTTTTCCTGATGTGTTTTTGGACCACTATCCAATCTCCTGGGTTGAGATTCTGACAAGCAATGTCTTTTTTTTCTTCTTTTGCCACATTCACCTGGTGAGAGACAGATGTCATCATATTACCAAACACAAAATTCATATATCTTCAGCTACATTTCTGAATACAATATTTTCCCAGTATTTTCTAAATGCACACAACACACTATCTCTACCAGCATAACTCTGATTATGCAAATATTTGGTCATTATATAGAACATTTCATCTGGAAGGATGTATTTGTTCTCAGCATTAACATACAGATCAAGATAATTTTTCCCATATCTTTTTCTCCTCATATGAAAAACCATCCTGTATTTCTAACTAGCTCATTCAAAGAAGTCTCAATTTAATTTATAAAGAAACAATTAAAGTTTTCCGCATTTTGTATGGTACTTATTTTTATCCATTATTCTAATTATCCTGCACCAGTGTCTCATCTTCTGATGCATAGTATTTTTCCACCTGGTCCAACTACCTGTTGCCAAGTGTACCTAAATCTTTACCTGCCTTATGGTCCACACACTTGACCACTGCAATTTCTTTTGGCTGTTGTATTGCTTTCACCTAATCCAGTATGTAAGCACTGTTTTTAATAGGTGTTTCAGAAGATGCCATAAAGTTCCCTCTGTGGCCACAGTTGACCGAAATCATGTGCCACTCCAAAACCATATTAGCTGTCTGTATAAATTGTGACTCAAATCCTCTGACAAGCAGCAAGCTCTGATCAATGCTACTAATTCTGCCATCTGTGATAAAGTTACAGTAAGAAGAAAGCAGGCTTTCAGGGTCTCAGAAATGGAACATACTGCATAGGCAGCTCTTAATGCTCCATATTAGTCTCTTAAAAAAGAACCATCAAGAAATAATGTCAGATCAGCGCAATTGTGCTCTAGGTTCATCATCAATCTTATCACTTTCATTACCCTTCCTGTCTCCACAGCACCTGTCATATAAATAGGAAGCAGTTTTGCAGGGTTCTGCAAATCGCACCTTCTAATAGAAATGTTTTCACTTGCAAGAATGAGTCAGTCTACTATTTGTTAAAAACTTTGTATGTGTTCTTGTTGACAAGATCTCAACTGAGTGAGGGATATATACAATTAATGTATGCCTCATCACTATTCCTTCACTTTGTTCAATAGCAACACAAACAGCTGCAACCAATTTCAAGCATCCTGGAAGACTTCCAGCTAGTGGATCCGATACGGCTGAAAAGTATGCAATTGGATGCATTACACACCATGCTTCTGTGTCAGGATTGATACTGTACACCCACTCCTTTCATGACAGTACAGAAACAATGTTAGAATAAATTCTGCCATTCCCAGTGCTGGTGCATAACACAGACTCTCTCTCAATTCTTTAAATGCTTCTGTGCATTCTTTGTCAAATGGTACTGGATCTTGTATGTAACTGTGAGTCAGCCTTTCCAAAGGCTTTGAAATCAAGCAAACATTTGGAATTCACTGAAGACAGTAGCCAACAATTCCAAGAGGCATTCACACCTCCCTCTGGGAAAGGGTGGGCTAATTTTCAGAACTGCAGAAACACAGTCTGTTGAGACTTTCCTTACACCTTTTCCAATATGGTGTCCAAGATAGATCACTTCTCTTTCACAGTACTGCATTTTAGTTGGGGAACCATATATCCATTGTCAGCTAGATGATTTAATAAGGCAATGGTATCAAGTTTACAGTCCTCCTTTGTCCTAGATGCCCCTAAAAGGTTATCTATGTTTTGAAGTAAGACTGAATTGCAAGGCAACCTCAATTTTTCTAAATCTTTCTGCAGTATTAGACTGAAAATTGAAGGTTTTTCTGTATACCACAGTGGGATCCTACACTACACGAGAAATGTATTCTGGAATTAAAATGCAAAGAGATACTGGCTCTCTTCATGCAAAGGGATGAATAAGCATGCATAACATAAATCGAACACTGTATGCTATTCTGCACCTGATGGAATTTGAAACAAAATTATTGCTAGAATTGGTACCACAGTCAAGATAGGATGACAAGTTTATTTTCTTTATTCCCATGACAGGAAAGTCATAAGGACTACCAGGTACATCCTGGAGGATTCCCTACAGCAACATTTTTTCAATCTCTGGCTTCATTTCCTTTGAAAGCTTATACTGTTTAGTTCTGGGAAAACTGCATCAGATCTCACTTTTATTTTAACTTTTTATCAACCCAATCTCTTTTTCTGAGTAATCCCATGCCTCATCTTTGACACGGTGGGCCTGATTATGAGTTTGGCGGACAGGGTTACTCCGTCACAGACGTGACGGATATCCTATCCACCAAATTACAATTCCATGTTATCCTGCCTTTGGAACTTGTAATACGGCGGACGGGATATCCGGCAAATTTGTAATCAGATCCTATGCCTTAAATCTAGAGGTAGGTCATCTTTTTTTAAAAGTCGGGAATAACTGAACTCTAGTCTCTTCTAATTTTATTTTAAACACTGAATCTTCATTTTGATTTTCAATCGCAACACCATCCAGTGTGCAGTAAATCGCACAATTAATTTTGCACAACAATTCTCTTCCAAACAGATTCACAGGACTTGCATAACACAAAATGAACTGGTGTTTATTTTCTGTTTGACTAATTCTAACTGCTAAAACCTGATTAAAAATGTGTTTATTACTAATCCCTACATCCAGGGCTTTTCCTGAGGGGGGTAAGTTTGGGAATTCCACAGAACGAATTGTAGAACAGGTAGCACCTGTATCAACAAGAATAAAATGGGATGGCCATTGACTTCTCCATCAACATATCAGCCACTTTGGTCTACCTCTAGGACTCCTCCAAATAAGCAATACTCCTCCCCTTTTAGGCATCATCATTCCTTTTGCACCACCTTGCATTTGCACCACATCATTTCCCATTGCCACACATTGCATCTGATGTATCCCATTCATTCCAGAGTGAACAAAATTCATATTTGAACCCATTTGGTTCCGAGATCCCATTCCAAACTGCTTTCTCTGAGCAATCATCAGCTTCCTTTTATCCTTTTCTGCTTTGCATCGAAATAATCACTACTATACTTATCCAGCTACAAAATCTCATCAATGCTCTTCATCTAGCACACAGCTCACTCTGCTGTATGTGATTACTAAGTTTTGGCAGCAAACCCATGACAAAAGCAGAAACGAAACCACTGATATCATCTTTCTCAAGGTCATCAAATTCACTGTGCTTTTTAAAATTTTGCATGAGCCTCCCATAAAAAGCATGCACTGATTATTTTGTCTCCTGTGAGGTTCTCACAATCTTTATTAAATGTATGTCCTTTTCTTTAAATGCTCAAACACTTGTCTGTATTTGTTGGCTACTTCCTCAGAAGAATCCTCCTTAGGAACAACCCTAGCTGGTTCTTCAGTTGGCCAGGCAACCACTGCCTTTCACTCTGCCCACAAATTACTAAGAACCACAATTTCAAATAATGAAGTCAAATCAATACTCAGCACTTGCAATATGTTTGTCAACCTATGCACCTCTTAGTGCCACCTGTCTGGTTCTTCTTGCAATTTAGGAACGTTTGTGGTAAAAATAAAGATCAGACTATGTCCATGGTACATGCACAATAGTCCAGTCATGTACTTCCCTTAAAGGAAACTCCAAAGCCATTCCTGTCCTAGTTTCAGAATCACTCGCTGTACCTTTCACCCTGCCTTCAGTTCCCTTCACTTTCTTTTTACACAGTGTCCCTTTCTTTCATCTTTCTTTGGCCCTTGTTATTTCAATCAAATCTTTATATGAGCTCTCAAAGTGATCAAGCCCATTTAATTAATCTCATTATAAGTCAAATATATTTTCTAATTTAGTTTCACATTGTTCATTTTTTAAGGTCCACTTCACATTGATCAGCCAGCTCCTCCAATTTCTCTTGTGCTTTGTTTACACATCTGCCTGCTTCTTTAATCAAATATTTAATTTCATCAGCATTTTATGTCAACCATCTGTTTAGATCAATGTACCCTTCTAACATTTTGCTGAATTCAGTCTTTAAAAAGCCAGTTTCAATACCTTTGGGAGGGTCCTTGATCTCCACTGTTCTATCAGGCGAATTCACTTGAGCCTGGGCAACAGTCTGGGCATCCCTACTGGCACTAGATATTACTGTCATTGCTGTCTCAGTTGGTGCACTTGGTACTACAGCCACAGGAGCTCGCATAGTAGTGCCAGGTCCTCCTGCTTTTATGTCAGGTCCTGAACAAGAACCAGAATCGGAATCACCTGTCACTGCTGCTCTAACAGTATATGCAGGAGGCCTAGAATTCAAAGAATCATAAAAAAGTAATTATTCTCCTCATCAAACTCATTTTTTGGTTTCTCACCCTCTTTTGTTTTGCTTTGATCATTTGTTACTTTAGCTATAGCAGGATAAATGTAATCGTTCCCATGGTACCCTCCCTCCAGTATTTTTCTTGCCAATTCCACTTTTTCTCCAACCACTGCCTAAATGATCCCTTCACCTGCTTCAACATTCTCTTGCTATCTTTCTGCATTGCCATTCAATCCCATTTATTTAATGCCTCAAACTGTGTCAGTCTGGGCATTGACTTCACAGAACTCTCTAAAGGAAACTGCAAGTCTTTATTGGAAGCAGTATAATCTCGCCATTCAGAAATGCAGGTACAAGTATAGAACCCAAAGTTCATCATCATTTCATTTGCAGGTGCCCCCTCAGCATGTATTTTCTGACCCACAACAGTAGATACAACAGAAACCTTAGGCTTTGTTTTTAGTAAATTTCCCATTTTATCTGCTCAAAACGATCTTAAAATCACATAAAACGAACTAGTAATCCAAGGTGCGGCTCTGTCAAAGGTCACCCTATCACCGTGCAGCTCTGTCCACACCCAACTAATGACAACACGCCTTTGTGGTGACGTCTCACCAATCCCAGTGCGGCTCTCTGGCTGACTAACCAATCACAGTGCGGCTTTTCCGTGAATGCCGAAAACAATTGCAGAAACTTATAAATCAACTTTTAACCTATTAAACCCTTGTCTGCTTAACCTAAAAATGAAAATAATCAGCAAGTTAGAGTAAAACAAATTAAATCTCAAAATGAATAGCCAAAGAGCAACAAAAACTGCACCTTTCACTGTACTGTTCTTAAACCACAATTCACACTAGGCAGATCCCCATTCAGCTGCAATCTGCACTGGTTAATGCTCTTACTCCTGTGGTCTTAGGAGCAATGATACACCAACCTAGATTAGGCACACAACAGTTGCTTGAACATGAAATACCTTTAATAAATCAAGAGACAAGAGAGGTTTGGCAAAACAGGAACAGTTCATTTAATTAAACATTGCGGCTGGGAGAACAGTTACTGGCATAGGTCCCGAGAACTGTCTCAACTTACAATCGATCTGGGATGGGTTTATATACAATTCATTGAATGCCATAAACAGTTCTAGCGATCCTTGTTTGGTAAGGAATGTGAACCGCTGCCTTTGGAGTCGTAAATTTATTTATTCAATGGGGAATCCAGGTGGGCCTCAACCTTGCGTGGGCACAATGCAGCCAGTGGGAAACATGTCCAGATGTCCGGCATAGGGAGCGCGTGATAACTGCATGTACTCTGTGGGCTTTGCCCTGATTGGCTATATGTTCCTAATTTATGTGGCATCGGTCTTTATGGTGTTTTGGGAGCACGTGTACCCATCTGGCCATGTGTGCTTTATTAGGCCAATCCCTCTTGACCATTGTTGTGTAACGCTGTGCATATCTGTGGGATAGATCTGGAATTTCCTGTTTGTGCATTTGTCTGCTGGCTATGTGTTGCCCCACCTGTGAAATGTCAATCAGTGACCTCAGGCCTATGTCTCAGAGCCTGCCTGACTACGTACTTCTGAGTCGGGGTTGACGTGGAGTTTACAAAGCCGAATTTGTTAATAAAAATGTGATTTTGTTTTTATACATAAATGTATCATTCTTCACATTGACATCAACTTTCTCAAAAATAATATTTCCCCCTCTAGTTGAATTTTCAACTACACTATCTAACCCATACTTCGCACCAGTTACTTTATTGGTGGACCTGTTCTTCTTTAAGCTCGCTTTTGACAATTACTACTTTCCTAGTTACTTGTATTCTACCCAGTTTCAGGACTGCGTTTTTACAGCAGGAAATCCCAAACTGTACGGATCCACACAAAAACAAGAACTTTGGGGTGATCTGTCAAGCTGAGGCAGAGAAAAAAGGGGTGTCCTAAACTGCGTTTTCCTCATTCATTTTTCCATAGGAGAATTGAACAGTGACACCGCAAAAACTGCTAAACGGAATTACACCAAATTTGGTGCAAAGCTACATCTTGGTCCAGAAAGTGTGCTTTTTGTGATTTGCTATGAATGCATTCAGTAGTTTTCACAATTAATGCTCAAAAACTTTGTATACATCATGCCGTGGAGGATCCGCGAACCCGACAGATCTCAAGCTGGGATCTGATTGGCTGCCACCACGACAACAATGAGAAGGTGACCAACTGGCATGGGTGTGAATTCAGGATGGAGAGTGTAAAAATTCAGGACAAAAATTCAGGTCAGAAGGTCAAAATTCAGGACAAAAGTTCGGGGCAATAGGTACGTTTTACAGAAAAATCAGAGGAGGGCACGCAATAGTATATAAGTAAGTAAATGGACAACCAACATAAGTACAAGTCAAAATAATTTTATATTAGGTTGAGACAATCATGCACTTCACGATTTTTTCGTATGCGCACAGCTTTGAGCAACTGTGCAGGTCTTTTTGTGGTATCTCATATGATCATAATCTATTTATATGGTCACTGCACTGGGCTCTCCAGTCTGATATTTTGTTTACAGTTCATGGTCCTGAGCAGGCATGTTTGGTGAGAGACGTGGTCGGGAAGATCTGCTCGGATGACTTTTGTTACTAGCATCTCATATCTGAGTGCCATTGTGAGATGTAAATCAGCACGCATAGAATGTAGCTAACTAAGAGCTACAGTGCTGGAGTAGAGTGCAGTCTTCTGAGTGGCCAGCTTTATGTGTCAGATCGCTTCAGGTATTCCTTGTCCATTCAGCTGGTGATGACTGGTTTAGGGTCTGGTACAATACTGAGTGATGGATAAGACCGATAGTGGACAAGTCTTGTGTAAGGGTAAGAGAGTGAAGCAGTAAAAGGGAGTTATTAACCAGCCTGCATGAGCTATAATTGGTTGCAGACTACTGATTATTATGGCATTATTGTGGGCCAGAACTGTTAGATAGGAGTTGACATTACTATATAATGCCCTGGCTAGCCATACATCAGCCCTCCTTATTTTACCTGTATATGGGAAATAGTATACTGATTGGGCTGTTTCATTTTTGTAAGCTGTAAACTGCAGATTCTCATTGATGCACAGAAGTGTGCTACAGACTAGAAACTGTATACGTTGTTGAGACATTATTGTAGGTCAGAAGGAGGCACAGTCTTTTACAAACAGAACATTTTCTATTAAAATTGAAGCAAAATGCCAACATGCAGTTTTACTGATAAAACTATATAGAGCACAAATAATAATGTGTGGAAATGTGGTTTCAGCAAATATGTATCATGTGAACATGACCAAGTAAAGTGTCTTGATTGTTTTGATCCTATTAATGTTATGTTATGTCTGTTTCCAGCACACTTCTGAATTACAAACAAGTAGTCTATTTGTGGTTTCCTAACTGCTGATATGTTTTGAAACATTTGCACAGTTCATTTACAGGTATTTAAAAGTTGTTGTGAGTTACAAAAAAAAACAGACAGCTTTGTTTTCGCACCCCCAAGAAAATGTGGGAAAACATGGTGCATTCTACAACACATTTGTCATTATATATTCAATTGTATTCGCTTCTAAAGCATAGTAAATGACAACCTTACTGTGCACCAGGATATGACAATTTCTGTTGGTGCTCTTCAATGATTCCCTTACTATCACCAACAGTTCCTCCCTCTCTCCATATATCCTCTCTCTCTCATGTATTTCATTTGTTTTATAGCCCTTCTCATACCAATATAAGGTGTTGGAGTACTTTACATCACACACACATACAGAGACAATGAATCATACGTGTGTAAATCAGTGTATGGAAAATGTTGCATAAGGCAAAGGGGACTACAAGGTGTAGGATGCCCATGTCACCCATACTGGTAGGCATATTTTTAAGAGTGCTTGATCGAGCTATACACATTAAAAAGTATTAGTTGATCTGCAAGTTATCCTTCTGCGCTACTTAGAGTGAAACTAGGACTAGGCAAAATTCAGAACTCTCTAACAGCTTCTTGCAGGGGAAAATGCAGGCCTGACGTCATTTGGATGTAGTCAGGGGTCGCAGCTGTGACCTCTGGCTTCCTCCCTGCTACTCCTGGCACTTCCTTTGCGGCCCCTGGCCTCAGATGAGGCCCCCACTGAGGCCAGGGGGTTGCAAAGGAAGTGCCAGGAGTAGCAGGGAGCAAGTTAGAGGTCACAGCTGCCACCCCTGACTACATCCAAATGACGTCCATGGTCCCAAGTCCTGTATAAAAGGTGAAAAAAAGATATAAGGGAGCAGGGTGAAGATACCCTGCCCCCCTGAGCTTGGTGGTTGGTGGGGTCTCCAAAGCCTGAAGTGGCTCAGGGAAGGGGGGCCAGCATGCCCCCTCTCCTTAATAAGAAAAAAAGCACAAGGGATGAGGTCCCCTGGACCCTAAAGGCTCGGGGAGGAGGGCTGCATTCCCCCTCTCCTTGAAAATAAAAAGGCCCTGGGGGATGGGTTCCCCTGGCCCTAAAGGCTCAGGCAGGGGGGCTGCCTGCCCTCCTCCCCCTAAAAATTAATATGGCCTCGGGGGATGGAGTCCTTGGGGCTGTAAAGCCTTGGGTGGGGGGGCTACACACCCCACTCCTAAAGTTTAAAAAATAATTGCTGCCTCCCGCTGGCACCCAGGATGAGTGCTGGCAGGGGAGCAGGTGGGGCTGCGGGGGCCATGGTGTTCCCCCACAACCCCTTGTAGTTAGTTGTGACCAAGCCCTGCGTTCAACCTCCTGGCATGCACAGACGAAGGACATGCGTGGCTTGAGGTTGGATGCCAGCAGGTTGGACACACTGAGTCCAACTTCATGCTGCCCAGGGCCAAAGGCCGTGTCTAGCATGGGTGTCAGCATTTTACATTTAAAAAAAACTATAAATTCACTGAAAAAAACAAAGGTTAAAGGGACGTTAAAATTAGGTGAAAATGTCAGTCAAAACATATTGTTTTAAACAAACAAAACCACTGAAACTCACCAATTATAGCTATCTCATCTCACAAAACTGTAACTTGTGCCCTAAAATAATTTTAACTAGCACCCTCACCATGCACAGCTAGTTGCCTCCCATGTTACATCACTTGTTCTATGACATCATTGATAACATGACTGCAACATCGAAAATGACATATTTGATAACACTGCATGGCGGGGAGGATGTAATTTAAAATGGAAATAATTCCAATTCCCTCTGCACATAGCCCTTGCATTTTTAGAGACCAGATGAGTGGCATAGCAACATATTCAGCAAAAAATTCCCCCAAGCTCCCCTTTATAGTAAATAGTTAGTAGCTTGTACCTAAACCTCATAGGGAAGGTGCCAGGAGGGGCCCGACCATTAAGCATGCCTTCCACTAGGTGGGTGAGGGTTTCCATCCTTAAACAATAATGTTTCCAGCCCCAGTACTCTCCACTTACTGTGTTTTCCCTACACACTAGAGACCGTCAGTTCTGACAGGTATTGTTGTGTAGATACTAGGTTGAACTGAAAGCCCTGAAGCCTCCTGACCCCAATGTGTTGGATTATCTGTGCAGAATATACAGAATCAAAGTCAGATCAATGGAAATATACCTTTGTCCCCAATGATGAATCATAATATACAGAATAAAATGCAGAATTGTCTACGGAATCCTGGTTTTCAACAAAATTCTTCAATAACTAGTAAACATTTTCCTCAAATTGCAGCAACACTCAGAGTTCCTATTGGACTGAGTCAAGCACAATGATGGTGCCTGAAGGGGAAGAGAATTGCATACTAGGCACATTCCTAGAGGTAGACCAGAGTGGCCCATATGTAGATAGTGAGATGATTGGGCACCCAGTATAATTTTTAATGGATACAGGCCCTACCCACTCCAGGGTTAGACCGATGGAAGTTCTCAACCTACCCCTCTTGGGAAAAGAAGTTCAAGTTGTAGGTATATCAAATAAATACATTAATAATAAGGTGTCAGCAAGTGTACCTGAAAAAACTGGTTCAATTGGGAATGCTCGTCGGTTCATAATATGTGACATGAGTCCTTGTCATTTGTTGGGCCGTGATCTGGTCTGCAAAAGGAACTATGTAATTTATTGCACACAGGATGCTGTAGAAATTCAAAGGCAAGATGAGGATTCTGATTTTAAATTATAATCACAAGAAACGAGTGAATTTATTCCCAGTCTCACAAAAGAGGACTTACCTCGTGATGCAGGGTATACACCAGGGCTTTAACCCTCTGGGTCTCAAACCTAGTAGTAATGAAAAGCGGACCTTCAAACAAGCCCCTATTGGGTCCTATATTCATGTCCCTAAATTTAATGGGAAAACACTAATGAATTTCTGAACAATGAATATAAAAATAGTTAAAGTAAACCTTGTCAGCAATTTAATTCCTGTTTATATTTCACATGCTTTCCTTAATCCTGCATTCCCTATGAGTGTTAGCTATTTCTAGGATTTTCTGTTTCTGTATTTTTTTGTATATCATATTTCTCTTGTATAGAGCATGTTGTTTATAAAAGGCCACTATTGAGAGCTCTGGAGTTTAGGCACAAGGCAGTGTGAGTTTCTCACAGTGCTTGTCAGTGGGTCAAAAAGGTATTCAGAATTTATGGTCATCCAATCCATGGTCTCTCTGCAGAGCACACAGAGCAATGTTCGTGCATTCCTGTTGGAATTGTGATTCTGTGCAAATGTGTGTCAAGGAGGTATACAGTTGTCAAAATACTGACAAGGTGAAAGTAAATGAAATTGCAGTGCTTACACGTGAGTGGGTTTGTTGTGTGTTTTTGGGTGGTGAAGTGAAGAAGATGCGAGGAAGTGCATTCAGAAGAGAGTGAAAAGATGGTGCTGCAAAGGAAAGAGATGAGATGCAAATATGCAGATGGACGAGATGTGGAGAGAAAAATGGAGTACATGTCTAACATAAAGTGAAGTGATTGAGACTCTCTGAAGACCACTACCCCTTTCACAGTCCTCAGTAATGTTTAATTCAGTCTCACAATTTCAGAACTGAAACATTTTCAATATTAATTATTTACAACAAAACCATTGCTGTTACTCATTTATCTTAAACAGCTAACAACCACTGATAAAGTCAATAATCCTGGATGGTTTTAGATGTATGCTAGTGTTCTATATCTGGATGTAATAACATAAAGCTCAGTGAGGAACCAAAATAGTAGTTGGGTGGCACACTAAATCACAGAAATGCAGTTTACAAGTTTTAGATATGGCCTTAATTACATAGGGGCAGATTTACAAGCCCCTTGCGCCACATTTGCGCCGCCGTTGCGTCACTTTTGTGACGCAGCGGCGCCGTAAAGCTAGAGCCATGCTGCGACGGATTTACAACGTGACGCATCTAGGGAGATGCGCCACGTTGTAAAGCTCTGCGCCACATGAAACCCGCGTCAGGTTTCATGTGGGCGTTCCGGCGCAGGGTGGGCGTTCCGGCGCAGGAACGCCTCGGAAAAGTGCCTGAGTGAAATCTACAAGAATTCACTCGGTCACTTTTCCGACGCCGCTGCGTCAAAACATTGCGCCTGCTTGAAGAACTTGAAGAAAGCCCCCCCTACATCTATTTCTGGGGCTGAAACATGTAGACCATCTTTTTTTGACAACAGAGATCAATTACACTCTTATGGTTGTCTACCCTCCGTTTTTATTCATACCCCGGGCCGCCACAATTAAACAATTTTTTGAATATCTAGGCAAGGATTCCCGTAGGTATTCTTAAATTAGCACCACACTTCATCACACTTTCACATCACACCAGCTCCGCTGTAATCAGGCGTTGTAGCACAACCGGGCGGCATTCGGCCGCCTGGTTGGGACCCCGATGATGAAGCATGACACCAACTAGGTTGGTGTGTGAGGGGTCTTTTAAAAGAACCTGACGGTTCTCCTGCACTGTGAGCCCCCAGTGTTATTTATTCAGGTACTGGGTACGTCCACATTGTTCATTGGGTAAGGCGTGACGCACCATGTTGCAGATAGGCCGGGTTGGCACAGTGTTGGAGTTGCGTCGCGCCCGCGACACGACTTCAGCACTGCGCCAACCTTACGCCGGCAGATGCGACACGCATCTGCCTATCCTTGCGCCATGGCGCGCTGCATTGTAAATACGGCGCATCCGTGGTGGCGCAAGGATAGCATTGCATGTCGCACGTTTCCTGGCGCATCCCTGCTGATTTGCAGGGATGCGCCAGGACTCGTAAATCTGCCCCATAGTATCCTTCACAAAGGGGAGACAAGAGGGGCGTTAAGGGGCTCAGGCCTGCCCTTACTAACTCAAACAAATACAAAAATTGGCATGATACCCTCAGAGAAATGCTGTTTGCTTAATCAGCAAGTCAGCAGGTTAGTACCAAAGACCCAATGAGTTGTCTGTGTGCTGCTAGTTGTTTGTTACCTAAATTCAAGGCAATTCCAAGAATTGGACGAGGATGGCTCACTAACGTAATTTGACATGCTTCATCATTTGCCACCTCATCCCACCCTGGTAAGATGTTTCTACCAGGGCGGACTCGACCTCAGAATGGGGCTTTTCTGAGGGAGTTCTTAGATATTTCTTCTCTCAGGACAATGATTTAGGTCCAGTTTATAACTTTAAAAAAACATGGGATAATCCACTAAAGTATCCTTTAATTTGGTGGTATCCCTGGTTGATTAAAAGATTACCAAGGGGTAAATACAGGAGGCATATTTAGGTGTAATGACCTGTATGCGTCACTGTACAAATAATTATGCCAACATGTTTCTGCCTCTAATCAGCTGTGGGTCTAAGGCATTCGTCAGGGCCGTGTCTATGCCCCCTACACTACATTTAGTAAGTGCTGGGTGGCTTAGATATAAACAGAGAACCTACCTCTCAACTGGTATCATAATTAGTGATAACCTATGAGATAAATACAAAAAGTAGCAAAAATTGTTGTTCATGAAATAGGTGAACAAGGAGTTACAGTTGACTTAACTTAGCATAATATTCGACCAGAGAGATGGTCGCTTTTAACAAAAACGTTTAAAATATGTAGCACTATATGACACAAATTAATTAACAACAGACGAGTAATTAGGGTGAGTAGACTAACTCTAGCCTTTGGTGACATATATAAGGTTAGTCTTGTGTATATCATATAACAATGCAGTGATCAAAATGAAGAAAGCAGACAAAATTAAATACCTATAACTATTTAGCTAAGTGCTTCATGGTCTGTTCGGGGTGGGTCTCTCCTGTAGTCACACTCTTGAGTCACAAATAGATATATAAGATAGAGTTTAGACAGATATCATCTCTATGGAAAAACACAGGAGAATGTTTTTTCTTGTAAATATATATTGCCCTATTGTGGTTACAACAGGACTGGTAGGAAATATATTCAGGCCCCACCTGTAGTATACGTTATACGTTATATATGGAAGAACAACAACACTTCAGATACACTTAAAACTTAAAACCACGCTTCTGTCCTCTTTTGTAAGAGAAGCGATTTACAAGGATACAAAAATATTCTGTTTCACTGCCTCTTGAAGGGCCTGCATTCTAACAATCCTCAAAACACTCCATGCAAGACTTACTTCATGAAGGTCGAAAACCCACTTGCCACCTAACTTGCCCCATCGAACAGCCGTCTGGTGCCATGGTTTTTTGCCTGGAAGTTCCCGCTTTTAAGCTTCCAGGTCACGGTAAAATTAGATAATCATTTGCACCTGTGTCTGCAGGCCGTAGACGAGGGGCAGGTGAGAAAATTCGGACCTGAGCTTAATTACATAGGTTACACCCCTTTTGGAGACACCCCCCACCCCACTTTTTCCATACCACTTAAAGGCCTGTTATACAGTAAAAGAGAAGGTTTGTGATGTTACTGGAAAAGAAATCGAATTAATCAAAAGTGAAGAGCCAGTGCAGATTAAAGTGAAACCAAATGTGATGTATCTTCCTACTCCTCAGTACAAGCTTACTCATGAAGCAGAGGAAGGAATAGCACCTGTCATTCAGAAAATGATTGAGCAAGGCATTTTAAAAGAAGTGCTACGAAGTCTATGTAACTCACGGATTATGGGCTTTAAAAAAACAAATAGACAACGGCGCGTAGTACAAGACCTGTGCAAAATTAACAATATTGTAGTTCCATGTTGTCATGTGGTACCGAATCCTGGTATCATTTTGTTCCAAATCCCTGCAGATGAACAGTGGTTTGCCATTATCAATTTTTATCAAGCATTTTTCATCATTCCTCCTCATGAGGGTAGCCAGCATCTCTTTGCACTTGAATGTTTAAATAAAGTAATATTCTGGTGTAGGATTGCACCGGGATATACAGAAAGTTCATCAATTTTCTTACAAAATTCTGAAGAAAGTTTTAGAGAGTTTACAATTACTATGTAACTCAATGCTAGTGCAATAAATCTATGACCTGCTGATCACAGCCAAAACAAAAGAAGCTTGTAAGCTAGATACAATTCTAGAACCATCTAACCAAAAAAGGTCATAAAGTGTCCCTGAAAAAACTGCAATATTCCAAGAAAGAGGTTATTTACTCGGGTCACAATATTGAAAAAGGAGATAGGAAAGTGTCTACTGAATGCATCTCTGTGATTCTGAAAATGAACCCACCAATGATTCAAAAAGAAGTGAGGATGTTTTTGGGATGATTGGCTACTGTTGTCAGTGGATCTCAATTTTTTCCCTGATTGGAAAGCCTTTACAGAGGCTTACTCATAGTGATGTGACTGATGCGAGACCATGGAGCAATGAATGTATGAAATTTTTCCTAGAGCTCAGACATAGTCTCTGTACTGCAGCCCCTCTTGGAATGCCTAATTACGAAAAAAGATTTTTATTTATTTTGTCATGGGAGAGAAGGTTGCTCACTTTTACTACTCTCTCAGCAAAACGGACGGGCAAAGAAGCCAATAGCCTGCTCTTCTGCCACATCAGATCCAGTAGTTACTGCACTTCTAGTGTCGTGTAGTTCCTACAAATCTAGATAGGATCTGCGCGTTTAGACAACATAAACTAAGGGATTGGTGTCCAGACTGATTCCAGACACCCCCAAAGGATATGTTAGTCTGTGCACCAGCTAGCTCACAGTGCCACTATAAGCCCCACAATCTTACTAAGGAGTGAATAGTTTCTGGCAACTATCGAACATGACAACATTGACCCCTCAGGGATCGTGGAAACAATACAGCACTTTTTGCTTAGTCACTCGTGCTCACTTGGTCTCAGAGATATACACAGAATAAACGGTGGGGACGTTTTCAATAAGCATTTATTGAACCAGTGTCATTCTAGTATAAAATACGTGTGCTGCGACAACCATTAGACAGAAACAGATATATACCATTACAAGCACCAACAGAGTAAATAAAAGGTAGAAATCTACCATGGTGCTAAAACAGTGAATATATGCAGGTATATAGATACATGGCAGTAATCATGTGTACTCCTAAGATGCAAACCCTAGCTAAGTGTACCTAGTATGTATGTAGGTGTAAAGGCAAGAATCCCCCTAGGAAAGAGCCAACCCCATTACCTGATGGAAGAGAATGAAGGACCCCGCCATGGCCTTGCGTTGGACACCCTGCAAGGGATTTCAGATCACTGCGTGCTGGAGTGTCTACGTGCAGGGACTTCAGCGTCTTGTGTCAGCATGGAAGTTTCTCCTCTGGTTTGCCCAGCGAAGATGTGGTACTTATATACCCGAAAGGTATCCTCAGGGGTCCTACCTAGATGTGTCATGGTACTGAGGGCATGTCTGCCAAGGATGACAATAGCGGTGACTCTTGTACAGAGTTATTATGCAGAAGATATATAGATTTATAAGTCCCTATTTACATTACATTTACAAGATGGTAATCCTGCTGTGATACTAAGAATCCTCATGCATAATAAATGAGGCTAGTGTTCGGAAAAAAAGACACAACATTTATTCGGCACCTAACTAGGTAAAAGGTCAGTGCCAGAGTCGTTATGTAGAGCAAGGTAGGACAAATGTAGGTAAAAGGTTGTGCAACTACCTAGGCCTATATTGGGGTACATTGGGGCTCATAACACCCACTCCTCATCCGACTGGACGACAAAACTAACAAATGCTAAAATATGCCTGTTTAAAAAGCATTAAAACATTGCTAAAATATGAGTATAAAACATCTAAAAAATGGAATGTGTTAAAAATGATGCAAAAGTAAAAAAAGCTCTATAAAACCTCTAAATAGTCAATATACTGTTAGACCAATTGAGCACGCCGAAAGCCATAGTGCTCAGTGAGAGCAAGGGAGGAAATAAAACAAAAATGATGTTTTTGAATTACAATTTGGGTTGTTTTGGAAACAGGCCGAATTGTTCCCATCACATGGAGAGCCAAAAGTTTATGTGTCCTCTGTGGCAGACGCAACATCATTGCTGTTTGCCTTCGCAGACAACGGTCCCTGTAACACCTCTTGGATCAGGTCAATGGAGCAAAGGTGATCTTCTCCGGTTGCCACAGCTGTTGCTGAGGAAGCAGTTGATGCCTGTGAGCCTGTTGCAGAGTCGTGTCCATTCCGACAGGAGCTGATGCATCCTGTGGTGGCTCTAAGAAAGCCAACATCAACATTGGAATACATTGAGGACACTGCACTATGTGGGCCTTTAATGGGTCCAGCAGTACGTCCACCTCCGGAGGCGCAACCGATGGAAGTGTTAGACAGATGTTCAACACACATTGGTATCCGCAGAATAGACAGCGGAGTACAGGCAAGACGCAGACAACCCAGACTGGCCTGAATGATAGGAACCAATGCTCGCTTAGCTCCCGAAGCCGAGGTGTGCCCAGATGGAGTACCATGCGTTCACGGCAATGTTGCACTAGGAGTGCTTTTTCCATCTCTTTGGAGGCTGGGATGTCCATTGCGGAGCAGGAAAATTAAAACCAGGATACCCCCTACAAGGAGTAGGACCAGCGGAAGCCCTCCAAAAACGCTTCCCAATATGGAGTGTATCAATGATGGAATAACTCCGAAGATCTTCTGAAAGGTGCTTATTAGCCCAGAACCTATGCTCTTAAATAGGTGTACTATCCCACCTGTATCAGACATGTTAAAGATACGATGTACCATTTCCCCAAAATGGAGCGGGAAGTTAGTTCGGACTAGTGCCTGTATCTCAGCTGAAGACCTTGCAACCTGCAGATCAAACATCTCTTGGGCTGAGGTTAAGGCCACATCCTTCTGTAAAAGTATGGTTTTCAGTCTGCTCAGAGAATCAAACCGTATAAGGGAAACATTCAACGAAGGCCATAGTGGCGCCTCCCTGACTATGTGGTTGGTGGAAACAATACTTGCATACAACAAGTAAACCTGGAACTCACTGTGACCAGATATGCGATGCCATGCAACATCCCACAACAACCTTGATCATTCAGCATTAAATAACTCCCATTCGAGAGCAGTCTGAACACTGGATGAATCTCGGCAGCTGGGGATCCTTTCAAGTGACATGATAGGTTTGCAACCGTAGCATTACAAGCTCCGTGAAGCATAATATCCTTACAAATTAGAGACCCACTTAATGAATTCTCACAGTCTGAACCGCTGAGAAAGACTTCAGTGCCCCCATTCCTGCATCTAAATCAGTAAGGTAATTCCCAAGATTCGTGTATGTATTCCCTACCCAACCCTTCATACCTGCCTACTTGGTGATACTGTAGACAATATTGAAATTGGAATGTCGTGACTGGCAGTGTAATATGGCCATGGATTAACCATTCTGTGGTGGGTGACTCAGCCATGGTGAAAGGTAAGGGGGTCCAGTTTTTCAATGTGCACTACTGTGTACTTTGTATCTCTTCGTGCCAGTGCTGTCTGTCTTTCTGTTAGATTGTGTGCAGAAAACAGAGACGTACTGTTGATATACCTCCAGGACACGTGACTAGAGCGCACTGATTGTAGCGTCCAGCTCAGAAATAGATTGGATCGCAATTGCGATTGTCCATGTTGAAGAATAGACAAATCCTGTTCTATTATATCTATTGCAGAAGACACAATGTCGCCCAGTGAAGAAATCCTGGATGTTAGTGTGGTCATGCCATTGACGACCACTGCCAAAGCCTTTTCTAGGTTAACGCTGTCAATCTCACGCAATCTCTCTACAGCTTCTTGTTTTCCATACTTCATTATAAATAGCACATAAGAAGCCTTTCTGGCGTGGTTTCTGGGGACCTAACAAACAATCCCTAAGATCCATGTCGTCTGAGAGTAAGGACAAGTGTTGTTTCATCTGGGACAGTGTTGAGGTTTTTAGCCACTCTAGGCACAACTTCCCAACACTGTAAGATATCACCACCCCCGAGTGTTCTCATTGTACGTAGCGTTGGTCAGGCCTATGGATACTAAACCCTTTGAAGGTACCCCTGAATCTTGACTGACACCTATTTGTGTTGATAGGCACACTAACTATCCCTTTCAATTGGGGTCTGATGAATTGTATGAACCATCATGTAAAATGTCATTCAGTGTATCCTCACTATGTTGTGTGTAATTTTGCCATTCCTCAAAGTGTGTAGGTGAGGGAATCTGAGGTGTGTTCAAGTCCTTAATCTTAGCTAGTCCAAGACAGGAAGTCTGTTGCACTGTGTTGTTCAGGAAGATAATCTGCTGTGGTATGAGACATGCTCTAAATTAGGCCTCAGTTCCCTGAACCTGCCAATCTTTAGTCCCCCAGACAGATTTTGTGTCTATGGTGTCCTTCCAAAAGTCAAAACCCTGTAAAGACATCTGAGAATTAAAGGAAGCAGAGTATTGTGTTGGTGCTTCATGTTGGAAAGCATATTTTTCTTTGCAGGTGTAGGTGCAACCTTATAATAATAAGATGTCGGGTCTGAAGTGTTAAACCCAGAAAAATAAGGAAACTTTTGTGAACTCTCTTTCGGTGGTGTTGGGCAATGTTCCCATTGATGGTAAGTGAAAACATTACATGAGATACTTGCTTTATGCAAGAAATAATGACCATGAAATATTGAAGGATGCCATGGTAGTAGATGGGGTCAGAAATATAAGATGGTTAATTTATGTCAAAAAGTTTATGATTAAACTGGGTCATCCTGAATATTTTAATGATCCGCAAACTATGCAAAATGTATCAAGGAAAGACTTAAAAGTAAGTTGTATGCATTACTTGGGTGAAGTGAGGACTTCAATTGAATTAAAGAAACCAACAGTGCAAGCACATTTTCCAGTTTTAGTTACCCTCACGATGCAGCCATATATTTCCCTTATCACCGATGATTATGAAAGGTTTCTCCTGACACGTTTTAGGTTGAATATTCTATATCGATTGCTTAGTTTTCCTGTACAGAATGACTGGTCGAGAATTTTATGCAATTGCCCATGTGATGAGATTTCGGCACAATCGATGATACACATATTATTTTTTTGTAAATTTTATTCTATACCAAGAAGGAGATGGATCATCCCTGTGCTCAAAAAACTAGGTTTTAGACAATGTTATCCCGCATTTATGATTCTTCAACAGTTAGAGGATTATTTTATTATTGTATCTGTTATTGCTTTTTTAAAAGTGTTTTTAGGTCTCGAAAATCAATTGTAATGTGATTTAATTTATTTAAAAAAAAAAAAAAAAAATTTAAGCTGGAACGATGGTTTTATATTTTTGATATATGAACTGTGCTTTTATGGTTAACTGTAATAGTTGCCGAATAAAGAACTTTTGATACTGACCATGATGTTGGTAACAATACATGGTGTCAAAATCAGAAGTTTCATCAAACAATTCATTATTAGAGAATGCAGCAGATTGATCTAAATCCGACAGCATACTATTTACCGTTTCAAAGTCCCAATCACCAGAGAAAGTACTGGAAGTGATGATATCATTCAAAGAGATTTTTAATACATGTGGTATTTTCAAAAGTTCAGTGGGACCAAATACATCATATGAACCCCTATCCCAAACTATTCCTTCAGGAACTGGTACTGCTGTAATGTTCACAATGGACAGGTCTCTTTGTTCTTGATGAGATGATGTATGTGGTTTCAGGACCAAGTTCACATGTTGTACTGCGGAGTATTCTGTGAGATAATGTCCATTCAGGAGCAGGAAAAAGACAGTCACTACACCTAGCCAGAGGACTAGGAACAGTAGACCAATTGCAATGCAGAGCTGTAGCCAGGGAGAAACAAAGTAGGTCTTTTTCAGCCAAAGCTAGAGGAAATGTATTTTTTCTTTGCGGGAAACAGAAGCTGGCGGTGACTCAGGTTCACTCGGATCCAGAGAAAAGGTATGAAAATCGATGAAGTAGCCAGACGCTGTTCGATCTATCTTTGGTATCTCAGCAGGTTTTGTAGAACTGGTTGTTGATTCGTTTCGAGACATATTCACATAGATGTCGATATATGGCCGAATTCAGATCTGTGTTTCATTTGTATTCTGTAGCTGTTCAAATTCAACAGGATGAGTTCCATTCCATTGTTGGTAACTCCATTACTTAGTACAGTAGACTCTTCAAAGGCTATTAATCTTTCTGACTGAACTTCCTGTATGGTAGCAAGAGGAGATCGGCTACTACCCAGGAGCCCACGCGACCTGCTATTTAGTATCGGCCACATATTGTGGTTTAATCAGATCAATAGATACGAATCTTTTCTCATTTTTGCCGGCAAGAGGCGGAAGAAGTACTGTTCTTGTTCCTTCAACAGCCAGGACAGGTACAGGCGCTCTGTAAGATGGCCCAAATTATTTTTTGTCCACGATCTTTCCTCTGACTAGGTCCCCGATCTTTGGGACCCAGGCAGGTCTTGCCGGAACAGCTTTCACTTCCCCAGTGGTGGTGCGTTTTACTTGGACGTTGCTTTGTAATGCCCGGAATTCATTGAGTTCCTGTAAAACAGCCAAACGATCATTAATGTCAAATGGTTTTCATCCGCCACTGTGCTGCCACAATCGAGGTTGGGTACCCACATTCTAGTCCCAAACAGGAACTAATATGGAGTACGGCTCCCCAGGGAACTTCTTGGATTGTTGTTTAGTGCCCTCTGGACCCCATATAGGTGATTGACCTAACTGCCACCCGAGCCTAATACCCTTGCTGTTAAGGATTGCTTTAAGTCCCGGTTTTTCTTTTCCACAATCGAATTTCCCTCGGGATGATACAGAGTGGAGTACTGCAAGACCACACCCAAACTTCCCATAGCTTCTTTGTAAGCCCGAAAGCTAAACGCAGGGCCACAGTCAAAATGTAATGTGCCAATTGCGTATGTCCCTATGAAGACTCGCAAATCCTTTATAACAGTTTGAGCGTCAACCGAGCGCTGGGGCCAAACCCACAGGAATCTAGGGCATGAATCCACTGCCACCAAGATGTACTTGTAAAACCCCATCAGATTGTAGGGGGCTGCAGTGGTCCAAATAGATACATGCGAGAGGTCTGTCTGATATCAGTAATGGCGTCTGTGGTGGTCATGCTATGGTGGAACCCTTCATCTGTTGACAGATGTCGCACTTAAGGACAAAGCCCTTGGTCTGCTTGGTAAGACCCGGCCACCAATAACTTTGTTTCAGTAATACCTGTGTGTGCTGAAACCAGACCCTCGTGTGCAGCTAGTATTAAACCTAATCTGCGATCCATGTTTGGTATTAATCTGTCCCCCACTCCTGGAATCTGAGCATACGGTATGTTTTGCGCATCTAACTTGTAGGAGTACTTGAGTGGAAAACCTTTTGGCAAGGCTGAGCTATTATTACGCGTAGCATTGACAGCTACTATTATCTGTCCGTCTATCCTCGTGCTGGAACGAGTGATTGCAGCAACGGCAGCCGTTCTCACTGTTGCCTTGGCGGCTCTGTCAGCCAATGAATTCCCTTCAACGTGCACACCAACACGCTGATGCCTCAGCGTATGAATCACGTTAGCCCATGGCAAGCCCTTTTTCAACTCAGCCACTTGTTCCCAAAGCATCTTATGCTTTATTGTGCAACCTTTCGAATCTCTAAACCCATTCTGGCCCCAATAGTGAAGATATTCGTTGTATGACTGGACACAGTAAAATGAATTGCACACAATTAGTGTGGGGAATTCCCGATCCGTATTTTTTAGTGCCAGTATCAGGGCTTTTAGTTCTGCCAGCAGTGCTGTGCAATCTCCTAGAGACTGCTTCTGCGTATTGCTAGGACGGAACTTGCCATCCCGCATATGTCCCTTTACAATCGCACATGTGGCACTGTTTACTTCCTATGGCAGGCTGAGCAGATCCGTCAGTGTACATTATGTATTCACACTGATCTAGAGGCATTATTTAATTCGGGAGAGGATATTCTTGTTCGTACTGCAGAAATGCTTGCGTTTTTAATGTAGAGTCAAATGTGTAGTCTACATTTGTTGCAGTGAGAGAATTAGCACATTGTATCCATCACGGATGCAGTGCTTTCGTGTTTGGGACGCTTGCTTTTCTAACAGCCTCTAAGGTTGGTATTGGAGTCACGCCAATTATGCGTTTCCCCTGAGCTAATGCTCTTTCTCTCACTACAGCAGTCTGTACCGCTGTCAGTTGATGCAAAACGCATTTCAGCATTTGTGTACAAATGGGATTTGTATGCAATGGGTACTGTTTCACCTTCATTGAAGGTGAGGTAAGTGTACCCGGATTGACCCGCGATTACGCGGATTACCAACTTCGTAGTGTTTACACATGTGTAAGTGTTTGGAAGCTATCATGTCAGCTTGTAAGGAACTGAGATTTCTGTGTGTTCCTGTGTCCAATGTCGAACTGAAAAATCAGGTCTTATTAAGTCATAGAAAGGTATAACTTTTTCTGCGTAATCCAAAATGTATGTTCTGCCAAAGTTTAGGAATTCTAAAATGGACTGTAGATTTTTCAGAGTCTTTGGAGGTTGGAGCAGTGCACATTTTTCAAAAAAATTAGCTGCAAGGCTTATCCCTTCACTTGAGAGCTCATATCCTAAAAATCAGACATTGATGAGGGCAATTTTTGATTTTTTAAATTTAAATTTGTAGCCCTCCGGGGCAAACCCCAAAATGATGTTGTTCACCCTGGTCAAATTATCCAATAGTTCATCATCCATCAGATAAATATCATCTACACAGGACAATGCCTCCTCATCAAAATTTTGAAGTAACTCTGATACTCTTGCAGAGAATAATTCGGGGCTATTCTTATATCCTTGGGGCAGTCTACAGAATTGGCTTTGAGAGCCAAGGGCCGAAAATGCTGTCAAATATCTGCTTTCAGGTGCTATATTTTGGCAAAAAATCCATTTGGGAGATCTAGCGTTGTTTTGTATTTCTTCCGCACAATGTTATTCATTAATGTGGCACTGTGTGCATTCTGTACTGCAAATGTTTTTGTGCATGTGTTCAAATGCCTGTAGTCTAAAACTAGATGGTATGAATTGTCGGGTTTCATTACGGGAAACAAGGGATTATTCATGGAAGAGGTGCAATTCTCGATTTCACCTTGGTATTAAAGTTGATCTAAGATCTCCCTGACTTGTTTTTCGCGTCATGTTTTTTGGGTATTGTCTCTGTGGAGTTGGAGTAGTTTTAACTGGGATTTCATGATGAGGTGACTCAGCATCCCACCCTACATGATTGCGGTAAAATGCAGGAGCTAATGGTACCACCCACTCCTGCGCGTATGAATGTTTTAGTGACTCTGGAACGAGGTCGGAGAAAGCTGGTAATATTACAGTTTCTACTTTTGGGCAGTCCAAAATGAACTCAGGCGGCCAATTTTTTCAGCCAAAAGGATGTCCTATCCATATGTCAGGTTCTCCCAAAAGAGACCTTTCACTTTCCTTGGTATGTCTCCCTCCATTTGGAGTGTTATCTCATGTAACTGATGTAGGACGCTTACCTTTGTATCAGGTGTTTCCACTGTGATATGTTCATTCAACGCTGCTGTCACCAGAAATTCCATCAGGCTCTGGCGAGCTATTGTTACTTCATGCTGCACTGTCTAGCATCGTCAGAGCCCATTCCCTGTTCAGTAGTTGAGTCCTCAGTAGCTTCGGCATTTCTAATTTTAAGGCCAGCTACCTTCTTTTTAAATTGAGGTTCTGATTTGGGTTCATCTTCTTGTTTGATAATGTAGTCTGAAGTGCGATGTGCGTCTCTTGGCTTGACTCGCTCGTCTTATCTGCGTTCTGACCGTCCTTCCCTCTCTGAGTTTTTTGATGAACCCTGAAAGGAACTTGAGGACCTTGTATCAGTATCCTGATACCTGTCAGGTTGCTTAATATTGTCACGGTTCCTAAGGTTATATTTCCTATCAGAGGGCTCCTGTTGAGGAGACCCACCCCGTGATTGTGATGTATTCTGCTTGATTTTGATTGTTTATTCTCCCATTTCTTTTTAGAAGAATCAGGTGCTTGCTTGGAGTTATCCTTTTCAGGATTACCTATTAATTGTGGTTTCACAGGTCTAGCTCCCAAATTATCTCTTCCCAGCGAAGTATAGGTCTCTTTGATCATTTTAGGTAACTCCCGCTCCTGTGGTGCCGGAGTGCATTCCCTCAGGCGATGACGTATAGCCACCGCTGCTGCCTCCCTTTTATGTTTGCTAACATAATTGTAGATACCTGGAAAAAATTGCCTAACAATTTCATCCCTAAGTCCAGGGCAGGTTCCGCCCCGTACTCGTTCTGTATTTGTTTCAATACTTCTGTATGATTGCTATTGGGAGGGTACCATGAGTCCTGGTGTAGACGGCAGCAAAGACTGTACCCCAAGTGGTACAATCCTCTATAGGGGGAGCTATCCCCATTAGCAAGCAAATTGTCAGAATTCTGTATTTTTCTTGTGGGCCGGTGTGTGCAAACACTGCCTCAAGCTGTGCTATTTTCTGTGCTATCCAGAATTGCATTTGCTCACGTTTAGTGGGCATTCTTCCCATAATTGTGTTCAGCTTTTGTGGGGTGATTTTCATTGCGGTCCCTTGTAGTTGATCTGTTTGAGTAACCCTTGTAGAGTAAAGTGTGAGTGTTCGCATAACGAACTGTGTAAGATTTCTGTAAAGTTTTATTATTTCTTTGTGAAGTGGACGTAAGTCTGCTGCTGGTAATGTATCTATCTCTGGATGCGGCGTGTGAGCAGCTAGAACTGGCCAAGTCGCTTCGTCTCTGCTGAGTGCACGGAGTCTCACTTTATCTGTGGTATGGGGAGGGCTCCTTTAAACCAATTTATATGTTCTTGGTAAGTTAACGGAACTTCTATGTCCTCGTATGGAGAGTATTCCTCTGGTATTTCATCCGCAGTGTAAGAATGAAATGTATGTGTTTGTGCATCTGCATGTGGGAACTTGACCCAAGAATAGAACACCTCTGTTCCGTATGCCTCGTTTGCCTCAATCACGAAGGTAACTGTCCCACCTAATGCTGGGACTCCAAAATCTGCTAATTTTAAAGTAAGTGCATTTTCTGAAATTTTTATAGCACCTTCCTGCTCTCCTTCCTTTGCTGTATTTGCATTTAATGCAGCCGCAGCCTCATCTTGGACAGCCATTTCAAAAAGAATTTCAAGGAAATCGAGATAAGGTTTATGCACTATGTAGGGAGCTATAATCTTTCAAGCTTGAACAAACCTACAGCCAATACAGAGGATATACCTACTGAGCTGCGGCGGATTTTTCCCTTTCCACTCCAGACGTCTCTGGATTGATGTGAGTAGGGGTCTCTGAGAAAGCACGACTGAACTACTCAGATTTAACCGTTACATAAGAACCAAACCAACGTTGGCGGTGCCATGTCGTGTAGTTCCTACAAATCTTTATAGGATTTGTGCGTTTAGACAAAATAAACTAAGGGATTGGTGTCCAGACTGATTCCAGACACCCCCAAAGGATACGTTAGTCTGTGGACCAGCTAGCTCACAGTGCCACTATAAGCCCCACAATCTTACCAAGGAGCGAAAAGTTTCTGGGAACTATCGAACATGACAACCCTGACCCCTCAGGGATCATGGAAACAGTACAATACTTTTCGTTCAGTCCCTCGTGCTCACTTGGTTTCAGAGATATACACAGAATAAGCGGTGGGGACGTTTTCAATCAGCATTTATTGAACCAGCATCATTCTAGTATAAAATATGTGTGCTGCGACTACATTAGACATAAACAGATATATACAATTACAAGCACCAACAGAGTAAATAAAAGGTAGGATTCTACCTTGGTGCTAAAATAGTGAATATATGCAGGTATATAGATACATGGCAGTAATCATATGTACTCCTAAGATGCAAACCCTAACTAAGTGTACCTAGCATGTATGTAGGTGTAAAGGCAAGAATCCCCCTAGGAAAGAGCCAACCCCATTACCTGATTGAAGAGAATGAAGGACCTTGTCTTGGTCTCGAGTTGGACACCCTGCAAGGGATGTCAGACCACTGCATGCTGGAGTGTCTGGGTGCAGGGACTTCAGCGTCTCGTGTCAAGCATGGAAGTTTTTCCTCGGGTTTGCCCAGAGAAGATGTGGTACATATATACCCGAAAGGTATCCTCAGGGGTTCTACCTAGATGTGTCATGGTACTGTGGGCATGTCGGCCAAGGATGACAATAGCGGTGACTCTTGTTCAGAGTTATTATGCAGAAGATGGTAATTCTGCTGTAATACTAAGAATCCTCATGCATAATAAATGAGGCTAGTTTTTGAAGAAAACCTCACAACATTTATTCGGCACCTAACTAGGTAAAAGTTCAGCGCCAGAGCGGTTATGTAGAGCAAGGTAGGACAAATGTAGGTAAAAGGTCATGCAACTACATAGGCCTATATTGGGGTACATTGGGACTCATAACAATGGAGGAACATTGAGGAGGACTATTGTTTGAACCTGTCTTGCCAATTCAGTTGAGTGAAGGTATTGTGATGGGTTTACACTTATTGTGCTCATCCCTCATTCAGTTGAGATTTGGTGACTCATACTCAAACTCAGCATCTTAATTAGCAGCCGCCTGACAAAATATGAGCAAGTTATTCTTGCGGCTGAGAACATTTTAATTAAACATTGTACTACTCTAAATTCTCCCACACTTCTGCCAAGGCCTGATGATAAGGATACCAATGATGTAGACAAAGATTGTAACCGTGACTGTATTAATGTAATAGAATTGTTTACCAAACCAAGACCAGACACTCAAGATGTAACACTCAAATTGGCTGATTTGATTTCATTTGTAGATGTTTCTTGTTGGAAAGACCAGCAAGAAACACTGAGAGCAGCATATGTAGTTTGCACAATAGCATACAATGTGAGGCATCATACTTTGTGTAATGTAACTATAGGACAAGTAGGTAATCAGTTACAAAAGCATGATGCATGGCCAATGGATTGATGTTATAATCTACACGGATAGCTAATATGATTTTGGAGTGGGCCATGATTTTGGACAGCTGTGGTAGGAAACAGGTTTCATGACATCCTCTTGGTACGCCCATTAAAAATGGGCCAAGAATTTTGGAACTACTCAACACATCGCAGCTACCAAAATAAGTTGTGGTTGTAAAATGTGCTGCACATAAGAGTGAAGATTACTCTTGGCAAGCAATATGTGGATGAAGTTGCAAAATATTTGCTCTTATGACTAGTACATTAGATTCAAATGAA